>VRYO01001463.1:18505963-18530444 GCA_009812075.1 Sialia sialis
GTGCGGGTGGCAATCGTTCACCAGCCGGTTGTAATTCCCTGTGTCAGGAAACAAGCGCAGGGCAGCGGCTGCGGAGCATTCAGTTCCTCCGGCCCCGGCCCCGGCCCCGGGCTCGGCTTGGGCGGGCGCTGCCGGCAGGGGCCGCTGTGGAGCCGGCAAAGGGCGCTATGGCCGGCAGAGGGCGCTGTGGTGCCGGCAGGGGCCGCTGTGGAGCCAGCAAAGGGCGCTATGGCCGGCAGAGGGCGCTGTGGTGCCGGCAGGGGCCGCTGTGGAGCCGGCAAAGGGCGCTATGGCCGGCAGAGGGCGCTGAGGCGCCAGCAGAGGGCGCTGTGGCGCCCGCGCTGAGGGCCCCGGGCCTCGCTCCGCTGCCGGCGCAGCCACCGCGGCTGTCATGGCCCGGGGACGTCACCGGGAGCTCCAGCAAACTCTGGCACCGTTCTTTATAGCACCCGGTAGGATAAAAAAGATATGCAGTACGGGTATATAATCTATAGAACAATTCTAACCAGCAGTGTTATTTAGACAACTGGGTTTTTTATTCAGGCCAGTGTAGGATTTTTTACATAATGGTTTTAAAACTGAAGGGGGGGTCGATTTTAGTCGGGATATGTAAGCGAGAAGCTTTTTGCGGTGAGGGTGGGGAATCCCCAGAACAAGTTGCCCAGAGATTTCCCATGCCTGGAAACATTCAAGGCCGTGTTTGATGGGGCTGGTATCAGCTGGGACTGGATGACTTTTAAAGGTTCCTTCAACTAAAACAATTCTGTGGTTCTATGATCTATTATTATGTACAGATCATAGGTCTTGCATATTTTTCTCCCCCTGTGGTGGCCCAAAAATTAATGACTCGTGTTATATAGGCACAGTGCTGGATCTGGATATTTGTACATCTCTTGTGAGCACTTGTGTTGGGAACACTTGCTGATCAAGCAGAGGTCTTCCCTCTGCACATAGTCCCTGCGTGCTTGAACTCAGGGTTGTGTTTTCCTTAAAGTGATCAGTTTGAGCTCTAATATATGAACCTTCCCAGCTCTGTATTTGTACTGTCATGAAAACTGATTTTCAGACCAATTTTTCCAAGATTATTTACACACTTCTAGTGAACTCTACATTAAAGTGTACATTAATGCTTCTGTGCAGCAATGCTCCAAAATTACATTTTCTAATTTCAAAAAGCTGCATAAACCCCCTTTCCTTTCTTTTTTTCAGTAAAAGTCTATAAATTATTTTTGACACTGAATATATATATACACATACACACATATATAAATCCATTAATTTTCAGAATTTTCATTTGCATTGATGTAAGTCTGTTCAGCAAATAATAATGAGGGTCATAATCTTAACATAATGGCATAAGAATTGGTAGAAAAGGATTGTTTACTGTAACTTTCAGCTGTTTCTGTTGTTCAGCCGGTTTCTTTCTGGGGTCAGGCTCTGATCATGACACTGTTTGCTCACTGGGATACCTCCTGCTGCTGCTGCTGAGGAATATTTATTACTTCTAAAATTATCTCTGTTCACAACTCTTCTTTGAAAACTGCTTATACTTTGCACTTTAAAAACTATTGTTGCTAACAGTATCTGGATGCTGCACAGCACCCTCAGTTCTTTGTAGGTGTTTGGATGTGTGTGTATCTTTTTCTGTTTGTGTGTTAACGCTAAGAATAACTAAATTACATTGGGAAAAAACTCTTCAAAACGCTGCAAGCTGCTGTATTCTCTGTCTACTCCCAAGAATGTTAAAAGGTCACAGGTCTGCGTGTCAGCATTTGGTTTTGGAAGTCTTTAAGTTCCCTGATCCATGAAGCTCACCTAACTATGCCCCACCTGTCCTTTCCAGTATCTGTAATCATTTGTCTCACTGAAAATTCTGGTTTCTAGGAGGAAGAGGCAAAAATAATTCTCTCTGTGCATTGCTCTACATTCATTCAAACTGATGGGGACCATGGCCTTCCTCTTCTCTCCTTCCACATTGCAAATACTTCTGAGGGACTTTTGTATTTTATTCTTCCTAGAATCATAGAATATCCTGAAGGGACCCACAAAGATTATCTAGTCCAGCTCCTGGCTCTGCACCTGACAACCCCAAATGTCACAGCATGTGCCTGAGAGAATTGTCCAAACATTTCTTGCCAAAGTCTAGCAGACATGGTACGATGACCACTTCTCTAGGGAGCCTGTTTTAATGTTTTCTCTTACAAATGTTGCAACTTTAAGTAACTTTAGTATTCCATACTGGCATAAAATGCTTTTTTAATGAAATGAAATTAACTGTGGCATGGTCTTGGGTGAGAAATAAATTGTTTTGTTTCAACTACTGTTTCATCTATAAGAACACGTACGTACTTATGTCATGTAAACAAAGATGTAGCTAGCAGGAGGCCAGGCCTCCTGAACATGGAAGGGAGAAAAAGCAGAGTGAAGTGATGCTTGTTACTTGGAGTCCTTAGTTCTGAGAGGGATAGAAAGGGGAGGGGAAAGGAGGTATCAGTTTGAGCCTGGTAGGCAGAAAGAATGTGAATTCCTGATACTCAGCCAAAGGGAAGAAGGGACAGGAAGGACAGTTAAGGAAGCCTCTAAAAATTTGTGCATTTTAGAGAGGTATGCCTCCTCAGTGAGACGTGCCTGACTCAGCTTACTTGTTTATACCAATAGTTTTGCTTTGATGACATTGTTCTCTTTCAATTTTGTAGGCAAATGACTGTTTCTCACAGCTAGAAGGATCATCATCACAGACAAAGTAAATTGAAGGGATCAGAAACAGCAATCCACTCTTTCAAAGATGCTGTCTTTACTCCTGAGAGTGAAGGAAAAAGAGAGAATCCTGTCCTGCAGGTGATTAATCCTTTTTTTCTCACTAGCCCAAGCTCAAAGGCTCATCTGCAAAACCACAGGGGAATGTTATAGTGAAGCAATATAAGAAGGAAGGTGATAAGAGAGAAATTTGTGTCTGAGAGAATACTAGATCTGAGCTGCCAGCTCTTGACTACTTTTGAGGTAGAGAACACTTGGTGAGGATGAAATAAAATATTTAATTTCAGATTTCAATTGAAGGTAATATTGATAAATGCTCTGATTTTTGTTGAATGCAGAATTGCTGTCTTGCAAGTATCAAAATAAAGTAGAGATGAAACTTGGGAAAAATATCTCAATTTTTTTTCCCTCTGTACAACACCAAGTTGAGTTGCAGTGTTGATCTGCTGAGGAAATGAAGGCTCTTCAGAGAGGATCAGTGGGCTGAGGTCAACTGTGTGAGGTTCAACAAGGCCAAGTGCTGGTCCTGCCCTTGGGTCATAACAAAAGCGCTACAGGCTTGGGGCAGAGTGGCTGAAAAGCTGCCCGGTGGAAAAGGATCTGAGGGTGCTGGTTGACAGCAGCTGAATGTGAGCCACTGTGTGCCCAGGTGGCCAAGAAGGCCAGTGGCATCCTGGCCTGTATCAGCAATAGTGTGGCCAGCAGGACCATGGCAGTGGTTGTTCCCCTGTACTGGGCACTGGTGAGGCCACACCTTGAGTGCTGTGTCCAGTTCTGGATCCCTCAGGAAGGACACTGAGGTGCTGGAGTGAGTCCAGAGAAGGGCAATGGAGATGGAGAAGTCCCATGAGGAGCAGCTGAGGGAGCTGGAGGTGTTTAGTCTGGAGAAAAGGAAGCTTGAGGGTGACCTTCTCATTCTCTACAACTACCTGAGAAGAGGTGATAGGGAGGTGGAAGTCAGTCTCTTTTCTCAGGTAACAAGTGGTAGTTTGAAAGGGACTGACCTTGGTTTAGATTGGATATTTAGAAACATTTTTTCACCCAAAGGGTTGTTTTGCTTTGGAACAGGCTGCCAGGGAATACTCTGGAGGTATTCAAAAGACATATGGTTGTAGCACTTAAGGGCATGGTTTAGTGATCAACTTAGCAGTGCTGGGTTTATGTTTGAACTTGACCTTAGTGGTCTTTTCTTAACTGACAAACTTAACTGGTTCTGTGACTCTACAAGTCTACCAAAAACAAACAAAATCATTTTAATCAATTTCTTTTCTTTATTTTTGTAAAGGAATGAGGAAATTTACCCAAACAGTACATATATGCATTTTACATATATATATATATAATTTATAAATTAGGAAGGTGGGAGGGATAGCAAGCCTAGCATCCAAAAGGAGGGCAAGATACAACTGTGCCATAAGGCACAGAGCAAATCAGGAATATGACACTAGTCTCAGAGAATTTGAATTGGAAAAAAAAAAACACATTATTGAACTGTTGATTATTCTGCAGAATGGCCAGCTTTCTGTAACATCAGGTTCTCAACTACATTAGATGGGAAATGGTCTCTTATCTGGTTTGTTTTTTAACAGGGCACTTCTGTGAGAAATTGTACTTTTGTAATTTAGCATCTTAGAGCCACACTGATGTTTAACTGAAAACTGGATCCTGTCAAATTCTGTTTTAAGTAGCTGTAGTCACAAAATAATTTGTCCTGTCTATAAAGAAGGCAGTAGGGGCCCTTTTGATCATGAGCACTCAATGATTCTTACTTCATCCTTGTCTCCTCTTTGCCTGGTTTTCTAAGTATTTGTATGCATTCACTATGCATTAAGTGAACTCACTGAGATTTGTCACGTGTTGTTCTTTCCATCTTTCTCTCATCCCTTACTCCAGGAAAAAAATACTTATCCAACTTGTTGATGCATGTAGTTTTGAAAGGTAAGCAGCATTTGAAGCAGGGCATGCATAGTTTTGCCTTTCATCCACAAATTCTTTTATGAACAGGAGGGTAGAGATGGAAGAATGAGAAATGCATTCCAAAATACAAAAATAAAATATGAAATCTCCCAGATTTCTTAACATCCACAAAACCAGAATAGGGATTAAGCCATTGCAGCCATTCAATTGTTTTTGTTATATCAGCATATAACAGGAATAAAAGCATATTAAGCAGAATTTCTGTACTGACAAAAAATAGGACAGAAAATACATTCTGAAGGGTAAAGATGTATGCAGAGAAAGGACATATGCAAGAAAAAGTATTTTAGAAACAATGCTAAAAAGAGTTGCTCTGTATGTTGCCCCAAAGTTCCATCAAATCACCTACTCATTCTGCCCCAGCAGAATCATTGGGGAATCCTGTGCTTCTTGGCCAAGCCTCTGATGCTGTCCTTAATGCTTGTATGCTGACAGGACTTTAAAAGCACACAAAGGGCAGGAAAGTGTCCAGCTAAGGGGGATTTTCTGAAGAAACTATGGATTTAATAAAAGCAAATCACTTGGGATCCCATCTGGCAAGGTGGATCTCAATAAACCTATTAGCTGGCTGCTCTCCCTGCCTGGTGGGTGAGCCACCTTCCTCCCAGCAGAGCATCACTGCATTACCAGAGCATTACCAATGCATTACTGCATTGGTCTACTCAAAATGTGTGGGTAGCTGGCACACCAGCATTAGGTTGCTGTAAGCCTCCTACCACTTAGACCCAGCTGGGCATTTTCTGCTGAAGGTGAGAATATGCCTCAGGGGAATTTGAAGTTCAGCACCTTCTTGGCCTGAAACAAGTGTGCACCTTACATGACCTGGAAAAATACCATAACCACTGGGGTGAATTTAAGCTTTGGGAAACATATTTCTCCTCCTACTGCTGAAGAGCTGCCTTTGTGGGTAATGCAAATGAAACCCATGTGGGGAAAATAGGAATGGCATTAAGTGTAACTATGTAACTGTCTGTGCATTTTATGCTAAACATTCATTAGATTAAAAGGATAGAAGTAACCCAGGGAACAAATCCTCAGTTCCTTTCTTGTTGAGCTGACAAGTTTTTATCACTGCTGATGCTTATTTTGGAATTTGAGAAATAAAAACCCCATGTTCTTAGGCAGGGAAAAATTCAAGTGAGAAGTTACAGGAAACTTTAATGGTCATAAAATATGCAGTTTCTCAAATTTGGCTGACAAAATCACTTCAGCTGACAGTTTCCATTGTTAGGGATGTAATGGGTTTAAAAAGAGATAGGAAGCAAATTATAGGCTCTCTACAAATCAAACCCACCCAGCACATTTCTGTGGTATGCAGCAGTCATTTCTGCAAGTCTCTGCCAGGCAGAGCCCAGGGTAGAAGGCATAGTGTACCTGCAGGAGGCTGATGTGCAGAGTTGGTGACGTGAATACACTGAATTGCAGAAACACTTTGCAGGCATGTGACATTAAACTTGTAAACTTTTATCCTTGACTCACAGTGTTTTAAATTTATTCTTTTGGAATGCATCGCCTGGATCCTCCTGGTTAGCCTTCTGTAGCTTTCCTGGGATCTAGCTTCAAAGACTCCCTAAGACAGATTTTGTGTCACCTTTTCCCTTGAACCTGTTTGAAAACTCCTTACTGGTAAAGCACACGTGTTGCTGAGGGCCAGCAGGACAAGACCAGTGAGTAGCGAGAGGGGGCAAGAGGGCAGAGTAAAACAGATACCAGAGGGGAGGCCTCGGCTGTTTTCCTCTGTGCCTGCTCCCCTCCCTCTAGGTACACTGGGGATAACAGGATCTTTTCCTGCTCCCCTCCCTCCAGGAACACTGGGGATAGCAAGGGGGTGGAAAGTGTGTTGGCATCTGTTGCACAGATGTGAGAGTGTGAGTCCACTCCTGACCTCTTTCCCCACTCAGTAGTGGCAAAAAGGTTGTGGCTGGCTTTGTGGCAATCATTTGCCATCACAACCTGATTTAAAGCTGCTATTACAAATGGCACACAGGACTCATTCGCTGTGCAGCTCTACTCAAAATGGCACTTAACTGTGCTGAGTGAATGCTGATGAATGGTCTTTAATTAAAGTGCTATAATAAAAAACATAGTACATTTGTGCCAAGGTGCTAAGTAATCTGTCTAAACAGATGACTAATTTTAAGTCCAGTCATATAATTCAAAAATTTCATAAAATTTTCAAATGGGAAATAAGGTGGCCAGTTTTCATATGTGCATTGTATTTCTCTCGACTCAATGCAAATCTCAGTCTGCATTTGGTTTTATTTGAAGCTCTGGAGCTTTTCTCCTCCTTTGGGTTTCCAGCAGACATGCTCAGTTTGGAAGACTAAAAAAAAATTTTCCTCTTTTTAAAATTGCCGTTGAACATCCTAGTATTTATTGCATCTAAACTACTAGAAAGAAATAGATGTGCAGACATGAGCTTCTATGATAAATTTGGTGTGCAGAAAACATTTGGGATTGCTTGTGTTGCAAACAATCCTTTTGATAAACAGACCTTTACTTGAACAAGCTGACCTTGTTAATGAGCTCTGCAGTGCACCATGAGCCTCTCCTTTTAGTAGGGAGCCAACAGGCTCCAGCATAGCCTGACTGCTGACCTTGAACACACCAAGCTGCACATAATCCTAAACTCCACATGGGAGAGGCAAGAGACAGCAGCCTCAGCTTTTCTAACAGGTATCTTCTACAAAACACAAAGTGAGATTTGATTCTATAAGGAATTACCTAAAAAAAACCCCAAAATTTACTTCCAAGAATGACCAAGCTGATATTCACGAGCTACATCGACATACTTGCATCCGTTCAGTCTGTTTATTTTATACCCTCTCGGTAGAAAGGAAGTTATAAATTGGTATAACTGCTACTTCTGTTACTAGCAGCCACTAAAAATGAGATAACACCTTTCACCTTCTCTTTAGCTTTAAGGCTCTCTCTCCCCTTCTGCTATAGCCTTGGTGTCACAACTTCTCTTGGGATGAAGTGCCAGCACCAGTAGACTTTTGCTGAATGTCAGAGCTCTGGAAACAATCAACAACCACTGTGAGCACCTCAGGCAGCAAGGCACACTTGGTGTGGTTTCAGTAAAAGGTTTCTCGGATAAAGCCCTGTTCTAAAAATTACTTTAATTAGGTTCTGTTAAGGTTTTCCTGGGATTCAGAGAAATAAAAACATATTTTCATTGTCCTTCCTGATGGCTGAAGTATACCCTAGCTAAAGCTTGTAACTCACTACTCTACAGGAAGAAAAAAAAGATTAAGAAGGTTAATTATTAAAAAAAAAACAAAACAAAAAAAAAAAACAAAAAACACCAAAAAAACACCAAAAAAAAAAGATATAAACAAGGACAAATAGAAGAGGAAAGTCCTCTAAGCAGGAGACTGTTGGCTTCACTTGCAAATCTAAACTGTATTGAGAGGTAGAAGGCCAAGAGACCTTTTCCCTGCTAGCTTCTATGTGAGATGGGTAGCTTTTTCTAAAGGCAAGTGTGAAGGGTCCTGACACTCACCCTAAGCCAGTGGCCATTGGAGACATAATCAGGAAAAAAAAAAAGAAAAAGGAGACAGGGAAAGGGAATAAAGCTTCTTATGTTGTGGGGGGAAAATGATTTTACTCCAGGTGGAGGTAGAAGGTGGGGATATAAAAAGAAGTACAGTCTGTGTGGAGTGAAAAATTCAGAAAATGTTCAGTTGTCAGACAGAAAAGGTTTATATGGATGACCACAAGAAGATGATGTAGGAGACGTGTGCAGAATCCTATGTACATCAGGAGAGTAAATAAATGCAGGTGTGGGGAGACAAACAAATTCAGGCAAGTGAATCCCATGGAGAAGCTGGATGTGGGGAGTGGGACAGGAAAGAAATTAGTGGGAATAGGAAATGTAGACAAGTCTAGAAGCTGGAAGGATTTGCAGTCTCCATTCCCAATAGGTTGAGTGAGCTTTGGGTCCTCTGCACAGGTTGAAAGGTTGTCTTCTTCTAGACTACAGCTACTACATTATCTCAGATGCATTCTTCTCCTGTCTAAAAACTTTTCTTAGTTTTTTTCTAACTAAGAAATATTTTTCTTTTTTCCTGACATATTTCAGGAAATTTTTTCCTGGCATGGAGCCACTTGGCAAACCATAATTTCTTTGGTATTCCAGCCTATGTGCTGTGTGTTCCAAATCCTAAGCAGCACCACTGTGAAGTGAATGCCAGCACTTTTGGGAAGAAGTATCTGTACTGTACATGAACTTTTCTGCATGTGCCGGAGATGCAGGCTCTCACAGGTGTGAACAGTGGGGGTTGGTATGAAGTTACTGTGGAGGCACCACAGAGCCTGTGCCAGGCAGTCTTTACATACCAGCCTTTAAAAAGGGCCAACGTTTCTTTGTTTTACTAAGATTTTCCAAGGAATTTTAAGAGATTCATACTTCTGGCTGCCAGTCAAGTAGGTCCCTATCACTTCCTGGGAAAGTATTGGTGAGGCACACAGCAAAAGCAGTGTGTCCAACTTCATTCTCTTCTCTTTTGCATAGTCCTAAAATATATTCCCATCTTGCCCACCTGTGGGGATTGGTTATGCCCTATTTCCTGCCTTCTCTATAGTCATGCTCTGTGACCTGCTGCAAAATAGCAAAAAAGAAACCCCTCCAAGGAAATAGCTGTTGCTCCAAGGAAGTAGCAGCTGAGTTCTCTGCATTTGGTAGCAATAAAAGGTGGGAGGCAGAGACTGGAGGAGGAGATGATCCAGCAGGATGGGAAGACAGAGCCTGGCAGTCAGCTGGGTGGGATGTCCTAGGGGCCATCTGGTTTGCTGTCCTGGCTGGGCTGACGGAGCCCTGTGAGATCCAAGTGTTATAGCTGGCTCTGATTTATCTCTTCAATAGCAAAAGTGCCAGGCAGCAAGGAGTAAGTGTTCCTGCATGAATGGTTTCTAGATGGCAAATGTCTTGATGGAAAGAGAAGAGAAAAGAGAAGAGAAGAGAAGAGAAGAGAAGAGAAGAGAAGAGAAGAGAAGAGAAGAGAAGAGAAGAGAAGAGAAGAGAAGAGAGAAGAGAAGAGAAGAGAAGAGAAGAGAAGAGAAGAGAAGAGAAGAGAAGAGAAGAGAAGAGAAGAGAAGAGAAGAGAAGAGAAGAGAAGAGAAGAGAAGAGAAGAGAAGAGCTGGAAAAGCTGTCATTTGATTTAATTGTGCCATCCGTCAGGATGTGGGAGTGGGCAACCTGATGTATTGTGTTCCAGGTCTACAGAGAGCAATTTGAAATTTCCTTAATCAGTCCTGATGCAGATGGAAACCTGCTTTCTTGGGTATTGGAGTTGCAGGCAGTTACAGAAGTGGGCAGCATGTTCTCCTTCCTTTACCATGTAATGCTAAGTGCTTACGAGACCTGTAGGTTTGAATGGATCTTTGTAACTATTCGGCATCTGATCTTTAAGCTACGTCAGTCTTTATCATCTGAAGATGAATATACAGTAATTGCATGCAAATCCTGTGAATAATACTTCTGCATTTTCCCCGGTCTCCACAGACTTTCATACAGCCTTCAAAGATTTACCTCTGCTGTGACTCCCTGCTCCCTGATTATAGCTTGGCTGTTAGTGAAATGTGCCTATTCCTTATTTACCAGAAGGAGCAAAGCAAAAGGAAAATGCCATATTGATCTAGTCCATTAGTGTTGCAGCTTACCATATCTAATTATCAGAACAGCAAGCTTTCTGGAACAAGAATTTTTTTTATCCTTGTTTGTGTCATTTCCAACACAATGGAGTCCAAGTCCTTAATGTGTGCTGTATTAAAGACCAACACATTACCTGTTTTTGAGAGGGGTTTTTTGGGTGGTAAAGAGGATGAGGCAAACAAGAAAGAGATGAATCTCTGTTTCTAAGGGCAGTGCAGAGGAAATGGCTCAGAGGAACATTCTGTGGTCTAGTGCACTTGGGTTTATAGGTAGTATAAATGATCTCTTACAGGCTTCCTTGTCTTCATGCACACAAGTGCAAGACCAGCATGCAAGAAAAATAAACCATAGGCTTTGTCCTAGCAAAAATACCCTTCACACTGCTGCAAGGATTTGTGCTTGCATATCTGTCATTTCTATCCTGGGTAAAAGGATCCAGACAAATGTTCCAATGTGAACTGGTTAAAATATTTAGACTAAAGTGTTTTGAAAGCAGGATAAGCTCTGTGTGTATTAGCTGGAGAGCAGGCGATATCTGGAACAAATGGATTTTCTGAAAATATTTTCTAGGAGTGTGATGTAATGGATTACCAGGAAGTAGACAGATACCTTATTTAATTAGACACTCTTTGTCTCCTCTGTTATTTTTTTCCTTTCCTATTGGTTATTTTTCTCAGAAACTGATGCAGGAATTAACTGGAACAGTGTAGGGGAAAAGTGACACTCATGGAAATCAAATGCTCATTGTATTTACATATATGCATGAGCAGAAAGGTCTATGCACAAATGTATGTTAACCACTTTGCAATATCTCTGTTTTTTCTCTTGATTTTAAGAAGTTATAATTTAAGCAGTGAAAAGGCATGACTTCTTCCATGCAATTCTGCTGTCTTTTTTTTTTTTTTTTTTTTTTTTTTAAGTGGAGGCAGTTCGCCATGTGGTTTGTGTTTTGTAGCAGTGCGGTAAGTATTTATGCAGCTCAAAGACTTTTCTGGTAACTGAAAGTCATGTTTGTGCAACTGACAAGTCATAACACACTCATGTTTTATTCTTACTGGGTCCTGATGATGTTTAATCAACAGTGCAGTCTGAACAAGTCTAGAAAATTACTGTTGTTAATTAATAACTATTTCTGTTACAAAGATTGAGATGTTTCCAGTCAACAGAAGTAGAAGACAATTATATCGTGTGAATGTTTTCCTATTTAAAAATATAAATATTTTATTTAAAATGTTAGAAATAAACCTTTTCCTGCTGATCTGGTAAATAAATGCCATCAAGCCATTCATAATAAAAATTTGTCTCAGTCTGCAGTTGTTTCTATTTGTGAACTATTAATAAAACATATTTAGGTCTTAGAAATTTTGGACATGTTGCCAGCCCAAGGCTTCTTCCTCTGCTTTGGCTATTTGTTCCTCACTCTTGTTAATAGGGTTTCATGAAGTCCTGATAAAACAGATTGCTTCTCATCTCTGGTCAGCTGAAATTTGAAAAGGGGAAGGGAATCTAAGTATCATTAATGATAGCTGAGTAAGCAGGACTAACTCATATATTTTTTAATTTAGCAGGTTAGCTGACCAAATACATCACCTAACAAACTTTGTGTAACTCCACTTCTGAAACCATTCATGATTGATTCCACAGGCCATTTGACAACAGAGAACCAGGCATTCTCATGAAGCTATTATAGAAAGCAAATATAGCTATGAGTGAGCAAATTCAAGGAAATTGAATTTGACAATAAATGTGGAAATTGAAAAGACCCTAAAATCAGCTAAAATATATTTTCCTAGCTGTAGTATTCATACTGTGCTTGCTGCTACCAATGGCTTCTTTTTTGTATAGCATATATACCTGACTAGTTGATACTAAACCACGTTCTTGCTGTTACATAAATTAATCATCCACCTTGTCCTGTCTTCATCTTGCCCTGATTTTTGTTCATCTCATCCAGTATTTACACACTGTCCATATGAGTTGTAGCCAGATGAGTGCTCCCTGTTGACTTCTGTAATGTGGCTCCCACTTGCTCCAGACACTTGTGTACACCACAAATGAAATAACTGCAGCTACTGTACTCTACTGATTTGTTTGAAAATGAAAATTACCACAGATCTGTGAATTTCAAATGAATTTTGAATGTATGTACCATGTAGCAATTTGTAATAATTGAGTGTCTGTCCTTATTACTTGAAACAAGTTTCTTCATTGGCAAGCAACAAAGGATTATCCTTTGGAGGATGAGTCTACATTGAATATTCATGATCCTATTTTTTCACTATGCTCATGTATGATGATTCCAAAAATATTTATTTATCCATTGAAAAAGAGATACCATGCACTTAGGCACTGGAACTTGTGTGCCATGGGAACACCTTGATAATTAAAGATTATCACCTTCTGTGAGCAGGAGCAGAGTTGGTGTTTGCTTTGGATCACACTGCAGAAGGCTGTGCCCCTCCTGCTTACATTGCCTGTGGCAAAACTGGGAAAGTCTGGAAGCAGAGCTACAGAGGATGAGGGATGAGGGCACACGTGGCAGTGCTCAGACCCTATCTCTGGCAGCAGCAAAACCAACAAACTGTATACCTTCACAAGATTCCCATGGTGATTCTGCCCTTTCCCATGGTCAAAGCCCTGACTCTCCATCATTGGAGAGGCAAAATTCAATTTTGCTAATGCCCCTGGGGAGCTTTAACCTGTCTCTCTATATTGCCACTCCATGCTTCATTATTAAAATCTTTTTTATCCTCCACCTACACAAAATCTTTTCTGTTGAGGACCTCAGAAAATTTTCTGCATGGCTTCTTTGGCCTGAAAAGCAGCATTTAAGGAATTACTACATTGCATTGTATTCAGATTTCATCCAGTATTAAAGATAATTAAAAAATCCTGAAAATTATGATCTTTATGGCTAAAAGCAAGTGGTGTTAAAAATAAAATAAATATACAAAAAGTGTCTCTTGATGAGTATTAGCAAGTAGGTTATAAATTGCACAATATAACAAGTAGAAAAGTTAACCCAGTATTTGATCTGAAAATGAGAACTAGCCAACAGATTATTAGATCATTATAACTATTCATTTTGTCTCATTTCACATGTTTGTTCAGTTCACCCTTTTATAAATACTGTTAGACTGCATATACAATCACCTTCTCACTTTCCTGTTAAGGCTAGTGGGGAAAAGATATATTTAATTCCTAATTTGTAAATGACTGCATGATTCTGAACTGTTATTAATAGAGATAGACTTGATGTAAACTTCAAATTTGAGATATGGAGCCAGAGATGGGCACACTCAAAGGTCCATACTTGCTCAGAGCTATGTCAGGGATTAATCTGCTTACTAATTATTTCTCCAAGATCAAGTGGGCTAAGTAAATATATTAATCTTCAACACCTTGTTCTATAGAGGATATATGCAACTCTTCAACATTAATTTTAAATTTTCAAATTATCCTCTTAATATAGATATATGGCTTGGCCCCAGAAGGCACCTAATGTAACATTTTGTCATGCAGCTTTGGAAAACATTTTTACAACTGAGTATTAAAGATTTGCATGTATGCTTCATATTTTCATGCTGAACTGTATACAAATATATTTCAATCACTGGAATGCTTAAACATCTGCATTGAGGATAACCTCCTCTCTTGCAAAATTCAGGTAGATGTCAGAAATATAAACCTGACTGAGCTGTGCCTCCCTTTGATCCTTGTCAGACTTCCATAGAAAGGAATTTAGTGTATCTGTTTGGAAGCTAGTGATAAGTTCCTCCCAGTCTTAGGGGCCAGGAGGCTGCTCTTCAGCACAGGCAGCTGCTCCTGGCAGAGATGTGTCACCAAGTCAGGGCAGGGAAGGGATAGCCCAGCACCTTGGATAATTGATGACTCCTTGGTAAGAGGACAGGTATTGAAATACCTTTGAGGCACCTGGGAGTTTTACTGTCATTGTTTGAAACTGGGTGTCAGTTAAGCCAGCAATTACTTAGCAAACTATATCGAGCTTTTAAGATCCATCTGGAGCAAAAACATGTAAATGGAAAAAGAGGAAGCACATTTAATCTTAAAATTATCACCAAGTTTACTACCATCAGTGCTGCATCTCATCTTCTTTATAGCTTTGCAGTCTAGGAAAGAATAACTGCTTGACTACAGCTAGATGTATTTTAAACGTAATTACCTTGGTTGTTCAGCCCATCAGGCCTAAACCAGATTTAAGATGACAGAGTGGGGCACAGAGTAGAGTTGTTTTCCATGGCAACTGTAAATATGTGCTGTCTATTGTAACTGTTCTCTGAATATACAGTTTTGTAGTGCTTATCCAATCATATCTGGGATTTGTTACCTGGAAAGGGGTAGAATAAGAGAGTGCAGAAAGCTATAAATAAGGCAGAACAAGCCCTGAGAGGTGGAATTGTGTAAAACTTTTCACCACACAGCTTCTTCCACCTGCTTTTATGTGTGCTGTAGTTCAGTGTTCAGTGTATCCTACCTGTATCTACGACAAAGTGGGGGGGGGGGGCACTTCATCTTTAATGAAGTGCTATGGCAGTCCTGAGGGAAGCTGATGCAGAAGATGCCCTTTCCCTGGGGAAGACTGGCTGCCAGGACTCTTTCAGAGCAAAGCAGGAGAATGGGAATAACAACAGGAAATTTTGAAGAGTGGCTGCAAGTCCCGTGCATGCAGTTGAAGAGAACTTGAAAGAGTTGGTCTCAGTTTTGATTATAGGGTTGAAGAAGGCAGATGGCAGCTGGGGGAGCCAGATGCACAAGGACACAGCTCAAATGCCGTGCAGCTGTCTCAGGGCTGTGTTCTTCCCACACTAAATGAGGGCTTAGAGAAGAGTTTGGAAACTATCCTTTAATACATTATTGACTGAGAGATTTCTGTGTGTGACTTTGATGTGACAGAAGCTAAGGGCTGACTTGTTTCCCAACTATAGCCTGTGATGGAGAACTGATGAATGTCTGGGTTTCAGTGTTGTGGATGAAGATGTGACTGGAACTCATAATCCAGTCTAGAAATTGAAACCCAGAGACTTACTTTCCTTCATTATTTCTTTGTTATTGTTTGAATGGTGAGGACAAACAACTAACCAATTAACGAATGCTGCAGGTGGTCTACTATCTTTATTGTTTTTAATAAATCTGAACCACTTTTATAGATCTACATGGTAGTAAGTGGTTGCTTATTCAGGGATATTTTATAGCTGTGTCCATCAGGAAAAGATTATGGTCATGGTTCACTCTAGTCTTTTAATGTGAAAGATTTTGTTGCTACTTAAAACACAAAACCAAAATGAATATGCATCAAACAAGCATTGAATTTCCCACAGTGCTTGCCCTCAGTCTGTTGGGAAGGAGACAGGAAAAAAGATACACAAACAAATACTGTGTCAACTAAAAATAGGATGTGCATAATGATTTTCAACTGGTAGAGAAGGGACTTGATGAATTCCCACATAATTGGCAAATGACATACATCACCCATTCTCACAAGGTCAGTAGTCATGGGATGTTTCATCCTTATTTCTCCCTCCTGAAATCCACCCAAGCAAACAAAGCATATGGGGGGAAAAAACAAACAAACAGAAAAAGTTTGCTTTTTCTTGCCGCCTGGTGAGATTTGAAGTAATTTCCTGCTCTTGAACTTGCTCTACACGATCCTTTCCCCTCTGTGTGACTAGAAGGTACACATTCAGTCTAAAATGAAAAACCAAACAGTCAGGATGACTAGCTTAGAAATGCTACCTGTACATTGAGAACTTCCTTGTAACTTCCTGTAACCTTAAATGTTGTCTCTTATGGTTGTTTAGCTAGGTCATTTTTGTTTAGAGAGCTGGAGAATCCCAACCCTCTACCTGCTCAGAAATCCTAAAGTCTGCACAAATATTTCTGTGGGGGTTTTAATAAAGAAACACGTAGATAAATAGTCTCTTTCCAACACATTAGCTGCTTAAGTAGAAAAGTACTTTCATTTCATCTGACAAATGCAAAGTTATGAATAGAAACATGAATTGCATTGGTAAATACAAGAATTGACTCTAGGTTTTCCAGCTCTAAACCCAAGTTTTTAATTACAAGCAATCCAGCCAATCTCTCTTCTAGAAGTGAGTTGTTCTTTATTAGGTCTTTTCTTTATTGTTTTCTTTTTCATTTTTAGGCAAGTATTTTGTACAGTGGTTGCTGCAATGACTAACAAATTACACTTCCTTCGGTGTGATCAATTGGTTTGCGATAATTCTCCTGGTGTGACTGAGGGATGGGTCATTTACAAAGCTCGATAATGATAAGCATTTGCAAAAGGACACTTATAAACCAATAATTATTATAGTCTGATCTTTCTAAAATGTATACACACAATAAAAACTTTCTGAAATCAATGCTGTTGATTTAATGATTAAGAGGTTATCTCTAATACATGAGATTAATTGATACTTTACTATGGGAAGAGTACTGTTCTTATTAGCAATTATATAAAAAGATCACTAAGCACAGTTATAGACTCTTGCTTTGTAGGATTGAAAAGTAGTTTGGAACTCTTAAGGACCATGCTATATATAGTTAATCTTTCCTGTATGACTAGAGAATGTGCTTCTATTGAAATGTATGTAAATTCAACACATCAGGTCAGTTCTAAAAAGGTAAAGGAAAAAGATTAGCAGTAACTAAATTGAATGAATTATGTACTTACTGACAAAGAACACTGGTATTTTCTAATCCCTTCTAAGACTTTTTCTCTCTGTGCAAGATTATGGATAGTTTTTCTGAATATAACAATGTTTTCAAAGGTCCCTAAAGGCTGACACATGAATCTTCTTACCTTTTAGAAAGAAGAATTATTTCTTAAAATTATGAGATATTATTAACACTTTCAAACTGGTTCAGAAAGAGATTAGAAAGTTATACCCTTCCAGATGACAGTCAACATTTCTGAGAAAAAAACCTGCCTCCAAAGAAAACTAAGAATTTTGTGTGTGGTCAGTGTCTTTGTAAATAACCCCAGAACGGTCTTAGGTTGCCAACATTTTGGCTGGTAATTATAGCTAACTTCCTATAGAAATGTACTTTACTTTTATTTTCATATGGGTCAAACAGTGATGAATCATGCGCCCTTATAAAAAGTCCCTCTCTAGCTCTCTTGTAGTTTCCTTTGGGCACTGGAAGGCTGCTCTAAGGGCAATCCTGTTCTTCCTCTGGCTGAACAACCCTCTGACCATCTTTGTGGCTCTCCTTTGGACCCACTCAAAGCTGTTTCACATTCAAAAATTTCTATCAAAATCATGAAACTATGATTATAACTTCTTTAATACAGTATTTTTTTACATTATTGTTCTTTTTATTTCAAGGAGAAAATGAAAGAAAGGACCTCCTCTTGGATACATTTGATCCAAATTAAAATCTTTTGAACTGCACTAAAACTCTGTCTGTGAAATCAGTTCAACCTTTATGTGTTATGGATGGTTTCATGGATTTGCACAAATGTTTGGTTGCCCTCCCTTACTCCATGTCTGAGCTTCTGTTTGCCTATACATCTCTCTCATGATGCATTCTAGCATACTGTCACGGCAATCAGGCACTGCAAAAAAGGCTGCCTAACTCTTAGGCAGGAGGGAGGACTCTAGAATGACAGGTCTCATGAGGCACTTTGACCTCACAGACTCCTGGATCTTCATGTGGCCTTCAATCAACTTTTCTTCAGGTGGTTCTAATGCAAAAAATTGAATATGCTGATATGAAAATGCTGAAATATTTCTTTTGGATTTGGAGGGAAAAAAAATCTTTTCTGGTGTTTTTTCCAAAACATTTACAACAATTTCTCTGAATGTTTTGGTATTCAGTCTGGTCCTGGAACAAAAGTAACATCAAAATATTTGAGCTTAGAAAACATTTGAGTGAATGTTTGTGGGTGTCTCAATTGATTCCTAAAATGAAGAAAAGATGCAGTTGAAGACAAATAAAAGGAACAAGAGTTCTCAAAGAACAGAAGTGGCACAATGAAATGCTGGGTTCATACAGTAGATCAGGCTTTTATGTGAACGTCTGGGAACTGCTTGTCATGTATACAGTGGTGTTCTTGGAATCATGGAATAAGCTGAGTCAGAAGGGACCTACAAGGATCATTGAAGTCCATCTCCTGGCCCTGCACAGCCCCATCCCTAAGAATCATCTCATGTGCCCAAGTGTATTTTCCAAATGCTTCTTGAACTCTGTCAGGCTTGAGGCCATGATTGCTTCCCTGGGGCGCCTGTTCCAGTGCCCAGCCACGCTCTGGGTTAAGAGCAATTTCCTAATATCCAATCTCCTCTGACAACTTCATGCTATTCCCTGGAGTTGTACTGTTGGTCACGAAATAGAAGGAACCCCTCCACTTCACCTTGTGAGGTAGCTGTATACCACTGGGAGGTCTCCCCTCAGTCTCCTCCAGGCTGAACAGACCAAATGACTTCAGACACTCCTGATAGAGCTTCCCCTCAGGACTCTTCTCCACTCCTTTGGGTGCTTTCTAAGAGCTTTATATCCTTCTTAAATTGTGGCACCCAAATCTGCACACAGGACTTCAGTTGAGGCTGCACTAGCACAGAGTAGAGCAGGATGGGAGCTGATGAGGCTGAATGACTCAAAATGCTCTTTCTTAGCCTTATGTCTACATGTGCTACTATGTTTCCTATTCCTCTGCATGGATATACCTCTATAGATCCTCCTTTGATTCCTAAACTAAGCTATTATTTTATTTAGTTGAGTTTCTTAAGAATTTTTTTTGCTATTTTATTCGCTATTTTATTTGACCAGAGTGGTCAATTGAAAATAACTAGCTAATGTTTCTCATGAATTTTGACTATGGGAAACTCCATAAATGGGCCAATATCTAAAAAGCACTTTGGTTTATGGCTTATTATGGAAATTAAATCATGCTGCCTTTGTGCAAGCATATACAGATGTGGGTACCCTTCTTAATCATGTTTAAGCTCATTGTCCTTGCAGAAATCAGCCCTCGGAGATAATTGCACTCTGTGAAAACATGATTGTTCAGAGGAAGAAGATATCATACATGCCTCAGCAAAAGGTGTTGAATGAACTCATAAGCACTAGTTAATCAACAGCAGATACACAAATGAGCTGGCATTAGAAGTTTCAGGGGAGCTTGCACCTTTCTAGAGAAGCACAACAGAAGTTTATACTAGTTGTATAAACCAGACAAAGTTCATTTCAGTATTTGTAATGTTTGAAGAGAAAATATCTGTGTGATGCTCCCATGGCACTCAATCCTTCATTCAAAGTGGAAATTTTCTGAACTCAAATTAAGGAGCAGACAGAGAAAAGTTTTTCAGTGAGTTGTTTGTGTTCCTGCAGTTCTCCAAAGTGATTCCTGTCTGGAAAGTGTCAAGGGAAGAAAAGAAACTAAAAATACAAGTTAAGTAGAGCTAATGTATTTCTGTCCCTTCTGTCATGAGCTAATGTATTTCTCTCTGTTCTGACACATAGCTATCTCAGTATGTGATCAAGGGATGCTCTGGTCTCTATGCCATAGTGCTATGCTTGGTGCAGCGCTGCTACAGAAAGACATTGGATAGAAAGAAGCTTATCAACTGTACTTTGTTCCCTTTTTGTTTTGACATTCTGCTATCAAGAAAGTCTTCTGAGGAAAAAGAGATTGTTAGATAATTCATCTAGGTCAGACTGGTATTGAATAGAAACAAGTAAAACAAGTATGGAGTTAATATTCTGTGACATTTTGATTTAGAACTTTGCTTTGTTTCAGAACTGGGAGTCATTTTAGTGTATTTCTAATACAGAGACCAGGGAGGGGAAGTTCCAGAAGGACCAAAATACCTTCTTAAAGAACAATGCTATGCCATAAAAACTGTGCTAATTAAATTTGCATATTCTGCAAAGAGACCTGAAATGAATTACCAAGTGATGGATGTTGCTTGGTCACTTTAACTTTAGTCTAAATGTTCAGCAGAAAGCTTTCGCATGAGATTTAGATCTCTTTCTAAAAGTCATGCTTCATCTACCTTCTGTGGAGGGAGGGGAATTCAGCCTAAATATGTGAGATTAGTAGAGCCAACTTGTTTTTATCTCAGTCCAGAAGCCAAAAATATTGAAAGTTGGTCTCCTGCTATACTGACCCTAAAATCCAGCCAAAGTAAACCCTGAATCTATGAGGAGGTCCCAGTCAAAATTTGGATACCACAGCTTATGTGTAATGTCTAAACTTTTCCTTCTATAGTTGACAGTGTCTTAGATTTATCTCTATTATACTGCTGTCAGTGATCATCGATTTTGCACACTCCAGCTTGACGGACCATTTAATTAACATTAATCTGTTTTGAATATACAGCCTGCATAGGTAAGTTGTGAACCCTGTTCCTTGTTAAGTGCTATCTTTATAGAATTAACTGTTGATAGCCTATACCTCATTTAGAGATAAGCTCCTTATAAATTTCCTGCAGTGTGACAATTCTTATTTTAATTTATTTTTTTTAATGCAAGGTCAATGGTAAAGTTATAGGTGTAATTTCTTACTGTAAATCTTTATACCATACTGGTAACTGGACTCTACAGCTGGTTCTTGAAAATAGGCCTTTGAATCATTTGCCATCTGGTTACTTCGAAGTTTATGGAAAATGAATTTGGTGTCATTCCCCAGATGTCCAGCCTCTTTTGCCATTTATGTTAATTGACCCACTTTGTTGGCCAAGTTCAAAGAAGGAACAAAAAGTTAATACATTGTAGACATCAAATTTCTCGGTCTCTCACAGAAATAACTGAAAGACTGGCAGGATGGGTCAGGAGAGATGGCCCTCCTAATTTACTTTCCAAGAGGAAAGGACTTCTTGCAATAGTCAGGGAATTTACAGAAAATCTGAATGAGACTTCTTGTTTTATTTGGAGAAAAGCTTTCATTCCCAGTGGGTATGGCGTTTATTAGAACAGTGAAAATACACATTCAAGATGAGCAACCAACACTAGCCAAGTTGAACATTATTATAAGGCATCACTTAGAACAATTTTTTTTGTCTTATAGTCAAGGTTAGGAGAGAAGAACTAAAGATTCATTTCAAGTATTTCATGTACATATGAAATAAAAAATAGTCTGTCCTTCTCAATGCAAGTATCAAACTACAGAACCGTAATTTCAATCATTCTTTAGGAAGAGGGGAATATAATGACTGAGAATTGTAGAAGGTGAACTTACTGACTGTAAAGAACAGTAATATTAGAAATATTATAGGATTTGTGGTATGCCTTCCTCTCAAAAAGGCTAATCTCTCGATCACTGAAGCAAAAAAATTATTCCAAGTAGTAGTTTTTTGATTCTAAGATTAACCAGGATCCAAGAACTTTTCTAAGAGAACTTCAGGCATGGGAATTTCAGTGTATCTGGGATGCTACTTACACCATGAGCATATGCAGGCCATATCTTTACAGAGGTAGTAATGGGAATCAGTAATATCAGTAAATAAAAGCCACCACATCAAAGCTGGAACTTCATGAAAGCAAGTACCAGATTTAAGTTACTCTGAAGGTAAATTATTAGCTTTGCCTCAGAACCTGATTTCTGATTTTTAAAAGGATTTTCTAGGCCAGACCTGTGATACACATCTTAATCACTGCTTTTTTGAAAGACTGATTATTACATGAAGACATGTGATCCATATGTTAATCAGTTTAAAAATTTTGGATGCTGTTCAAGGCAAAGATGTAATGTCAGGTCTAGATCTAAAATCTCTTGGTATTTCACTGTCATTTTTTGGTTTCTACAGGCAAAGACTTCACTGAGAGATGAAGTTAAAAAATATAAAAAGGAAAGCAGATGAGAAAGTCCTACGTGCCTTAATTCTGTCCTGAGAATTGATAACAGCCATGTCAGCAAAAATACTAATTTGCTGGTGTAAGTGAGGCTGAGGACACCCCTCATTGTTCAAGCTGGCTGTACTGACTGGAGATGTTATCGTACCCCAGCTGCTCATTGTAATCCTGTCCCCATCCACAGCTTTTTGAACAAAAATAATCATGCCACCATTTCTGGGCCATCTGGGTGAACTGAAACCAGAGACCTGGTGGACTGAATCCACTGGCCACGCTGACAGCAAGTGTTGAAGGGAAGTATCCCCCTGATATTCCTAGCTGCAAAATGGAAATGGCAACAGCTCCCAACAAAGAGTAGGCAACTAAAAACTAAGAATGCAATAGCACACGCAGCCTCAGTAGAGCTATCAAAAAGCTTATTTTAGGATGGTGTGCTGCTATGGTTCTCAGAGAACTGGAAGGTTTTTCTAGTGAAAACAGGTTTAAAGTATTCCATAGACAGTAGTGTGAAAGAATATGTTCAAAAAACTGCATTTAAAATATGCAAGAGGTTGTGCTGGCACATTTAACTTTGGCTGGTTTTGCAGTCTCTATGTATCCTGAAGATAGCTTTTATATGGAATATACGTGTGTATATATATATATATATGTATATGTATATATATATATATATATATATATATGTATATAATATATATACACACACATACAGTATTTTACATAATTTTTTTCTATATGAAAGACCATAAAAAATCTTGGCTTCTTGTGATGACAAATAGCAAAAAAACCTCCCAGAACTAATGCATTTAAATTGACTGATATAAAATGGAGGCTTTTTTTTAAAGGCTCTGAACATTTTCAGCAGTACAGACACTCTAATTCATGTTCTGTGCTTAACTAATAGCAGCTGTATTCTCCAAAATTGTACATTTGGTCCTGTCTTCCCACATGCTCTAAAAGCTAACCAACAAAAGCTTTCAGAAGCTGAAAAATTCTTTCTGAGCTCAGGGCAAAAACGGTTTTTACACTGATACTATAGTGTAAGCCTTTTATAAATCAATTTATCAAAGCAAAGAAGCAAATTTAAAGTTTCAATTCTAACTATGCATGTGATAATTATTAATAAACAGATGGACAACAGTTGAGTGTTCATGATGTACTGAATATTGGTTCTGCAGATGTCTCATTTACATTACTTTCAACATTAGGATATCAAAATTAGTCATTAAAACAACAATTTTTAATTAATGATAGATGATTTTATTGAAATCTTAATTTTCTAGAGAACTGATACTTAACATTACTAATGCTAACAGACAGACTAGTCAGATGTTTTACTGACCACAGTTTTATTTATACAATTAAGTTTTAAGCAGCCAGGTTTGAAAATAGTGTGCATTTTTTGGAGTGTCATGTTTAGCATACTAAAGACAGATGATTTTTTAAAAATGATAACTACTGGCAGAAATGCCCATACCAAAGGGGGAGGAAGAAATCCCTCTCTTTTTCCAGAGGCAACAATTAGCAGGAATTATATTTATTGCAGTACTTACTGTGTAAGCGTGTGTATTAGCACATGTTATTTTACTCTCATAGTACTAAAAAATTCCAAGAAACTAGCTTGCAATACAAACAGAAAAATTATGTCAATAATAAAAAAACTAACCCAACAAAAAACCTCCCCAGCTAAGCAAAACAAATAAACCAATGCATTTGGCTGTCTGTATTTTAGATTTGCAAGAGATTTCCCTCTACATCGATGAATAGTCTCCAGCTATGGAACATCCCCTTGTCACTGTGTGACCTTTTGTGCCAGAAAAAGATAGTCACTGTCTCATAGGCAGACTCTGTGTTCAGTGTGGCTTTCTTATCCTTCCTTGAAGTTCAAAGGAATTGTGTGACTGTGCAGATCATGTGCAGTGGTTTTAATGCTTTTATCACTTGAATCATCCATGAAAATGCTAGATCAGACTGACTAGTCTTTTGACCACCAATCTCCATTTCGTTTTAGAAGAGTTTGAGGGTTGTCTTTGCATCAGGGCCATCAGTTGTAGCACTGCTTGATGCTGTTGGATAATCCAAATACTAGACTGTAGTTTTCCTTGGGGCACTGGAACACCGCTTCATTGTTTACAGCTGGACTGTTATTGTTTTCTTCTTTGTTAACCACTTGGTCTTTTGGCTGAGGGAAAATTTTGATAGGCGGTCTTTAGAGTCAGGATTAGGATCTGTGCTGCCAAATGCAGAGGATATACAGTAACTTCACAATT
>VRYO01001463.1:18531444-18565257 GCA_009812075.1 Sialia sialis
GTGGCTTATAATCATGAAATTACTGTAATCTTTTTGTTGTGTAAGAGCACTGAGAGAAGCATCAACCCAACATCACTTTGGGACAATAAAGTATAGTACGGACAATTTTTTCATCAAAGGCATTCATGTGTCAGCTGTTCACCCAGAAAGATTTTGGGAACCAGAAAAAGTCAAGTCTGTGCAAAATCCAGACATTTGGTAGCCTTGCTCACCATCAAGGGTGTCCTGATTTCCCCCCAAATTCTACTGCAGTGTCACATCTTGACGTGTTGTGGGAAGCAGTCAGTAGCTCTAGAAGAGAGGTCGCTTGGTCTCATAAATGTCTTCCCCACTTTGAACTGCAGCTTGACCCTGTATGCTGGACGTGTAGCAGAGAGGGGAAACAACTCTGCATGTGTAAGGGCATGATGCAGAACTAACTGCAGAGTTTCAACTCCTTTTGAGCCTTTTGGACTGGGAGACTGAAATGTTGATGGTTAATGAGTCAAACAATCGGCCATTTGCAGAAACAACAGGGTGTTTTGGTGAGGCCAGATTTGCACTGCCCAACAAAAGTGGGGGAGGAGAGGTTTCTGTGTGGTGGTGAAGTCTCTGACCTGCGTAAGACAGAGGGGGTGAGCACTCATCACCAGAAGATGACCATGAAAACCAACCTTTGTTTAGTAACAGGCTGGGTTTTTAAATGAGGTAGAGGACCAATAAGAAACAGATGCTACTAGGTGGGACAATACTTTTTATCAAGCCAATTTCCTCCCTTACAAAACTGTCTCAGTTGTAAATCTTCCCCCGCTCCAGAGAAGTATCAAGATACTCTCATGTAGGCCTGAAGGTATTCCCCCATTCTGATGGGGCATAACTGGCTCAACTCTGCTGGCTGGTGTGAGGGACAGCTGTCATGTCTTAGAAGGTGTCATGTAAGCATCAAAGGTGCCCAAAGTGCCCCCAGACACATTGCTGAGACCTTCCACCTCAGAAGACTGTGCATGTCCACAGTGTTGCAACAGATCTACAGGGTTACATCAGGAGGTGTGAAACTGCCCCCTCAGGGCAGGTACCTGGGCATTCCCACATAAACCTAAATTTATATTAACCCATTGGAGTCTGTGTTTCATGGGCCTCCCTTATGCTGATGGATCAAGATTGTAATGACCACTTCAATGAGTGGATATCGGAATTGAAATGATCAAGTCTTATTTCTGGATCCACAGGTGGTGATATTTTCCTCTCCACAATTTACTCCTATCCTTTCTTTTTCTTTCTTTTCCTTATATATTTTCTCAAGTGATCTCTTTATACTTCTATACTGTTATATTACTATAGAGGATAATAACCAAAATGGCTACATATCTCCTTTCTATTGCAATCAAATTGTTCCAAAATAAACCCTACATACATATTTAAACACTGATCATTCACTGTTTTTTCACTCTAATCCACCCCAAGGGAATCTATTAAAAAGAACTTCAGTTACCTTCAGGGACAGGTCATAACACTGAGTTTGTAATTTTAAGAACTGTAAGTATTGGGAGTTCAATTCCCTTTTCCCACCTGTGTCATTATTCTAGCATGATGCCAATGAAAGGCTTCTGGCTGCTAAAATCGGGAGTTGCATTTAAAAACAGCAGTCAGTGATGAATCTAACATATGGTTTTTATCTGCAAGCATTTACTAGGACTGAGCTGGTAAAGAGGGACATGAGACTAAGCAAGGCAAGAGGGAAAATAGATGGAAATTAATGGCAGGGAGCTAGGAAAAAGCAAAAGGACAAAAAGACCCTGGGAGGAGGGAAGATGATGGAAACAAAAGAATCATCACTGAAACAGAAGGGTGCTACAAAAATGTACTCCCAGACATGGTAGCACACTGGGGAAAGAAGATGTACAGACAGGAGGGAAATTAATAATGTATTGCTCCATTGAACTTCAGTTCTGAAGTGGATGCTCAAATTATTACTACAATTTTAAAGTTTTCCAACTGAATTTGAATCAAGCTCTCACTTCACCCTTCACATCCTATTAGGCAGTTCTTAGATCATAGCTTATTTATAGGTGCTTGTAATCTTCCATCCTGACTATGGTGGCTTTGCTGCAGCTTGACCTCCTTGAGCCTTGTCTTCCCTCTGGCACAGACTAAATGCAGCCAACTCTGCATCCATCTGCAGCTGGCCTCCCTTTTCATCCCATCACTCAGCTTTCCCTTATAAAACCTTTCTAACAATTTCTGTGTTTACCTTACATCTTTTTGCATCATCTCATTCAAGCATTTACAATGAAGGCTTCCATGTACAGTGCCTGTCACATTTTATACCATGCTGCCCTCTATAAGTTAACTCTCAAGTCCAGAAAATTATATACTCAGAGAGTGCTTCATGAACCAGAAGCTACTATTTAACAGAAGTAAATTGTCCTGCCAAGCTCAGGAACCAAGATGCAGCCTTGTAAACTGCATCCTTTCAATTGCTGTTCATGAACTTTATGCTTTTTGTGACAATTTTGCATTTCCTCCACTGGCTGGAAGATACATACTACATGGGTATTATGATCCAATTCTTTCAACTATTAGACATGTCTCTGCCTGAATTGAAGTGCAAACAAGACCATTTGCCAAAGTCAATAGTACGGATTTTATTTAAAATAAATGAAAGAGAGAGAGAGAGAGAGAGAAAGAAAGAAAGAAAGAAAGAAAGAAAGAAAGAAAGAAAGAAAGAAAGAAAGAAAGAAAGAAAGAAAGAAAGAAAGAAAGAAAGAAAGAAAGAAAGAAAGAAAGAAAGAAAGAAAGAAAGAAAGAAAGAAAGAAAGAAAGAAAGAAAGAAAGAAAGAAAGAAAGAAAGAAAGAAAGAAAGAAAGAAAGAAAGAAAGAAAGAAAGAAAGAAAGAAAGAAAAAGAAGAGGTGAGGGGGACAGAAAGAGAGTGGCAGAGACAGATTAAGTAGAAAATATCACCACATTGTGGATCCCAACAATGTCCCATTGATCCTCTCCATACAGTCTTCTTGGTGGTGAGAGTCCCCCCAAAAACATAGAGTCTGCTGGATTAATATACATTTAAGCCAGGTGGGAATGCCCAGGTTCCACCCTAGAGGGGGGCAGGCAATTTTGACCCTGTCTCTTGTAACAGACTTTGGATCCATTGAATGTCTTTGCTTCACATGCAGTGCTCTGGTGCAAGGCCTCAGGAATAAGTCTGGGGAGCATTTTGGGGGGTCTTTGATGGGTTATGACACCTCCTCAGCTGCTCCTCACATGAATGTCCTGTGGATATGGCATTCCTGGACTGGGGAGTTTTACAACTGAGCCTGTTTTTGTAAGGGAGGATGGATGTTCACTATCTCTGAGCTGGGGTTATGCCACACACCCAAAACTCTCTTTCCCCTGCCTTGGTTGGGGCAGGGGGGAAGTCCATGCAAACCTGCCCTTAACAGAGAGCCTGAGGGCTGTAGCTTCTCCCACCCCATGGAACCCTGACAGGGATGATTTTCTGGACAGCTGCTGGCTTTGGCTTTCTTGTGGATTCATTTGTCTCCCTCACCCTTGTTTGCTTTTTCCTAGACCTCAGGTGATTGACTAGTGTCACCTCTATCTTATGTGAAGTTGCCTTAGATGACTTAACTCAGTCCAAAGTTTTCCTTAGGAGGCATCTTCAGGGAGGGAAGGGCTTCAGTCATCACACCTTCTTTATACAGTTTTGTTATAATGGGCAAAAGGTCCTTCATAACAATGTTTAAGCCATGAACCATAACATTTCAGTCTGACAAGTGGTAAAAGAAAACCATTTCAGAAAGTGAAGACAGTCTTCATGAGTAAAGGTCATAATAAGCAAGCCTTGACTTGCAGCCTGGCTTGCTAAGCTTTTGCTTTAGGCTACTGGGTTTTCTGAATCTCTCCATGAAAAGTAAATTGAAAAGTAACACAAAGGTAATCTGATTTACAGTTGAATGAGTTTTGAGACTGAGAAGTGACAGCTTGACTGCCCATCTCTTATCCACCTCTTGCCCATCTTCAGACCTTCCACTACCTTAACCCCTCCCTCCAGCACCAAGGGATTTAAAATGTTGTACTTCCAATTATTTCATAGCTTGAGGTAAAGGAAATGCTTGGCTGCCTTCATCTACATGTACTGTATAATGCAGGGAATTAGCAAGAGGTGGTGACACCCTCTCTAACACTGGAAGAAGGACTGCCAGTGCTCCAGTTCACCATTTCTGTAATTAGAAAATTTCTGAATCCAAGTATCTTTGGAGAGCCAAATCAGACATCATCAGAAACAATTTGCCCCACCTGCCCTTCATCTGTTCACAGAGCAAAGGACAGGTCCTATCTATCACAGTCCTCGCCAAGAGAGGAAGAGCTGATCACACTCAGTCAGAAATTGAATTACAGTCAAAGCAGAAGCCCTGCTGTAGTTTTATTTGTTTCTTATTGCATTCTTAAAACTATTCTGTTGTTGCTTAAAAGATATTGTTTTGTTTCAGTGATCTTGCAGTCCAAGATATGTGAAGTAAGCATTTTAAAAGTAATAATCAGACTAAAATGTAACATATGAAATATGGTCAATACATAATTTCAGCCTTGACTGGACTGTTAGGCATCTGCATGATCATGCTACCTAGAGCTCGTACAGCTGACAGCAAGTGTCATGAGACCTGTGACTGGAAGGCCATATGATACCTACTTCCAACTCACCAATACTTACCTTTTCCTCAATATTAAATGGAATAAATTCACGTTATGCCACCTGATAATGTGGTTATGCCTTCTCTACACAGTCAGCAGCTCTAGAGAGCCATCTCTGGGTGGAACTCCACTGGGTAATGAGGCATTGGCAGCCACTGCTACGACTGCTCGTACTTCTGCATCAGGAACAACCATCATTATGTATTCGCTTTTTTAGTTCGTTTATTTCTGAGTGCACAAACAGCAGAACCAAATGCATACCATTAAACTCATAAAGAATGTTTTCCTCTCTTCATATAAATGTCAGCACCTGTATCTTTTTTTTTTTTTAGCGATTGCCACAACTTTATTGGCCACTTAGCTCAATGGGTAGATAGGCACTGAAGTGATTTGATTTTGGTACAGTCTGAAGGTACTTTAGGTTCTTAAAATACAGTTTAAGAAATATTTGGCCAAAACTTCCAGTCAAGGATGGACTCATCTGTTCTTTGCAGTTTTAAAATAGGAAAACCAAAATGCAGTAGTGAGATCACTTACCCTGCCACATCTTACACAGCCCACAATGTGCACAAAACCTCAAGAGGAGGAAAGCATCCTTTCCTTCTGCCAGGAGCTGACTCCCATGCAAAACCAAAGAGCAGATAATTTCAATTCAGCAAAACAGCTGCTCCATGGCAACTCTGCTAGAGAGCATCAAAAAAACCCCAAACCTCTGTCTTCTACATCACAAAAAAGATGCATCTGTCCCTCTTGGGGTAATAGCCCTATCCACAGGGATCACTGCTTTTTACTTTTCTTTTTGAGATACCTGTACCCCTAAGACAAAAATCTCATTATCCTTCTGTCTCTATCTTGGCCTAGAAATATTTCTAAATATTCCCTCTGGGAATCAGGTCTGTGTTTTCCAGAACATATGCTTAGTGTGTCCTGTTACTCTTTCAGATCTCAACAGGTCCACATGCTGTGTTGCTCCCCATCCTCTGGGGTTGCATGCTCTCCCTGACAGAGACTGATTCATGGCTGTGGCAGCTGGGTGCTACAGAACCTGCGGACATGCTGTAACACCTCTGATTATGGGCAGTTTAACAGGAATGGGCAGAAATCAGGCACACAAACTTAGTGCTGATGTTCGTATTTTTTGTGTCCCATTTTTCATTTCTTCATCCTGTCATTATAGCCACAAAGTCTCCCAGGAAAAAGTCTTTACTCTCCTCTGCCTCACAATATATGGGAAAAGAGAAGAGGACAGACTCTACATTAGAAGTCAGGCTCCTGCTAGGTCACTACTCATTGTTTGTTGAGGCTGGTGCTCATTTCTCTGCAGGCCTTGATCAGGAGAATTGCCTGGAAAAGATCTGTGGTCCCAGGCTGCAACACCTGATTTCCTGGCAGATACAGCTGTCTCCCTGAAGGCACCATGCTAATGGTACTATCCTACTGTCTGTCTGTCTGTCTGTCTGTCTTAATGCTTGATCTACATCTAGAGATGTAGTTAGAGAACCCATGGCTCCTTCGTGAGTCCTTGGAAAGCAAAATGGGCATTTGTGATTAGTCAAGTGGTGGTGTGTTCTGATTATAGTACCTTTGCTTAATGCCACATTTACCCATATTGGATAAAAATGTCATCTAGTCTGGAGTATTATAACTACTACAGGCTATTAACCACAGCCTGCAACTAACAAGGCTTGAAATTTGCCTATTTACATGGCTGATAGATGAGGACTAGATTTGCAGTATAAGCTGAGGAGCTGCAAGTGTGACTAGTAGAGTGTAGAACCCCTTCACAATGCTTGTTTTACTGCTAGTGGATGAAGGGAAAACAGCAAAAATGCATATGTGGTTGAAGCTGGGAGAGTCTTCCTAATCCCAGGCACTCAGCTCTGGCCACTGGCTGTCAGTATACCCTCCATAAGCAAGTGTGTGCATGTCCTCTGTCTAAAGACGGCATTGTCTGCCCTGCAGCCTTGCTCTCCTCACCAACAGCAAGCATACCTGCAGCAGCTCGCTTGCAGAATAATGCCATAATGCTGACTAGGTCAGGCAGCTTAGCTTTAAACTCACCCTGGACTGGCGGAAGTGTCACTGCCATGGCCACAGACTGGGCTTGGGAAGAAACTTCTATGTCTTGGAAACAATATAGACAAGGTGGATGATCTGATTTGGTTCTAGACACTTTGTAAAGGATGAGGACCAGCTTAGTAGCAAGGGTAAATCTGGTGAGCTTCAAGACTGAAGACTTGTTTCAGGGGACCAAGGATGTTCTACTCTGAGGTTTCATTTCTAAGTGAAATAGTTTTCTGATCAGTGTGTACCAGGCCCAGGGCAGATTCATGCAACCAAACCATTGCTTGTGAGAAAACAATGCTCATCCTCACCACCTTTGCTGCTGTTACAGTGGAAGTGAGTAGGTGAAAGCTGCTCCCTGCAGCACTGGATGTCACAGTATTGGGCACAGTTATGGTGTTTTGTGATTGGTGGCATGGAGCAAGGAGGGGGAAGAGTACATGGACAAACTGGAATCTTGTCAGCTGTGACCACTTGTGGTTGCTTTGAAATCATCTGCCTGCCTCCAAACATTTCCTTGCAGACAGAACAACACATGGATGACTGTGGACTGGAACTCCTGTGAGAAATTCAGTGCAACAGTATAACACATCCGCTCATTACACATTGCTGCTGACAGTGTTACAAGAACTAAAGTAATATTTTGTTTTTCAGAAGTCAGGCTACAGATACCTGTGATTAGGAATTTAGCCACAAAGCACTGGAACATTACTAACAGGATTATATTAAAAAGCTATGCAATTCTGTTATATGGGTTTCATACCCTAATGAATGCAAGTTTTGTGATCAGAATCTTTGCTGAAAGAAATCCCAAATACTTTTTTCATCAATGACGCATGGTATTAGTGTATATGTTCCTGTCTGAAACAGAGAAAATGGAAAGCAAGACAGCTGTGATGAGATAATTAGTAAATTCATATTTTCCTATTGGAGTGTCCAGAGGGTGGTGAGAAGTATTGTTAATCCTCAGTTTCCCCCAGGGAATGGAAGCTGTGGTCAGTTCACCACACATTGTTTCTGCTGGTGTTTCTTCCTCATGGAAGGTCTCCTCACTTTCCCTCTGCCAGTGTGGGGTGACTCCTGTGGCAGACAGTCCTCCAAAGTAGGTCCTTCCCATGGCCTCCAGTGTGGGTCACTTCCATGGAGTGCAGTTCTTCAGGAAAAGGCTGCTCCATTGTGCGCTCCCCTCAAGGATAAAAGTCCTGTCAAAAGGCTGCTCCAGCTGAAGTGTCTCACAGGGTCATAGTCTCCTTCAGGCTCCACCTACAGCTGCTAAGGTCTTTTCCCCTTCTTAAATCCATTACCCCTGAGGTGCTGCCACTGTCACTGATGGGCTCAGCCTTCGCCAGTTGCAGGTCCATCTTGGAGCTACTTGGCATCAGCTAAATTGGACATAGAAGAAGCTTCTAACAGCTTCTCACAGAAGCCAACCCTGTAGTCTTCCCAATTCCAAATTCTTGCCATGGGAAGCCACTACAAAGACTTAAGAAAACTATTAAGTTATCTTGCAACTTAACATTTTGCAATGCTGCTTAACATTCAGCTACAGTAAGTGAAAGCCAGCACTGGCTACTGTGCTGTACTTCTGATTAAAGTTAACAGAGCAGTACAGAGAAAGATTTATGGTTGCTAGAAAGGAGGGAGGGAATGTTTCCAACAAAAGGGAAAAGAAAATCATTCACAGTGCAAATATTACTTCCATTTAGTTTGTGTACACTGTTATTTATCTATGGCCCTAAACCCAAAATACATGATTCTGAATAAGAGGAAGCCTTTCATTAATTAAGTGTACTTTCATATAGTCAAATGAACAACACTCATTACAAATGGAGTTTTATACAATTGTCTCAAGATTGAAGACATATTCATAGATTTAAACACTAAATGACATAAACTGCCTAAATTACACTAATTAATTTCACTGCACTTGGCAAAGTTGCTTAGTGTTCACACCTGTATGTGGCAGAGTTTTTGTTCTTATTAAATCTCTATTTAACATAGAGTGCTGTTGCACTCTTTTGACTTTTATAAGACAGTCTGCTTAATTTTAGCATAAAGCACAAGGACACATATGTTTATTTAATAATAATACTTCTTCAAGACTTCACCAAAAAGGCATATGCACATCTTCTAAGTTCCCCAGCCTAATTGTGTATTGGAGTGCTGCAAAAGAAAGTCTTTCACTTTTGCATAAAGACATTAGATATGGAGGGACAAATTTGGGGTTTGTGAGCTGGAGGAAGCGACTTGATAATGAATCCAGCCACTGCTTAGCTGGAATCTCACCTGATTCTTCACCCTTCTGTGCCAACACAGGCTTTTGAATATCTCTCCTTTTAAAACAGTGAGGACTGGTATATGCCTTCCACAGTGAAGCAAAGATAAGTTTAGTAACAGATAAGTTTTCTTTTTATGTCTTTTTATTTGCCATCAATTTCCCATTTGGTAGAGGTGATTTGCCCACATCATCTGTATTTGGACTTTGCTTTGAAACCTGAAGACGTGTGAAAGAAATCTGCAGTAGAAAGGCAGACTATTTCTAGTGCTTATGCTTTTCAATACTGGTAGTAAGAAAGAACCTCTGAGAACGGTGGCAGTGAGCATTGGGTATAAGACTGAAGAAGAAATAAGTTGTGTAATGTTCCAGAATAGGCTTGAAAAGATTATCTTAGCAACTTTTCTACTATGCTCAAAGATTTATCTTGTTGTGTTTTGACTCAAGTATTTAGCCAGTATGCAGAGCTGTGCTCAATTAGTCTGCTGATATGGGAAATTGATTTTTACAATAAGGCCTTTCTTTAGAGAAATTCCGTTTATTTACAAAGGAACCTACACAGTGTCCTCCAGTTCACTTTCTCACATTTTCCAAGGTGTCCTTTCCGGTGACTTTCACCTTGGGAACTGAGCATTCTCCTTCCCCACACAACTGCAGACATGGGTCTTTGGGGTGATGGCTCTGCCCTCCTGTCCTTGCCTATGGCCTTGGATAAAAGATGCACGTATCTGCTGTCAGTCCATCTGCTGGTCTATGAGGCTTAGCTGGGCTCTGGCCCTGCCATCCTGCCATCTGGCCCTGTGAATATTTATTTCATTTTGTGCATATTATGGCTAGCACCTGCAGAAACTGTAAGAAAAGTATGATACTGCCTGTTCCAGTTGATGTTTTTATGGCATTTCTTCAGATACGTTCATGCTCACATTACAATGGCATCCCTTCAAAATGAACAGGGAGACCCTTTTCATATGCAAATTTAGAAAGGAATATGAATACCATGTTTGGGAAATGTACATGTCTCAGTGTCACAGATGAAGTTTTGGTATGGACCATCACTGCTAACAGTTCTGAGTTCCCCAGCATTCAATATATACCAGTGGGGGCTATTCAATTTTAAGCAAAAGTGTCATATATCCAGATTTTTTAAAAACTCGATTGGATCATTTAAGAGAAAATATTGAAGAGTTTAAAGCAAAGGTGAATGCACAATTTCCTAGGGAAGCAAAAATATTTCTGCTGATGATATGGGAAAACTTCAGCAAGAGAATTGAAGTAAATATCTTGTTTGGCAATAGCATTGATGACTTATAGTTACAAAAATTTTCTTTTATTATTTTTAAGTGGTAGCATCTAACATTTTACCATTTATAGAAGGAAGTTAAAGAATTTAAGTTAAAATCCTAACTGTGGTGTTACTTTGATAATGTTTTAATTCTGAGACTGTTGTCATTATGTGTATTTATAATTAATAGAAATTTTTGCAAATTGAAGAGCTAGCCAAAGAAACCCAGACCTTATTTCACAACTAAAATATCAATATTTAGTAGTAGTCAAAAGACTGAGTTATAGTTTTGATACTGAAGTTATTTATTATTCTAATATAGTAACTAAGATTTAACTGTAGCTGCCAGTTTTAAAATGGTGACTTTTAAAATACAGTGTATGACTAGAGGGAAGGAGACAACCTCAATAGCTCCTTTACATTAAAAATTTTCATGGTATGACTTTCCCTGCTTTCCCACACATACTGACAGTTGTTTACATTATGCTGAACTTGTTTTTTCCTACGGGGAGTGTATGACACATGAGCTGAATGTTTTCATAATTGTAACAACAAAATTTGATGGTGTTTAATTTTCTTGCATTTGTAATGGAACTCTGTTGACTGTTCAGCCTCGAATTCTTTTAGAAAATGTTGCCTGTTACACTGAAAAAAATCACATTTGTTTTATTTGCTTCAGATCAAGGAAAAACAGTATTTGAGGAAATGCTACATCAGATGTATAATCAGTACTCTTCAAATAAAATAGCAGATGATTCATCTGTTATTTAGGTGTTCCTAGAGTTAGCAATATAATCTCTAGGTGCACTATTTAAACTTGATAATAATTAGAAAGATGTAATTTCAGACATTGTCATCTGGATACCATTAAACTCTACTTAAATTAAGAAATGGGCATTTTATTTTATTTTTTATTTCCATAATTTTACATAATCTGATTACTGAAATTCTATCTTCTGTTTTCCACCAGTGACCAGCTACTGCAGCATTTTGGGTTTGTTGTTTTGTTTAGTTGTTTGGTTTTTTTCATAAGAATTATGACAGTAGATCAAATGCTAAATGGGTTATCTAACACGTTTTACATTTTTCAATTTTCCAGTCTTTGATGACATTTTGTTTCAAACAGTATTTTTCTGATTAAGACATTCTGTATGAGCCCTTTGTATCCTGCAGCAGTTGACTTGACTTCTTTAATTTGTCAATAATTACTCTTAAAGGACTGTTTGCTGATCAAGCTAAATACATGTAGATAGCATTCCATCTCCACCTCGAGGTCCTGCATGATAATCAGTACAAGCTACTCTTCTGAATTAAAAATGTACAAAGAGGAAGATTCTTGGAAATTAAGATACTTTGGATAGGATGAAATATAGGTCAGATCACTCAGCAAAAGAAAGACTGGCAGTATAATACCATGAAAGTGAAATATTGCAAATTCCCTTACCCCTGCAGCTCCCCATTGCTAGCACTGTTCAGACCTTGGTATAAGAGCCATACAAACAGGCTGGTGAGATTACAGACATGGACTTAGACCTTCATCCTGGTAGCCCCTCTGGCATAAAGAGCTCCTTTCAGTGGCCAAATCCATGTGGTAGCCACAGGGCATATGTGCCTGATACTTCACCTTCGGCATGCACATGCACTGCAGTTGTCTCACACTTGCACTGGAGTAACCTAGCAAGGTCTGTCGACACCTTCACTTCTGCCCCAGGGGAGCAGCTGAGTGGCAGATAGATGGCAGTCATCATCCTAATGCCCTGCAAAATACTCAGAGACCATGGCAATAAACGGAGTGTAAAATCTTTGTGTTGAATAAAATAGTACCAAATATTGTCTGTCTCCCACAGAGGTTCATGGGTTTTTGTTGTTGACTTCAAAATCACGTAGAATTCTACTCATGTTTTTTCAGGCTAACTGGAAAGTTTTCTTGACATTTTCTGTCAAATCTAGAATAAAATATTTTTTCTTTTTATTTTTTTTTTTTAATGAAGGCTTTCTCTGTATTTAACTAGGCTCAGCTTGTTAGAGTATGGTGTTAATAACATCAAGGTTGTAGGTTCAAACCCCATACAAACCATCTACTTAAGAGCTGGACTTAATCCTTGTGGGTCCCTTCCAACTCAGAATATTCCATGAATCTGTAATCTCAAACTCATATTGGTGTTGACTATGGAATTTCTCCTCTTTCCATAACTCCTAAAGTCTTGACAGATTTTAAAGCTGTGTCTAATAATCTAATGAAATCTGAAACATTAAGGTGCTATATATGCATTTCCATCTGTATCCTTTGAATTGTTATTAACCCCCACTGGTGTAGATACTTATAGATATTCTTATTTATGATCTTAATTGAATTTATGATATTTCAAGCTATGTTTAGCAAATTGTAATTACAACAATTTCTTTATATATAACAAAAAAACCCAATCAGTCTATCTTTTCATTTCCAATCCTTTAGATATAATTCTGGTTCTCCTTTAACTTACAAAATATAATTACAAGTCACAGAGTAATTTTATTAGTGAATACCCTGAAGACTACAGGATGCATATCTTCTAGACTGGCTCATCCTTATATACTCTGTTTCTTCATGTATTCCCTTACCTGTCAAATCACCAGATATAGTGGCATTATCTTCATTACTTAATTATAATTATTAGTCAAGGGGTTTCTACACCAGACATGCAGCTTTTGAGCAGTCTGTTGAACAGATTAGCAACAGATTTAAAAAATAAACCATCTGATGATGAGAATATCATGTGCTAGCCACCTAAGAACAGTAAGGAGAATAAAATAAGAACAGTAGGAGAATAAATATCCGTTCATATTTGGATATAATGAACAAGTACCAATACAGAATAAAGGCTTTTTGTAGATCCATTGCTAAAATTTATTCACATTTGAATGCACGGCAGTTTAAAGTACTTTTTCAGGTAACATATGAATTATGCATGTAAATATATACACATATATCAAAAATGTTTGTATGTTCCTTATGTGGGTTAGGGCATTTCTTGGAGAAATTAAAATAAGAGAGGAGGGACACTTGATATTCCAGTGAAATCTAATTCACAAGCAATTTACAACTATAAATTTCACTCAAGAGATTTCCAGACGTTTGGTACACATCTACACATAGGAAGAATTTCCCAATAAACGAACCTTAACTGCTGCAGTAAAATGGATCAGAGGCTTACCTTTGCTTCTCTACTCTCTGTGAATTTCTACTTTATGGATCTGTCTTTGCTTTTGTACTGTCCTTGTTTTTTAAAAGGCAGATGAATATAGGCTTTTTACTAATAAGTTATACTAAGAGGCTGCTGGATTTCCAGACATACATGTCAGGAATTATATTTTACAAAGACAGTTTTTCAATTCAGTTTCCTAAACACACTATAGCATGCTTAAAATCTGAATCCTTGAATTATGGGCACTACATTTTTGCAGTGAGACATCCGCCATCAAAATCTTTCCAGTTTAAAGAAAATGGTGGGTAAAAGAGTGTTACCTCATTCTTTGCCTTGGAAACTCAGAAAAATCTTGGTTTTCACAAGGTTAGTGAGGATAACTGGCGCAGAGACAGGAAGTTATCTCTTGATTTAGTGTCAGTTTGTGCCAGCTTCCATGGATGTCCTGTCAGCAGCACTCCAATCTTCTATTACTCTTGGTCTTCCTTTTTTTTCTTTTCTGGCAAAGCCTAAATGTCACTAATTGTCACAGAGCTAAGTAGATCTCATAGGTGGCTGGATTATACTATCAGAACTGTCTGTACTGAAAGTGATACTTTAGTCTAGGTCTGTTTAATCGGCAGCTGAAGGAGTCAGCAAACTGAAATATGAAAGTTCCACTTCTCTGCAGTCTTGTCTTAGAAGAGCAAGAAATGAGTAACTAAGTCTACAGAAAAATTGCAGCAATATGTGGAACTTTCAGTGACCTTTCCTGTGTCAAGAACACTTCAATCCTTAGAGCAACAAGCACCATGTCTGCACTGGGCCTGGTCAGAAAAAGCCAGAAATGTTGTCTGCAAACAGCCCAACAGCAGCTGAATGGGAGGTTGTCTTGAATTATTTGTTGATGCCTCAGATTGCTGGAATGAAGTTTTATAGTTCTGTCCCTCTTTTCATCAGATTTTATCTCTTCCTACTGGAAGAAATTGCCAGGATTTGTTCCTTCACTTTATGTCCACATTCAGGTTTGTTGAAGCAACCAAGGAAGCAACCAAGGGAGTTTTATCTTCTCCTTGGTGTCTACAGCAGCTTCTCTAGAAAGCTGTATCTGTTCAGGGCACTTAGAGATTAACAGCAGGCCAGAGTGTATATTCTCTGGACACACAGATTTAGTGTGAGGAAATACTGGCTTCTCCTCAATTTTTATTCTTCCAGCTCTAGATCTGTGATGAATAAGGAAGGAGAGGAGGGCACACAGGGGAACAAAATGAGAGATGGGTGCAGCAGTGTCGGCTAGCTGGCTTTCTGTGACACAGACCAGTTATCAGGGACAGTGATAAAAGGTTTAGTGCTGACAGAGCCTGTGTCTTTACCCTTTGGTCCTGGACAGTCATGAATAAACAAGTAATTGTGAAAAATAACATGTCTTTCTGAATTTTAAGAGCCTCACATGCTAGTTCTCATGAAAATGATCTCTGCTGCCAGCATTTCCAGGAGTCCCAGATATCTCCTGCAATGCAATTATGCAGGTTCAGTAGTAAACTGTTCTGCACATTTGGAGCTAAAATACAATGTTACAAATGACTGCAGTGAACTGCATTGATATTGCATCAAATTGCATCCTGGATCCACTACTAGTGGGTTTTCTGGTTGAAAATCTGCCCTTCAGGATCTCATTGTCCTCTTGTTTGTCCGCTTACATCCTTCTTGATACGGCAACACCAGTGTGAGTCTGAGGTGGATTAGGAGCAGCTGTTCTGTAGCAAACAAACAAAAGCCTTTGTCTATTAACCACTATCACTTTTTTTCCAGTGGGGGAAAAAAGCCAGATGTCTGTTTGCAGACAAGGGAAACTTCATTAAATGCTTGAACTTTTCACAAATAGAAAATCTGAAGCTTGATCCAAGAGTGAATTCAGGCAAATCGGATATTAGTGGAGTTTCATTCACATTGAGGAACAATGCTAATTCCTACAGTTCATGATACAGCCTCTAACTCAAAAATCTCTGAATACTGCCATGAAAATATTTCAGTGTTATTGTGGTACTGCTCACTTGGAGTGTGTCAAGGCCAAACAGGAATGTGTTAAAAAAATCATGTCAATAAATAAGCAGCATAACATAGCCAAATTGCCTGGCACAGTGTTTTACATTTACTAAAATGTAAAACAACTGAGTCTAGTCCTAAATGTATTTTTGTTATATTGAAATGCTCCTCCAAATCATCATTCTAGTTGTATTCCATTGATATCTGTAGCTACAAGGAAACAGGGAATATGAGGACATCTCTTATGCTGTGACTCTCCCACTGCCACTCATGGGAGATGCATTGAAAGATGCAAATGGGATTTAGATACCCAGGCTCTAATTTACTCCTGTAGTTCTAATGACTAGATGTAAAATGTACTGTTGATATGTTCTCTGAAGAACAGGTGACAGAATGTGAATGTCATAATTTTAACCTTCCTTTCACATTTTCTTGTATTTCAGTTAAAAGATAGGGAAATGCTAAAGCAAAAATGTAAAACATCTTTCTTCACCACAGGATATCACCCTACCACAAGGTCCAATTAAAATACTGAATTATTACATTTAGGACATTTTGTTTTAATTTATATTACTTGAATATACTAAGGTACATGTTCAGGAATATGCACAAAGTCTTGAAATGCACTTGCTCTGTCTCATGAGCTGTTTAATACAGGTTTGCTTTTACAAATAAGGAAAAGTTTGTTATGGGATTTCAAATAAAGGGTTTTTTTTCTGAGTAGACTAGAATGGTCTACAAAATACCTTTGTAAATGGAAACAAACTACAAAATTAAATTTGTTTTGAGTTAAAATTTACATGCATATTATGTGCACACTTCAGAACTAAAAAGTTTGTGTTCATCTTGGGAACATCCAGAGCTTTGTAAATCCCTGGCACTTTTAACATATTAGCATATGGCTTATGTCTTAGCTTTACTGCATCGCCAAGTTTTATGAGTCAAGTCATATGCAAAGTCTTATTGAAAGCCTTACAATTTTTTAATAACCATGCAATTTGGGGCATGGGAAGGTTAGAACTAGGATGACTCCTGGGATTTTTTGAAATAGGTACTATGAGGATTAAAGTACCTCAGAAAGAATGGAAGGTGTAACAGTGTATTTTAATGTAATACAGATAGATATATACACTCACACACACAGAGGTATGTATGTGTCTGCTATGAATTTGGACCTCTGCCAGAATAACTGTCATGTTCAGAAGTTTAGGCAGAAAACTTTGGTACTCCTTGGAATGCTTTTACTCAAGCTGGTAGCTGTCAATTGCTCCATCTGTATTTAGCAGCTTGAGAGAAGCTCTTAGAAGACCCTCTCATCCAACCTTGACTATCCTGTTGCTTATCTGAAGGTTAGATTATGTGACTCACAATTCTCATGAACCTAAGAGATACTATTTCTTTGGGATTTAAGAATTGCCAAATGCAGTTCAGTCATGCCTTAAGACCCAAATTATGACTTTGAAGGATAGTTTCCACTGGTTGGAACAATGGAAAGGATGAATAAGACTGAAGTAATGTAATCCCGCTCTGAACATCTGCCTTCTTTAGGGGTTCCTCTCTTTGAAGTTAGCAATTATCCTACAGAGTGTCATAACCACCTCTACAAGTTTAGACCCTGTGGTTTTCTCCAAATCGCAAGTCACATCAATGAAAGGGCATTAGACATGACAAAGCCAAACAAAATCTGATAAGGATTTTAAAACAGCATCATTTCAACTGCCATCATGCAAGAAACACAAACCACTTCATTCTTGGTCCTGGAGAATTGTAGACATCAGTTTTGCCATCCACTGAGGAAGGAGACTGGATTAAGTCCCTGAATCATCACAGAATTGGGTTTGGTTAGAAGGAACCTGAACAATCATCAAGTCCCAAGCCCCCTGCCATGGGCAAGGACACCTTCCACCAGGTTGCTCAATGGACCATCCAATCTGGCCTTGAACATTTCCAGGGATGGGACAACTGTAACTTCTCTGGGTAAATGGTTCCAGTGCCTCACTAACTTCACAGTAAAGAATTTCTTTCTAATACCTAATCTAAATCTGCCCTCTTTCAGGTTAAATAAATTCTTCCTTATCCTATCAATATCCATCTATGTAAAAAAGCCCTCTCCATCTTTTTTGTAAGCCCCCTTTAGCTACTGACAGGTTGCTCTAAGGACTCCCTGGACCCTTCTCTTTTCCAGGCTGAACACCTTTAGTTCCATCAGCCTGTCTTCATAGGAGAGGTGCTCCAGCCCTCGGATCATCTTCATGGTCATCCTCTGGACTCACTCTAACAGGTACACAGCTTTCTTTTGCTGAGGACTCCTGTGTCTGGGATCCTTCCCTCTGACTCAAAGTCTTCCCCTTGGAGGCTATGGGTGCACAGTAGAAACAGATGATCTGGAATGGTGACTAAATACTAGCTGCACTCAACACTTGTTGCCTTTTCTTCCAGATCTATCAACATGCAGAACACGATTACCACTATAAAACTACAACTTACTCTGCTTCTTCAAAATTTAATAAATTCAGTAAACTTTAAACTGCTATACTTTAGAAGTAGTTCACTACTTCAGACTTTGTGCTGTTTCTGCTTTAATGACCAGCGGAGACATAACGTGCATGTGCAGGCCAGATAAAGGAGGTTCTAATTTAACCTAATTAAAAATCAAGAATATTACCAGTGTCAGTATGGAGCTTGACAAGATAATTGCTTCAAAAATTGTATGTAAGAAAAAATAAATTTAATTTAGAAAATGAGAAAATCCACCCAAAAAATCCCAAACTGTGTGCTTTTTAATAGTTCTTTCCACACTAACTAATTAGCCTCTTAGGTTTTTAGAACTCTTCATGTAATGTTCTTTTGGTATTGAAGATATTTTTGGGGTTTTTTGCAATCAAGTCTTTTGTCTTGGCTTTTACTTTTTTTTTTGCATATTCAGGATTTTTTGCCTTTTCTTTCCCTTTTTTTCTTTAGGCTTGCTCTAAAATTAAATTATTAATTTAGTTCTTAATTTTATCCATGAATCAGCTGAACAGTTGTGCTCTTTCTGTGATTGGATAATTGCTTAAAGATATTTGAAAGCTTTATACAAATACCTTCAGCTATAAACACATTGTTTTAACTAGACTTTAAACTCAGGCCTTCCTTAGGGGTTTATTATGTTTTATACAGTAATGTGTAAAAATCAAACAGATTCCATTGATAGAAATTTCTTCCAGGTATCAACAAGCAGATCTGTTTTCTTAAACCTGAGAAGATAAATCCGAAAGTAAGAGAATGGCTGCAAAGAGCAGACTTAGGTCTCAAATAACTGAAGTGAAAGACTAAATCTTCTTCTGGGATGCAATGTAACTATAGACTCTGATTATCTCCTATCTTCAGATACTATTCAACCACTTGAGATAATCACTGCTGTTTATCTAATGCACTGGAAATTTTATAGTAAAATAATGCTAATATAATGGTTCTTAAACCACTTCTGGGGCTGTTATTAAGGAAACAGGCAAAAGAATGAAGATATCACCACACTTGTTGATCTTTGCCTGTCATCTAGGTCCACATTGCCACAGTAAGAGTTAAGCTGCTTTACTTAACAGTAAAGGAATGAACAAAAGCAGTTTTAATACCGGTGGTGTTACCACGTTGTAATTATCTAAGCAATAAGTTATGCGGTGTAATTGCAGGCTGAATTAGGTCACACTTTGTCACATGGCTTATTCCAAATTGATGTTACTTCTGTTTGATTGTCCTTTCACAAGCAGTAAAGTACTTCAATAAATGAATAAGCTTCGGCAACATTTCCAGAACTGCTTAAAACTACAAAATTAGGCAACTGCTATTCATGCAGCATATGACAGTAGTGCTATTACTGTCAGAGAAACTACTGAGCTTATGACCACAACTCATGATTTATTCTGCAGAGTCAGTTGAACATAAACCAGTTGTAAAAATATTTAAAACATAATATGTGATACGTATGAGAGAGACAGTCCAGATTTGGATGACAAGTAAAGGAAACCCCAACTACTATCACATTAGGGACATGAAGTACTGTTAACTGAAGAAATTTTGCAGACAGTTCTTAAAACTTGTTTGTACACAAATCCCTTTCTGCTGAGGAGGATAATACAGTTACTTTGTTTAGACTCTAGGCAAAGAGCTTACCAACTGTCTACAAATAGGTCCTCAGTCCAGAAAGCAGGGAAAAAGAGCAGTGACTTACTCCAAGTGTTCTGCAGTGGTTTGAAGAAATGAACATGAATCCCAGAAGCAGCTAGTGGAGTATAATGCTTAAATTAATGTGCTCTACAAAATTACAGTAATTTTACAATTATAAGCCGCACCTCCGGGTAGCCAGGTCGAGCACGGGATTTGTCCATATATAAGCCGCCCTGAATATAAGCCACATTTTTTTTTTTTTTTAAGCGAGGATCCATGTGCAACAAAGTAATGAATTAGTAACAGAATTGCGCCAGGGCGGGGTTTGGTGTCAGGTGCACAAGTTGCAACAGTCTTCATAGACCAGTGAAGCCTTTAAACACAGCCCCAGGTGCCCTCCCTGGCCGGCTCTCACTTCCGGGTTGGCATTTCACTGGGATTTGTCCATAGATAAGAACCGGATGATTAGCTGCACTACTGGGGTAGGCTGGATTCTTCAATGAAAAAGGTGCGGCTTATAATCGTGAAATTACTGTAGTTTGGGTGGCTGCAAGATACAAGGATGCAGCTACACTGTCACTGTCTCCAGGCACACTTCATCTGCCATCAGCTGAACTATATTTGGACTATTTTCTATGCTAAATATACAGCCTGTCCTATGTTCGTACAGTCCTTAGCAAACTGGGACCCTGCTCTTGACTGACCTCTAGACTGCACAATGATACTAATAATAAATACCAGGGAAATAAATGATGACTTTACACATTTGATGTACTTTCTCCAGTATGGAAGAGCAATATGAATATGTACACCAGCACACTGTAAGCATAATCTGATGTATGCTATATATTTTTAGCACAATGGCCTTGATACAGACATTTCTGACAACATTTTCTATTGTCTTTCATCATTTTGCAGTTAAGTTATGTAGAGTACTCTAGATTCAAGGTAGCTGTGGTCTAGTGTTAAAATTAATGTTGTGTAAAAATGTAGTTTAGTAACACCCTTTAGACAACTGCTTTGCAAACAACTGTTTGTTAGAAAAAATAAACGACTGAATAAATGGCACAAATAACTTTTGTCCCAGTGTTTATATGTTGTGCTGCACAATAAACATAAGTCTAGAAGAGAAATTCACTTCTTCTGCTGCTTATTTGCTATGCTTTACCGTTCATAAATAATTGTTTTTTAAAAAAAAACTAGTAAGAATATTTAGAATTCCACTGCTGTCCCTCTTATGATGAACTTCTGCAAAAAACAGTTCAAGTAAATTCAGATGTCCTAGAGGGCTCACCAAAAAGTTAAATACTGGTACTGATTACAGCAATATTTCTTATTACTTCAGGTAAAGAGAAGTTATGGGACAGAAAATAAGGAGTGGCAAAGGAAGAATACTATTACTTTATTTAGCTGAGATCTTAGTCAACATCTTAAATTTTCTTCATTCTCACTGTGTATTAAAAGTGTGCTGAGAGGTTCCAACCAGGACTTGGCATTAGAGAGACACTGTAAGATTTTCTCTGATTTTATACACAGTCTCCAGTATGCTTCTAGAGCAGGGATAGAGAGAAAGGAAATAAATGTGGAGTAGTTTTACAATGGGCCATAAAACTCCTGTTAAATTTGTGAGTGGCATTTGCTAACATCATAGTCTGAACTGGGAGAACTAATGAGGGAAAAGAAAAAAAAAAAGAAGAGTAAGGATGGCAAAAAGCGAGTGCATTTAGCAGGAAGTGAAGTGAAACTAAAGTGACTATACTCAACTGATCATTAAAAACATGTGAATGTTGCAAAGAAAAGTACAGGAGGAAAAAAATCATATGCTGATATTGTCAGTGAGTGCCTGATAATTCTTGCTGAAGCTGCCTCAGTAGCTTCATGTGCCAACCTAAAGCATCAGACAGAAGAATAACTGCCTGTAACAGAAATCTTGATTTGGTTCAAGGTGAAGCATGTGTTCTTTGAGGATGTTTTATCTTCACCTGCCTTCAAATGCAAAAGAAAGATGCTGTCAACATCTGTGCCAGTTTAAAATTATTCCTAGTAATAAACTCCTAATAGTCATCTTCAGATAAGAGTACAGAAAAAAAATCCAAACAAATAATGCAGTCATGATTAGAATTTCATGTACATAAAGTTATGACTGTGATTTACAACATAATTTTCAGGCATAGGAGTAAAGATATTCTCCCAAAACATCAAAGAGATGAATAAAGTTCTCAGCAGAGACCAAAAGGAGTAGCAAAAAAATGCCAAAAATGAATAAGACTTTTTACTCAGGCAATTTGGCTAGGAAAGAAGTTCGTAGATCTGGTGGACTTGCTAAGGGTGTTATGTGAATAGATGTTGCTTGACATCCTGAGTGCTTTATCTGGACTGCTAACACATTTTCTTCCCTGGACGTGCAAGATCTGGCTCATCTCATATGCAGGCAAACTGCTCCTGCAGTTTTGTTTTTTTTCTTTAGATATCACTTTGGTATCTCACCTTTAGTTTGCCAAGCTCATTTAGTACTGAGGCAAGACTCTTTTGCATATCAATCTTCACTCTGCATCTTCAAGAAGGATGTTGGAATAAAGCTCCTGGTACCAGGGGTTGATGGTCTGCTCTCTGTCATGAACAATCAACCTGGGTACAAGGGTAGCCACTTGTTTGTGCAGTAGGTTGAAAGTAGTTTTGCCAACAGAGATATTTGAGCTGCTTGGAATTGCACTTAATCTTAAAAGATAATTAGTGTTGTCTTCTTTGTTATGCAACAAAAATCTATGGAAAGATAATCATATCACACCTCTCAGTTTCAGCTGTAATTATTGTGGGAGGGTTAGAAGTTCCTGTGTGTTCATAGGCTTTGTGTGGTGTCTGTTAATAAAAGCAGTAATGCCTCTCTCAGTAGCTACAGATCAGACTTCCTGACCCTTCCTTCAGTGCCCTGTTGTTAGTAATTAAAAATAAAAAAGGAATGGGATAGAGTGCATGAAAAAAAGGCCACCTGCGGTTTTACTGAAGTTAGACTTGCAACTAGAAAGAAACCTAAAAGATGGTTGGCCAAACTGCTGTGAATGCTTTACTTATTTGTATAAAACTATAGGTGTATTGTTCTTCCATGAAATACTAATTTTGTGTGCAGCGTCATGCCTCTGGAGAGATGAACACTGATAGGTTCAAACTGTGACTGGACAAATGCACTGAAGACCAATCCATTGAGTACTGTTAAACTCAGTGATGACATCTCAGGGTGTTTCTGGACCACAGCTTGGAAAACATTCATGCTTGGTTGGTTTATCCTCCTTCTTTCATGACCATCATTAATGCTGAATCTTCATCCTCATGGTGACCCTTAAATAAACATCTCCTCCCTTTCAAATGAGACATCCTCCCAATATATTTATCTTCCTTCCCCAATAAATAGAGATTTGGAAACAAATGCAGAAGAAATCACAGAACAATAAATGAAAGGACGTGACATCGAGTTGTGACAGAAAAAGTTATTGGATATTAGGAAATATTATTTCACAGAAAGGGTTTTCAAGCATTTTAACAGGCAGTAGTTGAGTCACCATTCCTGGAGGTATTTAAAGGATATGTAGATGTGGCATGTGGGGACACGATTTAGTAGTGGACTTGGCAACACTTGGACTCAATGATTTTAAGGGTGTTTTCCAGCCAAAATTATTTCATGATTCTATGAGAAAATTACATGAATGAGAAGAAATAGCACAGAACATTCCCCATAGCAATGACGATTTGTGGAGAAAGAACTCTGGTCTGACTAAACACTGGTTTCAAGGTGCAGCTATAAAAGCCTTACCTAAGTAAACTTCTTTTCTTGGGAATGGCAATACTTAGTTATTCCAAACAAATGATGGTTCTAGTCAAACAGGGTCAATAAACACTTCTCACGGTCTGCAACAGGCACTGAAAAATTAAAGCTAAATATAAAAATTGCACTGTGAATCCCACTTGCTTTTGACAACAGATAACTATGCAGCAGGAAAATGGGCAACCTTAATGGAATAGGAAGTGTCACAAGGAATTTCTATGGGATCCATAACTTAGCATCTACAGCAGTTGCGCTTTTTATGCTCCCACGGTAATTTTTCGGTCTCACTATTGAAATGGAGGTCAAAAGCACAGCAGCCGCCAGCTGCAAGAGTAGCCCTGTACTTTATAGACTGGGTTTGGATTCAGGCAGTTTTACTCAGGGTGGAGAGCCAGGGCTCTTCAACACACACTGGGTTATCCTGTGTGGGCTGTGGATTTGGGCCGCTCAGCCGCCGAGACTTTCACCCTCCCTCCTCCGGACGCGGCCTCAGCCTCCGCGGGTGGCGGCGGCCGCCTCCTCGGGACGGGGCGGGCCGGGCCGAAACGCGGCGGCTGCGGCGGCGACGGAGTGGGAGGACAGGGAGGAGGTGCCGAAGGAGGAGCCGGAGGAGCAGGCAGGGCGGTGCAGCGCCGAGCGCTGCGGCCCGGGCCCGCCCCCGCCGTGTGGGGGCAGCCGCTCCGCCCGCCCCGCCCCGCTAGCCCGCCCGGCCCGCGGCTGCCGGGAGCGGCTCCATGCGCTCGGGCCGGCAGTGCGCAGCCGCGGCGGAGCCCAGCCGGGAGGAGGAAGCGGCGCGCTTGGAGGGAGGCCGAGGCCGGCGGCGGTGGCGGCGGCTCATGGCTCGGCGGGCGGACGGGCGGCCGAGGCGTGCGGGCCGCTAGCGCTCCCCGAGGCGGCGGCTCCGGCGGGCGAGGGGGCGAGGCGCCGGCGGCCCCTCCTGCTGCGGCGGCAGCTCCGGCTCCGTGTCGGGGGCGCGGCGGTGGCAGCTCCGGCTCCGCGCCGCCTCCCCGCGGGCGGGTGTTATGGCCCCTTGGGGGAGCGCAGAGGGCTCCCCGGCTTGGAGGTCAGCGCAGCTCCTGCTTCTCGTCGTCTCCTGCTGCGGTAGGTACCGGGCAGTGACGCCGCCCGTCCGCCTCCGTGTCGCGGGCCGGGAGGCGGCCGCGGGGAGGGGGAAACAAAGCGGCCTTTCTCCCGGCTGGCCTCGCCGGGGTCCCTGGAGCCTCCCAGGAGCGCCGCCAGGCCCGGCTGCTGTCCCCATACTTCCCTTCTCTGCCCCCAGACCCGTCTCCTCCTTCGAGCTCGACTGCTCCAGAATTCACTCTGGGGTTTTTTGTTTGTTTGTTTTGTGGGTTGTTAAGTTATTTATTTATTTATTTACTATTTGTGGGGGTGGACGGAAGTCCCCTCTGGGAAGTCCTTAAAACTGCGGCCGGGATTCTGGGATTTGGCCCAGCTGCCCTGGGCTTGCTCTCCCGCAGATGTGCGTTGCCGGGAACTCCAGAGTTGGCGCGGGGCCGCACAAACAAACCAGCCCCAAATCCTCTGAGTCACGAGTAATCGCTGCCTGTGGATAATAGAGATGGATGCTTGGGAGATGTTCCACGTCCGGCCGGGACGAACGAGGCCTGGTGTCGGGGGCAGGGCGGCCCCTCCGGGCGCGGGGTCGGGGCTGGCACTGGTGATGAGTTGGTGACACATCAGCACAGGCCTGGAAGACCTTCCGGGGACCTTTGCTTCTACTCAGCCTGTCTGCAGTTCATACCCGAATAGAGTTCATCCCTGGGTATAAACACATCTTTAAAAGAGAATGCTAATGAAAAATATTTGCGTAAATGTACTGAGGTTGGTTTTTACAGTATAAAGGTGGCCCGGTAACACATGACAGATCAAAACAGATACTTGACAAAGAGAGTCGTGTCTTGTTTTCTCAGGGAGTTGTGTTTGTTTTATGAAGTCGGGCATAGGTTGTGTCCGTGGGTCTCAAGGAGAAGTCTTTCGCACACAGCTGGGCATGTGCTCGCCCTGAGGAGGACAGCGACAGAGGCCCTGCTTCAGCAGTTTCTGAAGTAGATGCCTTTGCTGTAAACATGCGATTGGGCATAAGAAATTGGAATCTCTTTCACTCTTAAAAAAGCAAGCTTGTGTCTGGAATATCGAGATATTTCAGATTTGCCTTTGCAAGGTGTTTTGTCCAGCACATGCCTGTGATACAACAATCAGTCCAAACTCTAAAAATTTACATATACTGCATAAACTTGTAGAAACATTCCCCATTTCATATTTACATGACTAGAAAAGTAAGGAAGGCCTCTTCAAACAGAGCTACGTCTGTGCCAGTACCCGTAACCAAATAGTTACAGTAAAGTTTAATTTTTGAGTTGGTGTATTTGCATGAACAAAGTGGGGTACTGACCAGTCTTTTAAATTCATATTATGCAAAGCAAAAGAGTTTAATGTCAAAAGGTAAACTCCAGGCAGAACTGAAAAGGAGTTAGCTAATGTTGGTGCAGGAAGTGGTAGCAAAAATCTCAAGTTTGGATATATTAAGCTGTTATTCTGTTTGCATACCTATGTTTTGCATACTTAACATACCTGAAAAATGATTTTCTGTGAAAAGGTTTTTTAAAAAACTCAGTGTGCTGGTTTTATTATACTCATCACAGAACTGAAATTAAAAGTCAAAATTATTATTTTGATATTGCTCATCAGCCTAAGTAAAATGTTTTGAATCATGATACTGTAACTTAGGTGTTACTGTCAACATTTCCTTTACAAAAGCTTAAATCACAAGCATAGTCTTTGTTTAAAGAAAAACCAACCAAATTAAATTCTTTCTGAATAACATTTTCCATAGACCTTTAATCAAGACTTTTGAAAGTTCAGCCAAGAAGGCTTCATAAGTTTCTTCTGCCGTGCTGAGAAACATATCACCATCCGTTAGTGCCACTGCCAAGAAGGAGAAGGCTTCTGATTTTGATCAGCCCACTGTGTCACTTCATCCTCGTGAGGAATTAGTTTCTCTTAATGGTTTTTGTTAAAAATGTCTGAAGTTCTGACCAGTTTCACTGCTCAGAGGAAAGGAACTTTATCCTCCCCAAGCTGTAGTATCCAAAACAAAAGCAAGCATTTACTGTGTAGCGTAGCCCTTTCTCTAGCTTTCACTTTGATTTCTCCAATTATTTATTTTGAGGGAAGAAAGTGAGACTGGGAACCATGTCCTTTTAAAGCATTGTATCTCCCTGTACAACTGCTTTTAGCTCTTGCAAACGAAACTGATTGAATATTGATATGAATTTGATCAGGACAGTTCTGTCACCATAGCTCTGGACTGTATTGTTGATCCTGAGCAGAGCCTTACATTAAGGCTTTGAATGCAGTTTCAGTTGCCTTCCATTATGCAGTTGCACAGCTAAAATGTCTAGAATTTTCTGCTAATTAAAATACTGAATTCACCAAGGTTGTTATGTGGGCATTGAGCTCTCCAGAGAATGTTTCTCTGTTTCCTGGTAGTTGGTGAATTTTTCAAACCTTCTTTCTGATGATGACTATAATTATAAACATTTGAGAAGGAGGAATACTGATGAGTGAAATATTGGAATAGCACTGACTAACAATAATTACGGCTTGGTAGGGCATTGGGCAGCGGTAATTTTTGGTTTATCTTTCCAGCCTTCCTGTTGGCTTGAGAGTTTTATATCCAAGAAATAATTGTTTTTATGTGTCTCTATATAATCCTGGCCTAGCTTTTACTGGGACAAATATTAAGACATTTCTGCTTATCTCAAAGGCCATAACAGTTATCTGAGTTTAAAACAGAACCATATGTTGTATAAGTAATTTTTTTAGGGGAAAAAATGCTGTTTGAGAAATCAGTCCTGTTCTTGAGAGAAGTATTTTTCAAACCAAAGTTTTATGATTGACCATCTGGAAATTAGGTAGATCTTGAAATCATAGAATCACGTAGGTTAGAAAAGATCTTCAAGATCACAGAGTCCAACTGGAAATCGAGCGCTGCCAAGTCTATCATTAAGCCATGTTCCTGAACAACACATCTGCACGTTTAAAGCATCTCCAGTGATGCTGATCTTACTTCTTTCCTTACTAAAACATAAGCTTAGCTTAGAGAGCTGAATTTCATTTAACTCTTGAGAAGGGTGATGGTTTATATCTAATTGGTACTTTGATGGAGCACTTTCAGAAACAGTTTGTGAGGGATTGGTGTTCCAAGCAGAGGCTGAGTTATGAAAAGTCTCTGAGGTGGTACAATGCAGAAACTAGGACATGCTTTCCTTTGGAATGGCATCTGGAAGCATGGATATTTGGCTACTTCAGATTTCTGGAAATTTGAACTTTATGTAGTCTTAATTATATTTGTCACCTAGATATAGTAATTTGAATTTCGGTCGCACTGAGGAGAAAACTGCAGGCAATTTCTATAATGTCTTGTACAGTTGGTAGCAGTCAGTGCAGTGGTACAGTAGACGAATCTCCCTCCTTCTGACTTCCAGGTGTATATGTGTGTCAAAGAAAAATATTTACAGTAGTAGGACAGGGATACTAAAAGAGTTCTAAGGTAGAAATCCAGCAGAAGAGGTTAGTCGTAATTGTCCTTCTCTCAAGGTTGGTTTTTGGTTTGGTGAGTACCCTTAGAAGCATTAATGACTGGGAAACCTTAATGGAGGTCAGAAAAGATTATTCCCAAAATTGTGATTGAAACAGTGTTTTATGTTAGACTGTTGAGACTACATTGCTACTGGTATTATTTTGTCCTGTTAAAGAAAAACATAGTACACTTATATAAGCTTTAAAACATTTAATTTTTTATTAGTACCATTCGAGGTTTCTGTGGTACAGATGTTTGAAGTTATAACAATACTGTATATATAACTCATTCTTCATTTGGTTCTAAGGGAAGACAAGTAAAATTGTCATAAAATTTCACTTGTCAGGACCCTTTACTTGCGTGTCAGTTTGTTAATGATGGTATGAGATGAGGAAGAATAAATAGTTCTTTGGGTTCATTCACCTTGTTTGAAATAATAGCCTGAATCATGTAAGCAAATAAAGTCTTCCAGCCAGTGTATTCAATTTTCTGAAGAAGTTGAACTCTAAAGCCAGAACAGACTGTCCTAAAGGAATCGCTTGACTTAATAAATTATTGTATCTTAAACTCTTGAGTGTCAGTCTTTAGTGATATTTTGTGATATACTGAACAGATATATTTTGCTAAGCTGTGAATCATATTATTGGCAAAACCACTGAATTTAATTTATTGGAACAGTTTTGTAGTCCTTTAAGAGAACGCGTCCTAATTTTAACACTGTAGAAATTTATGTTGTCTAATAAGTTAATCGTATGTCAGCTTGTTCAAGTATGTACACATTGAACTGAGTGTTCAGAGCCAATATTGCATTTGCAGTCAAAATGTCTGTGAGGTCATGTGGACAATATTTAAAGCAACATTCATTTGAGGGGAGAAGCAAAAACCCCATATCCTAAACAACCTCTTAGCAAAAAGTTTAAAAATGGAATATAAGGTAGCCACTGTGACTTATTATGCCCTAAATGAGAATACTGTCAACCAGAGAAAGAGCAGAGGTATACTTGTGACCAGAATCATGACAGAAGCCATCTGACTCCATTCCTGTCATCAGAGCAAAGCGTGTAATTAGCATGGCTTTTTCATCTGTTCTGCCTTTGTCAGGAGAGGAAGAGCTCTGCTGCATTAGTGTTGGAAGGACCCTACAAGTGAATCTGTTTGATTCCTTTATTTCAGTCACTCCTGTTTGAATATCAAATAGATGTAAACTGTATAAGTATTATTTTCAACTAAGCACTAAATATTTATTGTTTTGTACTTGGTCTGGCAAAAACTTAAAATTATTATCAGTATTGTGGTTTGCTAACAGTTCTCAGATTTTTAAACTTTGTGCCTTTGGTGTGTTAGGTACTTTCTTTCGCACATTATGTACCTTTTACCAGATGCCTCAAGTTTCCCAAGGTGTAGATATTATTTCCATACTTACTAAGTATAATTCACTAATTTCCTTACAGCTTTTTAAATATTCATGAGTACTGTTTGTACTGTGTAAATAGTGTGGTTTTGCTTTCTTAGGTATCTCTGCATTTTCTAGTGTTGCAGTTCTACTGTCCCACATAGATAATGATTATGTTAAAATACTGGAACAGCTGAGATATCTAGCTAGGCAGTAATTGAGAGAGTGTCATTTATTGGCAGCCTGGGATGTTTTTAGTTTGTATGCATTTCAGAATTACTGGTTGTACGTTTTTGCAGTATCAGTTATTACTTGAGGTATGTGTTGATTGGCAAAATTGAGCCTCCATAGTTTATGTGGTTTTAAGAAAATACTGGATACCAGTACATTGGACACTAAAAATTCGTTTGTAGATTTGAGCTCCTGTGTTTATACCCTCAGTAAAAATAAATGCCCAGAGTGGTTTGTAGCAGGCTGTATGATACCATACTCTGAAGAGCTCTGTTGTTCTATCTTCTTTTTTTGTTCCCTACATTTGATTTTTTGCTGCAGTTGTTACTTCTCTGATGATTCATTATGCAAAGCTTTACAATTGCTTTGAAATATATACTACTGATTCTTGTGAGTATATAAGTTAAAACTACAAAATTCAGCATGATTAGCAGATCAGTGCAAACATTTAAAAAATGCCCAAATCTAAGTTGTGGTTTAAATTTGGATTTACTGTAACTTTTGGTACATTGTTATCATGGTGGGGGTGTCTTCTTATGAAGGCTAGCATATTTAATAGCTATGTGCAAGGTTTTCTTTTCCCTGCTATTGTATTTGACACTGAATTTTAGGTTATGAGGGAATTTCTATATATCTTTCTCAGCTATTTTGTGAGGAGCAACTTTTTGGAACTGGTCAGGAATTTGACAAGCAAAAATAAGATCCTCCCCAAAATTAAGAACGCTTCCAAGCAGAACAGATTTTGAAGGGAGCGAGTCACACAAAACCATTTTGTTCAGTACCTTGAGTCAAGGTGGTCTCTCACTTAAGCTTCTTGTTCATTTTAGTACTTACAGGACTTTTGCAGATACATTCATTCAATTGTGGAATTTTTTGTTGTGTGAGAACGCTCAACATGCTCACACTTAGTAAATGATAAATTCCACAAAGCAATCAAAGTGACATAGTTGTGTTTCTCTGAGAGTGGAAAGTACACTTGAGCTATATATTGGGATGGGAACTGCATGTTTCACCCATCTGATTGTGTGTGATTCATAACTACCCTTTGCTTAACCTTGAACATGTTTCCTCTGCTAAGTGGAAGCCCCTGGGACTGACTGTGGGTAAGTAGAGCAGACATTCAAAGTCAGGTGTAGCCATAAAACAGTTGAGTGATCCTCTAACAAGCAGTGTGAGCACACTTTGGCCTATGGTGGTAGTCTGTAATGAAGTTGCTTGTATATAGAAGTTAAGAAAACATTAGTCTGCTAGAGGGGCCTGTAACTTGGTTTTATTGCTCCAGCTTCATATGCACCTATTAGGAGATGCAGAGAAGTTGCTCTGTGAGTACAGAAGGATTGTGAGAATAATTCTTTTGTGGAAAAAATAAGATTTTCTTCTAATTTATATCTATTGCTATTAGAAATAAGTTTGCTCTAGTCAGTGATGTCTCTTAAAAATTTAATGATCCTACTCATTTAAGGACCTGTTCCTTTAGAGCTTTTTGATAACTGAAGGTAAGCAGTTTAGAAGAGAAAAATTAAGTCTTGTTTGATGTGCCTTGTAGTGGGAATGCACACACATTCATATGCTCTGAATCCTAGATTTTAGCTGTATATGAATTTTCATAAGACTTTGCTTAATGCCTTTCTTCCTATGCTTCACAAAGGGTATTTTAATCCAATGAATTAATATACCCTGGTAGGGTGTTTTCATTCTATGAAATTGTATGGAGAAGCTCAAGTAAAAGCTTCTGTTAAGAATATTGTAGTAACCGGGGCTGAGATAATGAATACATCACGTGCAGTAAACATATATATATGTGTTTGTGTGTATGTGCTTCTCTTATCACAGAGATTAAAGTGGAGACTTGAACCTTTCATTTCTTTATTTCCTGCACACAGAGTTTAGAGTAATTTTCAGAGATTTATTCTAGAGTCCTAACTAAGGTGGTTTTTTGTTTGTAATATTGTTGCATTTACTTCAGCCTGCTCTTCATATTACTAAAGAATTGCATTTTTCCATTTTCTCTCTTCTAAAGATGTGCACAGGGATTTAACTCAAAATGTGTATTTAAACTACATTGAAATATTTGTAGCTGAACTTGAGAAAATATATATTTCATTTTTATGAATTTGTAATTTTTTTAAAGTATTGAGAAAGAATATATGTCTTTTCCATGATGTAAACATCAGTTAAAATAATCTGAGAGAGATGTCTACTCTTAAGTCACGCAGATGAATGACCTCAGACACATGACTCTTGATCACAGCAACTTGCTGCGGGAAGCACTGACAGGGATGGATTTGGGTGATTGTGTAATTAGTAGAAATAGCTTCCCTTGTCAGGGCACCTCCCATTTGTTCTGTTTCCTATCTAAAAGTACTGAATGAGAGGTCAGTTCCATGGCTAAAGTTCAGCTGGTGTCTGGTTGGAGAGATGGATGAAGAGAGGAGAGCTGGGATGGCAAGGGAGGGAAAGATTGAGATGTCTTGTTTAGGCACATTCATAGGTAAAGGTGGCAGAACTGTTCTTCAGAGTGGAATAGGAGGTCAAGATGTCTACAAGAACAGTTGTTTTTTTAAGAGATTGGGCAAATAGAAGGGAGAAAAGGAATCAGACTTTTATTTTGAGGGCGTTGTGGTGCTGAGTGAGCATCTAATCAATTTAAGAGGTTACTCCTACAGGCAAGCAAAAGAAGAGGGTTTGAATGCAGGAAGAGCTTGGAAATTGCTTGAGGTCTTGATCTCTGGCCCTCCAAGTATTTGCAGGCAGAAGGGTGTTACAGGAACATTAGATTCCTGCATTTGACCTGTACTTTAGCAAGCAAGTGAATAAACAAGTAGAGATCTTTGAACATTTTGTAATTTAGTGAATGGCTATTGTCAATATTTTTAAGCATCCTTTTTTGTGATCCCTTTTCTGGCTGATACTGGCATTTGGCATTTCTGCACTCCAGCAGCTTTGCTGGAGGATATGGCTGGGAGCTGCATGTTTATAGAGTCCAGTTACTAATGACCTACCTCCCTGTTGTTGCTGATCCAGCTAATACTGTTTCCAGGGGCTGTTGCCTAGGTGTTGTGTGGTTTGTCTCGCTTCAGTTCCAGATTTTAAATTATCTATTGTGTCTGTCATCTATGCACACTGTAAGAAAGCCTCAGTAGTATCATAGTTCTCATGCAAATAACAATCAAATATACCATAACTGAGTGATAATGTTACTAACCTGTTTTTAGGTCCACAATACAATACTTTTTTAGGTCCACAAAGCTTTCTAGTTTTCCTCATTTGTTGCGGAAATGTGGGACAATACACATGCCTTTTGCCTTTACACTGTAGGTGAGTAAGGCTTGGGGCAAAGAACCATACCTTTATCCTCTGGCTTTAGTGAGGAGCACAGTCCATTTTCCCCGTCAGTTGGAATTACAAAGCTTGCTGATCCTGACTGAGCGCCAGGCACCCACCAAAGCCACCCTAACTCCCAAGGTGTCATAGCCTCCTCCCAGCATCCACCTGCTCCGGTGTGGATCTCCTCCATAGGTGCAGATGGATCTCTGGATCCCTGTGGTCCTCCATGGGCTGCAGGGGCACAGCTGCCTCACACAGGCTGGCTGCACCATTGTCTGCACGGAATCTCAGCTCCAGTGCCTGGAGAGGCAATTCCCCCTCCTTTTCCACTGCCTTTGGTGTCTGCAGAGTTGGTCCTTTCACGTGTACTCACTGTGCACTTCTCTGGCTGCAGTTACATCTGTACAATAACATCTATTTTCTTCTTGATAAGTTATCATAAGAGGCCTTACCACCATTTCTGGTAGCCAGCAGCACATCTGTCTTGGAGCTGGCTGGCATTGGCGCTCCAGTTCACAGTGGAAGCTTCCAGCAGCTTCTTGCAGAAAGCCACTCTGTAACCCCACTGCTACCAAAGCCTGGCCACGCAAACCCAGTATAGGTGCTTTTAGAGTCCATGAGGGGTTTTCTTGGAATAAGAGCTCCTGTTTTCTAAATGTGCAGATTAGGAGGAGCAGCAGTGCAACTGTCCTACAGAGTGATGACATCCTTTGAGTTAGATCTGCCCAGAGTAAAGTTAAGGTCATGGCTGGGAAGTTGAGAGACATCCCACACTCCTGACTGACAA
>VRYO01001463.1:18566257-18580614 GCA_009812075.1 Sialia sialis
GCTTATAATCGTGAAATTACTGTAATATCTTGAAATATTCAGCTGTACATCAGTCTTAAATTGTTAAGTAAAGGCATGGAAGCTTTTACTTAAGTGAGAATTAAGTGAATAGGTTTGTGTTTGACTTTCTTTCATCAGTTTTCTGAAACCATCCATATTTTGCAGCTTTACTAAGGAGGTAGAACTGAAGTCTGAGATAGCAGTGTAGAGTGTTGGTCGTGAAGGAATTTGGCATAAAATGCAAAAGTTTTCAGAAATGATTGATGATTAAAATAAAGCTGAATTTAAATTTTTAATCTGAGGTCTTGCTTACTGACCATACTGCGCATTTGGGAGCCAATGAAGTTCAAAGCACCCAATTTGAAATAAACACTCAGTTTCTCAAACATGTGTGTTGCTCAACTAAAACAATCACATCAAACAAAAATTTTTGAGGGAGATGAGTTACTATGATGGCAATGAGATCTGAAGTACTTCAAACTTGAATTGTTGAATGTGGTATATAAATTACAGCTGTGAACATAAGGATCATGGTGTTAGATTTTTACTAAGCAACTCCTTCATTCCTGTACTGAAATACGTTGTATTTCAGATGTATTTTTGAGGTGTCTTGATATTTTAATTTTTTTAGACAGGTAATCAGAATTTGCACTTTGTGGGGTTCCATTGTCCTTGGAGTGCTTTTTTCGCTGTATCTGGAAATCTGCTCTTAAACAGGAAGGATATGAACTTGAATTAGCAATAGACTTCATTATATAAAGGCAGATAAATAGGAATTTGAATGTGTAGGCATTATGTCTGACATTGATCTTGTACTTGTCACTGTGCTGTGTCACATTTTTTGCTATTTTAAAATTCAGCGCCTCCCTTTAAAAAGGCTGTAGGAGCAAGTGCTGAATTTTGTTATCAGGTTGGCTTTTAATAGAGTGAAATGTATGTAAAATGAAACTATTTTTTTACTTTTTATTTTAGAGCTGAATTAATGCATTGAAACTTAATATACCTGTTTTCCTCTTCCAGCTGCATTTCCTAAAAAGCAATGCCATAGCTATTGGAGCCTTAGAACCTTTTGGAAGCAAAATAAAATATCACTTGTTGTAGCATGATCCATGATTATTTAAAAATCCAGAACACTCATTTGCGACACCTGTACAGTGGTGAGGACAAAGGCCGACAGAAATGCTGTCTGTGCTGCCTTTAGCCACAGCAGTCCTAACCAGTTACCTTCTGGGCACTGAACCAGCTAAAATACTTTGAGTGAATACACAAATATCTTGAGAAATCACCTTGTCTTGGTGCCTTAACACTGGTAATGGTAGATTCCATCTAAAATTTGCCATGTAATGTTGGTGCTGAGCCTCTGAGTATTTCTGCAGATGATCCAGAAAGGAAAACCAAGTAAATAGTCAAGTGGATAGCAATCAGTGTGAAGTATAAACGTGTAAGAATTTGCAAGTATGCTGTCTTCACAATATCTGCTTTATCACAAATAAACCTTGCTCTTCAGTTTTGTAATCTCTATCAACTTGAAAATTCTCCCTAACTTTAGGAAGTTGTATCTGTATCTACCATCAATAACAGATATGGAAAACTGCTACAATTAAATATTCCAGGTTTTCTTTATACTTCTTTCCCAGAACTCTACCTTTTCTAGAGATACTCTTTTCATTTCTCAAAGAGCCAATGCACAGCAAAGACAATGCCCTTAAACTGTGACTTACTATTCATTAGACCAAGTTACCGGTAAGAAATTGTAAGGGATGTAATCTGCTTTCATCAATGCAAAAGTGTAACACTGCTTTTCATGTGCATTGAAAAGGAGCTACATCCGAAAGAATACAACTACCTGTCAAGTTTGGTAAATGGTATTAACATAAGAAAATAATATATTTTTCATTTAGCGCTTTTTTCCAAAGCATTCTTCATTCCTTTCTTCAAAAACACGTGTTTTTTCAGTCATACACAGGTGGAATCTGAGTGTCCCAACAGGTGGCTGTTGTTTCTTTCACTAGTTGGCTGTTCACTTCACATGTGATATCTCTTTATTATAAAGAGTGTGTATTTACCTAGTGGTGACTTGCTGGTGCTGGGCTTTCTTTTTAAAAAGCAGTTTACTAAAAAAGTGTTTTATATACCTGACTTGCATCTGAATTTACTGTGCTCCAAGATGTGACATGGTTGGTAGCAAATCTTCCATAAATATTTTTGGTTTAATATATTCTTTGCATAGTCACCTAAAAGCTCTTTATTATATGAGTTTTAATTATTAAGATAGACTGATACTGACAGTATTCCTGTAAAGTATGTTGAGCAAGGTAGAAGCTGAAGCACAGAAGGTAAGTAGCTGATTCATGGTTGTGCATGCACAGAGTTGTTGTTACTCTACATTTCTGATCCTATACTGATTATGTGTGACTGAAGTAGGGAGTCTTGGTTGGGTGTAATTTAAGGCAGTCAGTGTGGAAAAAGGCAGGCTTATTGAAGGAATTTGAGGCAACAGGAGTGTGACTTAATGATCTGAACTCCTCTTCAGAGAAGTCTCAATTCTCAGTGTAGGCAGATTAGTTTGGCCTTCAGAGGGAAGATGGAGACTGAAAAGTCCTCCTAAATTATTTAAATGCCAACAGCATCCTTCCGGGAAATACCCAGTTGCTGAGTTTTTGTTGTGGAACTGGAAATAGGCTACTTTCAAAGCAGCAGCTGTTCTACTTTATTTAAAACTCCAGTTCTTATCCTTGTCTGGTTTTACAGATGTTACTACCAACTGATTTCCTCTCATCTGCTCCTTAGAAACACAATCTATTGTATATTTCAGCTGTGTTTAAGTGAGTGGATGCAGAGTGCTTTAAGGGCTTTAGTGATGATCTGCCACCACGTAAAGAGCTCCTTCAGTCAGACCAGATACATTTTCTTGGAAGCAGAGGTAGAGCATTCTTTGTCATGGATTACTGTATTGTGTGGAATCTGTTACACTTAGTAACAAATCTACAATGAAACTTCTATGTTGAAATACATATAGAAATGTGAGGCGTTTTTTTCTTTAAATTTTTATTAACTGGATTTTTGGTACTGTTACTCTTTTGCCAAATGTAGAAATAGTCCAAAGCATTTGGAAGTTGTGGGGAGCGTGCAGATGTGTACCATTGAGTAATCCACAGGAAGTGGAATTGATAGTTACATTGTTGGGTAACAGTGAATATGCTGAAATTAAACAACCAAAGTGGCTTTTGGAGGATGAGGTTGAACTGGATGGATAAAGGAGCAGGCATCAGTCATCTGATGCTAATCAAAATTATTCTTGTCAGGGTTTTCTACGGAGAAAGGAATGTTTTTTATATATATATTATCCCATATATTTTAATAAATATTTTTAGGAAGCTGAACTGCAGAAGGAAAAAGTTGTTTAAAAATATCCTTAGGAACTTAATAGTTTGTGTAAATAAGTAGTGAATATCAGAAGAGCTTGTGTCAAAGAAATGAGATGTTCTAGGTGTAGGGATAGCATATTGGTAGGTAATTATAAATGTGAATATAAGGGTGTACAGTGATAAGGATTATGGAAATACCTGTTAGATGGCATTCTCTTCTCCAAGGTGTTCATTCCTCTTACTATGTTGAAACTTCTCTTCCTATTTGTGCTTTTGTCATTTGGAAGCCTGTCCTAGAGCAAATGCTTGTGTGTGCATGTGTGTTTACACGTGGCTGCCTGCTTTTCCCTCCCTGGGGAGCTGATAGTTTGGTACGTTTTTCAGAGCACTGCAGAGTGTTTCTCTTCGGTTTTCTTAGTGCACATCTCCAGGATGCAAGTTTCTTTGAAGCTCCTTTCCTAGTTCTGCTGGTGGGACTGGCGTGTGGGTGAGCCTGAGAACAGAAGTATTAAAAATGGGCAGCCTGATGCTGGCTGTGTTGAAACTGAGGAAGGTGGTATGGTTCCAACTATGGCTGTGTTTCAGTGAAAGGAGGGAGCTTATTTCTTTGTCAGTCATTTCCATAGGTTTTTTCAGTCAGTTGGTAACATTAAGGGGGAGCAAGGCAATTCACACCTTTGTAAATGCACCTATTTCAACTACCTAACTTCCTGGAAACCTTTTTTTGAATTGCAGTGAAATTACATCTAACACATGATGATTCAGAGTGCAAGGTACCACCACATTGGAATTAATTTGACCTTGAGATAAACATGTATAATGAATTTTGTAGATGTTTCCAATTCCTTGCAAAGCACTTTGATAGAAATTATCTTTCTGCTGCCCAGGACTGCATGCATGTAGTTGACAGACAGGAATATCTGTACAGATTTAAAAAGGAAATTGGATGTAGTTCAATTTTCATGTTATGTAACAGAACTAAAGATTCCTGAATGCTTAGAGCTACTGTAATATAATAAAAGTTGGGATTTTGTGACCCATAAAATGTGAGACTTGTTCTTACCGACTACTGAGAGTAGGCACAGAAGGTGCATTTAGGGTCGTACAAACAAGCCTTCATTTGTAAACTACAGCATCTAAGAGTAATTGTGATCCTTTAGTTTCTGTGACATACTTGCTATGTAAAAAAACCTAAACCAGAATCCATCTAGCAAATTACTTGTGTCTACTTTAATGCATTTAAAGTTTTTCAGGGGTAATTTGTGAGTCTCAGGGATGTAGTCTGATAGTGGGAAATTACATACTTAAGTGTTTTGAAACAGACTTTGTTGTGTTCTCTTCGACCAGTGTTACGTATACTGTGGCTGTCTTGAGGTTGTGCTGTACTCTGCTGAGCTGCAGCTGCCTAAACTGTATCTAGTGAAATGCATATCTAGCTCTACAGAAATGATTTTATTTTTCTTTATTTTGCAATTATGGAGTCATAGTACTATTCAACACTTGCATTTGTAGTCCCTGATAATAGAAGATTGTGCTTATCTTTTCTAACTACTAGGAACCCCCCCATGACAAGAGGACGTTACCCTACAGTCCTGTGCAATATGAGAAATAGTATTCTGGCTGTCAGAAGTGCACTTGTTTCCAGTGCATATAAAGGTGGCAATGTTAACTTACTGTAAAATCACTGTATTAAAAGTGTTTTCACATCATCTTTCTTGTCTCTGTTACTACGTCCAGGACAATCAATGTAGTTCAGGTTTTCTAAATGTTTCATGAAAGGGACAAGCTTTTCCCTTTGGTGCTCAGAATTTTGTATTTTTTTTCTCAGTGACTTGTGGGAGAGAGGGAAGGTGAAGCAGAATGAGGAGATAATTGTTAGCACAGGATAGCTGTAGGTTGGAGTTCTGTTTCACTTGGTTTTACTCTCCTGTTGTTCTGCTGTGTTTCTTTAGCACTGATAGCTTTATCACTTAGGTAGGAGTGTTACTCAGGCCTAGCCATTCTTTGTAATTCCAGCCACCTGGGTAGTTCTGTCTATGGGAAACACAAAGTCATCATATGTGCTTTTTTCGACCCCACCTGTCTCTGCTGTGCTTCCTGTAAAGTACTGCCATTTGTTTTATGTTTTGAAACATGGTAGGCTGATTTCCAGCTCTTTTATATATTGTGTGCTGTTTTTGCTGTCCTTTCCTTCATCTGATAAAAATGTATCATACCCAGTTTTTACAAAGCAGTGAGTTCTGTGGGGTAGGAGTTGTTTTCTTGTTTGTACGAGACACAATAAAGCTATAATAACAAGAAAAGCTTATTTGTATTGCTACAAGAAAAAGAACCATGCAATGGTGGGTTACTGTATCATGAGCCAAGTAAAGAAGACTCCAAATTTATCGCAAATTTATTTTGAAAATACTTCTAAGATACTCCACAGTGTTTGAAATAAAACAGGTGTACTCGTGCTAATGTGTGAGGTACAGCACCAGCATTATTCTTGCAGGACAAGAATCACAGGATTTATAGCAGATAACATGAAAGGGAAGAAGGAAAGAAGGAAAATTATCTCTTTAAAGAGAGAGAATTTGGGACTTGGCAATATGCATCTATTTGTCTGTTGATTTTGAATTTTTTTAAATACATATAGACAGTTTCTAGACTTTATTAAAATATCTGTGAGGCTCTCTGGAGTTTCGTGTTTGGAATCAATTGCTTGAATCAATGCAGAAGTGTAGTGGAGTTTTCTTAAAGAAGAATATAGGTCTTGAATAAAACACTGGAGGCAAAATAATTTTTACTGAATTATAAATTTTATTGGCTATTTCCCTCATCATTTGTTTGCTTTGATGAATCAAGTCTGTTGAACAAAAGAATCTAAAAATATCAAGGCTGCCATGCACAGAATTCTTTCATGGGTGCTGTGTGTACCCATGTGCATAGATGTTAGTATCAGGAGCATTTAGCAATTTGAAGAGCTGATTCTTATTTTAAGGAGTTACTAATCTGGATAAAATAATTTTCATGTTTTGCAGGCAGTATATCTTCTGTTAATGTCTTGTCTTTTTTGGCTTGTTGCAATTCACAGTATATTTTGAGGAATGCAGTATGTTACGACCAGCAAGTTCCAGCAAGTTCATCTCTCACTCTTCCTAAGTCCTGAGGATATTTAATAAATAATCAGCATTGTTTAGACAATTCTAGAAAGTTACTGTAGCTAATCAATAGCATTTCCTATCATAGCAATTGACATTTCCCAGCTGACAATGTTAGAGCAAGAACTGTGTCAATTCCATGTCTTTTCATGAGACTAGAAGCACCTACATGTTGTGGTTGCCTTGAAACTTGGTGACATCTCCTCTTCTGTCTGCTGTAACTAGAGTAGATCAAATAGCTTGTAATAAATAATGAAATTAATTTTGCTCACGGTTGTTTTCATGAGATTAACAAAAAGCATTTTTTCACAGATGTTGAAGGGACAGGCAAAAAAAAGTGCTTTGCCTTAGGAGGTTTTTCCCCCTTTGAGTGTGCTTTTCACTATGTTGTTGCAATCCTTGTGAATGGGTGCAGGGTTACACCATGCAAGGTTACTTGTACATTTTAATTAGTTCAGTGAAGCATTATAAGGGACCAGCTGTGTCTTGTGTTAGGGGAAGGTAGCTGGGCAGACAGCATGACATGTGGTTTAAGTTCAGTTTCAGTGTGAATAGGTGCGTGGGGTCTAACAACTCCAGTTCCCACACCATGCATAAACAAGTCTGCACAGGTCTTTGCAAGGTCTATAGTTTCTGTGAACTTTTCTCATACATAAAAGGAAACAAGTTTTCTGGGGAATTCTACAGTGCTTTTTTAATTCTATCAGAAAGAAAATGAAACACATTTCAAAGTATAAAAAGTTGTCAAAATCAAAGTTTTATTTCTAGTAATAGGTAGCAAGAAGGAGGGTATTTTTCCTAGATGCAATAACATGCAGTGTTTTTACGATTTTTATATTTGATATATGTGCAAAATGTGCTGTAAATATACTGTTGCTTTACTGCCCTTCCCAGTAAACTGCTTGCTTTCAAGTCACTTATGTCCCTACAGTGAATTCAGCTGGGATATGTTGCTGTTAATTCTAATTTATTGATACTGTCATAAAGGTGGAGTTGAAGCTCAGCAGCACTTTACCACTCACTCCAATATTGCCTGATTTGCTCAGGCTGATGTTCGAAAAAGAATATAGCACATCTGGAAATTATGGTTTCATTTGTCAATCCCCATTTTTGCTTCAATCAGAACCATGAAATTTCCTCTTTGATCTGTCTGGATTGTGACATTTTAGCCCTTCTGCTGAATGAAAACTTTAAATAAATACATGTTGTATCTTTATTTTATGAATCCAGTTAGCTTTCTGGATTTTGAAACCATTATTCTCTGGATGTATCTCTGGCCTTTTTTATGTTGTCACATGAGATGTGGGCTCACTAATAAAGGTGCTGCAGTAGAACAATATTTTCCTTCTTTTCAAAAACCCTCGTGATTCTTCCCCACCCTCCAATATCAAGTACTCCTACACTATTTCAATCTTTTTTGGAAAAAAATATCAGTTGTAAATCTGAGTCATACTGTAAAACCAGGTTTTTTTACTGCAACCGTAATTTAAAGAAACCAGTAGGTAAAAGTACGAAGCATGTGAAGAGTATGAATCAAATTTGCAATGCTCTTTCCTCTACTGTATAAGCACAGTGCAGCCCACACACCAAAATTTTCCCCTAGTCTGGCACTTCGCAAATGTGACGTAGTTTAAATTCTGAAATGGGGTTTCAGAAAAGGATTGTTACTGCAGTCAAACACATACAAATGGGTTAAGCAGTTCTTTCATAAAAAAACCCTGAGTTTTAGTACTTCAAACAGCTCTTTAAAATAGCTAGAAGCTTGGGGGTTTTCTAGTTTTAAAGTGATATAGCAGTGGAAGTTTCCAAATCGGAGGGCGAAGTGTTAGGTTCAAGTTAATGGTGGGGACTAATCCGTTAAGAATAGGCTTCTGAGACTCATAATGGACACAGCTCATTTGAGGATGAGTAGGCAGTGTAGTCTCTCTTCCCCTGCTAGTTTTGGATCTGCTCCCTTTTCCTCTGATTTCCTCAATCTTTTTTGTTGAGATTTAGTTGTAACTTAGGTGACTGTTCAATTTTGGTTTAGTAATCTGTTTTGGTTTTTTTCCTACTCTTTGTCGAATGCAAAATGCTGTGTTAGATTACCACCTGCAAAGATGTACAGCCTTCAGGCAGAGGTCAGTCTGGTAACCTCCTTTACACCTGACAGGGCAGAAGTCAGGTAGGGTGTGACATGAATAGAGCTACTTAAGTGCTTAAAATCAGGAATCTTGTTGAAGCTGAGCCAGTGTCTCTGCTAGATTTCCAATTTCCACTGCTTGCTGCCAAGTATATTAGAGCTGTCTATAAATAGTTTGTGGAATTTTTGACTGAGAATAAAAAAGTAATGTCAGATTCATTTCTGTCCCTGCCTTTTAAAACAACAACTGAGAAGCTTTAACTTTTTTTGTTCTGAAACTTTCACCCAAAAATCCTTAAGTCAAATTAGTTTAGCTGCTACTTTAAAATTTTGTATTTTAATGACAGCAGACTCAAAATACAAGGAGGATTGGAAAGTGACTGGAAAGCCACACTTAGGATACAAGAATGTGAATCATTTGTAGACTGCAATATATTCCAAACATTTGCTTGATGTTTCCTGATGGTGCTGTAGGCTCTGTTTTAAGACTCTTGCATCATCTGGCTGGCAGCATCTGTGTCAAATTTGTATTGGGCTAACATCTCAGTTGATAAGGAATTTTATACATTTTCTTATGTGTGTTGTAATGGTATTCACAATTGGTGTAATATTAGTGATGTGTGAATAATGTACAGTAATTTCACAATTATAAGCCGCACGTCCCGGTAGCTGGGTAGACCATGGGATTTGTCCATATATAAGCCGCACCTGAATATAAGCCGCATTTTTATTTTTTTTTTTAAAGCAAGGATCCATGTGTAACAAAGTAACAAATTAGTAACAGAATCACTGCCAGCTGAGTGTGGTGTCAGGTGCTCAAGTTGCAACAGTTTTCATAGACCAGCGAAGCCTTTAAAGGCAGCCCCAGGCGCCTTCCCTGGCCGTCTCTCACTTCCAGGTTGGCATTTTACTGGGATTTGTCCATAGATAAGCCGCACCTGATGATTAGCTGCACTACTAGGGTCGGCTGGATTCTTCAGTGAAAAAGGTGCGGCTTGTAATCGTGAAATTACTGTATGTCTAATGAATCCACAATGAGAACTTGTGTGGTTTACACTGAATGGCTGCAGAGGCTGAGCTTTTCCATGAAATTGAGGTGGAGCCTCCCTGGAGCTGTGGCGAATAGAGGACATGCTTGGGATATGTGTCGGTACATCTCACAGCCTAGCAGGATTTTTGAAGCAAAACAAGTTATGCTGAAGAAATAAGTTTGTGCTGTATATGTTTCTAAAGGGTTTTTCTTGAAGGAGGTCTAGTGTGGCCCAGAAAACTCAGTACCTGTTACAAGTAGGAGCATATCCTCTGAAAGAAATCCAGTTTGCTGGTTCTAAGGCCCCAGTGTAATGTGTGTGAGAGCACAGGAAGTGGAACAGATAAGGAGATTCAGAAACATGCTCCTTACCTGAAATAAAATCCTAATGCAGATAAATCCCAAGTTCACACTATAAAACTATCATGAGTAAGGGATGTATTATGTTTTGGTAGAGAAACTAATAGATTTGTAATTTGTAAATTCAAAGCATTGACTGATGTAGTGAATTTAGATTTTTAGAGTATGGGTTGTAATAGTCAATTTTTGAAGAAAGAATGCAGACTTTTTTTAGATGTTTCTGGTATTTTAGGAGGTAATTATAGTGCTAAAACAGTAAAAGTATTGGGATATTTGTCTTTGGAGATTTTTAATTCAGCGTTAAAAGATTGTAAAATCATATAATAGAATGGCCTATGTTATTAAAAGACCATCTACTTCACTTGCTGTAGGCTAGGGACCTTCCACTAGACCAGGTTGCTCTAAGTCCCATCCAACATGATCTTGAACACTTCCAGGGTTGGAGTATTTCTGTGGGGAGAAAACTCTGTTCCTCAGCAGCCTCACAGTAAAGAATTTCCTCCTGCTATCCAAACTAAACCTGCTCTCATTCAGAGTAGTCATTGCCCCTTATCCTGTCCCTACAGGCCCTGTCCAGCTCTCCTATAGGTCCCCTTTAGGCACTGAAATAATCACAGCTGAATAACCACAGCTGTCAGCCCTTCCTCATAGCAGAGGTGCTCCAGCCCTCTGATCAGCTGTGTGGCCTTACTTATGGCAACTAAGGGAGTGCAGTGTTCATTCAAGTACTGATTACCTTTTGAGTTTAGGCTTTTTAGAGCAAATGTGGATTTGGAAGCTTCATGACTGTTTTATTCACCAAGAAATTAATAAAGACCTGTTTTTCAAAACTGTCATGCAACTGTACGTTGTACACAAAGTCCCTCTGAGAGGAGGAAAGGACAGTGTGAGAGTGATTAAAAGAAAACAATGTTAGACAAGTTTTGAGTGTGCAGACTTTCAGCAGCACCATACCCATTATTTTATACCCAAGAATAATTGTCTAAAAACAAAATGGTAGATGCTGGTTGTTGTAAAAGATAAAAATAAAAATCTAAAAGCTACATAAAATTATTCTATTGCAGAATTGATTCTTTATTTTTTGTCTTAGTTTTCTAAATAAAGTTACATCACAGTTGGTCTCAAAAATGGTGCCACATAAAATAACAGCATTGAGTATTGTAAACAAATTCTGTGCGTAATTTGCTTTTACAGTGAAATTTTTTGTGGTTATTTCTAGCTTTTGTATTAAACATTTAAATAAGCCACTATTTCAGTAGAGTTTCATCTGTTATTCATTTTTATTCTGAATTAAAGAAATTGCCTGTGCCATTGTATGTTTGCATATACAACATTTCCTTATTTTTTCTAAACATTGGCTTTCACTGTTTGAAATTTTATGTATATTAACTGTATCCTCTTTGTAGCAGATGTTGTTCTGTTATTTGGATTTTGGAATAAAGGTTGTCACTGTTGCTCTGATTGCCTTTAGTAGAAAATTCTGACTGATGTCTATATGGCAGTAAGGCTTTCTTTCACTATTTCGGTGTATTGCATGTGTAATTCTGTTTTAAAATAAATGGTTGTTTAATCCATCCCTCACATAAAGGATACTTTGCATCTTGCTGCACATTTTAAACCAGATTTACAAATGATTAACTGAAATTCTGATGACTCCAGTACTTAACCCTAGGGAACTAAGGGAAAAAAAGTGATCTTAAATAGTTAATGCCAAACTGTTGATTTAAAAATAAATAATACAAAATTTGTCAGTAACTCTTCCAGAGATTCTGCAGCTACACTGGAGATTATTGATCAGTTAATGCCTAAAAGTCAGTATCATCCCTTCTCATGATCCTTTTTAAATTGCCTTTTGTCATGAGTTGCCCTTTGTCAAGGAAATAAGCTGCAGTTGGGTGTAGTTCAAAAACTAGTGGTCAAAGTGCAATACATTACGTAAAAAAAGTCAGTGAAGACAGGAAAATATGAGATTACTGTGGTTTGTGAATCTTATTCTGAGTAGTTGATCCAAATATTGGAGCAGAAATTAACTTTATTTCATGTGTATCTCTAATAGAAGGGATGTAGTGATTGCAAACTAAGCTGTGGAAAGGCAGAAAATAGTAAAATGGGGGTACCTGTAAAGGCCAGGGCTGGTATTGTAGAAATTCAGGAATGATACTGCTGCTTTTAATACTGGATGTAGAGATACTACAAATGGTTGCCTGGCTTCAGTGGACTATGTTCTGAGCTCTGCGGCACTTTAGTTAGAAGCGTTCCCTGTAGTATAACTCCCTATTTCACAGACTGTTCTGGAAGAGTAAGTTTCAAACTGCTCTTTTTTGATTTTTTTTTTTTTCCTTTTGCTCCCACTGTTTGCTTCACTTTCAGTTCCTTCACTAATGTAATTTGAAGTGTACGTGCAGCTCTTCGTGTCTGCTGAGGAAGAGAAAATTTAAATTTCTGCAGTTCAATTTAGCAGTGGTTGGAGAACTCACAGTGTACAGATAGAAAACAAACTACAGGAGAAACCATAATTTTAGAGACTCTGGGTTATAAATGAGGAAGAAACACATCTAGTCCTTTTTGCATGCTCATGTCCATCTGAAATTACAGAAAGCGTTTCTTTCAGTTGGTGCTCTTAGTATACTGAATACTGATTCTTCTGCAGTGCAGGAGAGCTTGGCAGCAATATGGCCATGTATATACCTATGCGTGTGTAGCTCTTGGCTGTGGTTACAGCTTTAAATTCCTGCAGCTAATGCATTTTATTCTAAATGCACATTAGTTTAACAGATATAAGGAAAGTGTTCAAGAGATGAGATTGTGAATGTTGAGTCAAAAGGCTGAGGAGACTCCTGACTGATTTTCTGTGGCTCACTGCAGGTGACCCACAAGTAAATAATTCAATACAGTATTTTGGGTTACATACTGAACTAATGTTTTTGTCATAGAATGGTTTGTGTTGGAAGGAACCTTTATAGGTCATCTAGTTTATCTGAAGAAGAATTGTAGTGCTTGTTTTTCTGTTGGTCTCCCACATGCCCTGCTCTGAGCTGTAACATCATAACCATGGATTAACCATAGGCGTGGTAGGCAGGCAGTGGCCTTTGCACTTTTCTCCCACAGGCTTGGCAGAGGAGTCTGATTGTTCAGCAGGACACAGGGCATCTTCAGTGGAAACTTGTTTCTGCACAGGTATGCTTAGGTATTTGCAGGAAGTGGGCCTCTGGCTAGGACTAGCACAAAATGTGATATCAAAGAGGGCAATTTCCAAGGAGTCTGGTGGACTATTGCAGAGTTACCATGGATTTTTCCAGCTCCCATATCTGTAGATGAAGAAGGCTATTTTCATTTTTGAACTCAGTAGTCAAAGTACTATGGCTAAGTGGCTTTTTAGGGAGGTAGTGTGGAAAGCAGCACCAATTCATTCATGAAAGCATATAGTACCCTTATTTTGGTCAGTTAGAAGCAAGACTTGGTGAAGAATAATGCAAGGTAACTTCAGAACAAGAGGCAGCTTTGTAAGGGACATGGTGGGAGGGATTTTGGGAGTGGGATGAAGAAAGGATGTTTGGCCATAATATGTTGTCTAAAGTAAAGCAAGTTGAACACATATCACAATAAAGAGTGTTTAGAAACACATTATAACACAGGAGCTGTTGTTGATGTCTCCCCCTTGATAATTGCGGTTCAAGAAAAATATCCTGTCCAGTCTGCTTAGTATTCATTATTCATTACAGTACTTCATAGCTCAAGGTAGTTTAGAAAAATCTTTCTCTTCATAGCCATTCAGCTACAGCACTTTTTCAACTTACACAATTTTATTTATAGGAGGTTTTAATTTGGCTGTTGAGAATAATGGCACAGGCTTAATCTTGATACAGAAGAATTTAGCTTCAACAGAGATAGGTGTGATTTTTCTTTGTGGACATTGCCTACTTAGCGTAACAGCAGAAATAAAGGCGCCACTTAATAGCCTTTGCTTCTATGATTTCTTTTCTTTTAATTTTTTCATTTCAGCAATCAGTTTTTCTGTAAAACACAATCTAGATTTAACTTAGTCTCAAGATACATGATTCAGTTCTTTCAAACTGAAGTTCTGGAGTTTGATTTTACAATCACAGTGGACAAAATTGCATGTACCAGATCTTCATGTGTGCTTTTGTGGTATTTATCATTTTAGTGTATTACATTAATATTACTGATTTTAGCTAATTTGAAATAAAAATGGCTTCATTTAAAGGTCGCTATTTGCGATCTCAAATATATCAGCATTTAGGTAAACTTGTTCTTTGTCTGAAGCCTTCTAGTTCATATGTATATATATTTATAAATCTGGAGAGCAGAAAGTT
>VRYO01001463.1:18588569-18712186 GCA_009812075.1 Sialia sialis
GTGTGCAGCTTATGTTCAGGTGCGGCTTATAATTGTGAAATTACTGTACTCCTCTAATATACGAACATGCTTTTTCTGCCAGCAGCAATTAATGGAATGTTTTCTCTTTGCATATAAGCTATCACTGCCAAGCAAGTGTTTATGCCTTTAAAATCTGAAGAGTTCAGAAATATTTTCAGGTCTTTCTTTGAGCTGCGTTGAACCATAATTGTCACAATTGCAAAACCAATTCCTCATCTCCCCAGCCCCTCATTCTGCATTTTAAAGAATTGCAGCACTGTTATATATGTATATAATGATTTGTATTTACTGAATATATCTCTGTATTTCAGAGCAAAGGGCATTTTATATCAAAGCCTTTTGGCTTGACCTGGAGGCAAAGATTCCTATGCCTTCTTCCCCTGTAGTTCTCCACATAAGACTTTCAGTTGCTCCTGAGAGTTACAATGCAATAATTATCCTCCCTGTTCACGGTTTAGACTTTATCACAACATTATTCTCTTTTTACTCTAAGCTGTTTTAAACACCTTCAGATCATTTATCCAGCTGCATTCATGTCCTTACCATGTCCAATATAATGCATACCTTATCATCCTGTGGTTCACATTGAAAGCTAATTCTTTTATCTTTTCAACTAATCTCTTGGCATTACTGTGAAGATAAATCCCTAATCTCCCTCTCCCTGCTTTTCTGAAGTGACTTTTTTCTTTGACATGTTGTTCACTCTTACTACAGGTACTTTACTTCTCTAGATCTTGCTACAGAATTTTTGCATAAGTTTCTTATTGGTACAGTAAACTTTTAATTAGCTCTCTTCTGTTGACCAGTCAACAGCCTGTAGCTTACCATAATATTCTGTAATGTGAGATGGTAAACAAATTTCTGGGAGAAGGAAATAAGAAAAACTGTTGTGTCTATTTTTAAAAAAATCTAATATACACCAGAAAATTATGTACAAGCTCTTTTGACCATTATTTTGCACTGTAATATGTGAAACATCCTCAGTCCTAATTGCAGTATTGCAATTTACTAAACAGTTATATCAGAGTAACAAACTGAATTGCAAATAGATTAATACAGTAAAAGTTATCAAAGGAAAGAGTTTGAAACAGATAGGAGATGGATGAGCAGAATTGTGCAATAGAGTACAAGAGCACTGAAGGGAACGTAAGCAGACACAACATTGATGTAGAAATGGTTGTGCAAGAGGAATTTGTTCCCCTGTCCAAATATTATAGCCACCAGCATGAGATTTGAGAGCACCTTGGGCATGCATCACTGGGTGTCTTTGCTTCTCTACAATGCAACCCTCTCAATTTCTTTCATGCTTCTACCTTGGTTGCAGACTCATTTCCTTTTATCCTGACTTGACTAATTTTCATTCTGCTGTTCTCTTATGTATTTTTAATACTTTAAATAAATTATTCTAAACCTAATCAATTTTCCTGTACTTTTAAGTTGTTATAGACACAACTGACCTGTATGACAGATGCTTGTAGGGCTGCTAGCAATTGAGACTAAAAGTCAAAATTTTCCTCAACTTAAAGTAAGGATGTTTGCCTCTATTGATGCATTTCTGTTTTACATGCTGATAGTTGGATTTTTTTTTTTTAATCCCATATCCTTGGTGGTGTTGCTTACGTTCTGCGTGTTCACAAATACGTGAACAAAATGTTTGTTACATTATAGCCTATAAAGGTGTAGGAGAAACATCCTAGTTAGGCAGAGGGTCAGGAACTGATTTAAAGGCTTGCTATTGTCTTTCTAGTACATTCCCTTTAAAGCTGTTCTATTTCAAAAGGTTATCCTTGATTTTTAAAATCTCTCTGAGAAATAATTCTTTCTCAGAAATACAGCACTTCTGAAGTGCAGCTTCTGCACAGTTGATCATGACCTTTATACATTTTTTAAGCAAACAGGAGATTTCTGTTGTCTCCTGAGTTATAAATTTAGTGCATGAGTATTTATCAAGTATGCAAGTGTGTTTAGCTTGTCTAGCCAACTTGAAGTTAAGAAAGCTATAATCTGCTTTTCAAATCCATTCCCTTTTTTTTGAACCTCCACTTTGTCACATGAATGCTTTCTTCAGTGTTTTCTACAGCACTTGTACAGTTTTGTTCACCTGCATTATTGTGCCTGTGGTCATTCTTGCTTCCTTGTGCCCTCCATAGTCTGCTTTTCTCTCCCTGGGTGCTGTTGCAAATGATCATCTTTTGGTCTCAGCTCTGTAGTGTGAGCTTTTTGGAAACAGAGAAAAAAGACATCTTAATAAAAGAATGTAGAAATTACAGGCATAGGGTTGATTCTGCAAAGGATAAAACAATCCTGAGCTTGAGTAAAACTGGAAGCTTTCATGTGCTCTGATAGCACTACCTATGCTACTCAGGATTTTCATGTGTGATTTCTTCTATTCATGCTCGTGTACAATTATTTTACTGTTTGTACTGCTGTAGGGTTTAGCATGTTAACATTTTTAGAGGTGAACTCTGTAAAACTGAATTAACCCATGTTGAATGATTCTTTCTTATGTATTATAGTGCAAAGTTTCCTTTGTCAGGTAAACTTAATAGCTTCTTTAGAGGTTCTCAGTGCCAAAATTCTGTCTGTCTGTTTAGTAATATCTGATAGCAGGTGTATGTTGTAATGTAAATTTCATGGCAACTTTTTTGAAGCTGGGGACTATTTCAGTAGTAACCAAGTTGTATGTAGAATTGTTGCCAGCATTTGCAAGCTAGGTACAAAATGTCTTATACATTCTTATATTTTTTTGCATGTTTTTGTTCTGTATGCTATTTTACTTTAACAACTGAATAACCAGCTTTTCTTTCAAGTCCTTACATTTATTGCCTGAACAAATGTTGTGTATCAAAAGATCACTTGCACAGGAGCTGTGTTCCAAATTGTCATGGTGTTAGAGCACCACCTATAGGGTTTGCTCAAAAATTGAAAAGAATGTGGATGATTACATAGTCAAATGGAATATCTTTCTGTATTTTGTGACTTTCATCATGAGATACTAGGGCAGCTCCTGTGTCCGAGAGTTGAGGTATGTTAATACTTGAATGTGAAGCATGAATAAAGCTCCAAAAAAGGAACATGTGAAAAACTATTTAAAGCATTCTTTTACAAATATACAGGAAAGTAGAACAATTCCTGAGTGTCATTTTTGCTGTGGTTTTTAAGTTAATATAGAAAATTCAGACATACATCAGCATTTCTGTCTTTTAGTCCTTCTAAAATATATTTTAAAGTGTATTTGTTATGCCATATGGAAATACCTCAAAGTAATAGTAATGTTAGATTATAATTTTTTATTGCAGATAGTATTGCAAAATTACTTTAAAAGCTTGATTGTGTATAAAAATAGAAAAAAAATACTTTTCCACTGTTATAAATGCAGTTTGTTGTTCTTGTTTCTTTATTCATCAGCTCTCATTGACTATTTTAATCAAATAGGAATTTTAAACATTTTTGGTGATCAGACAATAATTGAAGTGTTTCTTCATTTGTAGGAGCTCTTGTGTTCAAACTGCTATGTGTAACTTACTGGGCTAACAGTAACTTTGACAGCTTCGCAGATTTTGGACTGTCAGTGATAAAACTGAAAAATAAAAGCATAGAGGGTAGTTATTTTTAATGTGTTTTCTTGCCACTGAGACTTCCTCATAATTTGAATGTCTGCAGTGAGTGTAGTCTAGCCTTTCTGTTCATGTGAAGGTTGTGTATATACTATATGACAGGTGGTGTATATAAGGCTGCTAGGAGGGGGGAGAAACAGGGAAACAAAATGCACAAAGTGTGAGTACATTACTTCAAATAAAATGAGAAGAATTGAGAACACTTGAGCTGTGGAAGGAACAGCAGCTGAGTTAAGGCCAATGCAGAAAGCTACACCTATGATAAAGTAAGAGTACAAATGACTGAGTTACTTCAGTTGCATATAATTAGACCTATAAATATCAGCTTTCTCATCCATTATAAGAAGTGTAATTATGCAGGTCTCTGCTGCAGTAAGTACTCTTTTCCTTTCAAGCATTTGGAATCCCATGTATAGAGATCATTTCCATGCCAAGAACTGGAAGGGGGAAGGTATTTAAATGGTGGTCAAACACCGGGTCTACCTGAGACAGGAAATTTCAGCTGCTTGATGATTTAGCTTTTATTTGTTTTTCACCTTCTAATGCACTTCTCAGTATAAGGTATTAATGCATGGTTAAATTGAATTAAATCTTTGTAAAGACTAAAAGTAAAGTTTTAAAATAAAAAATCTTTACCCTAATAAAGTCCACATAGAATATTCTGGTTTAGTCTGTAATAGTAATTGACATAACTAAAAGCTGCTGCACTGGCAGTGTTGGAAAACATCTTTTGGCTGACATGTTCTGTGACAAACTCCTTTAGAAGTTGTGGTTTTTTTAATTGGTATGTCATCTAACTTACTGATATTCTCCCTGATTAGGTGCTGATTGATTGAGTGGGGGTTTTTTGTCATATTGGCTTTTAAAAAAATGGAATTAATCAAGTCACTTTCAATATATGTGTGTTTTTTAGCTTGTGGAGATATTCCTGAACAAATTCGATCACCAAGCGGGACAATCACAAGTCCAGGGTGGCCCTCTGAGTATCCTGCCCGAATTAACTGTAGCTGGTACATCCATGCAAACCCAGGGGAGATCATTACTATAAGGTAACAGTGCTCCTATATTATCCGTGTGGATCAAAGAAGTACCAGACATTTTTAGTTGCCAGTTGTGTACATACCAGTTTTCTCTTCCTTCCTGTAAGTGAAGGATTTCAGTGCTCTCTGGTTTTTGGCTTTTATCTGATTTGCTTGCATATGTAGCATTTGATTTTAGCTGGAGAATCAGTCATTAGAAAAAATCTCGGTGTGGTCATTTTCATTTGTTTGAATTTTTTCCATGTGTTCAAAACATGGGATGTTTTTCATTTAAAAATGTGTAGACTAAATGTTGTAATTCTTCGTTGCTGTGAGGTCTCTTGGTGTGCTTGAAAATGCCAGGGACAAATAACAAGTCGATAGGAAAGGCTGAGTTTTGTTGCAGGGAGCTCCTCACAATTTCACATATCTTGTAACTTTTCTAAAGTAGTAATGTAAAAAACTTGTGCATTCAAGTTCTCATCAGTTCATTTCTGATAACTGATTCCTTTTACCATCAACATACAAGTTAGTACTGCTTCACAGACTTTATTATGAAACTGCATTATGTGCAGATTTTCTTCAGTTTCCAGTTCAGACTTGCTGACCCAAGAAACTGCTCTTCATTATGAAGTGTTTGCTTTGACATCAGTTACTTGTTTAAATTCTGCTTCTTAATTTAAACAACCTTTCTACTAAATATTTAACTGGCATAAATGCAATGTAAAGTAGGTAGAACTGTTCAGCTACTGGAATGCTTTCTAAACTTTTCATACAGTTCATTTTTAATAAAACTCTTGTTTTCTTTCATGTTGTTTTCTTCCACTCATACATACCATATTTCAGTTCTGACAGTGCTCTGTTGTCTGTACAGACCAGTTTTGCACAGTCTCCCCCACGTCATTAGCATTGTCTTGACTGAGTACAGTTCATGACATAATGCTTGGGTAGCCACGTAGTGCAACTGGTAGAAAGTCTCATCTGAAAACATAATTTTGAACAATTTAGATGTATTTGTCATGCAAATATTACTGCCATAAGTGTAGCATTAGGTAAAATTGTGGCGAAATTTGAGTTAAAATCACTTATTAGTGTATGAAAGTCATTAAATAACAGGCATAAGGACAATTTTGGTACCAGAATTATCAATTAAGACAGTGTGTGTTTTTGTAGCAAAATTGCATTTCTTGCAATTCCACAAAAAATTTTGTGTGACCTCATAGTATGAAGTACCAGCACAAGGTTAAATCCTATTTCTGCATGGGCAGAGCAGCTACTCTTTTTATTTCAGAAGTATTTCTTTATTTCAAAAAAGAACTTCAAGCTAATTTTAATGTGTAGTAATTCAGCAGCTTGATTGTGTAATATTCAGTTCAGTAGCAATTTTGACCTTTTCTCTTTTTCAGCTTTCAAGATTTTGATGTTCAGGGATCTCGACGATGCAGCTCAGATTGGTTAACAATTGGAAGCTACAAGAACATTGAAGGCTATAGAGCATGTGGCTCTTCCATTCCCTCACCATACATCTCTTCACAGGATCATGTTTGGATAAGGTTTCATTCAGATGATAGCATCTCCAGAAAAGGCTTCAGATTAGCCTACTTTGCTGGTATGTTTCAGATGATACTTAGTATAATTTTATGGTTTCAGTTTTTGTTTCCTGTTTTCAGAATTACTTCCTTCTAACAGCGTGCAGTACTGATTACAGGTCTTTCCTGTAGTCTCCTCGAGGTCTATTGAAATCAAAGAAAATACAGATTAGGTAATGTATTTTGTTCCTGTGCACAATTTGAATATTCAAAGTGGGAGTAACAATTGCAGACTGAATGATATTTGGGAAGAAAAGGTTAGCCAGCAGTAGTAGGCACCTGGAAGTTCTTATAACTAGTAAGATTTGAAATGTTTTCATCAGACTAAAATAAATTTGTTAAAGTAGTTGGATAAACCTCTGAGTATTTTAAGTACCATGAGAGAGGAAAGAAATGGCAGGAATTTTTTTTTACATTTCTCACAGAATTTGCATCATTTTTCCCATCTCCAGAAGGCATACTGTCTTTTAAAAAAATAAATCTTAAAAAACCCTGCTACATTAATATGATAGATTAAACCAGCCTAGTGCAGACATGGTTCTGTACATGCAAATCTTTTCTTCTGTAATTACAGGATGTAATAAAAAGCTAGTTTCGAGTAGTAATAGTTTGAGACTGTTTTGTGAGCCATTCTTGTTCTATTAGAGGTTGTCATGAGAGAGGAAGAAGCCAGTCGTGGGTCAGGACTAGTTCCAAACTTTTCCTAGCTTTAAGAGGTATTGCAGTTTTATGTAATAGCATGACTAGGGTGTTCTACATCATGATCATCCCAAATACTGGATTACATTTTCTTGGTTTTCACAGTGATTTCATGTTAGGCTCTTTCCAAGTGTGCCTATATCCACTGGCCTGCTCCAGATCTCTGCACACCAACTTTCAACTCTTCTTCTCCATAAAACAATTCATACTTGTAAACATCTCCAATGCTACCCACCTTCAAAACTGTTCCAGCAAGATCTCCTTTAATCTAAGCTGTATTTACTCCTGGTTTGTACTCTGCACTCTTCTTACCTAGTGGCTTCCTCCACTGTATCAGTGTCTCATAAACAAGTTTCCAAGCGGGTTTATCTCTCTTTATCACTTGCTCTCCAGTCTGCAAAAAATCTCCTTCAGTCGTTCAGCTCCTTGCACTTCAGCAAGGTACTTCTTGGGGAAGTAATGCAGCCTTGTATTTGATGCTGGCCCAGCTTTCAGGGCAGTGGTCTACCTGGATTTTGTTCACTGTCTCACCAAAAAACATCAGGGAGCAGGGAAGAAGCCACTGGCTAATCAGTCATCCTGTGGTGTTGTTTCTGTCAGTGGACCGGATGAAGAGTGTTACCCTGTGTTAGGTATATCAGCTTCTGCCCTTTTCACCTCCCTCTCCCAGTAGATGCAGAGGAAAGAGAGCATTCCTTCCTGAGGGGTTTTGAGAAGGAAGGATACCTTACATAAGAGTGTGGAATGGGTAGGGGAGGTAAGCCATGGGCTTTGTAGAATTATTCTGAAAACCCTCTCCTCTCTTTTTCTCTGATATTGAAAAAATATTTCATTATGTAACTCCTCTTGGAAGAGCTGTAATATTTTCAATAATAAGCAGTTTTTTCTGCAAATTGATTTCTTCTATTTTTTGTTGTTGATTACGACTTTAATCCTATGTTTATAAAAGTCTTTTTTAAAATAAATAAATTTTATTTTGGGGAGGTTTGTTCAGGTTTTAACAAACAAGCCTTACTGAAATTTGAGTTTTCTCCGTATGTTTGATACAATACTTAAGAAGTATTTCACAATTAAGGTGAAAGTGTAGTGTTTCAGTGATCAGAGTGGTCTTTTAATGTTTTAAACTAACCTGTATATAGGAGAAGAGTTGACAGTTGGTTTAGTAATCATCTTGTCATTTCTGCTCATGAGTGTCAGAATAGGCTCCTGAAATGCTAACGCTTGCTATGTGTTCAACTGTGCCATTATGTTTGGTTTCTTCTCATCAGCATCATGTAGTAGTGCTCAGATTAACACCTCAATAGAGTATTTAATTCAGTGTTTTTAAGGCTACTCTCAAAGTTGGCAAGTCATCATAGAAGAAGGGGAAAAAACAGTAATACATTAGCTACCTGGATGCAAGTTAGGCTTATCTGTGCTGGAATTATAGAAATATTACAGATTCCAAGTGCAAAAGTGACCATCAGGGAGCCCCATGTTTAATATCTGATGTGGAAGATAAGTCATAGGAATCGTTTGGATTAATCCTTGTTTAAAGAAAATCATATGTAAATATTTATATTTAAATTAAACCATTAAGAGATTAAAAAAGGCATTACAGGTAGGAAGGGACTGGACTAGAAAGTAAATTTTGTGTTTCTTTTATTTGTCTTTCTTCCCTCTGTCTTCCTCCCACTACTTAGCATTTGTCAGCCTTTTTAATTATGGGAGTTGAAATGGGACAGAGTTTACTAATGGTGATGTAGAGTGGAAAATGAAGTTATCAGAAGTACAGAGGTCAATGGCCACTGTAAATGCAGGGAAGACTTGTGTTAGCCCTTTGGCTACAACTATATATGGGTGCTCCTAATGATCTTGTGCTATCCTGAAGTCTTCTGTGGTACAGCTCCCAAATTTATTCTTATTTAGTATATCTCTTATAATTTTAAGATTCTAATTTTTGATTCATAGGTAAATTTTTCTTCATGTAAGGATTGCAGGATTAGTGATTAAAAAGCTGAAGCAGGATCAAGTATGCCAGCTCTTTTCTGGGATGTTTAAAAGCTTGTAGAAGGAAGAGCTTGGGTTGATATTGTATCCTGTTTTGTTACTGCAATATTTCCATCAGTATTTATAACTCCATGTTACAGCTTTCTTCCCAACCTCTTCCAGGTTCTGCAATGCAGAAGGACAGAGCTAGATTATAATCAGTACTTGAACAGGTTCAATGATGCATATTCTATTACCTCCTACCTACTAGTCTGTTACCTCCACCATAGTCATTCAATTTAGGTAGGACTAGTCTAGCAGTTGAGTTTTACAGGTTTTAGATTCAAGGCCAAGGTTCCAACTTTGCAGTACTAATGTTGTGAACCATATGTATGTACTATATATAAATACTTACATATATCTGTAACAGAACAAGACGATAGTATCATTTATACTGCATCTGTTCTTCAGATTTTTTTTTTTTTTGAGAAATAAACGTGTTCAGACAATTAGTCACTGGCAGCACATACATTTTGCTCTCCTTTCATTTTTCAGTCTCTGAAAGTAAATTTGCAGACTTAAACATTCTTCAGCAGTGCTTATAAAATTTATCACTCTTGATTTCATTTTTTTCCTGCATTCACTTTTTAAAAGCTTTGGCATTTGTGAAATGAAAAAATTGTGTTACACTTTTCTAAAGAAAAATCATTTTAAGTTAGAGTATTTATTTTTAACACTTTCTAAGAGGTACTAAAGCAGGAAAAAAAAGGAGAAGTATGATATGACTTGACCTATTACAGCAGATTAGTTCCTGCAAGAAAAATTCAAGCTAGCTATGAAAACTTTTATCATGTTCTATATTAAAGCACTGGAACTTTAAAAATACTTGGTTGGAGAAGGCTCTGAAGGGCCTAATCAAACACAAGCTGGCATTGTTTTGAGCAGGTGATTTTATTAGATGCCTCCATTTCAATCTGAATTGTTCTCTTGTAAAAAAGATAGAACGTAAGAATGATAGAACATGCTTCTCCTGGAAACATTAGGGTTTTGGTGAGTTCATCATGCTCCTGTTCCCTTGTTAAAACTAGAATGACTGTATATTTGTCTAGCTTATTTTCTGAATTACTGCTATATAGGACCATTTGCATTGCAGACTTACTTTAAATATTTAGACCATGACAATTTGTTTTATAGCAGATTTTGCAGGCTGTACTGTGGTTTGTAGAAATAACTGATTAAAAATTATACAGCAGTGTTTGATTCAGCTGAATTGTTGCAGACCTGAAATAACTTGGATCCCAGGTATGCTTCTGTGTTCAGCATGGGTGGAACTTTAAGTAAATGCAAGCATGCATTTTTGCATTTGGTGCACTCCCATGCTTAGATGCTCCCATTTTAGTTGCTTAGAGAGGTAGGAGCAAGCAGTAAGAAAAGGAGAGGACAGAGCTTTCTTTCTTTCTTTCTTTGGTTGCTGGTAATATGTAATATTCAGCTGTCAGCTTCTCCCTTCCTTAGATCCTTTGGTTCAAAGTAGGAACCTCCAAAAGCAGAAGAGAATGCATTTCTGGGAAGGAATCTGAGGAGATAACCTCACAAAATGTTTTTGTATTTTGAGTGATACATGAGTATTTTTCTAACTTACTTTTAGCATATTAGAAGTCAGATTTCTCAATAGCTGTAAATGAGCATTGTTTTCTTGCTTAGGTTAAAGTTATTTGACTGAAAGCAGCTAAGGATAAGGTTCATACTGATGCGTTGATGGAATTTTGACTTGAAAAAACTGTTTTGTCTTGAAATTTGCTGGAAGTTGCCATGGTTTAAAGACACTTTTTGCTTTGCCCTTTTGATGTATCTGGTGCAGCAAATAAATATGCAACACAAACCATAAAGTGCTAAACTCTTAGAAAATTTTTTTTTTTTACCTTTAGGGAAATCTGATGAACCAAGTTGTGATTGTGACCAGTTTCATTGTGCTAATGGGAAATGTATTCCAGAAAGTTGGAAATGTAACAATATGGATGAATGTGGAGACAACTCGGATGAAGAAATGTGTGCCAAAGCTAATCCTCCAACAGTTTCTTCCTTTCAGCCTTGTGCAAACAATCAGTTTCAGTGTCTTTCCCGCTTTACCAAGCTTTACACTTGCCTTCCAGAATCTTTAAAATGTGATGGTAACATTGATTGTCTTGACCTGGGAGATGAAATAGACTGTGATGTGCCAACATGTGGGCAATGGCTGAAATACTTTTATGGTACTTTCAGTTCTCCCAACTATCCTGACTTCTATCCACCTGGCAGCAACTGCACCTGGCTGATAGACACTGGTGATCATCGCAAAGTAATCTTGCGATTCACCGATTTTAAACTTGATGGTACAGGTTATGGAGACTATGTCAAAATATATGATGGATTAGAGGAGAATCCACGGAGGCTGTTGCGTGTACTGACAGCATTTGACTCTCATGCTCCCCTCACAGTTGTTTCATCCTCAGGACAGATAAGAGTGCATTTTTGTGCTGACAAAGTGAACGCTGCAAGAGGGTTCAATGCAACCTATCAAGTTGATGGCTTCTGTTTGCCCTGGGAAATCCCATGCGGTGGAAATTGGGGGTGCTACACAGAGCAGCAACGCTGCGATGGCTACTGGCACTGTCCAAATGGAAGGGATGAAACCAACTGCACCATGTGCCAAAGAGATGAGTTTCCCTGCTCTCGAAATGGTGTTTGCTACCCTCGTTCAGACCGCTGCAACTACCAGAACCATTGCCCCAATGGTTCAGATGAAAAGAATTGTTTCTTCTGTCAGCCAGGCAATTTTCACTGTAAAAATAACCGCTGCGTGTTTGAGAGCTGGGTTTGTGATTCTCAAGATGACTGTGGCGATGGCAGTGACGAAGAGAATTGCCCAGTCATTGTGCCCACTAGAGTGATAACTGCAGCTGTCATTGGGAGTCTTATTTGCGGATTGCTGCTTGTCATTGCACTGGGATGTACTTGCAAATTGTACTCACTCAGGATGTTTGAGCGGAGGTAAGTAGAACTCAGCTTTATTAAATGTTTTGGTGTTTTCTGTTGTTTGTACTAGAAGTAGTTTTATTGCCATACAAATATTGTTGCATGTGACTTGTAAAGATATTGCTTATTTTCCTTTGATAGTGAGAAGAGGTTAGTTACTCATAGAGTTTATCAGCTTGAGAGGGACTCATAAGGAATATCAAGTCTAACTCCCTGCTTCTTGCAGGACATCTAAAGCTAGACCTTGTTGTGACCCATGGCTGAGCATTGTCCAGATGTGCCTTGAGCTCTGAAGTCTGGGTGCCATGACACAGTTTCCTGGGGAGCCTGTTCCAGGGACTGACTACTCTCCCAGTGAAGAAAAGAGGATAGAAGTATTTTGATCACTTCACTATAGAGGGTTAAAGCTTTCAGATGGTGTTACTAAAAAGGAAGTGTGGGAAAACTGCAGTTAATTAATTTGCAATTTATATCACAGTTCTGTATATAACAGCATGTTTCTTCTCTTGTAGGCTAGTTCATACCAGGATTACATATCCTTCAATCTTTTACAATAATACAAGCATTACTCGTGGTGATTTTTTTATTTAGCTCATGGGTTTGGGCTGGTTTGTTTGCTTGTTTGTTTGTTTTTAAGAAATTTATTGTTGGGTTGGGTTTTTTTACTCTCATTTCAGCTGGATAGACTCACAGGAATAACTTTATTCTTTGCCAATTAAATTAACAAAACTTCATCTTCTAAGTTTTTTATTTCAGATTATAATAGTCTGATATACTTTCGTTCATATAGATCTATATATACATATATAAATCAGGTTCTTATGTATTCTGAAATTTCTTTTCTCTTTGAAAGATCATTTGAAACTCATTTGTCAAGGGTTGAGGCTGAACTGTTAAGAAGAGAAGCTCCTCCATCCTATGGACAATTAATTGCCCAGGGTTTAATTCCACCAGTTGAAGATTTCCCTGTTTGTTCCCCAAATCAGGTAAGATTTCAAAATAGCAGGCAGATCCCCTAAATTTTAAGGAGACTGAAATAAAGATATTTTAATTTCTGTTTGCTTCCTTTTCCTCTACAGCATTTCCTTTTTCTCTTTTCAAGTCAATAGTGTTACACAGATTATTAGCCCTTGAACAAAATCATGAAAGAGTAACACCACAGTTTCTTTACAGGCTTTCTTTTGCTGATAATGCCAGTGATGCACACTACAGGAACCCCCTTTTGCATGAAAAGTAATAGATTGATAGATCTAATAGTATGTTCTGTATTACTGTTGTGAAAGCAAGGATTGCAAGATGGCACTTTCTGATTTGGGAAAGAAGACCTAAACTTCTAATGCAGAATCGTGGTTCACATGCACAGTGTGTAGGTGTGTTCATGCCTGCTGTGCATAATAAGATGATGAAGGGCAGGGTGTAATATCATATAAAATTATTGTGAATGAGTAGCAAAGCAGAGCTAGTAAATGGCAGTTGATAGTTTCTAGTCATGCCGATTCAGAGGTGGATGATTGGGGCATTTCTTACTTGGTTGATAAATGAATTTCTGTCAGAAAGCTTTTTAAGTAGATAAAAATCTCTTTTGGTTATAAAGGTCTTGGGAGAAATAGAAGAAAAGTAGAGTTGTGCTCTATTAGAATTGGCATTAATTATGTTGCAGTTAATACAGCAAAGTTATTGTAAGAAAATTACATGACTGTCACATATACTTTCATGCTCATATGTTCACCGGCAACTGGGAGTTATCACAAAAGATTTTGCAGAGGAAAAGAGGAAAATAAATTGCAGTTTGCATGAGATGCTTTAAAAAAAACAGTGTAAAGATTTTTTTTTTGATAGCTAAATTAGCACTGAACTTCATCAGTTAATTTAATAAATGTCTATAGTGAACACTTAGAATCCCTTGTTCTTTTTCAGTGGATTACTGTGGTTATAATAAAGATCAGTATGTTTCTGTTTCAAAGTAATTCTGTACTGTTACAAATTTGGCTTGCTGTCCTCTTTTCCAAAAGAATTAACCTTCACAATTTATGATGGATCTATGCTCACAAGTCTCTGGAGGTAGGGTTAGTTCAAAAAAGTCTCTGGAGACAATGCAGTTGTCATGATGCGCAAGTCCTCTAGTACAGGTAACTTAGAACAAATCAGTGTTTCCTGCAGATGCCTGCCTTGTGTGGGGTAGGTACTTCAGCTTTGGTGTACATGAATATGTGTAGGAACAATTAAAAATTTTAGAAAAACCTAGCTTGCGCAGGCCCCCTGTTCATCTTGAAATCCTTTAAAGGTGATGTAAAGATCTTGGGTTTTATTAAAATGAAATCTCCTCATAGAGGGGACAGTTCTGAAAAACCCAGACATGTAGTGACTGCAATCACAGACTGATACTGGAGCTTTTAAAAAACTGTGTAATTACTGAAATTTTCATTGCTCTTCATTTGACTTAAATTAAATTAACCACTCTTTCTTTGGATACATTTTAAATTCATTTCAGAATATATTGGAATTATATGACAGACTTTTGTAATTAAACCTAATAAAAAGTAGTTGCTTCATAGTTTTTCTATGTAATCATGATTTTACACTCCGTGAAATATCAATGCGTGTACAATAGTTTGAAATAGTGAGGGTGTTACTGAATTCCCATTATGAACACCAATATATCGAATAAGACCTGTGGCCTTGAAAACTGAAGTAACTATACTGAGCAATTAACTAGCATAGAAATAAGAAATAGTATTGAGCAGGCCATCAAAAGTAATGAAAATGTCATTCTAGAACATTGATGCTTCCATGATAAAAGCTTTACTCATATTTAGCCAATGAAGTTGCATTGTTTAAAACCTTTGTTCTTCAAAGGAGACGTTAGTAAAAACTCAAGGCAATGTAAATCGAATTCTCTAAATTACAAAACTCTATTTTTAATGCAGGGAAGTGTTGGGGTAAGAGAGTCAGTATTAAGTCAAGGTGGGTTAAAATTTGTTTTCAGCAAAATATTAATTTTTCTATTGCAAATCTGTGTAGGACTGGAGATAGTTATTCTAGATTTGCTAGAAGTCTCGAGCTATAGGAATGTTGGATGCTCTAATTTCAGTGTGGTACTTCCTGCCTAAAACTGGTATACGCTTTCAGACCTGGATTTTCAAAGATGAGTAGCAATTTCTTCAGTAGCTTTTAAAAGTAAGGCTGCCTTACACACATACTGCGTGCTTGAATTCAGTCATCCTGTGAACTAAGGGAAGGGAAGAGGTAGGTTGTGCATGAAGCATTGTGTGGATATTCTGCTGTGTTGTCTGAAGGAAGGTGGAAGGGAGATGAAGGTGACAGCATGAGAACACTAAATTTCAGGTTTTATAAATGAAGAAACTTTTCTTTCAAAAGTTTCAGTACAGGAACCCGAAGAGGGAGTTTGTTCTTATGTTTGTTTACCTTACAGTTGGAAAGTTACACAGGATTTTAAACAGGAATGCACTCTTCTGTAGATAGATAACTGGAAAATGTATACTGAATTTGGGAAATTTGCAGTTTAGAACACATAAGATAATGTTATTTGAACAGAAGCATTCAAGCATTTTGAAACTGGAATTAACTGATTATACCAGAAAGGGAAAAAAAACCAAAAAAAACCAAAAACTTTAAGCCACTGCTGGAGAAGTTACTTAATGTAGTCCCTTTGAGGCAACCCTATGATGGTGGATAAAGAAGGCAGCCACCTTTGTTAAATATTTTTCAGAAAGGCATTGTTGACAAATTTTGAACTTTTTGAGACATATTTCTGTGTGCTGTACTTTAAAATCCATGGTGACTACCTTTTTGGTAAGACTGTTAGTAATAGATTTTGTCTGCCTGCTTACTGGGTCTGTAATTGTGCTTTTCTTAAATCAGTATTCCATATCCAGACTATAGTGCCCTGTAATGCTTATCACGTTGTCTTTATTTAGAGATCCTTGATTGGGGCAGAAATATACCTTGTATATTTATTGCCTTTGCATAAATATTTCCACTTAATTTGCCTGTTTATATTTTTTTTCTCTAGAGCATCTCAACTTTTGTCATGCCCACTTTTTTTTAAAATGGCCTATTACTACATATACCAGATCCTTATTAAGAAAGATACAACATTTTCTAATATTATGATTCTACATTTAACTTCGTTAAATGCTGTTTTGCCCGATAATTATCATTTTTGCTTTACTAGAACACTGCCATCAGACTGCCAATGCTTGATTGTTGCTTGTCTTCTCATTTAGGCTTCAGTTCTTGAAAACCTGAGGCTGGCAGTACGATCTCAGCTTGGATTTACCTCAATCAGACTTCCTATTGCTGGCAGATCAAGTAACATTTGGAATCGAATTTTTAATTTTGCAAGGTCACGTCATTCTGGATCGTTGGCATTGGTCTCAGCGGATGGAGATGATGTTGCCAGCCAAAGTACTAGTAGAGAATCTGAAAGAAATAATACTCACAGAGGTTTGTTTTCAGTTGAATCTGATGATACAGACACAGAAAATGAAAGAAGAGACACAGCAGGAGCAGTTGGTGGTGTTGCTGCTACCTTGCCTCAAAAAGTCCCTCCTGCAACAGCAATAGAAGCAGCAGTGGGAGCATGTGGGAGTTCCTCTGCTCAGAGCAGCAGCTGCAGTACCACAGATGGTGGAAGAGAAGTGACAAGTGTAGAGCCCCCAAGCACAAGTCCCGCACGCCACCAGCTCTCAAGCGCACTAAGCCGTATGACTCAAGGCTTACGCTGGGTACGCTTTACTTTAGGGAGATCAAGCTCAGTGAATCAGAACCAAAGTCCATTGAGACAGCTTGATAATGGGGTAAGTGGAAGAGAAGAGGATGATGATGTTGAAATGTTAATTCCAGTCTCTGATGTAGCACCAGACTTTGACATGAATGACTGTTCAAGACCTCTACTTGATCTCAGCTCAGATCAAGGACCAGGGCTTAGACAGCCTTACAGTGCAACACATCACAGTGTAAGGTCATGCAGTCGAGATGGCCCCTGTGAGAGCTGTGGCATCGTACACACTGCCCAGATACCTGACACTTGCCTAGAGGCAACAGTGAAAAATGAAACTAGTGACGATGAGGCATTATTACTTTGCTAGGTACGGATTGTTTAGGAAAGATTGTGTACAAGTTGGAGCAATATCTGTCATTGTTTTGTACTTCACAGTTAAAATTAGTTTTTAGTTTTAAAAAATCCAGGACAACATTATGTTAAAGCTATCTTAGCCTGTGTGGTTGATTAAACTTGTTATACTGGATGACATTATGGAACTATAAGAGGGAACATTTTAATGGCTCTGAATACACAATGTGTGTATCCAGTATAATCAGATTATTCTTTAAACTGAAGTTTTCCCCATTAGTTTCAAATTTAGTTTATCCTGGTACTATAGTTCAAACCTGAAACATGGCTGCTGAAGACTTACTGGCTGCCTGTTTAACCCCATATTAACAGGTGAATTTGTACAGAATTATTTTCCTTTAGGAATTGACTCTGTTGTATTATTGCCAACATACTTGTAACTTAATATACTAAATACTGGTAAGGATTGTTAATGTAAAATATGTACTTTTCTTTGAGTTTATTCAACACTTTGTCTAAATATTCTTGAATTTCATCATAATGTGAACTTACTTAAAGGGAGGAGAAACTTTCTCCAGGAGCATTCTTTTTCTTTCAGAAGTACAACATGCAAAGATACATGAAATTTAGGCATAGTAGATAAACTGATGGCAAAAGCTTTTTTAGCACTGACTTCCCTAAACTGCAAATTAAAAGGATACAATCCAAATAGTATGTAAAATCCCCAGTCATTAGTCTTTTTGCTTTGAAGCAAAAAAGGGCCGAAGATGTTACAATATGTGTTAGTTCTTTAAATATCCGATATGTACAAATACACTACAGAATAAGTTCCAACTGGTAATAGATCTTTCTCTAATACTGTAGGGTATAAAGCTTGTTTGGACTCAAGGGATTTGCACTAAAATCATATTAAGGTCTCTAATGAGCTTAGTGCACAAGCACTATCACTTTAAGTACTATTGTCTAATATTGCAATGGCTATATATTTCCATGGCTCTTTTCTTGGGGTGTTGCATTTTTGTTGCAATTGAATTTGCTTTACTAATTCCCTATTTATTCATTGTATTTAAAAACTGGTTGACTCGGTCACAGACTGGTTGTTTAAAAGAAACCAAAAGAAAACCCTTTTAGTGTATTTTTTATGATATTACATGTTGGAGCAAAACAGATCAGTGAGAAAAAAAGCTCATAACTTCCAATTTTGTGATAAGCAGGTTAATATGTGGCTACTAGTATGACAACAAGAAATTACACCTTTTAAAAATAAAACTGTCACCTTCTGTTTTATTTATTCTTTGCCAGTCTGTTTTTAGTAGGCTTAAAGATCCAGTATGAAATGTATTTGTGTGTGATTGTATGCTATTTATTAAATTTTAAATACTTTGTTGAATGTCATTTTAAAGCATGTTTAAAGTCTTGTGCATTTCTGTCGTGTTATGCTGTCGGGCAGAACTGACTAAAATTTTAATATGTATCAAAATTGAATTTTTGTTATGTTTTTGAGGTACTTTTAAAGATAAATCCAAGGTCTGTCTGGCTTTTTATTTTTTTTAAATCCTCATCTCTGAAGTACAAATCACATGCAGAAGAAACAAACAATTGAATGGATTCCAAAGTGTATATATCTTCTCCCTCTTCTCTTCATTCACAGACACTGGGATGAGAAAAATGAATTATTTTACCATCTGGTTGATTTTTTTTCATGAGAGTTAGCAGGTAAATTCTGACTTCAGAATGCAAAAATATAGATTTGTGCTTTTGAGGAACCTTATGTGCAATACAGTTGTAAAAGATTTTATTATAACCCATGCGGTTTCAAGTTTCAGAACAGATCACATCACACTGGTACCAGATCAGGTACAAGTTGGCCCATAATTACACATACTCAAGTAAAAGTCATCAATGGCCATTTTTATTCACATTGAATAATATCTAAATCTGTGGGTAATCTTTAGTCTGATTTCAGTAGCATTGCTTATAGAGCAGGCAGCTTTGCAATAGGAACATGGTAACACGCCCTGAAGTATATGTGAACAGTATGTCCTGGTATAAAATACTGGGTTTTTAAACCTTCCTAATTAATTGTCATTAAAAAGTGGTTGTAGAAATGCTTGTCCCTGAGGCAGATAAATTTTAAAGGAAGAGTCTTCACAGAATACCTTTGGTGTTTAACACACATAATGACCTAAATTTGTTCCATTAGATGCCCCAAATAGCATGTACCTATGGACTCCATATTGCAGATGTAAAAAAAACACAATGCTCAATTTGTTTTAAAGGACAAATGCTACACATTTAACTGAGAAGTTGGATTTGATTGATAATTTGGAAAATTGTAAATAAAATTCATATTTGTATGAGGTGAATTTGTTGTAGTGATTTTCTTTTCTTAGCGATAATAAAAGGAGTGATTGATTTTCTGTTGAGTAAAATATGAGTGATTGGTTGCATTTGTTTAGTTTGGTTTTATTGAGGTTTCTGATGAGATGTTACTACCCTGTTTCTTTTTATGCTGAAGAGCTTGAATTAGTGTTTTGTTTAATTGTCTCTTGATTTAGCTGTGCTACTATATTAGGGCAGTTTGAAAAAAAGTCAGAATTATTTACCGTGGAACTATCTTGTTTTCTGTAATAAGTCACTTTCATCTGCCAGCTTTGAAGAATCTAGGTTATTGTGAAGCAAGTTTTTTTCTCATGTAAAATTACTTAAACATGGAAAGAGTTTGTCGTCATTCTTTTTTACATACCACACCTATTTGATTTGCACTGAAACATTGAGGGGGCTGACTGAGCTTCAGATGGTGCAAGGGCTTGTTTTGTTTCCAAAGTTCATTTTCAGTACAAGTTCAGCAAGTGTTGCTGATAACTCTGCTTTCAAAACAGGTTGCTGGAGCAGATGCTGGAATCAGTTACTGTATTACGCATTCCACTCTTTATCTGAATGCCAAAGCATGAGCTTGTGCCAAAGCTTGGATTCAGTCCAGGGAAATCAAGTTCAGGTTGGGACACAAGTAGTGTTTCAGTGAAGTTTATATATTAAATATTCACTGCAGATCAAGTCATGGCTTTTCCTGTTGAAATGAGGTTTTGCTTCCTTTCTGAAAAGTGAGTGTTTTATTCTCCTACGTACATCTCCAGATATTCAACTGTGACAGTTGTCCTGAGGAAGTGCTGCACATTTCCCTTAAACCTTACTTTAAATCAGAAGATTTAATCTTCCTCCAGTTGTGATTAAGCTTTTTGTGAAGTGTTTTGTGGGTTTGTGGGATTTTTTTACTGTATCCCTTTTCTTCCTCCCTTGTGAGTTTCTGAAAATAAGCAGTTGGTAACTTATAGTAATTTTACAATTATAAGCCGCACCTCCCCGTAGCCGGGTAGACCACGGGATTTGTCCATATATAAGCCGCACCTGAATATAAGCTGCACTACTGGGGTAGGCTGGATTCTTCAATGAAAACGGTGCGGCTTATAATCGTGAAATTACTGTAAGTCCTCCAGCACATCAGCTACAACTGAAACGCCCAAAATGGAATGTGTTCTGACCAAAAGTACTTAGAGGTAAGCAGATTGATTGATAGTTAAAACTCTTCCCTTCTATCCTCCACTGTGGTTTCATTGTTGTAGTTAGGTTTTCCTTCATCCAAGTAAATTAAGGTCAATAATCATTGGACTTGATACAGAGAAGTTTTACAGCACAACATTCATGTCAGTATGTCTGGTTCGGGTTTCTGTTGGTATGCAGTACCTGCTATCTGGCGAGTACTAACTTGGGGAAAGAGAGTGTAGTATTCACTAAACTGAAGTATTATCTAAGAATTCATATGGACAAGACTCCCCATGTCATTGATGGAGGAAGAGCAGTGTCAGTTAATGATTCCTAATCACATTTTGAGAAAAGGCTTCTACAGTAAACAAAATTTAACTAATCTTTGTGAATATCCAAGCACAAATTAATGTTTGTGGTATTTTCACATACACACTCAAATCTAGAGAGTTTAGCTTCCAGCATTAGTTTTTCCTTATGACCCAGTTGCATCCTGTTACCAAAGAAGAAACTCAGATGCAAGTGAAGTTTTTCAGATTGAGATTTTTTTTTCAGATCATAATTACCCTGTATGCTGCTTGTGCAGGAAAGAAATGGGTGGAAAACACAGAAAGCAAGAAAAAAAAAGTAAATAAAATAATTTGAATTTTAGAAAGGTAATAAAACAGACTAGAAACTCTAAAGGAATAGAATTGTTTTACATTGCACAAGGGATTTTTTTTGAGACAATTGCAAGGGTAGGAGATCTCAAATCAGGATATATAAGAGAAAGAAAGGAGTTATGGTTCGGTATGGACTTCCCAACAATTAATGTGAAGGACAAAGAAATAAACTGGTTGTGAGGAATAAGGATGTGATCCCTGAAATAAGTATACTTTGTGCATATTATCTAACAGAGGCAGGTGTCTGAATTCAGAGCAGAAATGTCAGATGTCATCACAGCATTGTTGACTTGTGGTGTTACAGAGATTTAATAGAATTGCATTTGTACCTTTGCAATGAAATAATCGTGCATCTGAAGGTATGCCAGCAGAAATGAAGAAATAGGTTTGTCTGCTTCTCCAGGTGTGTAAAATTGAGGAAAAACAACTGGTAAAATTTATTGGTTTAAATCTGTCAACTTTCCTGTGGTTAGTTAAGAACCACCTTGAACAGCCACAGCTGAAGAAAGAAGTTCTGGTGCACCAGAGGAAAAACAAGCAATATACAGGATAGTGAGGAATGTCATGAACTGACATTGTATTTCTGCAGTGGCATGGCAAGGAACAAAGATACTCAGTTTTGCCTTCTCTCACCTACTCTTGTTGACCAGCAGTTACAGTTCTGACTTTGTGTTCCTTCAATAGATGTTGAGCTTGAGAGTCGGAGAAAATACAACTAATATTTTGCACTGGTTTTTTTTTGGTTTTTTTGTTGGTGGTTTTTTTGGTTTTTTTGGTTTTTTGGTTTTTTTTTAGATAATGCATCAGTAAAAATAACAGTTTCAAAAGACAGCTAATCCCTGTGCTTTTGTGGTTATGTTTGAAAAAAATCCCACCAAAGATCTTAGTTTCTTTGACTGAGATTGTACACTGGGAAGTAACTGACAGGTATGATGAGTTGATTTTTTTACACAGAGCATTGTGAGACTTAGAACTTCAATGCCTGAGTTGAACTGTCTGGACATTTTATTGGACCCTTATTGAGCCAATGAATTGAGCCAAAAGAGCAAGGAGCACAGTATGAGAGTTTCTTAGTTGCTCTTCTGCTGGATTCATGGTCATTCTTTTTTCTTTATTGGTTGTACTGTGTGTGGTTCACCATTTATGTTTATCAAAGAGGAGAGGGCACTTGGTCTTACGAAAATGAAAGAACAGTCACTACTTACTGTTGCTGTAAAAAGTAGAATGGTCTTCAGCACATGCACACCTTTGGCTGCCTTGCTTTGTGTCACACATGTGGGACCTGAGGCTGGGTGCTATGGGCTTCATCACTGCCAATGTATTTGGAGAAAGACTGGCACTAGGATCTTGGATGTAGCCCAGTACTTAGGAGAGCATATTTATAACAGTTCGGGTGATGTGCAACTCCTTTCTTGATGTTCTTAAGCCTTGTTTTATTATTGAAACCATGGGGCATGCTTGCTAGTTTTGGAAAGCTTTACAGCTGAAGAGGGCTTTAGAGATTAGGTTTTGAAGCCTCACCACTTATTTGTGTCTGGAAATCCATCTCATTAATGTACACAGCAGACTCTTCTGAAAACTTGTGAGGTTTTCACAAGGGCACCAGACTTGTCTTGCAATTTCACAAACACTACAGGTGCAATTACATTTAGACCATTTGGTTTTATTGAATGAGTATTAAATTTCCATTGCAGAGAAGAGGAGTGTGAAAGTAAATCCCAGGTAAGCAGGCATTATGGATTTTTTACAGGAATTGCAGAGAAATGCCTGCTGAGTATTCAATCCTTCTGACTTTCTGAATATGGGAAAAGATAACCATTCTTTCCTTTCTGCAAATCCAGAGTGCATCTCAAACTCACAATTCTCCAAAACCTATTCCTTTATCCATCATTACTCAAAGTTGTTGGTACCATTTTTGTTAATTTTCTCATGCTGGAAATGTTCATGATCTAGTCTTTCTTCCTTGGAGGAAACTTGTCAAAAATAAAAAATATATTAGTCACACATCTTTATTAGCTGAGTTTTCTTCCTGCTGGTCATTATCATCCTCTAGTTTCCTCCACAAAATGTCTGTTCATTCAAAAGCCTGTTTGTCTGCTGGTCCTGCATTTTGAGATACATTTCAGCTTCACCAACTTTAATTTGAAGATTACAGTAACTTCACAACTATAAGGTGCACCTTAAAGCCTAAAATTTTGATGAAAACCCAGAAGTGTGCCTTGTAATCTGGTGCGCCTTATATATGGACAAAGTTCGGCGATTTGCCTGCAACCTGGAAGTGTGAGCAGTGAGCCGAGCAGTGACGAGCCGCAAGCCGAGCCACAAGCTGAGCTGTACCAGCTGTGCCAGCCGTGAGCAGCCCGGTGCTGGGGGCGGCTGCAGGGTGCGGGAGAACGGTGGCTGGAAGTGCTGGGGCCTGCGGCTGCGTTTAAAGGCTATGCTGGTCTGTGAAAAATGTTTGTAAATTGAGCACCCGCCAGTAAACCCTGCAATCACGCAATTCTATTACTAATTCATTACTTTGTTGCACATGGATCCTCACTGCAAAAAAAAAGTGCGCCTTATAATCCGGTGCACCTTATATATGGACAAAAAGTCGGAAAAATGCCGACAACCCAGAAGTGGTGCACCTTATAGTCGTGAAATTATTGCAATGCCAGTATGAGTCCTGGAGTTAAGAAAAAGCTGAAGACTATGTGGTAATAGAAGAGCTTTAGAGCACTAGGGTATGGTAAGAAGAATGTGAAAATTGAAGCAAAGGGAGGATAAGGGTATGGTGTGATAATTAAAGAAGTTAAAAAGTAATAGTATTTTATGTGGGGACATAGCAGTTAGAGTTTCCAAGATGAAGTGGGTGAGAGTATGTGTGTCTCAGAAGGCTAAAATGATGGTGTCTGCATTATAATCACTTTTAGAAGATATCCTAAAGGTCTGCTGGATGATCCAAACTTCAGTCCTCTGTTTCTTGCAAACTTTTTCCTAAATTTGCTAAATTATTTTCATTTGTTAAATCATAGGTATGGATTGTATTTCCTTCAGGATTGTTGAAATGGAATCAGTTAATCATTAGGCCACTGAGCTACCTTCTCTGGTAGCTACACTAAACAAGACACTGTTTAGATTTCTAGGATTATTTGTGTTGCTAGACATAACAAAAGCGTTACCAAATAATTCAATTTCAGATTTGTGAGCTTGGGAAGACTTTCTGCCATAGCTCTGAGATCGTTGAGCTGCTATGTAATGTTTTAGGATCAGTAAATGTTTCCTAACACGAAACTTCTCTGCAAGGTTGTGGTTTAAGCCGAGCTGGTATTTGATCACTGCACAGGCACTCAATCAATTTGGAAGGGTGATAGTGTGAAAGATCGTGTGTTTGAGATAATGACTCTTTAATCGGTAAAGTAAAAACTGCGCTTGAGTGAAGAAAAACAAAGGAATTCAATCCTTGTCATTAGGAGACTACTGGGAAGCAAGAAAGCAGCTTTGTTCTCAGGCTGCTCAAGGACAACACGAGAGAGAAAAATTATAACAATGATTAAACACCTGCTGAAGACATGAGAGACATGATGTTTTTCAAAAAAGCATGTTTTTAAGAGGTGTTGCCTTCCTCGAACCAATCAGACCACGTCTATCCTCGCTCCATGAACTGCTGTATAAAGTGTAGTGTTTCTTGAAATAAAGGGCTTTTTACTTCTCCATTACATGAAGGAACTTATTGTTGCATTCTTCTCAAACCTCGCATAGCCCCAAAATGCAACAATTCCTCACTTTCCAGGATCAGGCAGTTGTTCTGCCATCTCCAGGAAAGTAGGGCTCCATCATCCACTAATGGTAACTTGGGAAGACAAATGCTATATATACCAAATGTCCTTCTCCTTCCTTCTTTCCCTAGTTTTATTGTGCTGGGCATGACATCACATGGCCTGGGGTATCGCTGTGGTCAGTTGGGGTCAGCTGTCCTGGGTTTGTCCCTTTCCAGCTTCTTGTGCACTCCCAGCCTCCTCACTGGTTGGGTAGTATGAGATGCAGAAAAGCCTTTGACATGGTGCAAGTACTGCTCAGCAGGAATGAGAACTTTCCTCTGTTACCAGCACTGCCTTAGCACAGATGCAAAACACAGAGCAACACCAGGTACTATGACAGAGTTTAACTCTCTTCCAGCTCAGACCACTGTAACAGTGCAGAGTCAAGAGATTTGTTTTAAACTCTGCAAAGACGAGGATAAAAAAGTGAAAGTTTTGTGGGTGAGTAAATATTACGAAGTCCATGAGGAGCCAGAAGCCCTGTGGGAGCAGCAGTAGATATTCAGTAATCACTAAGAATGTAGGGCCAATTGTCTTCTCTCAGTATTTTAAGTATTATTTCTGTTCCACCAGTGATATTTCAAGCTATTTTTTCTACGGACAGCTGAGCTGTGAAATATTAAATATTTACCAAGTGTACATAAATGCAACTGATGAGAGATTATCTTTTTGGTCCACATGGTTTAAATAAAAGGGCTGCTTAGACAGACTCTTGTTATGTACCAATATGTTATTTAATGTGTTCGAAATCACTTGTGGGATAAATTCAGTTTTCCTAGGCACGGCATAGTAAGATGTTATGTTGCTGGTTTGTAGGCAGTTCTGCAATTCTGAGCTGAGCATGAAATTACAGATAGGAAGACTTAGGCATTTAAGACTAGGATCCACAATGTCTAAATTAGCCAGGCAGAAATCAGAGGAGGAGAAACAGACTTCAAGTCTGTTCTTGTTCAGAAACGGACATAAATAGGATTTTTGAGCTGTGCTACTCTTCATGCATCTATGTATCAAAGTTGTATCAGCTCTTTGCTGTACAACACACACAAATAGGGAACTGGATATCCCAATGTGCACTACAATCTGCTGTGATGTGGCTCATCTGCCTTCAGATCTCCCTCTCCCCAGTTTGGTGGAAGGATTTGAGCAGAAACAGTTTACTACTGCCACTAGCCCGAGTGTACTCAGGGATGACTATCTAGGTCTATTATGTCAAAACTCCCTTCATAGAAAATACTAAGTAATCATTGGCCAGGGAGAATTTACAATGAAGTGACTATTTTAGGTTGGTAGTTTAGGTACTGAAGTGGTACTGAAACTTCAGGGTGAAGTCTCTGCCAATAAATACTGCAAAATCTGTTAATGGTGTTCTACATAAAATCATTAAATATCCATTGGGGTGGACAGAGGAACTTGACTGCTATTCCTCACATGACTTCACATGATCAAATGTACCTCTGACTTTGCTACCCCTTCTCCTCACTTAACAAAGGTCACTTAATTTATACAAAGTGAAATTGCTTTTCCAAATGAGTTTTGTTCTGTTGTTATGTCTGGTTATAAATTCCAGTGGGTCTCTGTTCCATTGCACAAAGATGAGGTGTATGACAAGATACTTCGGGATGAGCAGATAGAAAGGTAAATGTATGATAATGCTGTCCTACCCATCATGAGGGAAGGAACAAAGGTGATATGTTGAGGTGAGTTTTTTGCAAATCTTACGTCCTTTTTCTAAAGGCTTTTTGGTACGCTATGTGTGCACCCTCTTGCAGCCCTCAGAGACCATATTCTATCTTGCTAAATCATCACCACTGAACTGGAAGAGGAGAAGGGATGAAGATGGCAAGTGCTCAGCAGTTTTAGGGACACACTTGAGCAGTGCCACTGCTAAGTATGCAAATCCAGGGTTATGAGAGAAGTGGGAAAATGCCATAGAAAGTAGTGCCTCTGAGATGGTAGAGAGCAGATCTTTCGTCTTCTGCTCCAATCTTTAGCTCATTTTCCAGTTATCTTTGTTTTACTTTCCCACCTCTTTTTCCATGTCTATATTCTGAAACACACAAGCGACATTTTGCGAAGGTCATATCAGCCTTGTGTAAAACCCACCACAGAAGATCCTGACTTTCCTCTGGCCCTTGGGAAGGGTTCCCCTGAAGCAGGGAGCTTTAAGGAGCCAACAGAGACTGGGCCTGCTCTGGGGCCAGCTGTGGTTGTGTGAGCAGTGTGGGGAGCACAGGCAGGGACTGGCCATGGTAGTGTGGGCAGTGTGGGCAGTACAGCCCAGCACTGCCCCTGGGGATGGCCATGGTTGTGGGACAGTGTGGTGGTCACAGCCTGGGCCTGCCCTGGGGCCAGCCATGGTTGTGGGACAGTGTGGTGAGAACAGCCTGGGCCTGCCCTGGGGCCAACCATGGTTTTGTGAGCAGAGTGGAGAGCACAGGCTGGGGCTGGCCATGGTAGTGTGGACAATGTGGGGAGTGCAGCCAAACACTGCCCCGAGGATGGCCATGGTTGTGGGACAGTGTGGTGAGCACAGGCTTGGGATGCCCTGGGGACAGCCATGGTAGTGTGGGCAGTGTGGGAGCACAGGCTGGGGCTGGCCATGGTAGTGGGGGCAGTGTGGGCAGTACAGCCCAGCACTGCCCTGGGGATGGCCATGGTTGTGGGACAATGTGGTGGGCACAGGCTGGGAATGCTGTGGGGGCTGGCCATAGTAGTGTGGGCAGTGTGGTGAGCACAACCTGGGCCTGCCCTGGGGCCAGCCATGGTTTTGAGGGCAGTGTGGGGAGCACGGCCTGGGCCTGCCCTGGGGCTGGCCATGGTTGTGGGCCAGTGTTGCTAGCACAGGCTGGGCCAGCAGGGTGGGCACAGCAACGCCATGGGGCAGATGGAGCAGGGCATCAGAAACTAAAGTGTGATTTTCACATGGATGTTGGCACCCACACTCTGGCTTACCCCTCAGGCCAAAGCTCTGTCCATGTAGTGTCATTGCAGGGGCAGGGGGGAGCTGTGTTTGGATCCTGAGGGTGGTGTGTCCCAAATCCTTTGAGAAACAGCTTGGGAGCAGTGTGGAGCCCACCATCTCCACTGGTGGAAGGGTGCAACACTTGGATCACCAGAGCACTGCGCTCTGCCTTTCCCTCTGCACAGGCTGGACCCACAGGCTGCCCTGACATGGCTGCAGGAAGCTCAGGTCACCCCCAGGCTCTCTGGCTTCTTCTGTGGAGAGCTCAGGTCACCCTTGGTTTCCTGAAATGCAGCTGCAAAGAGCTTAGTTTGCTTTTGGGCATCACAGGGTGATAAGATAGCCACATTATCAAAGCAGCTCAACAAGCTGCAAAACCCCAGGTGCCATGGGCAGGCTGCAGCAAGTGCTGAGAACAGCCCAGACCCCTCAAAAGCCTGGCTTACTTTGTCCAGGCAGAGTCCAGAGCAGAAGGGGCCCAATGCCAGCACTCTGCTCCCATCCGTGTCACTGGGCTGCAGGGAGGTGGGAGGTGGAGCTGCCCAGGGCAGAGGGGGCAGTACCTCCAGTGTCTGTTTAACGAGCATGGTGTGGTGTGTGTTTAGGGCCGTTTGGAGAGAACTGCTGCTCTGAGAGGAGGGGACAGTGAAGTACTCTGAGAGAGGAGCAATTTCCTGAGCTGCGGCCTCACTCTCACCTGCTGGCATGCCACCCCAAACCCAGGCTCAGCAGAGACTTTTGATCAAAGGTGGAAAAGTTGTGAATGATGACCTGTCTGTGGTGGCTGATGTGTATGTGGAAGATGGAGTGGTGCAGCAGGTGGGACCAAACCTAAACCCGGAGCCTTTAACTGGACTTGTTGTGCTGGATGCGACCAACAAGCTGGTGATCCCTGGGGGCATTGATACTCACACACACATGGAGTTCCCTTTTATGGGTAGCAAGTCAAAAGATGACTTCTACACTGGAACCAAGGTGGGTGCATATGTGCACATCTCTGTGTGCATCTGGGCTTTCTCAGAGAAAGATGTCAGCTGGTTATCCCGTATTGCTTCTAAAAGAGAGAATAGAGTGTAAATCAAGCATGGCCAGTTGTTCCTGTTCAGTTGACTGGGACAATCATAAAGCAGTTGGGGTACTCAGAGGTCCACCCTCAACCAGAATGTAATTTGGGCTCCTTCAAAAGCCCAAATAACATTCTGATTGTGGGGGTCAAGGGGGGCAGGCAGCTGTCAGCATGCAGACTACAACCTGCTTTGGTACATGCATCAAGCTTTATGCTTTTCTGAGCAAAGGTTAACTGAAGCAACAGTTTAATTCCCCAGTGCTGTTTGAGCACTGCTGTGGTAATCTGATCTTTCTCCTCTGTAAGCATAAGGGAATGCAGGCTTTTTTTTCTATCATTCACTTACTGCTTACTGTGTCTCTCAATGAAAGTCCACTTCAAATACACTTTATGAAAATACCTAATTTCTCCCAGCTTTACATTTGGAGTGGGTTTTTTTTTTCATCTTTTTAGCTGATCTTATTATATTCCCTGCATATGAATAGTATATCAGTTACTCATATTAAAAGTATTGTGCATCATCTCCAAACAGTTTCCATAACCAAAATTTTCAGGCACTTTTCTAAGAGATTTGTTGTACAGACTGAAATCTTTTGTTCACAGAAATGATCACATTGCCCTACTTGGCTTGTCTGCTAGTCCTTACCTTCACAGAGACTGTTATACCCAGCTCCTCTCACAGGAGAACTGAGGTTTACTAAAAAGCAGAAAATTAGTTTTTAAGGTTTTCTGAATAACTCTGAGGTACTTATAGGACAGGGCAGCTGCAAAACAGAGGCTGCATACACAAAACAGGATGTCCAGATAGTCACTTAAGTGCCCACAGAAAGACTCTAGATCCAGCTTAGCAATCAAATGTGAAAAAATTGGATATTGTGAATATTCTTAACCCTGGTCAAAGTGTGGAAAGTGTTCAGAACAATTCACTGAAAGTCATCATCTGACAAATATTTTGGCAAGAAATACAGGGAGACAGAGTTGTATTCCAACTATTGTGAAATATGCTACAATGATTAGCTAAGATTTACCCATTCAGCTGAATAAGTAAAAGTATCTCTCTTTACAGATAGATGGGGGAAAAGATGTAGGAAACAAAAAGAGACTTCAAGTGGAGTTGTGGAACCCATGACTTTTTCTTGAAATCTATACATTTTCTTCAAATCCTGTTTAACAAATAAGTCAATCAATCTTGTTGAAAAATATTTGACAGTTTGAGCAACTTTTCCTGGACAAAATGTTTTGCTCAATTCCTTAGATATTCCTTAGATATTTGCGAATACTTGTGTCACTCTCCAAACTTCTCTTTTTGCAAAATTCACTGACATATTTACAAATATTCTTCTGATTTCTAAGTGAACAGAAAGAAGAATGAGACTAATTGTTGTAGAAAAAGGAAGAGTAATATAGCATGAGGGACCTGGACAGGCTGGATAGATGGGCCTAGTCCAACAATACAAGGTTTAACAAGTCCAGGTGCCACGTCCTGCACTTTGGCCACAACAGCCCCCTGCAGCATTACAGGCTGGGGACAGAGCAGCTGGACAATGCCCAGGCTGAAGGGGACCTGGAGGTGCTGGTTGACAACAGACTGAACATGAACATGTACCCAGGTGGCCATGAAGGCCATCAACATCCTGGTCTGTATCAGCAATAGTGTAGCCAGCAGGGACCAGGGCAGTGATTGTTCCCCTGTATTGGGCACTAGGGAGGCCACATCTCAAATCCTGTGTCCAGTCCTGGGACCCTCAATTCAGGAAGGACATTGAGGCGCTCAAATGGATCCAGAGGAGGGCAACAAGGCTGGTGAAGGGCCTGGAACACAGGGCCTGTGAGGAGCAGCTGAGAGAGCTGGGGCTGTTCAGCCTGGAGGAGGCTCAGGGGAGACCTCATCTCTCTCTACAGTTCCCTCAAAGGAGGGTGAAGCCAGGTGAGGCTTGGTCTCCCAGGCCACCAGCACAGGACAAGAGGACAGTCTTAATCTGTGCCAGGATAAGTTTAGACTGGACAGTAGGAAAAAGTTCTTCACAAAGTGATTGGGCATTGGAATGTGCTGCTCAGGGAGGTGGTGGAGTCATCGTCCCTGGAGGTGTTTAAAAAAATACTGGGTGTGTCACTTAGTACAATCGTTTAGTTGATAAGGTGGTATTAGGTCATAGGTTGGACTTGATCTCAAAGGTCTTTTCCAACCTAGTTAATTCTGTGATTCTCTGATCCTGTGAATTTGAACTGTGCATATTTTGCTCTGAATTGGTTGTTACTGTTTTGCAAAGGGATGTTGCTCAGAGCAATAGATAGGATTTCTTTTAATGATCTGGAAGAAAGCAACAGTTTCAACAAAGGAATTTCTGTGTTAGATCAACTTCTTTTAGTCAAGGATCTGGGATCAGAGCGACTTTTTTTCCATCCAAAGGCAAGAAAAGTAATAATTCAGTTGTCCATAAAGGACAGTGGAAATTATTGGTTAAAAAGCAATTTTTGATCACGATTCTTCTATTGAGTAAGGTTGCAGTTTATTTATTTACTTGACAACATTTATGTAGAGGATGTAAATTCCTCATTCTATTTACTAAATGATATCCTGCTACTAATAAAGTACACTTTTAAACACTTTAAAGTATTTTGGTATTAGACAAGAGTTTGGGAATTTTTGTATTGTATTTTCAAACTCAATGGGGTTTGTTGTTGTGTGTTTGCCTCCTAATACTCATCTGTCACTCAGGCTTGCTTTTTCTGCTACATAAACTCTGAGGAAACTCTGTCTCAAGTTGACTGTGCTCTTCTAGTGTTCTTCTTCCTCACTGATTCCACACACCTGAGGAAACTCACTGATGCATGAGCACTACAGACACATTTCCAAATCATTGCCAAGTTTTTGTACGCAAAAAGAAGCTTCTCCTTCAGCATTGAGAATTTCACTTGGATTCTCCTGAACACACTTTTGAGAATATTTTTCTCAAAGCAAATGAAATTAATCTCCATAATCATTTTTCAAGTCTGGACTTTACTCAGGGGAACTTCTCAGTGGCTTTTGGCTTTTCAGTGTATCCAGATTAATTGAGGTAAGGGAATTGGAGAGGGTGAGAGGAAATTTACATTCTTTCTGATTGCTAAATATTAACTTTCTTCTTTTCAGGCAGCTATAGCAGGAGGAACCACTATGATCATGGACTTTGCCATCCCTCAGAAAGGTTGTTCTCTTACTGAAGCTTTTGATACATGGAAAAGCTGGGCAGACCCTAAAGTCTGCTGTGATTATTCATTGCACGTGGCAGTTACATGGTGGAGCAACAAGGTAGACACAAGAGCTGATTTAAATTTCATACATTTGTACCACACCTGCTTTGAATTAGTCTTCACCCGCTTAATATAGCTTGCTGGTTAGTGGTTTTGTGATTTAAAATAACATTTGCAATATCCCACACCTTTCTGAGAGTATGTGTATTTGAAAAAAGTCTTCAGATAGTCTGTATCTCTGGATAATACTGCATGAAGTTAAAGGTAGGGATTATGTAAGACCAAAACCAAGCAGGTTCAGAGAGGGAAGGAAATGTTTACAATAATTTTGTCTTTTGTTGCTTGAACACTTGATATTTTATGCTTCTGATGAGTTTTGGTGGTTTTGGTTGTTTTATTTTTGTTTTTTTTTTTTTTTTTTTAATATAAGGGTATACATGAAAAATATGGTACTTGACTTAGTGTCTAGAGGAAGACTTCTTTTCCTGGGTGACTGCAGTAAAAGCCCTTTAAAGTAAAGCAGGACTGTAGCCAATAGTATATTGAATGTGAAATAATCTAAAAAACCTTTTTAAGTTTACATATGGGAGAATCACCTTTGCTGAGTGAATGTCTGCTGATAGTCTGAAAGCTTTACTGATAAATTAATTTGTCAGGTTCTTGATATATAGTGGAATGAGACCTATGTTTTATGAAATTACTTTGTATTCTCAGAGAACTATGCATCAGTACACAGATACATTAAGTAAATTCCTATTATATATATGAGTACTTCTTCTAATTTTTAAATTCTAAAATGTATGCACAAAAGCTTTCACTCTGCAAACGACACATCTTTGGTATTCTGTGTACTGAATGCTAAAATAGGCTGACCAGAACTTCTAACTTAAGGCAAAGACATGAAATAAATTCTCTAATGAAATTTGAGTAATTTGAGTAATGTGCATTTGAAACAGCCTCAGCAGACAATAGTGGAATTGCACTGACAAATCCAATAAAACTAGGGAGGTGTGAATCAATGAAATGTTCTAGTTTATATTAAGAATGTAACTATTTTTAAAGGACAAGATTACAAGAAATAGAAAGGGTGGGCGTTTTGTAGCTGTAAAAGGCCTTAGTAAGAAGACTGATATTTCATGCCCATCTGATCAGCTCTCACCTCATCAGGATTTGATGTATTAATTTAAAGCATGCATTCTTTAATTCTTTAAAGCATGCCTTCTGTTAGTTGTAGTAAATACTGAAGAGGGTAAATTACATTCCTCTATATTTGTGCCAGAGCAGAGCTTTTTGTCAGGTATTTATTTGATAGTTCCCACTCAAGATGTGCTCCCATCCTTCCTCTGGATAACTAAAAAAAATTTCCTGGAGTTTTTTATGTATCTTACCCTTCTTGGGAAGACCCAACCAGATTATTAGAATGAAGATAAAAAATAATATTTTATTTTTTGAAAGTAATTCATCCCATGGAAATAGTAATAGCATTACACATACATGTCAATTACTATAACCATCATTTTACTGGGAAGGGAGTGCCAAAGTTATGTAATATATGTTTCTAGCTAATCAGATATGCAAGAAGCTTTGAGACTAGAATATGTGTCTTTATTTCTTTGGGATGTAATGTTTTGCTGGGCTTCCTAGGCTCTAGCAGGAATCTAGGGAATCCTAACAAGTAGTGAATAAAGGAAGAAAATAAAAAGGAAAGAAGAAATAAAGCAGGCTTGCACTTAGCATTTTGGAGCTGTTTTGTTTGACAACAAAATGTTTCAAAAGGCTCTGTGTGCTGTTTAGAGTCAGGAAAAAGCTCTAAAAGATGAAATAATTTTTCACTGTGTTGTTTGCTAGAAGCTGAAGCCCATTGCAATCCAATTTTGAAAATCAGTTTTGCACAAACGTCCACGTTGTGTGAGTTGGACATATTGACTGTAATATTAGAATGGGTGTTTTCAACATCAGGAGGTTTATTTGAAATTAAATTCTGACTCATTACCTTTTGTAAAAAGCATTCCCTCCTGCAATTAGCTTTTGCTTCCAATATTTGCATTGCAGTGCTAATCCTTTATATACTTTGAGAATCAATTTGATATAAGAATAGTCCAATCAGTCTCTAAATCTGTGACTTGGGCTATTTGTACTGAACATATGTTTGATGGGTAAGTAAAGGGTCACCCTTCATACTTACAATTTCTTTATACAAAATTATTAACATGTAAAATATAATTGCTGTATTTTTCAGGTGAAGCAAGAAATGGGAAGTCTTGTTCAAAACAAAGGTGTCAACTCCTTCAAGATGTTTATGGCCTATAAAGATATATATATGGTCAATGATGAGGAGCTGTATGAAGCCTTTTCCTGCTGTAAGGAACTCGGGGCAGTTGCTCAAGTCCATGCGGAGAATGGGGAACTAATTGCACAGGTGCACATTTGACATTTTGTCCACGGAATATAGATGTTCCTAACCCTAGGTCTTTCCAGACATAGTCAGCTCATGTAACAGAAGCAAATCCAGAAGTATGGAGAAAGCTTCACTGACTGGGCACAGAAATCTCAACATCCTTCTCTGCATAATTCACTTCACTTCATTCTTGCTACTGACACCTCAGTGCTGTGTGGAGGCACTGAGACTTCTGAGGCCCTGAGAGTGTACCTACACTGGTTGTACTGACACCAGTGATAACTGGAGTGGCTGGAATACAACAGTTTCTTCAACTACTCCAGTCAACAGCGCTTTGACTCTGCCCCAGGTCCTGTAACAGAAATTAATTCATTGCTTAATAATTCCAAATCAGCAAATCTTTAATTCCTGGAACAGAGCAGGGACAAAACCTTTTGCCTCTTAAAACCCTGGAGTTTTCAGAGGCTCTGGGTATGTGTCTTTGTGCTTAGTAAGGATTTTTCCTTTTTTTCTCTCCAAAGAGGGTTAGTAGAGTCATTGGATATCATTAGCCATGATATATAAGTGGACATATTGAGAGAGGGGTAGGGTTTTCAAGAAGAGTGATTTAATCCTACAAGCCAATGAAGTGTATTCTCTGAATTTACTTAGGTATTCGGAGACCTGAGTTTATTGAGAGATATGTTAGATTTCAGATAAAACTACAGCAACTTATTTTGGTAAAAAAATCATTTAAAAAAAACCCTGCCTAGTTATTTTTTTCCTTGAACTGGCTGCAGTGGCTGGTTCAGAATCCATTTGACTGACAGCATGCTCATGACACCATAGATTCACTTTAAATGACTCTTATATGCCTTTGTGTGGTCTTCAGGGTGCAAAGAAGATGCTGGCAATGGGAATAACTGGCCCTGAAGGTCATGAACTGTGTCGTCCTGAAGAAGTGGAAGCTGAAGCTACACAAAGAGCAATTACCATTGCAAATACTGTGAACTGCCCCCTTTATGTAGTCCATGTAATGAGTAAATCTTCAGCAACAGTGATAAGCAATGCACGAAGAGAAGGTAAAATCCTAATTCTTTTATGTTTGGACAATGGCACAGGGGGAAGGGTTGTGGAAAACCAAACACAGCATTATTGTCTTACTAGTGTCTTACTTTTCATTGGTACCATAAGCCTCAGATCATGGGTGAATTCTTGGAGTGTCTAAATTGTGTGTGTGTGTGCATGTGTTGTTAGGCCCAAGGGGAGCAGTGTGGAAGAACAGCAACCAGAATTGAGACTTTCCCTTCTCCCCAGAGCAAATTTTTTCCTCTTTGCACTGTACCTCCAAGGTCAAAAGTGATGGCCAGGACAGCATTATTGCATTAAAAATTATGTGATCAGCTCAAGACAATAAATACTCTACTGTTCTCCTCTCTTGAGTTTGTCTGCAAGACTTTACCAGATATCTTGATGAGGAATTCTGTTTACAGAGACCACACCATATATTTACAGACAGAGCCATGATGTGACCATGACTCTTACTCAATGGGCACTTAGAAGTCATAGTGAAGATGACAGTGTCTGAAAGCCTTGATTTCTACCAGTGCAGGGTGCTCAGGTTTGCACTGCAGTGTTCACACATAACTCTGGTCAGCCAAGGGGGCCTGACTTTCCTGGCCATCTGTTAGGTAGACTAGAAGCAGTGTGAAGGCTATAGGTATTCAGGCTGTTTTTTCTCCTCATTTATAAGTTCATCCAGAGCAGTACGTGGAACAATAGCACTGTGAGGAGACATTATCAAGGTGGAAGGAGCAGGACAGGAGCCCAATATCTTTTTATATTTTTTCCTGTTTTTACATCTTTTGCATTTACAAATTGTTTTCACCTGACTTGGTATGAATTACATACAGATCTCAGCTTCCCTATTTCTTGTCTTTAGATAATGCCTACACAGGGGTAATAGATTATTAACATTAAAATATAGAGTATGAGATGATGTTAAATTAAAGCGATGTGATATCATTGTGCTAATATAGATGGATATGTTTATGCACAATATGTACAACCATGAGTTCTAGTAAGACGTTGCAGTAGTTCAAGTTTGTAAAAGAATTTACCAGAATATATTTTATTGTCACATCTTTTTGCACTGTGCTATATTGGATTCCTCCACTAGATGCCAGTGCTGCCAGGAATGTGGATTGTATCTATTGGTTGTTTGTACATTCACAGGCATCGTGTGAACAGTAACTACAAGAAGCTATGACAACAGTTAAAACACCCAGATTAAAGATGAAACACTGGTTGTGAACACAAAAGAGCTAAGACAGTGTTTTATAATACACTGTTCAAATAAAGAATTTTATGCTGACAGTAAATACTCTTAATATTGATTAGGCCTGTGTTGTAAGAATACTCTGCAGAGCCAGTTTGATTACTGAGGATAGATGTATGCTTTTCCAATATGTACTGTGAAAAAAATTAGGACAATTGATGCACATTGTGGTGCAAATTGTGTTTTATGGCTTCCTGGTTGATGCAGTCAGATTCAACAATGCTTGGCTTGTGCACAGCAACATGTAACATATCTTCGTAATTCATATTGATCTGCATAGAAGTATGTTTAGAAAAAAGAAATCTAAGATTGATTAAGAAATTTCAAAAGTTGACTAGAGTACCACAAAGGTAGTTACAAGAATTTGAGATTTTCATGAGACTGAACTGTATAAATTTTGGTGATTGTAAATTCACTATTGTTGGTTTCAGTAGCAGTTATTTTGCATTTTTTAGTAAAGAGTAGCAATAAAAAGCAAGGGGTTCCAGACAAAAAAAACTCTTGAACTATTGTATGAATGACATAAATAAAACGCAAATATTTTGATGAAAGACATTCAATTTGGACAGGTTAAAAACACTCTAATGTGAAAGTTGTGTAAACTCTTGAATACTGGAAACCTCTCAAGCATTTGAAATATTTCACCTTAAAACAGTTGATTCATGTTTTCAAGATAATTTCTCCATATCTTGATGCTAGTTTCCTGCTATTCACAACTGTGAAATTTTTCATGTTCCTTTCCAAGCACTTAGCATGAAATACAAAGTGTGTGTTCATATTAGTTCTTGGCCATGTCAGAGGAAGATTGATATCCCTTCCAACTCCATCACTGACCTCAGAAGGGGAAAAACATATCTTCAGTGAGTGAAATCTATTTTCGGGTTGACAGTGTGATACCAGAATTGAATTGCAATTGTATTGCTTCTCAAATTCTATAGGATAGTGATTTTCCTAGTCAAAAATGTAAGTCAGAGCCCAATTCTTGTCTCCCATTTAGCTATGCAAAGTGAGAGCTAATATTAGAGCCTGAAGGCCTAATAGAGCTTGCTCAAGACAGTAGGCATAATTCTGTCGACTTCAGTGAGCTCAGACCTGGAAGGTTAAAATCAGTCATATACACTGTAAAGGAACAGCAGTTCTTATTCTAGATTAACAAACTTAAGGAGAATTAGGTGAGCAAAGTCTTTCCTTCTCTCTTTCATGCCAGAGTTCACCATCTGTGTCTGTTCTGATCTCCAGCAACACCACCCAAGGAAGGAGACCTCCAGATTATGGCAGCATGTCATCTGTAATAGCTGCTGAATATTCAACAGGCCATCCAAAATTCCACATTGTGACCATGTTGGAGAGGGACTGGCTAACTCATGCCCCCATCCTGTTCTTTTTGAGGTGTCCTACCAGCCTGTTTGTCAAAAGCAATGGTTCATCTGCTCTCCACTGAGAGGGCCAAAGACAGCACCTCTCTATGAGAACTGTCCTTGCTTGTCTTGGTGGGCTGTTTCTTCATCCCTGTGCAAAACATGGCTTTGAACCTTGACAGAGCAGGTATAGGAGCTGTATTCTTCTGCAGAAGAGCAATCTGATATATTTGTGTGCATGGCACTCTCATTCCCTTAAGTGAGAAGACAAAAGGGATTATCTTGCTGCTATTGTGTAAAATCTTCCCTCCAGTGAGAATACAAGGCTGTAGAGCTCTGGTGTCAGGCAGTGCAGCTCCTTCTCCTTATTAGGATTACTTGATGTGAGCTTATTGGGGAAAATTAATGTGGCTTTGTCACCCATTCCTGCCACCAGAAATGCTTGTGGAGAGAGCAAGGCTAATAAAATGTTTTTAGGGGTACATGATTTATACTGTCTCCCACTAAGAAATGCTTTCAATCTAAGCTAAATCTCAGCTAAAACTGGAGACCATAGAGGCATAGAATGGTTTGGGTTGGAAGGGACCTTAAAGATCATCCAGTGTGATGATTAAAGATCATGTCCCCTTCCTCATTTAATGTCTGCTACACATTAGGAAAAGGGGACTTTGTAGTGGAGACCTGGAGAGCACAGTCTTACTGAATTACTGAAAAGATATTATTTTACAAAAGTTTCTCCTTTTTAAAAAAGTGCATACAAAAATATGTCCTTGACCAGATTCTAAGCTTACTTAGCCTTACAAGATTGGTTCCTACCAAGTCACAGGTTATGTTTCTTCTTCGTGAGAGGAAAAGGCATGTCCATTGCTGAGGGAATACAAATTCTAAGCACAGGAATGCACCTAAACATGTCAACTTTTTAGCTGCCTCACGCAGGACAGCTCAGGTCCATAGCCTAATGGATGCAATGCTACCCCTGATTCAATAAACCCTGCCTTGCAGTTCTCCTTTCCGAGCATAGCTTGTGAGTATCTTTGCCCCATATGACCTTATCTTAAGTGCTTCTAAAATTTCTACTAGAATAAGTACATACAGACTAGTTTTTCAAATCTGTAAATGTTACTTGGGGTTTATCAGTATTGCAATTCTTCTTGAGTTCTGGTAGGTGGAAAAATAAATCGCAATTGAATGCTCTTCTTTTTGATAATCTATTTAAAAATAGCTCTGACTAGCCAGTTTGAGCATGGGATAAAAAAGTCACCAAATACACAGCTATTTACCAGCTGCTCAGAGGTGTCAGGAAGATCAAACAGCAGAACACTTGGTGGTTCCTTGGTTTTATTGAATGCTGGAAAACATAACAATTTGAAAGACATGATTTATTACTGCATTAATCATTAATTCACTTTTATGCCTATAGGCAGAAGCCAATCAAGCTAAAAGAACCTTAATGCAGAATTTCCTTGTTGCCAGTTGAGCTGAAAGAGCCTTAGTGCAGAATTTCCTTTTTGCTAGGTTTAAAGAAGAATTTGGGTATTATTGTATTCTTCAGCCAGGTTAGTCATGCCCAAATGAAATGCAAGAAATTGCACATTCAGCAGAACTGTCCAGAGGTAGTCTGTTGAAACTGCAGTGTTCAGACTCAAAATCACTTGAGGAAATAACTTCTACTCCTCCCCACTCATGGGAGCAAAGGGAGCTGGTTAGCTCAAACTCTGACTGCAGAAATACTGTCATCAGATATGGTACATGAGTTAGAATCAGTTTAGCATATCCAACTGAGAGCTTGGAAACTTATTTCCATTTTCATGTTGTGAAACTATGATGAGAAAATTATTTTCTTATTATTCTCTGAAGTATTTATTAAGACAAAAATATATTATTTTCCTGCAATTTTTATTTTAATAATTTGTAGCTATGCCCTAATGATTCATAGGTCAGTTTTACTTTGGATGAAAGCTTTTTTAGCTTGTTTAACTGCAGGAGAGACACAAACCACATTTCCCTCTCCCTCTCCTTTCTGGTGGCTTTGATCATGAAAAATCTGTCAAAAGACCAATAGGTAAATATGGCAGATTGGTTGTATATACCAAAGCTTCTCTGCATACATCTAGATTGGCGGCAGTCTACCCTCAAATTCAGTGTTTGGTGATGGCCAGGGAAGGCAAAAAATTCCTGCAAGAGTCAGGGAAGACCCTGAACTAAGGTAAATCAGGTTTAATCCTAATTTTGTCCATTCTCCTGGTTTTATCCATGTCTCTTCTTAGGTTTCATCATTCAGCGCTGAATTAAGAAAACACTAATGTGATCAAACCTCTTCATCAGTGAGTGGTCATATCAATTCCATGCATGGTCTTAAAGTCAGTGCTTTAGAGTTCTGAAAATAAGATGCAAAAAACCAGTAAATAACTGCCAAAATCTTGTTTTCAAGTGTAAAAAATTGTGGTCTCCCTCTGAGCTCAAGTATTAATCTATAACATATTTAGATAAGTGGGACTGAGAATTTAGAATGCTCCAAGCCAAAGCACCAATACGGGACAAGCACGCTGAGCATGTCAGAGCACACTGAGGTGGTTGTAGGAAATTAGTAATGCTAATAGGGAGTCTTTAGGCTCTGGGCAAAGTTAGATAGTACTTGGAATAAACGTGCAATACAGTAACACCAAAGCAGACTTTGACAACAAGTAGAAATAAAATTGTAAAAGGTCTTTTTGCAAATCTAGCAGCAAAGATTTCAGGAATGGCAGTAGTGCAATGAGAAACATATTTTGAAAATAGCTAAGCTCCTCAGTAGCTACATGCCAGTGCAGGAATTACAATCCAGTAGCTCACAGAAGTAGTAGTCTAATGTGCCAAGAGAAATCTGCAAAGCTTTGCTTTTTGTTTTCCAGCACTACCATGACTGAGTTGGACACAGAAAGTCAGAGAAAGGTCCCAGTCTTGTATCACCAAGCAATCTCCAGCTGTGGCCTTGCCGAGGCAATGCAGTGATGGTTCTAATAAAAACTATGCCCAGAGTGAAATCTGGCATCCAAAGCAAAATACCCACTGTTTGTAGGGATAGGGGAGGGAGAAGGCTCCTGCTGGGACCTGGAAGAGCCTTTAACCAGCACCAAGCGGCCTCTGAGTGGGTGTGGAAGGTCCCAGCTCATTCTGGTTCTTTAGTGACCACTGCAGTTGGAAGCATTGCCACCTGTCAGCTACAGAACTGCAAAGTGTCTGGACCACTCAGGGAGTGAAACATCTTGTTCTGATGAATTTCAAACCCATGTTTCCCAGGAGAAAAATGTGGTTAAAATATGCTAGCTGTGTCCAAAGGCTAACAGCTAGTCTGGGTTGGTGTCCTCTTCTGAGGAAAATAGGATACTGTGCAGCAAAGGATAAAAGATTCAAATTTCAGAGAAAACTTTTAAAATTAAGTTTTTTATAGTTTTTGATTTGAGAAATCTTTCTATACTTTGGTTTATGTCTCCTGCCATATTGTTCTTCCTGGCATAATAACACCTCAACAATTAAAAGTGCCACCTTGCAAAGTCTGTATGCTGTATATATTAACTTACACTGTTCTGTAGTCAGTAATTTCAGAGCACTAAACAGGTGCTACCAAGTATATGAATCTTAAATATAATTAATGCAACTGAGGACTGCATTCCTTTTGAAATCTCAATCACATTCTTAGTAAACAATGTGTAAAACCCATTATAGTATATCTGTCAACAATTTGATTAAAAAACTTGCCCAAGCAATGTTCTTAGGAGGAAATATATTGGGAAATCACTAGCAGAATATTCAGAACAAAGATGCTATGTTATAGCTTAATTTATTATGTCCTTCCACATGTTGGTGTTTAATTTGAAACACTCATTCAAATTTTAATTCATTGCCACCAAAAAGATCCTCAGCAGAGAAAATACAAGTTATGCATGTTTATGTTGTTTGATGATGATATCTTTCCTTTACATTTTCCAGGAAAGGTGGTTTATGGGGAGCCTATTGCTGCAAGTCTTGGCACTGATGGCACCCACTACTGGAATAAAGACTGGGCTCATGCTGCAGCATATGTGATGGGGCCCCCACTGAGACCAGATCCATCTACTCCTGGTTTCCTCATGAACTTACTGGCCAAGTAAGCAGATGAACCAGCACTGACCGCTGATACCCAAATGCACAGTAAATTTTGTCAGGAGTACATAATAGAAGGCTGATGCTCTGCAGGTTTTCTAAGTACAGAATGTTATATTATCAGAAAGGAGAAACAGAGGGTGAAATCATAGATGAAAAGAATTCCATTTCCTTATTTTATTTCTCTGAACTCTTATGGTCTTCTGTTCACATATGATTTTATTCAATAAGCCTTGCCTTGCTCATTCCACAGCAAAAATGACCAGGAAGACAGTAAGACTATAAGTCAGTGGGAAATGTGTAAAAGGTGAGGTCAGAGCTAGATTTTCTGGGGTTTGTTGTCAGCTGCCTTTTTCACTTGGAATTCAAATACTGCATAAAAACTAAGCCTGCTAACTTCTGAAGGTACTTGTAAGGTAGCCACTTCATAAAGTCTACTTCAGAAGGAAGTGGAAAAAGAAGTATCTTTAGGATATCTGCACTTTAAAAGATATGTGGTTTGCTGGTATTTCATTACCAGTTAAGGTTAACTCCACAAAAGGGTTAAATTTGACCAAAGAGCCTGTAGCGGTATGCCTGAACACAGGCTAAATGTTGTGCAGATCAGTACTAATTTCAGAGGTCATATGGATGACAGACTAAAATTGCCCAAAGTGAGGGTGAAACCAAGCTGCTTGCTCTGGGCAAAATGGACAGTCCTCCATTTGTGGGGCATCTTTGACATATCCAGAGCAAAAGGGTCAGTGTTGGTGCCTGTTTTCTTCTCAGAGTTTCTGAAGAGGAAACTGCTTCACAGGGCAACTGGCTGTTACTGTGGAGCCTGTCTTGGAGGATGGGACTGAAGGCAGACTGCCAGGGAATATAAGTTTTTGTCCTGAAGGATGGATGTCTTGATCTACCCAGCCTTACACAGATTTTCCTCTGTGGTACAGTCTCTGTACATGCTCTGATTCATAATGAACTTTGTTTCTCTGCAGTGGTGACCTATCTGTGACAGGGACTGACAATTGCACCTTTGACATATGCCAGAAAGCTCTGGGCAAAGATGACTTCACAAAAATCCCTAATGGAGTGAATGGTGTGGAGGATAGGATGTCAGTCATATGGGAAAAGGGCGTTGTAAGTATATCAAAATGTCCAAACATAGAGGTAATTGATTTCTCCAACAAAACATAATCTCTAAGCAGGTATTAACTCTTCAGTTTTATCAAGTATGTTTATCATAGGATAACTCCTTTGATTAAAAACGGTAACACTCCTTATTAGCTCTCACTTTATGCTCCTGGAAGATGGAAGAAGGTTCTTGGTGCTTAAAATACTTCACTAAAGAATAATTTCTATTGCTTACCAGTAAGGGATTGCTATTTTTTCAGCGGTACTGCAAGTATATTTCCTTGAAGCATTTTTTCAGCTAATGAAATTAAAATAAAAGGAAAGAGGTGCCTACAGTTTCAACTCCGTCAGCTATGTTTCCTTTCCTCTTTTATCTCTCTCCAACTTAGCCATTGGAGGAGTTTGCACAGTGGTGTGCCTGTCAACTTCTAATTTATGTTTTAAGAAATGCCTCTCTAATGTGTGGTTCAGTCATATGATAAGATGAAATGAGTACCTTCAAGTCCCACTGACTTCAGTCTCAGTACCAACACAAGAATGGTCAGTGCTTCTCAGATAATGTCTGATGAGGGGGCAGGCAAGGAAATCTCTCAAGGAATCTGATGCATGCCAAGTGTTATGATTGCTCCAGCTAATGCAAAACTGTTACTTTCTGGAAGCTCTAGTTCTATTTAAGTTCTCCTGCAAAAGGGAAGTCACGTTGATAATGTTCTGTGAAGCATATTCATTCGTTACAGTATAATTACCCACCTCATACACTTGGTAAGAATGTGGTTCATGTTGTCTCTTGCTTTTCTGTATTTGGGATTCAGCTCCAGTTGGTATGTACAAAACACACACACTTGTACCTATACTCACCTGTGGCATAGCTCTAGTGAGATTTCTTATGCTGTAAACAGAAATCTGGCTTGTTGTTTGTATGAAACTGAGACATAAATGTGTTCAGCAGTGCTGCATTTGAACAGTGCATCCTGTTGGGCAAGTTAATTTTTTAAAAGTTCTTCTATTGTTAATATCCTCCCTTTTTTCACTTGTAAAATATTATACAGTTGTGCGAGTTTGTCAGAACAGCTTCCCTCCCTTCCCACACATCATTACTTAGAAGAGCAGTGTTCACCATTTTCATTATACTTTTCATCTCAGATGACTGCTCACAGGCCACTATAAACATGTTTTTATTACATTCTGATTCCTAGACTGACCTATGCATAATACTGCTGCCAGTGTAGGTGACTTTCCAAACAAACAACACTCATGGAACCTGGATTAAATTAGTTACACAGCAGTGGACAGTCCCAAGACACATGTATATCCACTGTTATTTGCTTTTTTGCTGAAATGTCATGTCAGCAAATCTGGTTTTTATACTACTTGATTGCAGCATTTACTGATCACTGCTATACTCTGTGTCATTGCTAAAGAAATTTGCAAATTTTCCTATATTACATATTGTACCTTGCCTTGCAATTATCACTTTCTAGGCTTCCCTTAATATTGTGTCATCATTTTCCAAAACCAAGGTACCTGAGAGATGTTTTGTTTCCTGAGGAAACTGCTGAGCAGGACTAAGACAGCTAAAACATTTTATTTCAGTTGACTTGAGGCTGGATCCACAGTTTTTGGTTTAAAGTTGTCTTTTTTTTTTCCTCTTTGCTGTGGGATAAAGTAAGATAAAGTTACTGTATTTAATGCAAGTGCATTGCATTATGGGCATCTGACACAAATAGTTACTTTTAATTCTAACCTCTTCAGTATGACATTTGTAAAAATTGATGTGGTGTCACTCATCCTCGTTTTTCAACCAGAAAAGCAAATTTTCATTCCTTATTTTAAAAAGTAATGAGTTTGCATTTGTGTACTCTTTTGCAGCACAGTGGAAAAATGGATGAAAACAGATTTGTAGCTGTTACCAGCACAAATGCAGCAAAAATCTTTAACCTTTACCCAAAGAAGGGCAGAATTGCTGTGGGCTCTGATGCTGACATTGTAATTTGGGATCCTAAAGCTACAAGGTAGGTATAGGAAGTTATTCCCCCCACCACCCCATCCAGTCTTTCTACAGGAAAAAAAGCATCACAAAGCCTTTGTACAACAAAAAGCCTATGGTGGTTTTAAACATCACCTCATGTGGATTAATTAAAGGGTTTTGTCTTCCACAATAGTGTATGTAAAAAGAGATCTTTGATCTCTAGATGGATTAAAAAGCATTCTCTCTAATTGCTGACTAAGTGCAAAATTAAAAAGTCTATATATTATACAACCAGGGCTTGGTATCCCAAGAGTAAAAGTAACTCCCTTGGGATTTTAGAGCAACTCTTTTTGGTGCTGGAGTATGTTTGAATTCCTCCTCTGCAAAGGGCAGGGAGAAGAGCCTGATGCAGCATGACCCATTACAAACATGTGTTTTGAACTTAGAGCCACTTAAAACATGTTCAGAGGTGGACTGAACTTACTTCTGAAGCTCAATCTGCTCATGCTTATGCTTTTATTTAAGGAGTTTTCTGATTGTGTGCACAGTAATTCTGCTACAATAGAGCTTTGTCACACCAACAGATGCACAAAGAGTGCCCTGAGGTCTCATCCTGCATGACATGATATCATGGTACCTTTTTGCTAGAAAGTGTCTTTTTAGGAGCCTCAACTCACGCAGTGTACTGTGCATTACAGCTGATTCCTGTCCTCAGGTGTATTCACACCATAGTGAATGACATAGTGACAACTCCATCGTCAGGACCCTGCACATATTTCAGGAAGTATGTTTTGAGTCTTGCTCTGGCTCTTGTCCCATCTTGGTCTGGTTTAAACTGGCTGGAAATGGTCTGGCATCCTTCTGTCACAGAGCCAGATCACCTGGGGAGTTGTCTCTCAGCTGGGATACCTACGAGCTCTGTGAGTGCATCTCCACTGTCCAGGTACTGTGCAGGATAACTTAAGCTGCAGGAACTTTAACAGCCAAGCCCTACCTCTGGCCACCCATGCACACAGCAGCAGCAGCAGATCAGGAAGTGTTCTGGGGTGGTAGTTTTCTTCGTGGACTCAGCTCTAGTGAGCAGTGTGACCATATAACTGTGCTTTCAGCCTTTGATTTTTGGAAAGAAAAAAGTTGAATATTCTGCTCATCCTGTAGGAAAGTTCTGAATATAACTGGAAATGTCTGATTTTGGTAGCCAAATAAATAACATGCTCCACCTCTTCTGCCCAATCCTAGATTTAGCTTACACAAACAGAAGTCTTTTGACCAATATTCTGTGTATTTTTATATTCTTGATATGTAATTTTCACTCATTTCAGTATATTAATGAGTACCAAAAACTCATGAAAGTGTGAAGTCTTCTGTGTTTTAAGCTATAATATTTGAGGCTATTCAGAAGTCCCACAAAAAAACTGACAGCACTAGCAAAAGAAGTTTCAGGAGTGTCAACAACCCAAATAAATATAGAGGCCTGGCCAGTGCTGGGTCAGGGAGATTTTCATGTGCATTATGCCTTCTGGCATGTTGAGCAAGCATATTTAGAGATACCAGCACTGAGCTATTTCAGGACAGTGAAGCTATGAACTCTGATTTTAAAAAACCCTGAAGGATTGTTTTCTGAACTCTTTTCTGCTCTGCCTGGGGACAAATGAATCCACAAGGATAGCAGAGTTCTGACTGTTCTCAAGGTGCTTTGTCAGCTCCTGTAATTATCTTTTTGCCTCTCAAACATTCCTTCTGCCTCCCTTCACTCTCTCCTGAGTGCTCTAATTGCCTTTTCAATCACTGCAGCTGTGAAGGTGCAGTTTTTCCTTAAGCACTTTTTAAGCATTTAAACTGTATTTTCTTACTGAACAAGCTTATTTTAAGTTTAGCCAATATTTTTCTTCCTCATCTGGTACTGTTCCCATTGTGTATCCATTTGGGTTTGCTGGGAACAGTCTCTCTGCAGGTAGAAGTTTGTGAACTATATGAGAAAGTATAAATAAATCTCACTGGAATGTGTCTATTAATTTCACTACAAATCCTGAAGAGGGCATAAACAGCCCAGAAGAAAAAAGGGATCTAGCTAATGTATTTCAGCCATTTAAGATGTTACACAAGGCACATCCTCGTGTGCTTTGTTGATTCTGGGGAGTGATTTTCAGTTTCACAATAGGCTTGTTCCTATTTCTTGCTAAGTTCTTCCTCTTTTGTGCATGACTTTTTTTCTTGTTTACGGCCTTAAGTCTTGCAAGAGGAAAATGCAACTTTCTAGTTCTGGTTTGAGGTTGTTTTGCTGTAATCTTGAAATTCTGATTGATACCAGCCTAATGAGTTAGACAATTGCTGAAGTATTGCTGTGAGGAATTGATATTATTACAGTCTGTCAGAGGAAGTCTATACAAAAGATTCTAGAGCCATTTAGAAAGGTAGTCCAGCTCTTTAATACAAAAACTTATATCCCTACAAAATCAGCTGCATTTCCCCACCCACATCATTGCGCAATAGCATGTTGGGTGCTGGATTTTCTCTTTCTAGGTTACAAGACCCTAGTGAATTCAAGGTGATGGCCGGGCAAGCTGGGAGCAATTGCAATTTAAGGTTCTGCTTCCAGCACTCCGCTGCTCTAGCTGAGGCTTTCTTTTTAAGTGTCAGCTTCATTGACTGGCCTATTTCTGTAGCATTTTCTGGTAATTTCTGCAGAAAATACTATTCGACAATTATGACATTTGCTATTGTGTTTAAAGGCATCTGAATATTGATTTTAGCAGGTCTGAATGACAGCAAGCATTATTGGAAAGAAATATTATATGTACAAATTGGTTAGAAACTGCATTTCAAAAAATGGGTTGCGAGTTCTGCCAAAGAAGGTCTTTTGGTTTTCTTCCTTATACTTATTCCATTAATTAAAGGGCTCAAAAATACAAAAGGGATCTGTTGGTTTGTTGCAAGCTATGTGCTACAAAATATCATATTGCAGACCTCAACACCCTCAGCATCCCAAGTACAGTCTGTGCAAACAGGATTGTTCTGTGAAAACTCCTTGGCAAAATGCACGTAGGCAGCAAATATATACTCACTGTACCATCTTATTTTAATCTGTGCTTTGATCAAGACTGTTCACTAACTTCTTTCAGCTGAACAAAAATAAGTCTGTGAAACAAAAGCAACTGTAAAGACTTATCCAGGAGGAGAGGGCAGAGTAAGTAAGGGAAAGGGAATTTCACCTGTCAGCAAGTCGTTGTCCTCTATAGCTGGTGCCTTTAGCTATTTGAAAGCAAGCAGGAGTATAAAATCTCTAGGGTCAGAAATGCTCAGCAAGGAATCTAAACACTGCAGTACCCAATTGAGGCAGTGAAAAGAGCTGAGCATCCCTTGTAAAGTAGGTGCAGAAGATCCTAAAGATCTCGTAAAGAGGCCTCCAGATCCCAGCAGGATTTAGGGCTCAATTAATTCACTGTAGCCCATTGGAGCCTTGCAAGTAAACTCTGGATCAGGTCCCAAAGGCAAATTCAAACACCCATAAGGATAAAACCCCTGTCTCAAATAGAGTTTAACTTTCTAGGTCCAACTTATAACAACATGCAAATTGGGAAGTCACACTCCCCAGGGCTTTTCCCTCATTAAATATAGCTGAGAAGTTAGATACTTCTGATTGCAAAGGCAGAGCTGGCTTGCAGGTAGCACCATCCTCTTTGGGCTTTGCTGGAGGGGCCCACTTTGGAAGCCCAGAGTGTGACCCACACGTGCTGGTGGAGCTGGGCTCAAGCCCTGAGCAGGGCAGTGGTGGCTGCAGCCCCAGTACAGCTGCCAGAGTGGGGCCCCTGACCAGCAGGAGATGTGGAAAACTTGAAGTGGGGACAAGAGGGAGGAAAAAGACAGGTCACTCTGTATTCTACCTGCCATGACAGAGGAAGATGTGTTTTCTAGTTTGTTTCTAGTATTTCTGCATTTTAAGGGAAACAGTGACTGGATGTGAATTAGTGAAATGTCAGAGCTCCCCTGTCTGCTGGTATGTGCTCTCTCAATGCCTTTGCTTGCATGTAGATATGTTCATGGCTAAATCTTTTGCATTTGTCAGAAGCAAAATCTGTAGCCTATGTCTGTGTCATTTGTAGTCAAGTCTTCAGCCTCAGAGGCTTAAGTGGGGAGGATACAACATTTAAGGCCTCTGCCAAATAACTGCCTGTAATTTTTAGTAACATAAGAGGGGAAGAAACCAAGATGTTAGCAGAAGATTAGAATAAATAATGCTGCGACTGTCTTACTGTTTTGATGAATAGCATAATTTTGAATACTGAATATATGGATGACTGCATCTAGTCACAATGAGACAAAATGAAATAATGTGGCATACAAAAATCTTTGCACAGGACAAGTATGTTCTGGCATTTTCAATAGCTCCATGTTTGTTTGCACAAGTGAAATTGGTGTGCATGCATGGATGTGCACTAACCCACCAGAATCCTGCCAAAGACATCTTATGTCAAATTAAGAAAATGGGGAGAAGGAAAAAATAGGCTCAAATTAAAATATGGTAAATTCCATTTCAACATGTTAAATAATATTGTTTTTCTGTGATGATGATCAAATACTGGCACAGAATGCCCATGGAGATTGTGGATCTCCCTCTTTGGAGGCACTTAAAACCCGATTTAACATGGCCCTGAGAAGCCTACTTTGACTGACCCTGATCAGAACAGAGGGCTTGGAATAGATGATCTTCAGAGATGCTTTCCAACCCCAGTGACACTCTGGTTCTATGAACTGTAACAAGATAAGCCTCTGCGAGAGTGCACGATGTACGTTTCCCTAGTAACTTGCTGTCTCCAAAATGTCACTTGGTCTCTTTAGAGAAGGGAATCTCAGAAATGTTACCCAAAAAATTAAATCATTCTTTATTTTCCCCTTACATAATTTTGACTTTTTTTCCCCTTGTAAGCACTTCAAGATCTTCTCTAGTAATGACTAGAAAAGAGAATAGACTAGGATAGACTAATCTGTGTTCTTCTCTTTTTGTATGTTTTCTGCAAGCTAATTTTTCATTACTGCTCCTCTCCTGCCCACAGTTTTTCACAAATGTTCACTTCCATCCTGTATCAGCTTGGAACAATTGGTAGGACCAGACTGGATAATATCGTTGACAAATGAGCTACTTACTATAATAACAAAAATAATTTTCTTTTCATTCTCTACACCCTTCAAAATCATGAATTTTAGGAGATATGATTGCATGAAATAAAGATCCCATTACTTCCGGTGCGTCACTTTGATCTGAAGCTCCCAAACATAACTGCCTGCCTCTTCTTGCATCTGTTTTTATCTACAAATCTTCTCAATGCACATGACTATTCAAAAGTAATGTTTATTGAAGATGTTTTTCAAGAGGCTAGGAACACAACTTTACAAATAGTTGCCTGCATATATTTGCATATGCAGTTATTGCAATTCCTTAATATAAAGTAGGCCATGAGGTTTTTAATCCACATTATAGGCTTATATCTAGCATTTTTTCCACACAGATTTTAAGACGTTCTTGTTTTTCCTCTATTTTATTTTTCCTGTTCTTTGCTTCTCTTTTTAATAAAACCCTTAATCATCATTACAAATGAGTGGTGACTCAGAAGCACACAGAAAGGTGAAAGATTTATTTTTTCTTAGATTTTAGAAAAGCAGGTTAACAGTATGTAGAGTTCAAAGGCTTCTGAAAGTGATGAGAAGAGGTAACTCACAAAGGCTGATACTGTCCTCAGCAAAGTGGCATTTCTCACCTACCCCCAGCTCTGAAAAGCTCAGAGATACTGCACTGTAAGCACTGAGAGAAGTTACAGCTCAAATACTCATTGTTTCCAATGACAGACTTTATGTTTAAAATTAGGTAAATTGATTATAAAATAGGTTTCCTCCCTTGATTGAGATGTTGAACAGCTATTCTTGCCTAAGGGCCGTTGTCGACAGCATTCCTTCATATTCCTGTAACTGAAATTTTAAAATAAATCTGGGTGAGGTAAGTAGCCATTTCCACTGAATGTAATTAAATTGTTAATTTGGTTGCTTATGTGACCTTGAAAATTAAAGGGACAATCATTATGGTAGTCAAAGTTTTGGTTCTAGAGCTGATGTAGCTTCATGTCCTATGCATTACCAAAGGTATAAGATCACTCTAATGTCTAATGGTTTCCCTTCCTCCAAGGCCCCCTCCTGCCCAACTGTAACTCAATGTTTACTGTTTCAGTCTCTGACTGAAGCATAGACATGTTTGTTGAGATGAAAACTGATCCCTCTAACTCCTTACCAAAGTTTTAGGTTATAACTTGAGCTGACTACCTGTACAGTCTTGAATTTCACCCTATGTGTTGCTGCATTAACCTAAGCTGCTGCTCTGCTCTGCTGCTCCAAGTTTCAAGCTGCAGCCTGCAGTTTATTTAGTTACAATACTCTAGAAGTGGCTGTAAAGTCCTTTCTCACGTACAGCATAAATAAATAGAGTACTAATAGTCACTGAATCACTGAATTACACAGTTACAGCAAATCTGTCAGTTGTTCTCAGACTAAATTAATCTGAATCCAAATTAGTTGGATGGAAGTATGGTGGTGAAAAAAGACAATTTCAGGTGCATGTCTTCCTCTTTAGTACAAGAGGAATGGCAATGTATACATTAATAGCTTCAAATCACTTTGCAGGCCACATGTATCAAAAGCAGCTGAAGTCAACTGCATGGAAACACTGATGTAAGAACAAAATAGGACCTGATGTCTCTAGAATATTATCTTCGTAGAGGAGAATGCTCTTTAAATGTTGAAGTAATTGTTCTGATCTCAGTCTCCATTTGAGAAAGGGTTGTCTAAAAGAAGAGCCACTGCAATATGTAACTAGAATTAGAGAATTTTACAAATTTTATTTAAAAAATACAATACACATTTTGAAACCTGGACTCAGAATCTGTTCTCATGATGAGTAGTCCCTTATGTCAGGCATCATTTAGGATGCTGGAGACAGCTGTTAAATTGCACTCTACTATGGTGGCAGTCTTGGTTTCTTGGATTGTTAGTAGGTTACAACTGTTTTTGCCATTAGCTGAAACCAAACATCAGAACTTTGCTAAGCTGCCTGCTACTGAAATTTGTGATACAGCTGTCAACAGTCTGTTGCATAAGGTTGCTGAATTGTGAGCTTCAGACCCAAACATACCATCTTTTATTTGGTTACTTTGCTTGCTACCTGAAACTTATACTGATATTGATAATGTCAAAGGGTTAAATCACAGGCAAATTTTGATGATTTCCATCAGGGAAAATGAACTTCACCTTTAGAAAGGGCAGCGTGATCTACAGCTGGTTTCAACAGAAGAGTTATAAATTAATTCTGTTGAGGTTTGTTGTTGAGGCAAGCTCTGGAAATGTGTTTTGCCGTATTTCAAGGTTTCGCTGTACAAATGGATATTACTTTTAAATGTGCCAACTTCCATTCATTTTGTATCTTTAAGTGAAGGACATACTTGTCTCTGAGGCATGGTTACCTCTAGTAATCCTGTTCTAGCAAATTTAAACAGCTCACATGTTGATGAAGGATCTTGCTTGTTTTTCTGTTTCCTAAAATTACCTTTTACATTTTTCTTTTCATATTGCAGTGCTATTCTGCAAGTAGCTAGGAGATATACACAGAGAATGCTAAAGATTATTATATTACAGTTGTTCTTACTTACAGTTCTAGCAATTGGACCCACAAGAGTAATGCAAAAAGCTAGAGGAACATGTTCACAAACTCCTTATAGGGCCATTGCAACAACCACGTATAAATTTGTTTGACAGTGTTCAATAGGACCAGTGAAAACAAGAGAGGTTTGATTTTTTCCCAGTGTGAACCTACAAGGGGGATGCTGATATTGCTGACCAGGCATGCATAGGTTTTCTATCCAAGGTGTGTTGTATAAGGTAAAGTTTTTATTCCTATGGGTAGACTGGTCATAGATGGTATTTACATTCATATGTAAATGTAAATATAGCCTTGGAAGTGTCAGTTGCCACCAAGATTTAAATGTAGCCTTTAGCAAAACCAATTGCTCTTAGTTCAATAGAATGATATGAAAGGAAACTAAGTATCATTCCATGTTTTTTTTGTCTTTATAAGTAATCTTTTCAAATTTTAATATAATTGGTTTTGAAAATGGCTATACTTCAAGGTACAGATTTTTTGTGGCTTTCTCATTTTGATAAGGATATTCACTGAAGTTTAAAAAAAATTATTCTCCAAACTGAATAATATTTTAATCTATTAATATTTCACATTGCTTTTGACTTTGATAATTCCTTTGCAAAAAGATGTAGTCTCTGGAATAATATGAATGCATTTATACGCATTATAATATATACATGGTAAATTTTTGATTGTGTGAGCACACACCCTGGAGAAAGCCCAACTGGTAGGGAAACACTGGTAGGGAAAAGCATGAAGCTTCTTTCTTTTCAGAAACTATAAATGACAATAAAAATATAAACTCTCTAAATAATATATAATATATAAGCTTGGATACAGGAAGTTAATAAAATAATTAAGTGAAATTCAAAGTCTGTAGTTACAGGATATAGTAAGTAGCATAGTAGGGAAAATAGACAATAAAGGAAGTATACACAGCCTGGACTTCCAGATATTAATGTCAGTCTCAACACTGGTTTTGCCTTCAAAATAGCCAGCTAGGGTTGGAAAATTGCCTAAAAAATTGGAAATCTTATAGAATGAGTTCTATATATACACAAAAGCAATAATATCATCATTCAAATGGGTACTGTTGAAGTCTGAAATTATAATTTACTCAATACCCTTGAGGAGAGGTGGGTAGAAGTGTGATGTCATTATTATTTAGCAGATTTAAGATATTTGGGCTGTCAGTCATTGAATCAATGGAGCTCACACTATGCATTACCAAAAATCATTACCATCTACCGACTTTGCAATGAAATGGTCTTTGTGTTATTTGTGCGACTCAGTCTTTGAAACATTGCAGCCATGCTTTTCAAACTTGAAATTGCAAGTCATTCCAGCTAAAAGGTCAGAGCCTTTTCTGATCAAATTGCGCATAGATATTTGCTTGACAAGGCAAAATGAAATCATGTTATCCAAAGAAAATACTACAACCTGATCTTTTTTCCACTAATCTCTTTTGTAGTGGAAAATTTTGCATTTAAAGGCTTCTGAGTTCTGTCCTTTTGACTCCCTCTTCATTCTTTTGAAATGCAATTACTGTTCAATGAAATGTTATTGTGCTATCCTATTTTTGCAGCTGCTCTATGATGTACTGTACAGTGTTGTAGTTAAATAATGTTGCTACGTTTTCTTCCTATATCAATTTATCAAAAATTTTTAATGAAGTCAAATACAAGAATCATCGTAATTTTGTGTGTTGTTTTGCAAACACAGGACAATATCTGCAAAGACACATCACCAGGCAAATGATTTCAATATATTTGAAGGAATGGTCTGCCATGGGGTTCCAGTTGTGACAGTTTCAAGAGGCAAAGTGGTTTATGAAGGTGGAGTTTTCGATGTCACAGCAGGAGAAGGCAAATATGTCTCCTGTCCACCATTCCCTCCATACGTCTACAAACGAGTCAGGCAGCGGGAACAGGTTAATTAAACTAATAAATCTCTGTAATGCCTTGTACAACATGAGGATAACTAGCTCTTGGGAAGAGAAGTTTGGAGATTCAGTGGTAATTTTCCTTACTAATCAAAATATGCCAAGGTGGGAGGAAAGGAAACGAAGGACTCAAATTTTATTGCTCTTTATCTTACAGAAAAATATCATAGACTAGTTCCTGTTCTTGCAGTAATCTGTACAGCTCATTAACTAAGCCTCAGTACTTTTAAAAAGAAATGTCCTACTGCAATAAAAGTGGACAAAATTTTGCTTCTGAATAATCTATCTACTACATTTCATCACTCATTTCACTGAAAATCTGAGAGCCTAAACTTCACATGCAGGAAGAAATGTTGCACCAAGGAAGAAATTTTAAAAAAAATAATTCTTTCATGGATCAGATATTTTGAGCTAAACCCTGCAAAATGTTGAACATTTTGCTGTGTTCCAGCAAGAATGTGTAGAAAACTGAACATGTGCAAAGGGCAGTGCTGGGCCAAGCAAGATAGCTCTGTTCAAGCTTTTGTTCCCTTCTATTTTTTAAAGAGAAATATTTCAAATACATAAAGATTGAGTGTTCAGTGCCTATTAACTGTACAAGAATTCATAATGCTTTTGCATTCTTAGTGTACTGTGAATAGGATTTTCAAAAGCACACTGAGTAAGTACATTAAAAATCACCACCTGGATCAGTGAGATTAACTGCAGGATCTAAAAGCTGAATCAGACTAGCATCCATGTGAAATAAGGCCCAGTGAAATGCCCCCAAGATAATTCTGTATGTTTCTTTCTGCTGTTATCTTGATGGACTGAGAAGGGCATGTAAAAGTGGCTGAATGATGCTTTCCTCCAAAGACCACAATTTCACAGGATGTAGTGAGCTGCCTGCATGTTCATACACATAATACAATATCAAAACTAAACTAAACTGAAATGTATAAGAAATTTAATAATGACACAGTTCTGAAAGATTTCCATGAACACAGTGGTTTCCATTTCCTATCAAAGCTAGAGAGAATTTTCCCTAACCTAAATATCAATTGCAGCAAGTCTTCAAAAGTGATTTTTCAACCAGCTCAGCCTCCTGTAGCCAGAAGCTGGAATAGTAAGTTATAGATTCTGCACACAAGGCAGAATTTGCTTTGTTTCTTTGATATTTATTTACCTGTCTTACCTGATGCATGAAAAACATCACTGGAAAATGTTAATACTCTAAAAAATATAAGAATCTATAAAATGAGGTGGAATGTGTTGTCGTTTGTTTAAAAAATTGATTTAGAATTGGATTGTTACAGTGTTGAACAGATATAGCCACCCAGCTCCTGATGAAAGCTGAGAACTGAACATTTTAATCCCAGTGCAAGGGATTTTTTCCAGAGAGAAGTTAGATGAAAGTATTGGGATGCAATTTATAGAAAGATGGATTATCATAGGGCTTCTATTTCCAGTTAGCAGTTTTGTCCAATTAGCAATTGCAAGAGAAGTCAAAATACTGAAAGATTTAAAACATTTTATTGCAGGTATGTCAACCTGTTCCTGTCAAGAGGGCACCATATACAAGCACGGTCTCAGGAACATCCATCATGCAAAAATAAAGGTTCATCCCCCAGTTTTGGCTGTTACAGGTAACCATCTCTTTTCCTTAGTAAAAACTACCTAATGCTTCTCTGAAACTTCAAGGAAACAAAAGGGTAGCAAGATGTCTATCTGGTTACAGGCTTGCCTGAAATTAGCCCTCTCAAAAGATGAGTTGTCTTGGTATCTGTAAATTCGACAAAAAATGTGGCAGCCCAGGCATGCAGAACCTCATTTTGATTGGAACCTTATTTTAAAAGTTCAATTGAAAGAATGTGATGAAGTTTAGCTGCTAGACTGGAACATGGGTTTGAAGCCCATAAAAAATCTGAGTTCAGTTAGCAACAGGAGTACAAAATGAAGAATGACTGCTTGACTTGCAAATTTACAGAAAAAAAACCAAAATCATGAACCAAAACAGCTTGATGGGAAAAATAATTTTTAGTGTCCCTGTGTTACAGACAATAACCACCCCCCTCCCTTCCAAAAAAATGTGCTGTTTGGGTTAAGCTGACAGATTTATTTTGCAAAAACAAAAGCTGTCTTCATGAAAAGAGAAAGCTCCAGGGAGACCTAGAGCAGCCTTTCAGTACCTAAAGGAAGCTCATAAGAGATCTGGAGAGGGATTTTTTACAAGGGCATGGAGCAGTAGGACAAGGTGGAATGGCTTTATCCTGAAACAGAGTTTAGATTTAGAAATTTTGAAGAAATTCTTCATTGTGAAGTTGGCAAGGAACTAGAACAGGTTACCCAGAGAATTTGTGGATGCCCCATCCCCAGAAGTGTTCAAGGACAATGTTCTAGTTGGATGGGGATCTGAGCAGCCTGGTCTAATGGAAGGCATCCCTGCCCATAGCAGAATGGCTGGCACTAGATGATTTTTAAGGTTCCTTCCAATCCATGCCATTCTGTGATTCCACAAATAAAGGTGCTGTAAGCAGTGCCAGCAGTGTTTGAATTAGTATGAGCTCATCACTGCTAACAGGAATAACACCCAGCATCTCCCCTTCCCTCCTCTCCAGTGTTCACAGTGTGTAACTTGGCTGTTGACAGTCCTTGTACATGCCCTGCTGCTTGGCGGATCTTTCTGTGAGCAGGAATCAATTAGCTTTGTTTTCTGGGTTAGTTTTCTGTTGCCTTGGTGAGTTGAAGTGTCTCTTGGAAGAACCAAGCAAAGATCAATGCAGTGCAGCATATGAGTGGGGTGAGACAGCTGGGGACAAGGACTAGTGAAAGCAGCTCACTCTCTGTTTAACAGGCAGAGCAAATGCTTTAGGAAAAGGTAAAAAACTAGGCAAGTCCTTCCACAAGCACAGTGGAGCCATGCTGCTGCTGTGTGCCAACTGCAGCTGAAATGTTTTTTGCTACAGCAGAGTTGATTAATATGGGTTGGGGGAACAGTGAGTGACAGGATGCATGCCAAAATCCAAGCTGAAGTTTTGGGTGCATATGTGTACCAAAAATGAGATCAGCTAGTTTGAGAAATGATTTCCCAATAGATGAACAGAAAGCTCCAGTTTTTGCACCTCACGAAAAAAGAGTTCTTAGTGCTAATTAATGTGGGACAGGAGCAAACCTGCTGCGGTAGGAGGGTAAAATTAGCTTATCCACGTCTCATGATATCATTCCTTTAAAGCTACCTTAGATTGAACCTCATCCAGGGCATCAGTAGCAGCAAGAGTGCAGTTTCCCATTTGTTTTTCTCTGTCCTAAGGGAAAAGCTTTTCTAATAGAGAGGACTAAAGGCTAAAGCTTCAGTGGAATAGGGGAGCAATAATCATTCTTTCTAGCTCCTAGCACTCCTTCTCCATTATTACCTCTGAGTGGCAAATTGCAAAGAAGATATTTTCTTTTGAAAGATGATATTGTATTGTCTTTTTCTTCTCTGTAGATAAAAGCAAATGAAAATGACCTTGCTGCCCCCAACAGCAGCTCCTTCTGGTCCCAACAATCAACTTCTCAAGAACCAACATGAAACAACACTAACCAATAAGCATTATACTTGGCTTCCTACATAAAATTGTCATTGAAATTTATCTTTGAAAATACTTTTGCTGTAAGAATTGGAAAATAATTTGTTGAAAATGGAGCAATAATAAAAAACCTCTACAATTATAATGTGGCAACAGCTCTGTACATTCTTAAAAGTACATAAGTTTGGGGATGGTATTTCTTAATGTTTATCGTTAGAAGGTATTAGCTGCTCAATAAAGTAAAAGAAATGAACAATGATGTTTAAGAACATTTTTTAAACTCCTGCTCTGTTGGGTCCCAGGAGATGATAATTTTACATGCTAGGAAGATCTCTGTTGTGCTTGGCAATGCAGAGAATTCTGAGAGCAGATGCCGAATTTAATTTTTTAAAAATTTCCCTATGGAAGAGGTCAGTACAGAAATATGACAATTCAGGAGAATGTGCACTATATCAGAGCTGCTGCCGCATCTCCATGTCATTTTCTTAAAAAAATTTTATATCTCGGTCCCTGCCAACTGCACCACCAAGCACCAAGCTTTTTTTGGTAGGTTCAACTATTTCCTCTGTTGCACCTTTGGCAAACCTATGCCAGCCAAACTCATGAACTTGCCTACAGTAATAGTTTGTGTTCTGGCTTTAATGGAGAGGCACACACCCATCACATGAAAGCTTATGAAGTGAGATCACCGGAGTAAAACCATAATCCATTAATGTAAAAAAACCTTTTAAATTGAAGATGTGAGGTTTTTCCCAATGCAACTAATACTTTGGTTTTGGTAGGGTAGGATTCCTAATTAAAAAAACCCAAACTTCTTTTTCTCAATTTATCTAATTTCCATTTTCAGAGGTTGTTGTACTTTCAGAATGTTGCACACAAGAAAGCAAAACAAGGATTTCACCCCCCATTGTCAGACAGGTGTTCATGCATCCCCAGGAAAGCACTCTGAATGCTCCCCCTGCTTCTTCCCCCGGTTTTACATGCTGAGCATGAGCATATGGTCTAGGGTGTTCCTGGGGTCAGCTGAGGTCAGCTGTCCTGGCTGTGTCCCATCCTATCTCCATGTGCATGCCCAGCCCTATTGCTGATGGGAGGGAGTGAGAGACAGAAAAGGCCTTGATGCTGTGTAAGTATTGCTCATTGATTATGAAAATATCCTTGAATTATCAATTCTGTTTCCAGCACAAATCCAAAACATAACGCCACACTAGCCACTGTGAAGAAAATTAACTCTGCCCCAGCCAAAAACATTCCAGAGAGAAATGAGGCCAATACAAAATCACCTGTGTACGGCAAGCTGGCTGTCCCATGTACATAAACAATGTCACCTGTATTGTGCAACTCACAGGCCAAACAGGCACAGAAAGTGCTCTGTATTTTAGGACATACACATTAAACATATGATTATTAGCATTATTTTTGACAGTGAAAGCAGACTTGCAGCTCCTGCTGTACTCACAGGCATACAGTGTGTATGAGCTTGCATGAAAAAAACAAATTCCTATTAGGTCAGTAGTTCTTGTGTCTCTAAAAACAAAAAGAGGTTTATCCTTTCAAGATGATGGAGGATAGTCATAGGTATGGTCGAGAAGTTCTAGCACCAGTTCACATTCCTCAGGTTTATCTTTGGAGTGGTAGAACAGCAGAACAGTCCAGCACTATTACAATGACTATTACAAGGAAACTGAGTACAGACTTCTGTACTGTAGTGCTCTGTATCTCAGCTTGTTGTCCAGTCTCCCTTTACAATCAACAGAGAAAGAGATGCTTCTGCAACCTTTTTGTCTCTGCATCTAGATTTCACACAGGTTAGATGAATCTGTCTGGAGCTTTCTTTGGGATGAGGCAGGCAATTTTCTTGCAATGCTGGTTTGTCTCCATTGGCTACAAAATTATACAGACTGTGTAACTATGGTACAGATTTTTTCTCTGCTGCTGCCTTCCACTCGGCCCATCTTTGCCTCTCAGAACTAGAACTTTGTTGTATGAAGGATGTCTGTCTTTTCTTATATTTTGTCTCATCAACAGTGCAGGTCAACCATGAATCCATTCTTCCTAATTAATCTTTTGCTACATTGGAAGAGGAGCAGAAATTTGGTAAGAGTAATCTCCAAACTATGAACATGTATTATCTATGAAAAAACATATGATATTTTTAGGTTTCCTACTAATTTTTATTAGTTTAGAAATGAGTGAACTTCCTCCTGTATAATTAGCAAAGAATTCCCGTTCCCTATGTTGATACTTACTGCTCTGTATCATGGAATATTCTTCTTATAGGGCTATACTATTTTTGTGTAAGAAATACCTACTTTTTAATTCCAGTGAGTCTTAACTATTGTGCAGATGAAAGAAATTACCTGCATAGTGTGAACTGGGATTCATACCAAATCATCTGCTGTATTTTTACATTCTTGGGTGCAACAAGTTATTGAGCCTGTCAAATTTTTTATATTTACAAATATTTGTTTTGCCATGACATGTGCTGGCCCTAGTACCTGAATCCTGCCTCAAGCCACAAGCTACCAAGTAATAGCCCTTGAGGAACTGTGTGACATCAAAAGAATTTCAGCTGTGCCATTCGGGCACAAGTTGAAACTGTCAGCAAATCTCTGTCATCCTTGTTCTTTTTCCACTTACAGGGGCTGGCAATAATGGTGAGATCTTCATAGGGATGTAATTTTGGGACTGCCCAGGTCTCTATTCTAAAACAGCAGTAAGGAGTGATAGCAGAGCCAAAAACAGTAGCATGGGATTTTTTTAGTAGGCATATAATTTGGGATTCAATGGGATTACAGTTATGTCAGCACAGGTTCTGAACTGGAGCACCGGAAGGAGCACTGACTAGTCTCTCAGTTGTACCTCAGTCTCTAGACCGTGACAAGACTTCTAAATTCATGCCACAATCTCACCCTCCCTGAGCTATCACTTGCTCATTACATTGTCAAGTTGTTGCTCTGTCTGTTCTATAACTGTTGTGCTAAGACAACAGATGCCATACACCAGGTTGGAAAGGTGTTTTAGAGATGACTTCTGCAGCCCACACAGTTTTCTTGAGCCTTACATGGGAAAGTAAGATAGTACAGTAATTTCACACTCATAAGCCGCATGTGGTTATAAGCCGCACTTCCAGGTAGCTGGGAAGACCATGGAATTTGTCCATAAATAAGCCGCACCGGGTGATAAGCCGTACTTTTTTTTTTTTTGAAGCGAGGATCCATGTGCAACAAAGTAACGAATTAGTAACAGAATCGCATGATCACGGGGTTTGCTGTCAGCTGCTCAATTTGCAAACAGTTTTCACAGACCGGCGAAGCCTTTAAACGCAGCCCCAGGCGCCCTCCCCATGCTGCGGGCCCCAGCACTCCTGCCCCCAGCGCTGGCTGCCGCGGTTCCCCACCTGCTCGGCAGTGACTGGGGCTCCCCGCACTGCTCAAAAGTGGCTGCTCGGCGGGCTCAGCTTCGCGCTCTGCACCAGCGGCTCTGCAACAGCTCCCTCCCCGGCCGGCTCGCACTTCCAGGTTGGCATTTTGCCGGAATTTGTCCATAAATAAGCCGCACCTGGTGATTAGCCTCACTTCCGGGATCGGCTCAATTCTTCAGTTAAATAGTTGTGGCTTATCAGTGTGAAATTACTGTAATTGCTTTCTCAGATGTTTGAATTCTATCTTGTTTAGCCATAATCCTCAGGCTTCTCCACTGAGAAAAAGTTTTGCTTGCTTTGACTCTTCCTTCAGTCTGTTGGTCACTCTGATTGCTTTGAGAGATGATACTGTTGCATTTAAACCTTTTTTCTCTGGAGCAGTGTCTTTGCAGAGGAGCCGGGGAACTGTTCTGTCAAGGCTTTCCTTGCTTAGCACTTCTCCTTGGAATGCTACTGGTTTCTACCTCTTTCTTGTCTGGAAAGGTTGGAGATTCAAACACTTGGTTTTAAAGTAAGGAAGAAAATATCTTCATCTCTCTCCCTAACCGGACAGAAATTTGGGATCTTTAGTACTCCATTCTCCCTGGTGATGTGGATTCCAGAGGCAGGAGCAGAAAAGCAATTTGGGAGATCTGATCCCTGCATGCTTTCTTCCCCACCACTTGCCATATAGCCAGTATGTGTTTATTGCTGGCACTCAGCTCACCATGCTGTGATGCAAACACCCACACCTGCAGCCTGAAGCATCAGCTGTTGGATCTCTGCAGAGCAGCAATCCCCGGCCCTGTGGCTGTGCTGGGCCACTGGAGGGCAGGGCAGGTTTAATGTATCAGCAGAGAAAGGAGGAGGAAGGCACTAACATGCACAGCAGCACCCGCGGAGCATGCTCGCGGTTTGAAATCTGTGCCTCTGAAGTCGACAATAGCATCTCCGTTTACAGGCTTTACTTCAGCAGCAGCAGGGAGTGATCCTTTGATCATTACTTCCCACTTTTGCGATGTAAAACAGAATTAGAGGAAAAGCTTTGATTATTCATTTCTTGTTTAACTGCATCTCTGGGCTCTTTAAACTGTGATGAAAACAGTGAGTCAGTGTGATAATATTGACAGAGCAGAGGTCACAGTGACAGCAGTTTTAAACCCAGCATCCTCTGACTTTGTACACCCAGCTGCTTGCATGAAATGCTGCAACAAAACTAGCACAAAGGAAAAGAAGCCTTTAGCTTGTCTTTAGAAGGCAGGCAAGTTCGGGGGGTGTGGAGTGGTGATAAGGAGAGGTCCATAAACACAGTTGCTGAAAGGAAATGTCCTTGCTTGTATTCCACTCCAGGAGGGTCAAGAGCACCAGCATGTCTCTCTGAATTACCTTCACAAGACAATCAGGTCAGCCTTTCATTAATTTTACAAACCAGATTTGATTCAATTGGAGGATTTTTCACAGTAAATCAAACAGCTCCTACACTAGTGAAAGATGTTTAAAAAGGAAGTTGAGTTCTGCTGTGAGCTGAGAGAAGGACAGGGATGATTGAGTCAAAAGCCAAATCTGGACTTCTAAGACTCTTGTTCTTAGAGCTGAATGTGTTTCTGACAAGTCCTAGAGAGTCATTTGAGACAAAGCCCAGCAACATGATATTAATAGATAAAAAATTTTCTATTACACCATCACATGAGTAAAAATCCTTAATTTCAACTGCAACTATAGTTGCCTTGTACTCAGCAGAAAGAAAAGCATTGCATGGTTTTATGGATGAGAAAGAATGATGTGTTAGAGATGAAGAAAACATACTAAAAGAGGAAAGAAGTCTATGAATGACAGAAGAAAAGAGCCAAAATAAAATGTAGGAAATCTGAGAAGAGGGTAGGCAAGAAGAGGAACAACAATAATTGTGGGTGAAATGCTGGGGTTTTATTGTAACTTGCAGACTTTTTTTTTTAAGAAAAAAGAACAACTGAATCCTGTGGTTGAGGGTTATGGTAAACAGAGAGGCCAAGGAAATAGCTTAACCACTAGCAGAGGAGACAGTTGAATATAAACAAACCTCTAAACTTCCCCTAGTCATAAGACAGAAGCAAATGGAAGAAAAAAAATAATAAAAGGTCTGAGAATGAGAAATATGTCTCTGTGTAATTTCAGGAGAGGAACAGACCTGCCTTTTCATCTGTACTAGCTAAAGAAAGATGCTGGACAGCTGATGGAATAGGTCTAGTGCTGTAGGTCAGGGTAAGAATTGTTCTACCACTGATATAAAACTCAATGCCTTTGAAGCATAGAAGGTGGACTTTATTTAGGAAAATTAAATAAAACAAAAGGTGTAGAATGTGCCATTTTCCCTGATAAACCAGGTTTAAAGAGATGGGGGGAGAGCAAACTGATCTCCTTTGCCTGCCATTCAGCTGATGTTCAGCAAACAGATATACATGTGTATGAACACAGAAACAAATTGTACATTAGTCCACTCAAGTATGTGATTCTTGTAAGAGTGTAATGGTAACAATATTTGTCAGGTGGCACCCTTGATACTGGCACAGCATATTCACAAATTAAAACAAGCTTTTGCTGTGCATATCTAGTATTTTTCCTGCAATGTGCTGTGTTAAATTCAATAATCATAGAATGTCAGGCAGCTCTAGAGATATCTGCTCCAGCCTCTGAAGTGCTCAGAGGCACATCTACTTGCTTTTGAGTAGATCTAAGGACGGAGATTCTGTGATCTCTCTGGGCATCCCATTCCAGTGTTTGACTACCCTTACAGAAAAAAGTTTTTCTTGTGTTTCGGTGATTTACCAGTCAACTTCCTGGCCTTTATGTTTGGAAGCAGCTACCAAGGGAAATTATTCCATCACCTTCCCCCAGATTAAGATGAGTCTGACAAATCTATAGCTGCTCAGGTTTTCCTTCTTGCCCTGCTTGAAAATGGGAGTGACGTGCTTTCTTCCAGTCCTTGGTAATCCCTCCTGATCACTATGACATTTTACAAAAAAGCAAGACACCTTTCAGTGACATCAACCAGCACCCTGATACCTCCTATCATGTCTTATGGAGTTTGAGTGCTCTCTAGCTACAAGAGGTAAGTCTTCTTTGCTCCAGCCTTTCCTGAGAGGTCTGAGAGGTCTGCTAAAGATCCACCTTATCTGCAAAATACCTTGGGCTTTTCCATGTCTTCTCTCACTGGTAGTGGTGTCAAGCACTAGGTGAAATAGTTATCAGACTGAACATGTTGTACAGGATTATAATTAGTTACCCAAGAAGGCTTGTTTTTTATCAGTTTGAAGGACAAACTGAGCAACATTTATTTGTCCTGACAGGTGGAGGGTGGGGGTGGGGGTGCATCCACATTCAACACTGGCTGAATTTCCTTAAGGAAATGAAAAATGCAGACACAGCATTGTTCTGAGAGTGTACTACAGAACTCAAAATCTTAACAGATTTAGGCATCTCTCCCAATGACTGATCAACATCTGAGTTATTTTGATGAACCATTTCCTGCAAAGCTTTTGCTTGCTCCTTGTAGAGCAACAGAGTGAAATGTTATTCTGAGTGGCAACACCACCTAACAGGAAAGGCAAGAAACTCCAAACCAAAGTTTTCTTCCTGATGGTAAGTGCATGCTGTTTTGTGGTTGCCCCCTATATTTGGGATTCTCACAGTTTGTCTTTTGGGATTGAGAGGAGCACATCCAACTCTTCCCAGCAATTATTCAGAACTCTGGCAAAAATATTCAGCTCTTATTGACATGTAACTCTTCCCCTTTCATCTGCAATGATAACAAGAGTGTAATCTTCTTTTCAATAGTACCTGGATAGCTATTCTGTTCTGAGTCCAAATTTAGAACAACCTTCTAAATGCTTCTCTCTCACCAGAATGCTTCTTGCTTCTGGTGTTTGACAGTAGAACCTAAAATACAAGCTGACATCCTGCTATATTCGAGACTGTCCCACTTTAGCAAAAACGACATAGTCAGGCCTCTCAGAGACATCCAGCACAACCCTCAATAATGCATGACTTTAATCCAGCACCATTTCCCAGAGACAAATTTGTTGTCACACCAGCAACCTGAAGCACCTGCATGCATGGAGAAGTGAGTCTTTGGAAGCCAAAAGAAAAACAGTCTTTGTGGTTTCCAGTGGTTTAAGCGGAAAATAACTTCTGACACTTGCTACTGGAGAGTTTAAGTCTTAATTCATTCAGATAATAGAGACATTGATCAATGGATGTCCTGAAACCATGCATGTATTATAGAGGAAGAGAGCAGAATTTCCTATTATCCAGACTAAAAAAGGAAGTTGGCTGTGGCTGAAAATCAGAAATACATTGCCTGTTGGGTACATTTTTTAGCTCTACATTAAATCTCTAAAGCTACGTAAGTCATTCCAACGTCTTTAGGCGTTTCGCATTTGTACTCGTATCATATGGAGGTCACATCACCAACGTTGATTGAATAAGTGAAGCACTTCAGTATTGGCTCAGTTTTTTTTCATTTAAGTCAGTGGTGCTTATGCAACATAATTAAGCCCACTTTTGTCCCTTCTGCAGCCTGCAAGATTTGAAGCATTGTTTACCTCTACTTACATGCCTTGCCCTTTAAAGACACCTTGTTTGTACCCACAGCACCTGATTCCTCTCTATACTAGCTCTTGTGATCATTCTCACTTCTACCTGTTACACGACCTCTCTTGTGATTATCAAAGGTGTCATATAATCTGCACTAGTGATACAGTCTATGGATATGTCAAAGTGGGAGACTAAGACCAAGTAAGGAATTCTGGGTGAGAGACTAGGCAGAAGACTAGAAGCTAGGGATGGCAAAGGTCCAGGCTGAAGGGCTTGAGGCTTGAGAAATAGATAAAAATCTAACATCTAAGTCCTGGTTTTGGCCATCCCACAAGGCAAAGGATGGCCTCTGCTGTGTCATCTGTCTTCAGTGTCGAGCAAACATGAAGAAGACAAACCTGCTGTTGCCATTATATCCTCTCTTAGTTCAATCCAGAGCTTTCTGTTGTAGTGCTAAAAGCTGCAAATTGTTTTACTGCTTTTAGACAGATTTTCGCTGCCTGATTTTTCTCTGCTTTTAGACAGACCCATGATTTTCTCAAGTACCAGATAATGCAAATCCCAAGTTGAAAAACAACTGTTAATGCAATCCAGAGTAATCTGTGGTGAACTGCACACTATCCACAATGGCATCTTTTCCAAAATACTGCTGCTCAGCCTTTGAGTGTGAGATTTTTACACTTTAGAATTGACATTCCATGGGAAAGATGGTGGAAAACACAGGTGGAGCTAAAGCATCTCAGCCATATCCAAAGATTTACTTGGTCTTTTTCACATCATCCTGTCATTCTGCTACACTCCTTTCTTTCTTCCTCACTGCTTCTCTTGCCTTGAGTATTGGAAACCAAAAGTTCACCTGAAAAGACAGAAATATGATCTACATTATAGTATTACTGAGTTAAGATCACCCAGACACTAATACCCTGTATAGTCAGTATTGAAGGCTGTTAAAAAAACCAAACTTAAACAAACTGGATATGTCTGCAGCTTTCTATCTGGATATGCCATGAGTATATGCATGTGTTTTAGTTTTTTCCATTAGTGTGTCTCTGTGTGAATATAAATATAAATATAAATATAAATATAAACATATATATATATGTGTGTGTGTATGCACAGGATAAATGTTTTTGCAAGCAAAAAGTTCTGTATCCTAATGGTATTTGCAGTCCCACTGTGTTTTAGAACAGAAATCTATCACCTTCCATTTTGCTATACCAGAAAATCGTTCTTTACCTATAGGGATGCTCTTGCTGCCTAGAACTTGCTGTCTAGATTGCAGGGATACTCTAAATATTTTTCATATGTTCATGAAAACAAAGTTTCTTCTCTGCAGGACTCTGAATCTGAGAAGTGTTTTCTTGCCAGCACATAGTCATTTGAGCATACCAATGTCATGTCTGAGGCATGTGTGCTGAAGTACAGAACAAAACAATTAGATGATCTAATCTTACCATTAGGCAATGTGTCTCTGGCTCCTGAGCATTGGGGAAAGTCTATTAGCACATAATTGAAGTTAACAAGTGTTTAAGTATTTCCTGGATCTGGCTACCGCCCAGTGAGAAGAATATTTTTTTTTTTTTTCCCCCAGAGCTGATGGCTTACCGTTCTGGCAAATATGTTCTTCCCATATTCCTCTTGTAGCTTTGCTCTTTTTTTGAGTAATTTTGCATGTAAATAACGTATCCGTTTCACCTCGGTATCAGGATAAAAGGAAGTTGACACGAGTATTTTAAGTTGGGTCAGGAGGCCGGAGAATAACCCAAAAATTATTAAGAAGAAGACGATGAGTCCAAGCTGAATCCATGTAGTGGAGAGAGCAAGCTCTGGATGAGGGATGCAGTTGTGCTTAAACAAAGGGATCTTGAAAGAATCAGTCTTTGCAATATGCTCTTTCATAGAAATGATATAGCTCTTCTCATTCTTCTGCACAAGAAAATGGGAAAAGAGCATTGGTTATATATTGGTTATATCGGTTATCTAGACTACCTAGTGTTTATATATAGTATGCTCAAACCAATATATATATTGGCTATTTATAAATATTTTAGACTTTATTTTCATGATTTCTCTTGGGACTATGTCCAGCATTTTGGACCATTACAAGCTTACCTTCTCAGTGGTTCTGATAGAGAAATATTTAGTTAATCTGGTTATAACAGTTTCATATTTTTCTACTCTGCTCAGATGCCCTGTTGGGGGGTCCTTCATTGAGAGTAAAACTGCAGAGCAGAGTGTCTGTACCTTTGGTTCTGTCTCAGCACATGATCAGCAGTGCTTCCACATCATAGTGGTTTAACACCACCCAGAAATTAAACTCCAGCTAAGCCTCTCCTCTTCTGGTAAGAGAGGGACAAAGAGACGGTGTGTTGAGATAACAAATTACTGAAAGCAGCAAGCAGTGGAATAAGAGATGTACAAGTAACAGCAGTAACATTATTACAAAAGAATATAAAAAGAGACGGTAGTTTGCCTACAAAAGGTGTCCACCATCTTGGCTTAGTTCTACATGGCCCTGTGACAAAGCCGAGATGCTGGCTCTTCCTATGCCTGGCACACGTGGCTGTCACCAGACAAAGACAAGGTGGCAGGCATTCACCACAGCACTCTCTCTGTCCCTGAGCCTGAGACAGTGGAAAACAATGACAGACAAACCCCTGAAAGCGAGATTGTCCCTGCCACACTGAGCCCCCACTTCAGATGCGCCACTCAGCTCTGAGCAGCTGCTTCCAGTACTGGCCCTGGCACTATTGACTGCTCCACTTAGCTCCACTCAGATCCTTTCAGCTCAGCTCAGACTTGGCTGGGCTCGAGCTTGCCTCTGCCACTCTGCTCCCTGCAGCTGCCTCCAGCACTAGCTCAGCTTTTCAGCACCGCATGCCTGAGTCAAGTCTTGGGTGAACAGGAAGGCAATGGGGAGCAGAGGATGGGGGGGGCAGGGCTGATCCTGACAACCTTCTTGATGGACAGAGGGAGGCAAAAACATTGCACATTCAGGGGTGTTCACCCTTACTTCCCCCTGAAACCACACCTGCAATGATGTTGTGGGTGGTATGGAACAGCAACCCAGCCACGGCCACATGGCACTAAGCCATGTCCCCTCTCTGCAGCCACACACTGGCCCAGGCAGTGCTCTGACCAAAGGTTGTCACACAAATGAGGCTGCCTGACCTCCTCTTGCAGCTTCCTTTGCTTAGCTGATGTCTTTCACTGCTCGTGGACTGAAATGCTGAATAAGAAGGGTACAGTAATTTCACAGCCGCACCCTTTTCATTGAAGAATCCAGCCTACCCCAGTAGTGCGGCTTATATTCAGGTGCGGCTTATTTATGGACAATTTCAGGAGAATTGCCAAGGCGGAAGTACGAGCCACAAGGGGAACAGGCGTTCCCCGCCCCTCAGCTCCTGCTCCCGCCGCTGCCGCCGCTCCCGGCGCTCGGCGCTGCTGCCATTGCCGGTGCTCAGTGCCGCCTCCCGCCCTTGCCGGCGCTCAGCACTGCTGCCGCCCCCCTGCCACTGCCGGCGCCGCTCATGTGGCCGGCGCTCCCCCCCTCCTGCTGCCCGCCGCTGCTCACGCCGCTCCCCGCCTCTGCCGGCTTGCACGGTCGGCGCTCCCCCACTCCTGCTCCCCAGTGCTGCTGGCACTCCCCGCTGCTCCCCGCCTCCAGCTGCGTGCTGCTGCCTCCCGCTGCTGGCCGGCCCCTCCCGGCACGTCCCTGGCGCTGCCTGGCCCATCAGCAGCACCCCCACGCTGCCGCGTGAAAAAAAAAAAAAAAAAAAAGCGCGGCTTATATTCAGGTGCAGTTTATAATCGTGAAACTACTGTAAATTAGATATGTGCTGGGATGATACTGGCAGAAAACTTCTGTTCTGTGTGTAAGAACTCTGTAGGGACACTGAATAACCCAGCCTCTTTGATCATGTCAGAGGAATCATAAGCTCTTCCTTTTGGCTTTTCTAATCACCCTACAGAGGCCAGGCATTTCTGTTAGATGTTCACTGGAGAAATAGGTTCCCAAAGCATGCTACCCAGCTTCAGTCTGTTAACCTTTCCTTGACATTATCCTGTTCCAAACTGTCTCAGGACATTTTATCTCTAAACTGAACTGATGTATAGGCAAGGAAAATCTTCATTAGGAAGATTCAATATGAAACAGGGGTACTAGTGCATGAAAAACTTTCTTGTTCATGCTAATTAATAAATATCTCAAGTCTCTGAGTCTTTCCTGCTCACCCAGCTTCCTGGACTCCCTGAGATCAGCAGCCCTGAGGCTTGATATAACAAATCTGTTGAGAATAAATTTTACATTTTAATGTAATTAGCTTTCCTTGGGGAACTAGAAACAATCTGATGATGGCATTAGTTTTCTGTTTGGAAGTAGCTTTTCACAAGAGTGAACAATGTACATAAAGAGAGGAAATTCATAGTACAGGACCCCTGAATCAGCCAGAATGGTCAGGCTCCGGACTTCTGTCCATGGGAAGTGGGACTAAGCTCCTTTGCCCTGACCTGGGTCGCACTCAAGGCTATGTCAAGCAGGTCATGACAACAGGGTACTGTTGTGTGTGGTTTTGCCTGTATTTCTAGAAACACAGGCAAAATCACACATAACTGTACACAGCAAATAGTGAGGCTACAACAGGTTTATTAGAGTTGTGATCTGTTGGGCTTTTATTATCTTCAGGAATGGAGATCCCACAACCTATCTCAGAAACTTGTTCTATTGTTTGATCACCTATTGTTTGATCAGAGTAAACAAAAAAATGTATTTCCTTCAATTTGTCCTAATTTTCTCTTCTCTCTGCACTGTGCATCACCGAAATTCACAGAATCATAGAACAATTAAGGTTGGAAAATAACTCAAAGATCGAGTCCAATCTTTGACCAAACAACACCATAAGAACTAAACTATTGAGTTGTTTCTTGAACATTTCTAGGGATGATTACTCCCTTACTTCCTTGGGAAGCCCATTCCAATTCTTGACAACCCTTTCACTGAAGAAATTTTTCCTGTGTCTGGTTCCTCTTTCTTATATCCACCTCCATCACTTATTTACACACACTTTTAAGATCCCCCTGAACCATCTCTCCTTCAGCCTGAACAGCCTCTACCTCCTCTCAAGCTTTAGTCCCTTAATAGTCTTCATGACCCTTTCCTTGACTCCTCACTCCATTACATGCCCTTCTTTTACTGAGTCTCAGCAGTGCTAAGCAGCATGGAAGGACCACATCCTACAGCTTGCTGGCAATGCTCTGCCTAATGCAGCCCAATTTAGCACTTTCTTTGTTATAAGGGCACATGGCAGACTTGTGATCAGCTTGGTGTCCAACTTTTTGTGCAAGGCCACCTCCCAGTCAGTTACCTCCCAACACATAAGTGCATCGAGTTATTTCTCTTCAAGGACTGCAAGACATGGATGTTCCTTTGCTGAAGATTTTGAGGCTCCCCTGGGCCCAGTTCTCTTCTGAATGACAGCACAATCCACTGGCGTTTCAGACACTCTGCCCAGTTCTACAGTGTCTGCAGACTTGTGTGGCTATAATCTGTTTGTCTCTGCAGGTCACTAATGAAGAGGTTAAATAGTGCAAGTTCCAACGTCTACTCCTGGGAGACATCAGAAATGGCTGTGTACCACAAGTCAGAGCTTTTTGAGTCTAAGAGTTCAGTCAATTTTCAGTTCATGTCATTCTCCTTTTATCTAGCCCACACTTCATCAGACTGTCAATGAAGATGCTGTGTTTCAGTGTTCCAGCAGTGGAAGCCTTAATAAAAGCATAATCAGCATCCTCTGTTCTCCCTTAATTCAGCAATCCAGTGTTTTAATCATAGAAAACTCTTAGATTGGTCAAATATGACCTAGCCTTTATAAATCCATGCTTAATACTCCTAATAGATTTCCTGACCTTCACATGTGTGAAAATGGCTTCCTTGATTATATAATCTGTCACTTTCACAGGGATAAAGGTGAGTGTGACCAGACTCTAGTTCCCTAGATCATCCTCCTTCCCCTTCTTGAAGACAGAAGTAACATCTGCTTTCTTCCATTCTCAGGAACCTCTCCCAGGCCCCATGATGTTTCAAAGACAATCAGAAGTGGCCTTGCAGTGACATCAGCCAGCACCCTTAGCACCCATGGGTGCCTCCCATCAGGTCCCATGATTGCACATTTGCTTAAAGGTGCCCTAACTTGATTCTCTTCCACCAAGGGTAAGTCTTCCTTGCTCCACTTGCCCTTGTCTCAAAGGCCTGGGATTCCTAAAGACTGGTCTTCATAGGAAAGGCACAGCTTAAAGATACCATTCAGTACCTTGGACTTTCTGTGTCCTTTGCTGCCACCAAGAGCCCCCTGCTCTTCACAGCAGACCTACATTTCCCTGTCTTTCTTTTGCTGCTTATGGACCTTTGTGCTGCCTTTAATCTGCCTCACCTCATTCAGCTCCAGGTGGGCTTTGGTTTTCCTGCTCCCATCCTTATGCAGTCAGAAAGTGTATCTCATTCCTCCTGGGACTGCTGTCCCTTCTTTCACCTATTCTGTGCTTTTTCAGGAGCTTCTTGCTCACCCAGGCTGGCATCCTGCTGCTTTGCTTGATTTGGTTGGAATGAATAATTCTTGAGCTATCAAACCAGGCTTTACTTTGCACTAAAGGCATCACTCCAGTGGTGAAATCTCCACCTTTTAGAATATTCAGACAATATCCTGAGCAATCTGATCTGTCCACATAAACACAGAATATTCTGACTTGGAAGAGGCCCACAAGAATTGTCAAGTCCAACTGTTAAGTGAATGGCTCATATCCTCAAACCCACAAACCTGGGTGTTACTAGCACCATGCTCTAACCAGTTGTCCTTGTTTTGAGCATGAGGCTGGTCTTGATGCCCTCCAGACTTATCTTCCAACCTAGTCAATCTATGGTTCTCTATGCTGCTGCTGCTCCTGCTAGAGGAACCTGGAGATTTTGGCAACAAGCCATTATTTTCTCAATAGAGCTCCTCACACTGCTCAGTTAAAGAAAGGTAGGCATCATTTCATGCCACAGTGACTTTGACTATAAAAGTAGTGCTTCACAAATGTCAGTTTTGTGAGCTTCCAGTTTTAAGCTTCTGGTTTTCTTCATGTATATAAATGGAAGAATGAAAGTCCTTCTAAAATTTACCATTCTTTAGAAATATGACAGTGCTCTGGAAAGAACTGTCTGGTTCCATCCAACATACATACCTGTAGAGGCAATGACCCTTTTGAAATGAATGATATTCCAGGAAAGAATTGATGGCTCATTGTTATATGTCTGCTCTTGCAGCTGCTGAACATGGAGGGAAATTTTTCACCACTAAACTAAGAAATATATGGTACTGGTAAGTACTTACATTATGAAGGAGACTGAGTTGAATGTCTAGATCCGGTACTTCTTGTAGATATTTGTTCACAGAAATAATTAACAAATAAAACAAAAAGTCTACTGCAGCAAACAGAAGCCAGATGCAAAGATGAATAATTACAGGGAGAAAAAAACACAGCATTTTTTTCCTGTCCTTCCTTGTGAAGAAGAAGGATGGGATTGTCACATAATCTTTTCTCTCTTTTCTGTTAAGTGGCAGAACACAAGGTCTTTGCTGTTGCTTTTGGCTCTCATCAAATGCAATGAACTGTTTTGTGATATAAGTATTCTTAAATTTGGTACTATGAGACCCCGCAAATTTTTTGATAAAGAGGCCAGTTCCAAAAGAAACTAGAAAAATCCCAAATATAGGCAATACTTTCTGACCTATATAGGGCAGTATAGTCAACATAAAAGATATCTGGTTTGCAATTCTCTGGATTTCTTGCTCTGTGACATTTAGCTCTTGTTTTAATGCATCATCTGAAATTGAATAAGATGGTGTGAATTTGTGCTTTAGGACCAATAGATCTTCAGGTAGCTCAGCAGGAAGTTTGGCCACCTCATAAATCCATTTTATTGCCTCAACATAGTATTTTATCAAGGCAAATTGCTCGTGCTTTAAATGACAGGTTATACTGTCTGCCAGAACCTTTAGATTACGAAAAATATTTTGAATGTTGCTGGCCACCACAACACCGGTGCCAGCAGTAATAAGAGCATCCCTGCCATTTTTCAGTCCACAAGAAAGGAGGAACAGAACACTAAAACAACGCAGGTGCTTGAAACAGAAGAGCATGATAGAAAGCAAAATCCAGATTAATCCAGAAATCAGTAAGGGCACCAAAGAATGGTGTGCCAAGGAGAAGTGCATGCTAAGGAAAAATAGAAAGCTGGAGAGGAAGCCAACTGCAGAGCAAACTGCAAAAAGCTGCATCTGATACTTCCAGCCAGGCCTCCTTTCAGATATAAAAATTTCCCATGCGTTCCAAGCTATTGAGATGAATTTTTGCATTTTCTTCTGATTGTTGCTGACACGGTAATGGCTCAAACTAAAAGGAAAGAGAAAGAAAAACACTGTTATTTACAGGGTCACACTACTGAGAATGATGTGCTTTTAACTGGTTGTCTGATACTTCTTCACACTGCAAAATATGCAAGTCTGACTCACATGGGGCTGAACCACCACACAAGACCAAAATTTGTGTCCCCAGTGTCACAGATATAAAGATTGAAGTGATGACTCTAAAAGGATTTCTGTCTTTTGTCTTTTATGTTTTGCACACTTTGATTTCTCATTAGCTGTGTAGTGTGTATGTGTGTGAGTGTATGTATGAGAGGCATCATCTCCTACAGCACCCACTGCTCCCCACATATGCTAGCTGTGCGTTGTAGGCACCAAGAAGGGAAAGATAGCACAAAAACTTCCTCTTGGTAGTCCCATGAAGGGGAGCATGGCTCAATCTGTGGGGAGCAGCCAGAGCAGCTGCCAGGGAGGAAGGAGCTGGTGAAGCAGCATGTGCACACTGCCCAGGGATGGGGAATGAAGCACAGCTTCTTCAGGTGGAGGCAGGTTAGTAGAGAGCAAAGAAAGTGTGCTTCAGAGACACCATTCCTTCTTTGGTCTTTTCTGGGATAGCACACCCACAAATTGGTCCATATACAACAAACTGTCCAGGAGCCAGCAGTGTGCCTTACGGCCAAAAAGGCCAATAGTATCCTGGGGTGCCTCAATAAGAACATTCACAGCAGGGTGAGGAAGGTGATCCTGCCCTGTGGAAGATGAGACAGCTACAGAAGCTGAGCTGGGTAGCACCGTTGACCTCTTGGCTCTGGTACAGTGGAAGCCATGAGAGAGCGAGAAACTTAAGGCAAGAACAAAAGTTAAGATATCGTGTCTGGTCACTCTGGCTGCTCTGACAAGAGAAGATGTAACAAGGACATTGCTGGTGCAAGAGTGGAACAGGGACTTGATAACTGAAAAGATTGTGTTGCTATGGGAACATAGGCAAAGGGGTCAGAGTGGAAAAATTTGTACGGAAATCAGAGAACTATAAACACTGGTGACTAGTAAAATAAACTCTTTGCTTGCATAGCATGATCTGTGTCTCTGAATCCCTGCACAGCCCTGGTGAGGCACATCTGGAGTTCTATGTCCAGTTCTGGGCTCCTCAGTGCGAGAGAGACATGGAGCTCCTGAAACAGGCTCAGTGAAGGACTGTGAAGATGATGAGGGAGCTGAAGCATCTCTCTTAGGAGGACAGGCTGAGGGAGCTGAGCCTGTTCAGTCTTGGGAAGAGATGACTGAAAGGGTAATCTCATCAATGTATACAAGTATCTGAAGGGAAAGTGTCAAGAGGATGAAGCCAGGTCTTCTCAGGGATGTCAAGCAACAGGACAAGAGCCAGTGGGCAGAAATTGATGCACAGGAAGTTGCACCAGAACTTGAGGAAAAACTTTACTCTTGTAAGGTACCCAAAAACCTTGCTCGACATGGCTCTCAAAAGGGCTTGCAGTGGTTCTTGTAAGCTCTGAGTTAGACACACGGGACAAATATGGAGAAGATATTCTCAAGAGGTCAAAACAACTAAAACACTTTACTGGAAACTTTAGAAAATCAGAGAAATTTTTGGCAAAAGAATCAGCGCAATATTCAATCAACAAAAAACACTTCTCAAAGCATTAACCTCTAAGCCTGTTTGATGTTAAGTTACATAAAAATTCTGAAAAGAAAGAATTAGAAACAGAAAGACAGAAAGACAAAATACATAGAAGTGGAGACACATAAATACCCCTCCTGGGTTCCAGTTGTGTGCAGCTGATAGAAATTCCAAGAGGCGGTAGAATCAAGACATGCTTGCCTCATGCTGCCCTTTGAACACCCCTCGGCCCTTCCCCCAGGTGGGACTTGTGGTCATTTGGCCACTTAGGAGCTGGGTAAGGGTTCCAGGGGTGGGGTGAGCAGCACTGCCTCCAGTGTGCTGGGCACTGGCACTGCCAGGCACTGATACAGGGCTGGGGGCTGCAGGGCTTGTCACCATCCCTCCTTCTAAACTAGTATGCTTGTTATGTAAATAACTAAATATTTCTGTGATTCAATTCAGTTTGATGGGAGACAGTTCAGTGCATGTATCTTTCCTTGTTTTTTTTATAACATAATACTTATAGTGCAATTTTTCCAAAGATGCAAGGTCAATTCATACGCATATTAGCATTTTAACGTTCTAGAACAAATGAGATACTAATTAAATAAAATAAACTGTGGTAAATTTATCTTAAATAGGAAACATTTGTCTTTTTAAAATCCATCCTGAAGATATTACTTTGTCTTTTGCTTAGCTTGAACACAGCAGGTAGCCAGGAACTAAACTGTAATTTTGTACACACACTGTATTTTATTATCATTAGACTTTATGAATCCTGCTAGCATTTACTGAACCATTTACCCCTCCTTCTCCCTGTTATTAGTTACTAGTTGTGTAATTATCTCCTTTGTGTGCAACAGGAGCTGAATGTTATGGAAGCAAGCATCCATCACCAGCTGGGACCTTCTTGTACTGATATGCTGCTTTTCCTTGGCCCTACTTGAGCCTGATGCTTTATAGTGCTGAGGACTATCCTGAAAAATGCTGAATGTTCTCCATGTTCAACCACTTCAGCACAGGTGAGCAGTGGGCAGTAGGCTCTTAGGGTGGTCTTAGTTCCTGGCACTATCACAGGGCCTGGCAAGGCTGAGAAAATCGCTTCCCTCCAGGGCCTAAGTGAACTCAGCTGTAAATGAAGTACAAGAGCAATTAACAGCTCCTTGACAGGAGCAAAATCAGCTAATCTGTGCCCCAGAAATAAGTAGATGTCACCATATTTGGGGGGGGATTCAAGTGAAATGGGGAGGAGGGCTAGTTTATGAACTTGGGTCCAGCTCTGCTATGTGCAGAACTGCCCTTCTGCTTATGTGGATGGTCTGCTTTGTCCTCTTTCTACTGAAAAGCATTTTTAGGCAGCATAATCAAAAAGGAGATGTTTATGATCCTGAAATCAAGCAGAACCAGACCTAACAGCCAGCAAACCTTGTCAGCAAATCCTGTACTTCTGTGATCAGATCGTTAAACAGTGTGTGCTGCCACAACTTCTTTACAGACCAAAGAAAAATTGCCCTGCACAGTGAAAACTTCTGGCATTCTGTTCTTGATTTAACCTTAACCAAATAAAATGCAAAAAGGCTAGCATTTATCTAATACTATCCAAAACAGCTATGTAAGAAAATAACACAGTATGAGTTTTCTTCAGCAGCACCAATTTTACAGTTGTTCTCAGGCAGCTTATACATCATTTTGAGCATTTGTATGTATAGGTACAGTGAATTGGGGTTAATGCTTATCAGCATTCAGTAAATGGCTGCAATATGTGACTGAGATTTTGGCATGACTGCACCCTTAGACTTAAAAAAAGTGCTTCTAGACTGGGAGGCTGGAGACTTGAAAAATACGGACAGAACTTGAAAAGAATCTGCTTTCCGAGCAGATTCAATGCTGTTACGTGAGACCTCTGCAGTACTTGGAACATACATGGTAGGTTTGTCCTTAACCTGCATGAACCCAGAGCTTTAAGGCAGAAAAGGCATTGTAAAGACACAGTGAAAATTGGAGCCTGTGGCATGGATGCTCAGTTGTCTCTCCATGGCCACTGAAGGTCACACAGGGAGCGTTCTCATCCCCTCAAGAGCCCATGTCTAAGCTTAAGTTTTCCAGGTAAGAGTCAGGCTCACAGTGTACATTTCTGTGGCTTGTCTGACACCTCAGTTTTCCCTACATAAGGCATCAGCAACAGGCATAGATATTCAGCCTTGAGTACAGGAGAATCACTCAAAGGATGAAAACTCTAAACCTAAAAAGAATGTCTAAAAAAACCTCTAAACCTAAAAAGGCTGAACATTCTTATATCACCAGGCACTTAAACAGCTGTGAATGCTTTGGAAAGGAAAATAATAATCTAGCTTATAGGTGAAAATAAATTTTTGGCATCACTGAAGAGGCTAATTCAGAACTTAAAAAATAGTAAACTTTGAGGGCTTTCTGAGATGATTCCTCTTAAAAACATGAATCACAAAAGCTTTCCTGAAGCTGTTTGGTGCAGTTAGGAATTTCAAGGCTGACAAGAACAAAACCTTCGTTTCAATTGCAGTCTGAAGAAAAGTACTTTTTCTTCTGTCCTGTAACATGAACTAAGGTGGGAACTGCTACCATTATTTATGTAGCATAAGGAAAGACTTATTCTTGGAATGCTGTTTCTTACTCTGAACTCAATTTCTTTACACCATAGCTTCTAGGTATGAAAAATTCCCACTCCCACAGAGGGGAGCTAGAAACTCTTGTGCTCTACTTCTACTTCTGTAACTGATTTTTTAGTTGGGTCCAAGGGGAACCTCTCTATGCTTTAGTTTCCCTCTCTAGGAAATATTTACTGAGCTCTGGAAGCATGGTATTCTTCTACCATATGGCATGCTGGCAGGAGTAATTATAGAAACAAATTTTCCAAAGGAGCTTCTCTGGCAAGGAGGTTGGGCCACAGTTGACTTGTGATGTACTGAATTTAATGCAACATATCTAAAAGGTATTTTTCTAGTCTTATTTTAAAATAAATGAGAAAAATTTAAAAGTATTTTAAGATCCTGTTTGTGGTATTTCAGATATGGCTACAGGTTTGAGGAAGCAGAAGGTAAGTACATAGCGCCAAGAGTCCCTAGAAAACATCACTCCAGCTCAGCCATGAGCCCTGTGCTAGAGCTATGTAGTTTTTTTATAGTATGTTTATGCTATGTATGCTATGCTATGTATGATTTCTTCCCTGGCTTCTATGGACACTACTCCATATTCATCCTCCAAGTAGCTGTGGCTGCCTCTGCTACCAGCTTGGTCCTGTCCTAGTCCCTTGCTCACCCTGCAGCTGATGATGGCTTGCTACATATAGAATGGAATAGAATAGGGCACTTGAGTTGGAAAGGGGCCAAAACAATCATCTAGTCCAACTGCAATAGGTTGAAACTCTAAATTTGCAGAGAGAATTTGTGAAATATTTTCTACCTAGGCTGTTGCTTGCTTAGAGGTGAACAGCAAGGTCTACATATCTAGTATATGGATTTGTTACCCATGCAAAGACCTTTCCAATTTTTAATACAAGGGAAGAAACAGGTATCGCCCAAAAATATATAGTGAGTAGAACAATAGGATTTACTTAAAAATTAGGGTTTTTTTAAACAGAGATACAGCTAAATCAGCAAAGCATGACAAAAAGAGTCAGATCTCTAAGTCTACTTTCTATTTTTAATGCAGACCTAAGTCAGGCAAAGCCTGGGGACTACAAGTGCCATTGAGTTAGGACTGAATAGTTCCACCCAGTTTTTGCACCTTCACACCAGGTCTGGTATTACTTTCTCTGCACAGCACTGTTATTTGGGCTCATCTCAGGAGGACTATGGAAGTTTGGCAGACCCTTTGCCCAAAACAGTGTGTGGGACCCTTATACATAAAAACAGTGTCTTATCAAAAGAAACATTAGATTAAATGGGAAACTTAGATCCCATTGATGCTTAGCTTCACAGTGATCTTTGCCTCATAAATCCTGTCATGATTTTATACAGGAATTAAAGAAGAAAATACACAATAAGAATATAAAAAAAAATATTTCTTTTTTTTTTCAGGAGCCTTCTTTTCTTGCCTGAATCAGTTGCACTGAAATGTAAGAAAATTACTTCCCTCTTTTTAATACCATAAAAATATCCAGTGCTGAACTATGGCATAGGAAAAGCAAAAATACAGGAAGAAATCCCACATTATTTCCTTTAGTCAATGCAGGGCATTAAACAGAAAAACAAAAGCCCAATATAAAATCCAGCAACATTACTGCAGCTATCCCCAGGGTTTCATTGACACCCTCATAAATTCTCAAGTTCACATTATTTGCTTTTAACTGCATGTGGAAGGAAAGTAAATGGTACTAAATACATTAAACAGAAGAGGTGACTAAAATATCTAATCATATATGTGCTCATAGGAACTTGAAATACTAAGCAACACAGCAGTGCAGATATAATTTATACACAAGGAAAAAAAAAAGCAAAAATAGCAACTGAATGAGATCTCTTTTTCTTCATGTATTGAAAATAGATAACTTGGGATAATTCTAAGCACTACAAGATATTACAAGTTTTTTAGGATGCCACAAATTGATTAAATGTCTTCTAATATGAGATGTCTATAGCACTGGAGGTTGGACTCAATGATCTTTTAAAAGTGTTCTTCCAACCCAAAGTGTTCTGTAATTCTGTGATGTCCACATCTGAGCTGTCTATATGTCAATGAAGAGAAAAGGGCAGCTTCCCAGAACCATTACTTCGGACCTGTTTTAAAAGTCCACCCTCCCAGACGATGGATTGCATTCTGTGAGAACTTTAGCTCAACTATGAAAAATGTCTGGGTTACTCAGAGCTGGGCAGAGGAACCTCTCCCCGTGTTTCCTAATTGCCAGCACAGTTTGTATTGGACTAAGCTGAGAACTCAGAAAAGGATGCAGAGAATGTATTGTGTGCAGCCATAGAATATGGGCAGCTATGGAAGGGACATAGAACAAGAAATCAAATGTTCTCACAACTCTGTGGGCTGTGTTAGGAAGCTGTGATGCAACAAGCCCACAGATATATTCTTCCCTTAAAACACAGGAAGGAATGTAGGCACAGTTTGGGAAACCCAAATGGCGATTTTCCTATTGCCAAAAACAACTTTACAAAACATAGAAAATTCCAGTGTGAGGAAAGGAAGGGAGCATATGAGATTACATAGTCCCTCTTCTACATCTCTACATAGATTTTTGGGGAGTTTAGGAGTAAATTGTTTCACAGACTTTAGGAATAGACTCTCTAATCAGTACGGTGGCAACAGTTAACTTTAAGGAAGTCCTTTTACCTTAGAACAGCTAGCTCAGTCCATGATTACTGCCCAAAATTCCTTGATAGTAACCTTAGAGTATTACTTACAGGCACTTCTGTAAAGAGCTTGAAGGTTCTTCACAGTTCTGTGTGTCTCTTGACTTCGATGGGGAACTGAGATGGACAGTAGTAAAAAATCTCACATGAGCAATTTTTTTTCCTATACCCTCCCTCAATGAGTCAGACACTCTACAATTTCAAAATTGTTCTGGTTTGACAAAGATTCATGAGGAAGTAACTTATGCACAAGACCAGAATAGTACATAATTTGCAAGTGCCACTTTCCACCTTTTTTTTTCTGGCAGAGTAATAGATATCAGCAAATGAGTTCAGGGCCCAAATTTCAATGATTTAATATTATGTTGAGTAATGCCTTAGGTCTAGAACATTTTGGCTATTTTGGTACTTCCTTTGAAACTAGCAGCAATTCAGTACGCAAAGAAATTTAAAGCTCTAATAATTTTCACCCCAAAAATGTTCCTACAGAGTTATCTGCAAATACTTTTGTAGACAGCATATCAGAATATGGTCCTTAGAACAAGATACACCTTAAATATACAATAAAGACACAAGCTATATAAAATAAAGGTAATTTATATACAGGGGGGTAGAACTGCTATGCAGAGGAACTTTTGCTTTAACTTTGGCACTTAAACTTCTGTTTTAAATCTACTATTGGTTTCTGCAGACACAGTTTGCATGTGCATTTGTGTGTATTGAGAAGAAAGATAATTCTGGACAGCCATACTCTCCACTTGAATTGGGTCACACATGTCCTATCAATTATTTATCTATTGAACCAGCCAGTCTTTTCATTCAGTTGTCATTTGGGACCATCTGACAAAGTGGACAACAGATTTAAAGCAAATCAAAGGCTGATACACAGCTCCACAAGGACAACAACAACAACAAAAAGAGTAAGAGGATTCATACGTATGATACCTTTTCAATAATATCCTTCATACACTGCCTTTTTCAGCCATTTTCAGAACTAACTTGCAATTATGGTTTTACTGTTTATGTTTAACCTTGCAGATTCATTTTTCTCAGAAATGTCATAGGTGGTTTGGTCCATTGCAGAGATATTTCCTGCTAAATTTAAGGAATTCTAAACTGGAGACTTCTCATTTAGACTCTGATTTCAAAGATCCAGAACTGTACACTAGTCTTGGTTCTGTCCTTGAACTCTTTGCAGAATCCAATCAACAACTACTGTAGCGCTGGCATGCACATCTTCTATTTGCCCTCTATTTGTCTCTCTGTGTAATTTTCCAGACAACTGGTTTTCCAGCAGATGCTGATAGCAATGAAGTAGCAGGCTGAGCCCAGCTTACCCCTCCACAGAGCAGCCATACCCCTGCTCTTCCAAAAGCAGCTACTGAACAAGTTCAGAAAGCTGGCAGACAGAAAGGTGAACATAGCACAATGTTCATAGCATCTAAATTATGCATAATACAGGGCTATAATTAGATACAGTGGACCATCTGTAACTGGAGAAAGTCTCTGATTATTATAGGATGAATGGATGAATGATCTTTAACATATCGTTCATATTATGAAATAAGGGAATGTTCTGTCAAGGGATGCACATAAGGGCATATTAAGTCAGACCAAGCCTCCATTGAACCCAGCACCTCAGCCTTGATAGCAGCATATAGCAGATGTCCACAGAAGCACACAATGGGAAATATGGACTATTTGGACATGGCCTAGGTGACCCTGCATAGGGAGGGATGGGTGGAGATGACCTCCAGAGGTCCCTTCCAACCTCAACTATTCTTTGGTTCCATGACCATTGAGATTACTCTTTTCATTTTTGCAGCCTCTGAGGCCTATCCAAGTGGCAGCACAACCATCTGGCACTCCTCTTAGGTTATTATCATCTGCAAAGCTCCTGAGGGTGCACCCCTTCCAGGTCAGTAATGAAGATGTTATACTGTATTGGCCCCAATATCAGTGTCCCATGGGACACACCCCTAGGGAACTTTGTGTAGCTGAACTTGTCATTGTTGATCCCTGGGCCCAGTAGTTCACCCAGTTTCCAATCCAACTCATTGTCCCTTTATCTACCCAATATTTTGTCAGCTTGTCTATGAGAATATTATGGGAGACACTGTGGAAAGCCCTTCTGAAGGTGAGCTAAACAGCATCCACTGCTCTCCCCTCCCCCACTTAGTTAGTCACCTCATTGCAGTCTGTCACATTGAGTAACCATGAATTCCCCTTTGTAAATACGGGCTGAATGCTCACTGCAAATGGTTTTCAAGATTAGTTGCTTTGTAACCTTCCCAGAGACCAAAAAGAGGCTAACCAGCTCCCTGGATCATCCTCCTTTCCTTCTCAAAGATGGGAGTAATATCTGCTTTCTTCCACTCTCAGGAACCTCTCCCAGACCCCACGATGTTTCAAAGACAATCAGAAGTGGCCTTGCAGTGACATCAGCCAGCACCCTCAGCTCCCATGGGTGCCTCCCATCAGGTCCCATGATTGCACATTTGCTTAAAGGTGCCCTAACTTGATTCTCTTCCACCAAGGGTAAGTCTTCCTTGCTCCACTTGCCCTTGTCTCAAAGGCCTGGGATTCCTAAAGACTGGTCTTCATAGGAAAGGCACATTTGAAGAAAGGGATTTTTGCATTCCCTTGGGCTATAAATGAGAAAGAAAGTAGTTTATGGTCATCTGGACAGACTAGTACCACCCCTTACATTTTCAAGAACAAGGCTTTACCCACACCCACCAATTTGGATCAAGGGCTGGCAGTATTTCTAGTGTCTCCTAGAGAATCAAATGTGCTGTAAAGTACACAAAGATAATGTAGAAATCAACCCCACAGTCTGAAAGCTACCTGGGGCCATAGCTCCCTTCAGAGATACAGATTTTCATAAAGAGCTTCAGCTCGTCTTTCTTAACCCATATGCTATAACCAGATGCACCAGTGTCACTGTTTTTGGTTTGTTTTGGGGGTTTTTTTGGCAGGTTTTTTTTGGCAAGTTTTTAAACACAGAATATTTTAATGACCCACTTACAGCACATCCTCACAAACTCTTGGCAGTACCACATTTTCTGGGTTCAAGGTGGATGCCTGCTGTCTGGTGGTGCCTAAGGGGCAATAATATTCCCTCTCTTGGGGGAATATTATCTCTAGCAAACATCAGCTGCTGGGGTTGTCTGGTTCCTGGAACTTCCCCGCTGACGTTGTCGACTACTGGCCACTGTAAAATGGGAGGAACAGACAGTTTATAAATTTGAACAACAGTACAACAATGGCTGCTGTTTTTTCTTCTGCTCTGCCACTGCAGTGCAGATGCTTCTGCACTTAAAAAATTGAGGATCATTCAAAAATTAGTGCATTTATGACCTTTTTCCTAATTTTCTTCTCAGTCCCTGCAACATGACTAGCAAAACTTGCACATAAAAGGTATTAAAAATGTCACTGCTTGAGATCCTACTGTTCTGGCAGTTGCTCAATGCATTTCAACAGATAATGATGTGAGTAACACAGTGTGTGTGTTAATTTGAACCCCGATTAGCATAGTTTGGATAACACTGTGCTTCAACCATTGTTACATGCAGTCTGTATAGTGGGTTTTTTTTGTTTTCTTTAGGATGCTGAAGATTGCTTCCTTTTGTGGCAGCTGTGTGTGGCAAAAACAAAGCAAGTTCAGAGCTCTGAATACTATGCTTCATTGAAAGCACTCCCTATACTGCTTTCCTCCTACTAAGAAAGATCAGTTAGCAACTAATAGCCCTTCCTTGTAGCTGGCATTTGTAAATATTTGCACCCTTGTTTTTGAGTCATGGCTCTAATTATTGTTTCTGTTTTACTGCTGCAGCAGAAATTTAGATTAAAAAAAGACAATTGCATTTTATTTTCTAAATATCCAAGGAAATTAAATAATGACAGTGGATTGTTATTCCCAATGAGCAGAGCTCCACCGGATGAGCAGTATGTCTGGAGCCAGCAACAAATCATGAATAAATGGTTCTTGGATTGAATCAGGATTGTGGAAACTCACTTCTGAGGGGCCTCAGTGAAAAACCCAATCCAAACACTGCTGAGCTTCAGTAAAGTTTGTATTTTTTGCTGGTAGCTGAAACTAATCTTTATATGATAGAAAGGTATTTTTTGAATCTTTGAAAACACTGACTGGATGTTTGCTATAGAGAACTGTTCCTGTAGGCAGAGCTGAGGAAGGTTCCTTAAAGTCTCCAGGAAAGTAGTTAAGCAGGGAGTTTTCAGCTGACTAATTGTCACTAATAGCCACATAAATGCTTCTGACTTGTCCCAGGAAAATGAGATCTTGATATCTCTCTATGGAGTCTTGATTGAGTGTCCAACAGGTATCATGAAGTGGCTGTCCAAGGCATAGATTTATCACATCCTTTTTTTTATGAAAGCTGGAAGTGCCTCTCTTGGCTGCTACAAGTTACTTTACTTTGTTTATATTTCATAACCTCTTCTATGTAGGAGATGCCACTTCCAACAAATTACAGAGCCAGCTACAGCTGCTACCTCCAAATGCAGAGAGAATAGGCATTTCAAATGAACATAAAATCAAAGTTTAAAAAAGCAATTTTAGCAGTTTCAGAGTTATAATGAGGAGCTGCACCTGCCAAACTAGCTCTTCCAAAAAACAGGATACAGCATCTGTGAGATCCTGGATTATGGGGTCTGTAACCAACCTTATTTGGAAATAAATGCTGTTTGGTTCATGGCTGCCTGTAGGATTCTTGCCCTCCACTCCACAGACTGAACTGTGAGCAGATTCATGGGCACATACTTTTGGGCTGGAGTTTTGCCTGGCACACTCATGTAGCTTGTTTTGGACTCATGTGGGTCCTGGCCTGAGCATTCCCACCCTTTGTAGCATTATGTACCCAGCTGCTCATCTATTCCTGCTTTAACTCATTACAAAATCACACTGCTTAGAAAAAAACATATTATTAAAACCCCTTCAAATAAGTGGTATCACTTTCACTTTGTTAGACTGGCTAGAGACTGAACAAGAGATTATTCCAGAAAATTTGAAAGGGGAAGAATTCTCTGCTGAGCTACAATAATGGGAATGGACTGGGAAGAGTGCAGAAAGTTCTCAGGCTGAAGATGTTGTGTGCGCTCCTGCTTGGTGAGGGTACACATGGGGATACTCACAAGGCACATTTCTGGGAAGTGGCTTCCAGATTATTTTCAGCTAAAAGTGACCCTCAAACTATTCATACACTGATAACTGATTTTTCATTCCTTTTTTCTCCTTTGTGTTTTCATCCAAATCTTCACTTAATATCATAATAACTATTACACCAAAGCAAAAATACACCAGATGTAAGAGTTGAGTCCTTTAAAAGACTCAAAGGAAATGAAAAGCAAATAGGATGTGCCACAAAAAGTTTTACCCCAGACAGTTAAACTGTAATAAAATACCAAAAAATTCCAATCTCATTTTTCTATAATATATATTATTCCAGATAACTGAAGCCAGCATTGCTCCAGTGAAGATGCCCAAACAGCAAAGACTGACAAAATTATAATGGAAAAAGGTTATATGGAAAAAAGAGAAAAATATAATAACAGCACTTGTTGGACCATATCTTACCAGGAAATCTGATACATGGCTAATAAATTTCTTACTATATGCTATGAAAAGAGTCTGTGAGATAAGGAAAGAAATAATATACCCAAGGAATAGCAACTAGAGAGCAATCTTAGCTTAGAATAATGTAAGTTGAATTTATAAAGGAGCTATCAAAGCATCTGGCAATGTTGCTATGAAATAGGTCTGGCGTTTCCATCTTCATCCCTCAGTTACTTTGAAGGCATTTATAACTTGGCTAACCTGCTTAAAACTTGCAGTAAAGTATTATTTTCCAGTCTTGCTTGGATGTTTGGGTATTGTTAGTGACTAATAAGAAAATGCCTTCTCACCAAAAAAAAAAAAAAAAAAAAAAAGGAAAAAAAGGAAGAAAAAAAAAGGAAGAAAAAACCAAAAATATAAGGAGAAATAAGTCAGCCTGAGGCTTACAAGACAATACTTGCTCTTTCCAAAGCCTTTCCTTGTGTTGCCTACTTCTGACCAAAGACTGATTTTTCTGTCTTCTGTTTTGTGCCTTTCACGTGGTTGTGCTAAAGAATGGCTTCTTTATATTAAAAAGAAATGATGAGGGAGGAAGTGGTAGATGCAATGAAGTTAGTTCTTGTGCACAATGAATACATGATACTAAAATCAGTATAGAAATAGAGTGGTTTGAGAAAGAAGTGGTAAACAAAGGGGAAGACACAGAATGAAACCCACAGAGCATTGTAAAACAAACCTCAACACATATGAGTTTGCAGAGTTATGGAAATAGTTAGACTTTCATGAGATATTAATTTATGGGTTTCCATCTGCCCTGTAACTTTATAGGACATGTTATCTCCCAGGATAATTATTGCTTTGGGCTGGAAGGGACCTTAAAGACCCTTTAAAGACCTTAAAAACCCACATGGGCAGGGGCATCTCCCACTAAACCAGGTTGCTTGAACTCCACCCACCTGGCCTTGAACACTTCCGAGGAGGAGGCATCCACAGCCTCTCTGGGTGGCCTATACCTTACCAGCTCATAGCATTAGATGCTTCCTAGTCTCTAATCTAAATCTACTCCCTGTCACTTAAAATACATTATTCCTTATGGAAGCAAGCAAAGAGAAATGGCACACAGCCTACCAACTAGAAGTTGCAGCTCATGACAGTTCTGGTCAGGAGGAAGGAAACTCAAATATGGAGAAGTTAATATTTATTTATAAATGATATTATAACACTAGTAAAAAGTGAGCTCCCAGTGTGAAAAACTGAAAGGTGGGAATCTGCTCTTCTTCTGACCTATGCAGAAAATTTTGACCCTGATATTTACTAATAAAATCAGAGGACTAGCTGTATGACACCTTAAAAGAAATTTGGTGTAGTGCAAAAGTAAAAGAAAAGCATTTTCTGATATAAATACTGCTAGTTGTCTGCAAAGAGTAGAAAATGGAAGAAATTTCCTGCAGTTATACACTTTTTTTGTTTTTTAAACTGATTCATTATAAGTTTTGAAGTAAGTCTGGAACAGTGATGGCAGTAATTAATTATTTAAGTTGTTATGGTGAACAGCATACATCAAATGAAGCAAAATATAAAACCCAACAATAAATGGTAAAATATATAAGAAAAGGAGTTTCCATTCCTGCAGATGTATTTCCTTCTGCATTTTTATGAAAAGCCACATCCAGGCTTCCCATAAATTATCCTTTCTTCAGTAATCAAAACTTCAATTAGCATTTGTCAACATTTGTACTTTGTTAGGAAGAAAACAGCTTATGAACCATTTCCTTTCCTGTAATCAGGCAAAGATTGTGTACAGGATGAGACAAGCCAATTTGGAGCTACAAAACTTTCTGTACAGGGGAGTAAGGAGGCTTTTAGGAAGACAGCTTTCCAGGTGAAGCTAGCCAGTCAGAGCCTGATTTTTCTGTAAGTACTCAAACAACACAGATCATACACCAACACCAGGCAAACATGATTAAAAACTGATCTTAACAAAAAGATTTATAGGAAAGGTAGCTGTCTTGAGGACACTTTTGTGTTGAACTGTAATTGCTAATGGGATGAATTACACTGTGCTGAAAGAGCTCAGTAGAGCCATGAGACTATTAAGGATTGTTTTGAGACACCAGCCAAACCTCCTGGAAGCAGGGCAGGGAGCAAGCCTGAGGCTGGTTTCTCCCTCCACTGTGGAAACATGAGGCAGTATGGAAGAGAGTTTGCATAGAGAGTTAGCCTGGGATGTGCTCAAAATCTGAACTGTAGATTATACTATATTTTAAAAGTTCTACCATGGAAAATTAAAGTCAATAATTCTTGCTGAAAAACTTGCTCCTAGCTGGCAAATGCCCTATTTTGTACTTTTCAGTGTTCCAAAGAAAATATCAGTGCTATGAATAATTATTGCATTTTCTTTGCTTTTGGCAGGCTGTAAATGTTTTACTCAATTGGGTGAGAATAAAGGAAGATGCTCAATATGCTGTAATTACTTTTACTATTTCTTGTTTAACCAGTTCTCAATGGATCTTCCCTCTTCATCACAATTATACTGAAAGCTCTTTATTTCTATATCTTTTCCATAGACATTGTTTAAATATGAATGAGATTAAATGACTGTAAAAGGAAGTGCAACCAAGCCTTTTCAGTAACAGTCAGTGAAGTTCCTCCTTGTTTTGCTTAAGTTTCATAACAAGATTTATATCTTAGTTACTGGAAAGAAAAAAATCCTTGTCATATCTTTAGTCAAATTGATTTGCTACTATTTGTTCAGAACACCAGTGCCATAGAGAGTTTAATCTAGCTCTAGGATAATGGGTAAATATTGAAGTCTGACAGATATGAACCTCTTATTTCCTGCAGTTTGCTAAATATTCATTAAAGTACAACAAACATGTTTCATTTTTTTAATGAAAAACTTTTTTTTTTTCTAAGTGCCACTGCTCCAGTTTCCCTAGAAGGGAAAGACCTAGTCCACATTAATGGAATTTATGTAGGTGGCAGTCAATTGGTTTGCCCTTCTTTTTGGCAAAACCCCCCATCTTGAACCTTTCTCACAGCTCTAGTCCTCTATTCAAGCAGAGAGTCTAGGCTTTGATTTAGACACATGTTGTCTCATAGCCACACAAACTATGTTAACATTTCCAATACACTCATGATTCCTTTCTTCATGCAACCCAAACAAACCATAATGCAGACAAAACAATGTAATACACCTTTCCATGCCTCCATGCTTTCCCACTCCTGGCTGGTTTTTTGGCTTTTATCTTTCTCCCTGGGAAGCAAACCTCATGTTCTACACCAGGCATTTTCTTTAAATTATGGAACATCTCATATCCTCTCATATCCAAACTTCCTTTCTGTATAGTTTATAATCCATATCAAGATGAAGCCATGAAAAAAAAATCCCTTTTCAGGTTGTTGTTACTGACCCTACCAGACTTTTGACTTAGCTACCAGCCAACCTAGATGCCTTCTTGGTCTTTCAATGCCCTTGTCCAGAGATTCAAGCAGAAGTGTTTCAGAGCTTCACAGAAGTCTGGTTTTAGTCCTGTGACATCACTTCCAAAAATTTCAGTCAAAGGTGAAGGCAAAATTTTGCAGATTTTGAGACTTCAGTAATCAACATAGCAGTGGCAGTTCATGACTTCAGCTGGAAATGTCACCATGAATTGGTTAGGGATCACAAAAATGCGATCCAGAGCTGGTGGTTGTATTCTTCAGCCCAGATATATTAGAAAGTGGCTGAAAATGGGCTTGACTCCAGTGCTCATGTGAAATGATCCAGGCCAGATCTGCCATGGTGGACAGATTCCCTTAAACCCTGCTACAGGGTCATAGCTGTGACATGCATCAAAGAAGTTCCCAGTGCTTCAGCTTCATCACAGACACTGCCCTCTCCACCTCCAGCCACAAGCCCAGCTAGCAGCACTCTTGCAGCACTCAGCCCTAAGAGCTCCCTGCAGCTCCTCAGTACCAACCCAGCACACCCAATGCTCTCCTGTGCTCCTCCCACACAGTGGGAGAGGAGATAATTGTGGGGAAGGTGGCAGGAGAGAGGAAAAACTAAGATAATTTTAAGAACTTTCTGGGGACATGGGAGGAAGGAGAACTTTAACCTTGGCTGCTGGTCCTGGTCCACTCTCATATCATAGTCAATCACCTACACAGTTCCCACTTTAGACAGGACTAGAGGCTCTCCCAACCCCACAGGTGGGCGTCAGTTTGTTTGGGGATTTTTTGATTGATTGTTTAGGAGTTATTTTTGTTGATTTTTTTGTTGTTGTTATTTTTGTTTGGTTGGTTTTGGTTTTGTTTTGGTTTGTTGGTTGGTTTTTTTTGCTTTTTTTCCCCTGTCCAGGATACATATCTCCTTTTCCATATAATATACAGAAAACTCTCAAGCTGCCTTGACTATCAACAGCTGGGCTTGTTGTGGGAATGTGGAGCTGGCTTCCCAAGGATCATTTGAAGCATTTTGCCCCTCACGTGTAAAGCTGTGTAACAGCTCTAGGCACATTTGAAGTTTTCTTTACCTTCTGTCAATAAAATCCTTACCCAGCTTCCAGGGCTATATGTCTTTGCATTTAACAGGTTGCTTTTCAGTTTTAGAGTGGCAGAGTGTACCTGTGTGTGGGTGAGTGTCAGAAGAGACATAAGACTCTTTTAGAGCCTAACTAAAATGTCTTGTTTCCACTAAGAAAGAGTTGTCTAAGAGTTGTAAGGAATGAGAAGAGCAAAATATTTCTTCATCTGACCATACCTGATGGATGACAGTGGGATACACATTACTGATAGTGCACAAGGTACTTTTGTGTGGGCAGACAGAGTCTTCCTGGGGTATGCAGTGGCAAAAGAATCCAGTGCACTTCCTACCCAAAATCAAGGTTACTCAGAACGTACCACAGAGCTTGCTGCTGATCCTTCACCCCAATGTGATTCCAAAACGTGTTCTTGAACTATACTAAACTGATTTAAAAACTCCGTGCAGGCACAGCTCCATGCTGGCCAGGATATGTTCTGTCCTAAACCCAGGGTTAAATAATATTTCCAGTATAACTGTAAAGTTGTATTTTTTTGCAGAATATTTGATTTTATTTATGAAGTGAATGAAATTAGAACAAAAAATACTTAGTTTATGTATTTATCTCCCTTTTAACTGCAAAGCCATACTTGAAAGACCATGTAAAATGACCTATGGATGTTTTTTCCCTCAAAATTAAAGTTCTTCACTTAAAACAGTTGAGATAAAGGGCTTTGGTGGCACAAATGCAGCATATTAAAACTGGTTATTAGCCCATGTGGCAAAGAAGAATGGAATTTGTTTCTATTTTCCAAACTCAGAATGATTGTGTATATTTTGTTTTGTTTTTGTTTTTAATTAAAACTCTAGTACAGCATCTTTTGTGTTTGTGGTAATTATGCTGAACTTTGCATCCCAAAGGAGAAATGTGTAAATGGTTCACTCTTTTGTGGCTATTTGTTCATCCCATCATCTCAGGAAATATATTTTCCAAGCTCTGCATTAATTTAGCCAGCTGGTGACTAAAGTCATTTGTGTTAATACAAACAGAGCAGAGTTAAACAGAATAGAGTACATTTCTAAGTAATATAATATGGCCATCTCAGGAAGCAGTAATTGTACAGATGGATATAAGTTTATTCTTTATTATTCATATGCTAGTTGTCAATGTGGATGGAGAATGGCTCATAAATCATTTACAGCTGTCACGGGAAATGTTTATATTTTGACAATTTTTCAAGCTTTCCTGCTGTCCTCAAATCCAACATGGATACTACTCTCAACTTGCATTGTAACAGGGAAGTTAGGCTTTATCAACCATACATGATACTCTCTGCCTTGGATTTGAAGGATCCACTAAAGACTCAGCCTGGATAGGTGGCTGAGGCTCTGCCCTGAGCCAGCAATGCTGCAGCACACAAGCAGTGATGCTGAAGGCCACTTGCCAGCTGTCAGAGGGGAAATAACTGAGTGATCCTTCACCAGCACAAATATAACTGGCAGAGCAGCATGGTACAGACACCCATGAGCTACCTAACCAAAGATTTTGGAGAAAAAGGGGTGTGTATTCCAAAACAGAAGTGTTGAAATCAGTGCAAGTCCATCAACTTACAGTGAGTTCCCATAGGGGTAAATGTTACTGTGCAGTTTGCACTCTTAGGGTCCATGGAGAATACAGGACAGATCTGAATTCCAGTGGTACGATGGAATTCAGGACAGTGGTACCTTCCCAGAGGTGGTGAGCCACATCCTGAGCTGCACATGGTTGCTGGAGGGCCCCACTGTGCTCCTTGATCCCCACAAACTCACTGGGACAGTCAATAACATGGCCTTACACTGTTTTCAAACTTCCACAGGGCTCTGGAATTACAGACGATTGCCAAGCTCACCTCCTGGCCATCCTCTAGCTCCATACCCTCAAAGTCCCTACTGCCCACCCAAGTCCTTTCCATCTCCCAATTTCTCCTCTGGGGATCCCAGGGCTGCCACTTCTGCCACCTCCACTGCCAGTCTTCAGTCTTGGTCGACCCTAAAAAGCCAGCCTGAGTTTGGGCTGGCAGCACCCATGTCCCTGTAGACAGTGTGCCACCACCCTGAGCTCCCGGAGCCCCAGCCCTATGCTGTGCCAGCCCACACCTGGCACAGTCTGTGCCTTTTGCCAGGTAGCAGCCTGCTTCTGCAGAAATGCCCTGGAAATACCTTTCCAAGGAGGCTTCTCCACTTAATATCAGGAGTCAGCATGGGATAATGCCAAAAGATTATTTAGACTGCCTGGCATGCACTCTCTTGTAATAACACCACCACTAAACACCTTGTGTTCTATAATGTTTCAAATACTCCTGTTTCATACTAAAACCAGGAGGCATTCCTGTAACAAACTGTTACATGTAACAAATCCTGATGAACAGACTTTTGCGGTAATCCTGTAAGTTTAAATTTCACTACAGTTTGCACTTCAGAACTTGAATCTCATAAGAGGTGTGTGTTTTCTCAAACATGTGCCATCTCAAACTGAGGACCCTCCCATCCCAGCTGACTCCACCAGGTCACATCACCTGTACAATGATGTCCATACCCCCTGAAGTCTCCTCTCCAACAGGAGATTGGACTAAAGTCCTACTGAGGTCCCATCCAGCCTGAATTATCCTACTATGATTCCACTATTCCTTCCCAGGTACAGGACTTTGCATTTGCCTTTGTTGAATTTGTGCTTTTGGTGCAATAGCACAGAGCCCTTGAAGATGTTGTCTGATTCCTTGCTCCCCAATTGGTGTTGAATGCAAACTTGCTGAGAGCAAACTCCATCAGGTCATCAGTAAAGATGTTTAAGTTAACAGGTGCCAGGACAGACCCCTGAACTCTGCTCCTGCAACATCCAGAATTCTATGGATTATATCCCTTTAACCACTGTCCTTTAATCCTGACTACACAATCAGTTTTTTACCCATCCAGTGTCTACCCATTTAGACAGTCACATCCTAACTCTGGTACTTGATGGACTTCCTGTTTGCAAAACAGAGCACATGCTCTCTCAGCTCTTCTCAAGCTTTTGAAGAACTGCCATGAGGGTCTATTGATCCATTTTTCATGTCAACTCTACAGTCTTTAAAAGCCTCATTGCATGTCCTTTCCTCGTCTTGGATCTGTCTCAAATGAGTCTGAATCACTGATTATCCAAACTTTAACAGGAGTTTAAAGTCAGAGTAATCTTATGTGTCAACTAGGTTTAGAAAACCATTACATTGTAAACACTCTAGACAATAGCTGTTTCAATGATTATTTTACGTGAGTTGTAGTTGACAGCTGAGAGCTTTCTCCTGTCTGACTGTTACCATTGTCCTGCAATGCTTGTATTTTCTGTAGTGGCTCAAGGACAGGTGAAGAAGAGGCTATTCTGTCCCTCACAAAATATAGGTCTTTATAACATTGTGCTAAAGAAATCAGACATTTGAAAACTTGACTAGTTTTCTGCTTGGCTAGTTTTCTGCTGCTCTGACAATGCAAGCATGATTTTGCTGGCCAGTGAACTCTGCCTGCTATGGACTGTTCTGAATCTTTCCTTAAAAGTTGAAAAAATTTGAGTGATTTTACCACCAGGCTCCATAACAGAAAACATTAAAAATAGCAAGGGATGCTGTTCAGTGTTTATTTATAGACTCAATGCTAATTGTTAAAGCCCAAAGACATTTCTAGACAAAAATGGAGATAAAGCTGCTTGTCAGCAAGATAGGGGTAAGATACAAATACTCCAAATTACCTAGTCTGAACTCAGATAATTCAAATTCAAGCTTACAGAACTGTGCTGACTACTAGTGATGTATCACTGAGACACCCACAAAAGCTTAATATTTCCCAGCAGTCATAATGCGAAAGAAAGACTTTTTAAAAGCAGGTCTTTTAAAAACATTGCAAAATTTCAAAGAGTTCTTGAGGCTGACAGACATCTCTGGAAGCCATCTAGTCCAGCCTCCTATTCAGAGCAGGTATGGCTACAGCAGGTTGCCTGGGATCATGTCCAGTCAGGATTTGAGTATCTCCAAGGATTGTTAGTCCACAACCTCCCTGGGTAATCTGCACCACTGTTTGACCAATCAAACAGTAAATGTGTTATTTTCTTTATGTGGGAGTGAAACTTCCCATTGCAAAGACCCCCATTGTCCCTTGTCCCCACACTGGCACCAATGAGAAGAGTTGAGCTTTGAGAAGTAGATTGGACTCAATGTGTCAGAGGTCTTTTTCAATCTAAGATTCTTTGATCCTGTGATTCTAAGCCTAAATCCTCTTCTTTACATCCACTTCCCATCAAATATCCACATACACTGATGAGATCTTCCTGAGCCATTTCTCTTCAGCTTCTCATAGCACAGAGGCTCCTGTTCTTTCATCAACTTGGCGAACCTCCCCTGGCCTTGTTGAGGTGTGTTTCTGGTTAATGGTATGTTCTGTTATTGCCAAGTTAATGGTTTGATCCAAATTATACCCTCCCACCTTGTCAATCTACCCTGAATTCCCTGTCACTCCTACCTTGTGCCAACCCCCTGCTTGGAATTCCCCTTCAGAAGTCTCCTAAAACTCCATGTCTCATTAGTCTATGTGACCCAACTTCCCCCCTACCTCCCTCATTGGACGATGCTTTTGTCAACCCTGCCTTTTACCCCTCCCCAGAATTTCTCTGATTTGCTGATGATTTGTACCCTCCTCTTGAACCTCCCCCATATTCCAGCTGTTGCACACTTGCATTCTCTGTCTTCTGCCCCCAAATTCCTCAGAGTAATAAAATCCTCTATCATCCAAGCAAAAGACCTCTACCTCACCCTTGCCTCCTCAGTGCGCAGATTGACAGCAAAAGGGCTGTAGAGTAATTGTTCTAGCCACACTGGAGGTCATTTGCTCCTGGGGTGTGACCCACTCTTGATGCAGGCTGTAGTGGCAAAGTGAGTGCAGCTCTGGCCCATGCGCCAGGGGAAGGATCCCCTGCCTCTGCCTGCTGCAATACTTGACCTAATACAGCCCAGGATACCTTGACTTCGTTGCCACAGTTTGGCTTCATGATCAACTTATTGCCCACACTCTCTGCAAAGCTGTTTCCCAAGCAGCAGGCCCCAAGCCTGTGATGGTGCATGAAAATCCTTTCAGTCTGTCAAGAAAAAAATAAGGGTAACATTTACCAAATGACAGAAAGTCATCTTGGAGGCCTTCTTTTAGGGGTACACTGAGTGTCTCACCCATGCTGACAACACACCATACAAAACCTGCAGGCGTGATGCTGCCTCTTACAGCTTGGCTGTAATGGTCAGAGCACCAGAATGTGTTACTTTTCCTTCAGCCCTTGCCCAAGTTGCCCTGTGCTGAAGGCATGTTAGGAGGAAGAAAAATAAAAATTACTTTAAATCACCTTAGATAGTGCAAGGACCTGACACAAAGCCTCTTTCTACTGAGCTGCTGGAGTAAAGATCCACACAATGGCTTCCTTCTACTTCACTTTTCAGGGGAAGAAATGTAAGCTAGTCATTTCCATTCAAAGAATATGACTGTGTAAAATCCAGTCCCACAAAAGCACCTCAAGGTTGCATGTAAGCACTTCTGCCCAGGAAAGAAAGAGAGAAAGAAGGAAAAAAAGTCAGTTGCTTCTTCAGATTCTTAATCCCTTTTCTTCCCTCTCTGTGCTTTTCCTTCCTGTCCTGTACTGTTGCCATCTCCCTCTCAAGACAAATGGGATGACTTTGGGATTTCATCTTTTCAGAACAGAGGCAGATGCTTGCATATTCTAAGGATATTACAAGTTACTTAATTTCAAGTTACAATCTGAATACCATTTTCCAGGTTTGTAATGAACCGTTTTAATAAAGTTATAACTTTCTGATACACAGTGCTTCCTTAGATTTCCTTTTCCTTCAATGCCATCTTAATATATATGGGAACAACAACTAATTCCAATTTTTCTGTTGTTTTGCATCTCACTCTATAAGCTCTTCTATAGATGTATGTTCTATACAACTAAGAAAACTCCCCAAATTCTGACTATTCTTGTCATAAAGTATTTGTGTTATTGAAGCTGTACATTCTGGAATGTCTAAACTTACTGAAGCAAGGACAAAAGATTGGAGGGTTTTTTGCCTGGAATATGTATGAGCCACCAAGCATTGCAAAATACCCCCCGAGTGTCAGGGTAAGGCTACAGTGGTGTTGCACCCCCTCAGGAAGAAGAAGTTTCCTGCACAGAAGAAGCTGCAATGACTCAGCTGCAGGGTGCACAGTGACTGCAGGTTTCAGGAACAGCTGGGTAGGAGTGATCCAAAAATATCTTCTGAATCACCAAAGGATCCAAAACTGCATTCTCTGTGATGCCATGACAAAGCTGTTTCTGTTTCAGATCTTTTCTGAGAGTGGGTGAAATTCCTAATGTGCTCTTGACATGTTGCCTGAGCATGTAAGGACAGTTTTTCCCTCTCTTCATCTACAAGCAGAGAACACACTACAGTCAATCAGAGCAAATACCACCAAAATCAATGGACCGTGCTGATGGATTTGTAAATTCTGTGTGGATGTCACTTTCATAGCACTTGATCCTACGTCTGTTACAATCAATGAATTCCGTGTAAGGACTAGGTATAGAAAACAATATATGAAAAGTTTCATTATACACTATAATGCAATAATTGGTTAATATATTTCATAAGCAAAATATTATATTATTAATATATTATAGAACAATATATTGGTGATGTATGAGAAATATATAATAATTATAATAATACAGAAAAATATGTAATATGAAATTATAGAAATGTCAGGTCAGATACTATGACTGAATTTTTAACAGAGAGTACTAAAGTCCTTATACTTGTGCTTTTGATGTTTGAGGCACAACACAGTAGCATAAATCAGCCAGTGAGGTTGCTCAGTAGGAGCAATAAGTGACTCTTTAATCACATCAGCTGCTTCACATGGAGAATGTGCAATGCAATGCAAAGTTCTCTTCCCAGCTGAACCTGCAGAGATCTCTCTGCCAGAAAGATACAATTGCCTGAGACAGTGTGCTGATTTGGCACTAAAGACAGCCCACAGAAGTGATTTTTTTCTGAGAGAAGCAGTGAGAGCTTCCTCTGTGTCTGACAAAAGCCAATCAGTGATTGGTTTGGAGAACTGACAGCCTGTTAAATCACTGAAAGAGATGGACACACCTGTGTGAAATTCACATTTTAAAACAAACTAAACCTGGGAATCTCTCTTTCATTTCTGGCCTCTGAGAAAGTAACTTGTCCTACCTAGTCTCCTGGCCCAGGCCCTGTGTGGCCTGCAGGCCTGGCGGGGCCAGGCCAAACTGAGCCAAGCCAGGCGCTGGCCCTGCCTCCGCTGCAGTGCTGGCCGGCTCCTCTCGGCTTTCCTGCCCCAGCCTGCAGAAACGCTGAAACTGCTGAGATCTTGGCTGCTTCCCCATCCCAGGCCCTCTCCGCTGCGGCTCACACGACCCAGCGGGGTCCAGGCAAAGGGAGGGGAAGGCCATCAGCTCACAGATGGAATTGAACACAGTAAAAGCCAGAAAACACCTATGTAGCCAGAGCAGTCACCACCATTTCTCACTGGGCCCAGCTCTCCTGGCCCAGCCCCCAGAGTAGCTGCTCCCTTAGCAAGATATTAACTCTTTCAGTACACACAGGTGACCTACAGACCTTCTACCCCCTCTTGAGTGAAAGAAAAGGACAGTGATAGACACACAGAGAAACAACCTGAAGACATCAAGGTCAGTGAAGCAGATGTCAGGTCCCAGATGGAAGGGATTGATGGAGATACCTCACTCTTGGGCTGAAATCCTCTCATAAGGCTATGGAGAAGACATAATTGATATGTCATATGCTTTATTTTCCCTGTAACTCATAGAAATGCATTATGGGGTGGATTAAATGCTTTAACTATAGACATGAGCAGAGGCATTTGTGCTAAAGTAAGCAGATGTTGAAGTAGCTGTGAACCCATGAGAAGTCTGGACAGAGATGAAGATCCCTGTTACTCCCGAAGGAAGAAGAAAAAAGATCTCTGTTTTGAAAGACAGAGAGAGCTTTTGTTTGAATCCTTGAGGTGTTCCCTATAAGTTGACATGTTCCTCAATAACAATTGTGGGAAGACTGTTAGTTAAGGAAGGAATTTTTACACAGTGATCAGATTCCTTTCTCCTGGGCAGCTGATTCAGTATGGCATTGAAGCCACGAGAAAACTGTTTCTTGTGGAGAAGTCTCCATAGACTGAAGAGAAGTCCCCTCTCCCTACATAAATTGGTGAAAGACTATTTTTAGAGATGGTAAACTGACTGATTTGTTTCTGTACATCACCAGTGTGAAAGAAAAGAAGTTGTAGGGGGAGGACAAGTGTTATGAAAGTTTTATTCTGATTCTTATTATTTTTCTTACAGTTTCTAGTAAGAAAGCTTTTCATTGCACCCTTCTAAGTTTGAGCCTGCTTTGCCTTCCTCCTAATCCTGTCTCACAGCAGGAAATGAGTAAATAATTTCAGTGGGTGCACTGGCGATTTAGCCAGTGCTAAACCCATGACAGACAGCAGAGTTCCCATCACATTTCTTACATATCCCAGTGACCAGAATGGCTCATCTTCAAACCCATAACCAAATCCACTCCTTTAGGAAAATGCTATGCATAAATTCATGCATAGCATCAGTGTAGCATTTCTCAGTAGGAAAAGGACACATCCTATATTGACAGTGCTGCTTTTCAGCTCTGTTGCTCAGAACTTTCCTGCCAGCCTCCTGCCAACCCTGAGATATCTCACTTGAACAGACACAGCTCAGCTCCAAAAAAGTGGATGAAACTAGAGCACACAACCATACAGCTGGAGACCATCTGCTTTCTGGACTTAACTCTAGGCAAGATGTGTGAGCCTGTGTTACTACAAAGCACAGAACAAGAAATTGTGTGTGTAGTGAGGATGAAGATGTGAATGGGAACCATTAAGTAAGTGCAGAGGCAGAAGGAACTGCAGGATTTCTGGAAGGAGTGCCTAAAGCATGGATCTTAACAGTTGTGTAGCAGTGCCGTGGTCTGGTGCTTCTCTCTGGCCAATAAATATTTGATTCTTACACATCAAAATAAGGACACTTAATAGTATGACTAGTGTATTCTGAAAATTCTTCTTAGTTTGCGTCCCGTGCCAATGTATACAGGGAATCCAGGTAGGACTTGTTAGCAGGCAGTTTTAACTAAATCATCAGATGGCAGTGCAGCTTTATTTTCTAAAACCTGCCTGCCCTCTGCTATCACTGAGGACAGCTGTGTGTGTTACTACAGGCAGTTGCAGAATGGGGATCCAATGTTAATAGAGGCGCTTAGCAGGGTACATGGTGCACCAAGACTCTGCTCTGCTGCTTAGGGGTACATGCAAGCTGCTCTAGGATATTGCCTGAAGCCAGGTCCTGCAAGCATGGACCCACCATTAGAGTGCAGCTCTGCAGAGGTCAAGCTGCTTCCAGGGAAGGTGGCTTCTCACTGCCCTTGCTCTGTGCCCATGTATTCTCAACACCACCCTCTGCCAGCCCAAGATTCACACAGCTGGATCAGAGAACTAATGAGATTGACTCCTGAGCATAATACAGCTTTTATTTGCAGAATGACAGAGCTCAGCCAAACTTGATCCGAAACCTCACTCAGGTTTATATGCTTTGCCTTGAGTAACAAGGGGTTGTTCAAGTCCAATGTCAAATTCAATACAAAGTGAACAAAGGGTGACCTGTTAGCATTCCAAAGGATCACATGATGACTGTGTGAATAATAACTGAACTCATCTTGTCCCACTACCAAAATAATTTCAGTAGTTTCACAATTATAAGCCACACCTTTTTCATTGAAGAATCCAGCCTACCCCAGTAGTGCGGCTTATATTCAGGTGAGCTTATATATGGACAAATCCCGTGGTCTACCCAGCTACCGGGTGGTGCGGCTTATAATCAGGTGCGGCTTATAGTTGTGAAATTACTGTACCAAGGAAATTTGCAGATTTTTCATGTGAGTTCTCTCTGGCAGTCCCTTTCTCAGATTTCTGCTCAGGTTTTTTTAAGGCCTCTTCTGGACTTATTTTTCTCCCTTTAACTTATAAGAAAAACTTAGCTTTAAGTTTAAAGGGAACAGAATAAGGTCTGTATGGCACATTTTCTCAGGTAAACGTAAAATTACAAGGGTATAGGTAAAAAATTACAGTAAGCCCTTCTAGAGGCATCAGAACGTGATTCTGAGTAGCATTTATCTGGTACTGATACCTTAATAGTTATGTTTAACAAATTACACAATGACAGGAACTTTAAAAATGTCTCTGCTGCTAGTTATGACTTCTGTGGTGAGAGATACAGATCTGTCTCGGGTGAGTCAAAGGTAGGGTATGGGAAATATTACAGTGACAAGTACTCAGTTTCAGATGATTCTCATAGCTTATGGAGAAACACCAGTTATGGAAGTGTTGTATTTCATTTGACCCTGTAGGAAGACAAGCTTTCATAGATTGCGGTGGGGTTTGTGAATCTTTGTGCCTTCGCTTTAAAACACAATAGCTGGCTTAGGCAATCTTCACATTTTTGGTCTGGCTGCAGAACATGTTCAGCTGCACAACATAGCTGTGGTTTTCCTTCCTATTAAAACCAGGATGTCATGTATTCAATTATTACATTCCTTTATTTTTGTTATGTAAATGTGTAATACCAGGTATTACAAGAGGCTGTCCCCAGCCTACAGCATGAAACACCAATGCTATTGAGAAACCTTCCCACTTCCATCACCACCTGCCAGTTAATTCCTGTATGCCACTGTCTGTCTGTCACCACCACAGTGCTCTCAAAGCCCTGGAGGAGGCTGATAAAAATAATTCCTTAAGCCAGGTACATTTACATAAATCATATATGTACAAGATAAATCATGACTTTAGGCTGCTCAGAGCTATATTTTGGAGGAACCTTTTTTTCTAATATTTCTCCAGTTTCATAGCATTTTTGTTTTCATGACTGACTTAGCAAAGCAGGAAATTATGATTTATAAACATGGGAGGAAAGACTGGGAACAACATGTAAATATAAATAAATATAAATAAATAAAAGTAGCAAAATATAAATATAAGAAAGAAACATCTGGATACAATCCTGTGTAATGCATTCTAGGTCAACCCTAACTGAGCAGGGAGGATGGACCAGATGACCTCTTGGTCAACCTTACCCAATCTGTGATTCTGTAAACGGAAGACCTGGTGCATCAGGACTTTGTAGGCTGTGGTACTTAAGATGATATCCCATGATATCCTCCATCTAGGTTTTAGAGGCATTTACCTACAGACAGTTGTTAAGCTTAATATTGGTCACACATGTCTTAGCAGGGAAAAAAAAAAATCACACCTGCTTCTGCAATTGCTTTTGGTTTTGCTCTGCTCTCACTAACACAGGCATCACATCCTTAGATCACCACACTGGGAGATCAGGGGACTGTGTGAGCACACAGCCCTGGACTATCCTGTTGCTGTCCCTAGTAAGAGACCACAAGCTCTGATACAAGTCTGAAAGCCCTCAGGTCTGAGGATGGTCAGGCTTGCCTTGCCTGAACTCTCACTCTAATCCCTCCAGCTCTGGCTTACTTGGTTGAGAGAGCAACAGCTCTGATTGTTCAGAGGTCTATGGCCAATGTCTTTTACTTCGTGTGACACAGTCAGAGTAACAAGCAGTTAGTGTGCACTGATTGAGATTCACCACTCCAGCACTAGAGGTAGTGCAGAGGAATGCAGACCTGGTGCAACAGCAGAGATCTTGAGAAGAAGGGACATGGGCTGCAATGAAGAGAAGCAGAGGCAAGACATGAGAGGAGATGGGGTGTAGCCTGTCCCCAGAGGCACTGTAGCTATAAACAGTGCCCTAATGGTCAATTAAAAAATACAGAGATAAATCTGGAGAAAACTGTGTTTAGGGGTAGCAAAGACAATAACCTGTGTAAAAGAAAGAATTTCCAGTAAATGTGGACAAAACATGAAGCTGCAGACTGGTGAAGACAGAACAAAAGTGCAAGAGCATGTTAGCAAAGGATGACCTGGATGGATCTTGAAGAGATGAAGAAGAGACCATATATATGAACACTATATTCTTTCAGAGAGGCACTCCAGGTGCTGAAATCTCCCCCATCAACACCAGAATGCAGCCTTAAGACCCATTGGAGAAGTGGAGGAATGGCAGGAAAAAGGGGTAGAAAATTGTGCATGTGTACAATTTTTAATTGGATTCTTGTTTTGGGAAGCCCCCTCTAAGCACAAATCCTCTATGAAATCCTCTATGTTCTGAAGTGTGGCATTCTTGTTGTTGTTGTTGTTGTTGTTTTCTTCTAAATTGGGAACTGAGTTCCATGGGAATGTTTAATGTACTTACGTATGGCTTCAATCACTACTTCATGAGTGCACAAGAAGTCTGTGAAATGCAGGCATCTCAGAAAGGTCACTGACTATGGTCCTTCAGTTGCAGGTCCCACATCTGTCCTATTAGATAGTTCTGAAACTGCTCGTGGTCTATCCATACTGAATTACTTCTCCATTTGTAGAAAACTGAACTAGTTATTCCTTCTTCTTGACATAGAGCTTCAGTTCCTTCAGTGAATATTTGTGCTTTCTGACTTGATATTATTAACACTATAAAATATAGCCTTGACACTAAGGAAATATGGGGATAATATTTTTTATGGTTACTGTATAGCATGCAGAAATCTTACATTTCATGTCTCAGCCTTAACAATTCATGAATGCATTCAGTTGCTAAAAGAGTCCCAATAGGAACAAGCAGTCCTATTGATTGCTGTAGCATTTGGGAGGTCTGGAGCCAAGGTTTTAGTGCAAGACTGCTCATGAGATGTTTTCTGGAAATAGCATAAGTGGTTTAAAGTCTACAGCACTTAGAGGCCATGTGGGGATATTTGTATTACTACTGCTTTAGTAGTAAAAGGAAAACTTCAATGTCCAAGGCTATCGAGCTGGCTCTAAGTATGTCTCCAGTGGCTTTTGTTCAGTGCTGGCCAGAGAAGAATTTGTGAAATCAGTTTTCATTAGCCAAGATGATCCAACAAGATGATTCAGGGACAAAGCCCCCTTGCACAGTGAGTAGAAATACTCATGGAATTTTCAGTGATGAAAGCTGTGATTTGGCATTTGCCTTCTGAGCAAAGCTTTCAGGCAATCTCAATGAAGTAGCCACTGATATAGCCCAGATATTTATAAGTCTGCAATATTAAATTGTTGAATGCCCATACTATGACTGCATTTTAGAGGTTTTTGATACCCAAACCCTTGGAAGTTAAAAAACAGATCTGAAATCCAGTCCAGTACTGCACATGTGCTGTACACAGTCACCCTTGCCTCAGAGGTCAGGGAGACACATCTGAGAAGTGAAACTGGTTGCTGCAATTAGCAGAGAGCAGTGCTTGAAAAATAAGTGTGCACCATCTTAACATAAGGAGTTTGTAGATCTTAAGATTTAGCTTGCTCTGTGTGTGAGATGAATATCTGAGCAGAAAGTAATGCAACGTGAGCAGACTGCAAGAGTTTATCTTGTCTTCCCTCCTTTTTTCATCTAATTATTTCATGGCCCTTATTTGTAAGTATTGATTTTTTAGTAAATGTTCATATGTGATTCTCCTCCAAGAGAAAGGTCAGAATATTAAACCATGTACTTTGGTGGTCACATAACAGGGTTAAGTGGGACAGTGATGCATCTTAAATCTACCGAAGGGAAAAATGCCATCAGAGCTAGAGGATGGGAAAGATGTCAGGACCCCGTTGAACAGATTAATTTCACTGCAAAGCCTACACTGGTGTCTTCATTGTCCCTGTGTGTGCATGGCTGGCTTCTCTGTCAAATGCTGTACATGAAAAAGATAATTATGAGCAACAGGGAGGAGTAGAATAGAAAAAATACAGAGAAATACATAAAAGCCAATTGCTAAATAATGCTCTTTTCTAGCCAGAAAAAAAGCATGCATGGAGCACAGTTCAGCAAAAGGCTTTTCAGAGAAGTGCTGTGATGGCTGAGCAGCTCATTTCAGCCACACTTTCCATGGAGCCTTGTACTTGAAGAGTGAGATAATCTAATCTGAAGTTCATCTCTGTCCTGCACATCACGTGCCCAGGAGTGTGACTGCAGAGCCTGACACGCACAGGCAGCCAAGCAGGCAAGGGCTGTGCGTGTGCTGGCAGGAGAGTCTGCCAGCCTGTGCCTCTGTCATGTGCCAGTAACACTTAGCACAAGCATCTAATGTAGAGCTCTTTTTATTGTATAATTTGAGTATGCTGTGATCTGCAGTGGAATAAATGAATCCTTCAGTACAGAGATAAGAAAGAAAATCTCTTTCTCCACAGGTGGGGCAAAGTCCTCAGAACTAATTCGCAAAGAATTAAGTAATGATATATAACTCTCCACTTTTCCTTTCTTGGCCAGGGAAGACAAAATATTCCAGACCACCATTAAAATTGAAATTGATTTTAGATATCAAACCCTTTAATATAGAAAATGAAAGGTTTTAGTGGAGATAAAATGTTTTGCATTTTCGTTTCCTGCCACTCTCCAGTGCACAAGGCAAGCCTGTTATCTCCCACCAGTTTCCTGGGACTGTGCAGGACCCCTAGTGAGTCAGAGCAGAGGCTGCAAATCTTACTCCAGTCAGTCATCCTCAGCTGACTGCTTCTCTCCATGGCTCTGTCCTCATCCATCCTGGAAATTGTCTCCCCATCAGTGTGATGTTTTACTTACCTCTGTTATATTCTGGAGAAACATTCAAGAAAGTATCTTTTTGTGTTGCTCATCTTAATAGTCACCATATTAAAAAAAAAAACCAACATTGCATACTTTTCTCCACTCCCAAGTTCCAAAGTCCTTAAAAGACAATAGACACATGTCCACCAGATACAGTTTTAACCACAACAGTCAACAGGAATTTTATTATTGACAGTGATGAAAGAAGGATCTGAGACAGATATCTGTCTCCAGGGTGGGCTCCTCAAGTTTAAATAGTAAATTGTTTTAAAACAGAGAGTACAATTCTTACATGTTTATCTGTGTTATCAGCTTGTACTGAAAACACAGACTGACTTGCAAGTTCCAGTATCTTCCTCTATACGTCTTTTCTACAAGCTTGGGTTCAAAAGAAGGTGCAAGTTAAATAGCATCCAGTTCAACCCAATAATAGCAGAGCCAGAGAATGGCCAGAAAGAGTGGCATAGGCAGAAATATGGCATTCAGCTTAATTTCATCTGCTTTAGAGATAATATCTAATAACAAAAGTAAACCTGCACAAATCTGCTCTCCAAGGTAACAGTTGTGTTTGGTTACCAACATGCTTGCACAAATCTGATTTCAAACAGATGATAATTTCCTCATCCTCTGAGTGCAGAGGAAAACAGATGAATGTGAGAATGGATGAGTATATTTAGGCCACAGAACCTCTCTCTGAAATTCGTGCATAAAGTCACTGGTCTCCCCTCATGCCAAAGGTAATCTTTTAGTGCAACAATCAGACCTTAAAAACTAACAGTAATGCTGAAAGCACCATGTCTGCAAGTTAGCAGCATATTAACCAGTAATACCCCAGTGTTAAAGAAAAGAAAATAAAAGAAAAGTTGCCATTTAGTTATTGGAAAGTGTCAAATGCCTTACCACTTCATCTTTGCTGAACCTTTTCTGTGGGGCTGGAGACCTGCCCATTAGCAAAAGTTTTTTTGCTGAGTAGACCAGGTCTGAAAATTTGGAAGAGAAGCCAGGAGTAGCATACAAAGAGAACTGTAAGAAATACAAATAATGAGTTTCTTGCCATGAGTTCTGGCTTCTTTCTTCCAGTGCCTATTTGGTTGCATGCCTCTGGAGCAGCCTCAGGAGGCAGCTCTCATCCTCTGACTGTGCTCTGAGCATGATGCTGTCACCTTCCTGAACTGGACTGTTACTGTCCACAAGATTCATAAAGAAACCTTTCTTACATGTCTATGGTTTTCTCTGATGCGTTTATTTTAGGCTAGGCAGTGTCTTTCAAAAAGGATCCACTAAAATCAGGTTCAGCCTGCAAGAGTAGCAGTGATTTCTGCAGCTCATGCGCTAACCAGGTTCCCTCTAGCAAAATACCATGACAGCCTCACAGCACTGGAACTGTCAGTCTGGACAATAACAGCACCTTCCCCTGCCACAGGTTATTTCAGCTGCTGTGATGTCCTACAGCACTCAATATGTATCTCCAGTGGCTTCAGAGTGAACGCCACAATGGGGCTTCTTCAGTACTTGAACAACATAGCAGGCTTTTGTCAAAAGCCCGTTTGAGTCAATAGCAAGACTCACTTTATGGGTTTCACTGGACTAGATGTGCATCTGAGTTATTCTCTTTATAATCAGTAACAAGAACAGGTATAGCTAAGTTATGACTCATTTTCTTCTTAAAGGAGTTTGCTGGTTTGAATGCAAACCACTGGGAGAACTGAACCCCACACAACTACCTTAATAGAGATTTCAGGTTGGAGTAACAATTCAATGGAAATATCACAATAAATGCAATGATACCCAGAAAACTGGCTTAAGCCCACTAAGGCAGAGTACAGCCTTGCACTCTGTTGGTCAGTGATGGTTGCGGTCAAAAGCAGTGGTCCTGCAGAAGTTCTGGTCCACCTCTGGATCCATTGAGTGGTAGTCCCAAGTTCCCAGTTATATATGGTCAGGTTCAGGTGGGGAATGCTCTGTACCCCCACCCAGGGTGGGGATTTTTACAATGGAATGATGTAATCCTGTGAGTCATCTGCCCATTCTGCAGGTGCCATTGAGTCCACGATGGCCCACTAGCAGAGATGACCCCCTCAGGAAGGGTGTGACTGTGCTGGTGCTTCCCAGGAGGGAGTTATCACCACTGAGTCATTGTGAAGAAAAAGAAACGCTGCTTCGAAGGGTTGGCTCTTCTCCTTCATCTCATTTAACACCCAGCTTGTAGCCTCAGGTGTCAGATGTGAACATGGCAGCTACTGCAAATGACCTTTGATTAACAGTTTGTCAGCAATCATATAGAGGGGACTAGAGTACACAGTTTGGATTACACCCACATAGTGCAAAACTTTTTCTGTAACCAGGGCAAGGAGACAGCTAAAATATGTTTCAAAAGTACTGTTTCCACTGCCTATACAGAGAGACCAGAAGACCCGTGTCCATCTGGCTGACCACTGAAGTTAGGTGACATGAATCAGATTCATATAGAGTGATAAACAGAAGAGCACCCTCAAACTTCAGTGCCTGGGTGAAGGCACTGTAAAACACAGGGGAAGTGTTGATACAGTTTAAGGGGCATGCATAGCCCTAGGCTAGGCATTTATGAGACCCATGTAGCAGGGAATAGAACCTGATGTCAGGGCAGGCAAGAGCCAATCTGTAACGGGGATCAATCATCACAAAATTTTTCCAGTAGCATTAGAAAAAGCTGGGAGAGACCTGATGGAGGTAATTTGCCTCTTTTATCCAGATACCAATGTGTAATTTATTTACCTGTCATGAAGAGTCCTGTCTTCTGGGGTAGGGGAACACTTGGCAGAGGGCACACCTCAGACTATGAAAGGGTTTGGTAACACAATAGCATAATTCAGTGTTGACTGCTGAGCAATAATTAAGAGGGCAGGTCTTGTCTCAAAGCTACACGCTGATCAGCATCTAACTCAGCCATGGCCATCATCCCTGAAGATCTCAAGGGATGTGTGTGGTTTCACAACCCCCACATGTGGTTCCTCTGAGGCTGACTTGAGCTCTTCTCCCAACAAAGGAAAGTTCCAGAGAAAGCTCAGTGGGAGATGACTGCATCACAGCTTCTTCCAGCTTATTCTTCCCCTGCAGAGTTTTGGGTAATGGATCTTGACTTCCAGGGAAGATGATGTATGTGATTTGGCATCAATTGACAATGGCCCATTGTGGAGCCTTGCAAGGCAGCCACTTATTCCTTAACTTTCCTTTTCTGCATGAATTGTGAGCTCTTTCCATCCAATTTGCCATGTTCTTCTTGGCCCTTACTCAAGAAACCACTTTTTTTTTTTTTGTTTTAAAGAAGAGTTTGTCTTGAACAATTCAAACTGGATTAACAGTTATGACCTGGATACATGTGGCCAATAAATAATAGCATAGTAAAATTTAAGACAAAATTGCATTTGGGTGTAAGGATACTTGAGAAAGAAAGCAGGTGTCAATTGATGACATAAACAAGTAATCTCATCTTTGTGCCATTTCATTTCACTGTTATTTGTCCTCCTTAAAGACAGACCAGCAGCAAGATTAAAGATCGTCTTAAAAAATGGAATTACCATCCTGGATCCCAGCCTCCTGTTTTTTCACTTTGGTTTGACAAGTATCCCTGCTAAATGATTCAGAAGAAAGTACATTATATTCTTTGGATAGAAGCAGGGTAATCTGACCTAACAAAAGAATTTATCTTCTCTTGTGCTTAGAAACCATTTTCAGCCCTGAAACTTGAGTAACTGCATCACTTCCAGAAATTTGTTGGGAGTGGTTGTAATATTGAGATCAATGATGGCTCTTTATGAGAAAATCCACCAGCATGCTGTTTGGTCTTTCAGCTGTTGAAACAATAATGGGACAGTATCACAGGTGCTGAACTACACAAGCCAACATCCTGCTTGTAGCCAAGGGATGAAGAAGAAATAATTAATACCTTAGCAGGTGCTTTGGGTTTTTTGCCTTTTCCTCAGGCTTTAATTGCTTTGTTTGGTTCATTAATGTTATCCTTATAATTATGATTAATTAACTGACCAAGAGTCTGTTCTCCTTTTGCAAACTAGTCCAAGTAGGACCAACCTGAGCAAGGTAAATATTCAGCCAGGACAGCAGATTTCTGGAAAAGTGGAGAATGGATCCTGTAATTTACTTTTCCTGCAACATCTCCTCAGGAAGCTTGTTGGCTCTTACCTTTCCTGCTGATGGGAGGCAGGGTATGTGCTCTAGTGCTTTTTTGTACCTTCTTCCCCTCCCACACATCCCATCTCTCCTGTGGTGGCAGCAGCACTGTGGTCCTTAAACACCACCCAGATGTTTCACAATCACAGAATTGTTAGGGTTGGAAGGGACCTCTGGATATCATTCAGTTCAATACCCTGCTAAGGCAAGGTCACCTAAAGCAGGTGACACAGGAATGTGTCGAGAGAGTTTTTGAATGTCTCCAGAGAGAGAGAAGACTCCATGACCTCACTGGGCAGCCTGTTCCAGTGCTCAAGGTAAAGATGTTCTTCCTCATGCTGAGATGGTATTTCTTGTGTTTTAGTTTGTGTCCATTGCTCCTCATCCTGTCACTGAGCATCACCAAAAAAAGCCTCTTAACACTTGCCTTTGAGATATTTATGTATTGGTGAGATTCCCGCTCAGTCTTCAGACTAAACAGGCCCAACTCCCACAGTTTCCCATCAGAGAGATGCTACATCTCCTCCCCATCTCTGAGGCCTCTGCTGCACCCTTTGGACTAGCTCCTTGTCTGCTTCAGACTAAAATTTCAAATTTTGCTCACAGTGCCCAGGACCCAGAAATCTTACAATAGCTTTGAATTTCTAAATTCTTGTTTCAGGCTTTTCTGCCTTAACAGACTTGCATTTATTTCTAGATGAATTTAAGATCACACGGAGTGAAAGAACAGTGGCAAAATTGGCAAAAGTGCTGTGTTCCCAGTTTGAAAAGGACTGATTTACCCTTTGCTCATCCACTTGAACTCCCATCTGGCTTTGCTTCCCCACATGCAAAGGTGGCCAGGCTGCATCTGTAAGCAGGGACAGGCCATGCCCTAAAGCCCTGGCTCATGCCACACTCCCTGTGCCATCACTGACAAGGTCCCTGCCATAGCTTTAACCCACAGGAGAGAGCACTCCCAGAAAATGCTTTATGGTGGCATTGGCAAACCATTGTTCCCAAAAATCTCATAGAAGAAAACTTATTAGAGGCAGGGAAGAGACAAGAGAAAGGAAGAGAGTTCAATTCAGGTGTGTGGATGCAAAGCAAGCCATGCTGCTGGGTCTCCATGCCTGCAAAATGGATCTGGAGTGCTTCAGTGAGCAGTGCAGATGTGACCCAACTAAACGAGGGCCAGAGGCTGAAGGAGGCAGGGACACCAGGACACAGCTGTTGTAAGGCCCCAGCAGCCAGCTGACACCTTGCTGTCTGCAAATGGAACTCAAGTAGCTGTTTGAGAGTGGGAATATGACCAAATCTCATGCCATGGCCTCTCACTGAGGCCAAGGTCAGCCATGGTGTTAGTCTGAAGGGCTGAGGTTTGCATGAGTGGATGGAGAAGCTTCAGTGGGTTTGTTTTTCTCTTCTCCACATTTTTCTTTCACAATGTTCAATTTTATTGTCATTCAGTTCTCGGAGGGAGATTTTCCCAGATGTCTTCTGGGAGCAAAAAGTACTGAAGGGAATAAGGACCTGATATACTTCTATGTCTTATCCAGCAAGTGACATGCTCTTTTTAGGAGCTATTTGCATTACCTACCTTGGAAGCTGAACTGCCTTAGACCTCATATGCAGCTGAGAGTGAAAAGCATTCAAAATGGATTTCCAGAAGATCTTAAATTACAGTTACCATGGAGGTCCTCCTGTCTCTTTTCATTGAGTGCAATTAAATAGACTCTTAATTTTGGCCCTCTGTGTTTCACCTAAATCTGATGTCTGAACACAGCCTGAGTCTCCATCTTGAACTGTAACTGTGGCTTGATGTTGACACCCAGCTGTCACAATTAAGTTTGTAACTCAGCACTGGTTAGGAGCAAAGCTGCTGAGGGTTTAAGAAAACTATATTCTGAATCTCTTGCCTAAGGCACCTGCTCATATTTTGAGTATCGGACATTCATGAGATGTGGAAAAGCCACAAGGAAGAATCTTGGTTCTGGATCATTCTTAAAGAAAACAAGGAAATAAAAACTGTGCCTAAGCAGGTAAAGAAAACAATATAAAAATATGTTCTTAGTTAAACATGTGTAACTAAAGAAACTAGTCCTACAGCTGCACAGATACTGTGACTTTTACTGATACCATGCTAATTGAAAACAAGAAATCCTGGATTAGAAATGAGAAGAATTTGCAGCAATCGAAAATGAGGATTCTTATGTTCATTTTCTTTAGTTTTTCATCTTAATGAAACCTTCAGAGTTGGGAACTGTGCCAACACTGTTTTGCTTTGTTTTGTTTAAGATTCTTTAAGGCTCTGACAGGAATGTCACCTCTGTATCTCCATTCAACATTTCTTTGTCTATTACCTTACTCATGTGTTCAGGGGACAACTTAGAAGTGCAGGTGCATTTTAAGTGATTTAAGTGGCCTTGCTCCCTTCATGTTACCCAAATGCTTCTTGGCTCACTTTGCCATTAAAATAAAGTGAGAGATAATAAGGGTAGATCTCAAAGTGCATCAGGATATACAAAAAATGTCAATTCTTCAAGTTGTATTTTTGCTAGTGAAAAATAAAGTTGTCTGTTGGTGAAGTGCCATCCTACCCCAGGGCTGTTCCTAGAGAGCCAGAGCTGCTGGCTTCCAGACGAGCCAAAACACAGTGCTTGTACAGCCAAAACACAGTGAAGGACAGGACCCATTTGTTCATGCATGAGGTTGTGTAACTGTGTGCACTGACACCTCAGGCATGTGGCAGATGGTAACTAAGGCGTCTGGAAGGCCAGGTTAGCAGATCTGAGACTCCAAAACATAAAATCACAGCTCAGAATTTGGTATAGAATCAGAGTATGGGCTAACAAACTGTTAGGTAAAGAAAATCTTTGTGTGTGGGAGACTGTAAGAAGAAACTTCAAAGTCCTTCTTAACTGAATTCTTCCCAAGCAGCAGAACTCTTAGTGTTCTGGTCCCTGAGAGATGATCTGATAAAAATTACTCTTCCTCATCTTCAGAGATCTGGCTTGACAGTATTCAGGAGTCTTGCAGCTACAGTACTAATTAACCAGAACAAAAGGGGGGATCATAATGTATATCAATAAAATACCTTCTATTTCGATACTTTCACATTACTATTTAATCCCCCAGTATTACCTAAATATGCTTTAATTCTCATCAAGGGGGTAATAATTTTGGCTGCTATTGGCATTCAAACTAGGCTAACATGCAAGGGGAGTACTGGCCCTTTTCTTCATGTGTCATTTGCACTATCAGCATAGCAGGACCTACTGGTTGAGTTTTGGCCTAGCGAGTGTTGGTGTTTTGGTTTGTTTTCATTTCAGTGAATGGTGCCACCTTAATATAAATATTGTCTTTAAAAACTGATCATTCCTTTACCAAACTGTAACCAGACAGGACTTTGAATAACAACCCTTAAATTAGCTCTAACAGCTGTCCAAAGAAATCACTTAATATCTCAGGTTGGAAGGGATCCATAAAGAGCATTGAGTCCAACACCCTGCTTCTCACAGGACTACCTAAACCAGGTGACTAAGAGCATTATCCAGACACTCCTTGAACTCATGACTGCTACCCTGGAGGCCACTCTCTGGTTGAAAAGCCTTTCCCTAATATTCAATCTGAACTTTGACCAATGCAGCTCCATTCCATTTCCCTGTGTCCTATCAGTGCTCCCCAAAGAGGAGATGAGCAGTTCCCCCTCCACTGGCCCCTGGGAGGCTTGTCACAGAGGACAAACACTTAAGACAAATTTTTCCTTAGTCTCGTGCCCTGCACCCTCTGCAGATCTGGGATGCTGTTTCCTTTCCATGTGACCTCATGTCATATTTTAGGGCATCAGTGCCCTATGGTTTAATTAGTATGGCTGCTTCTCTTTCTCCCTGGGGTTGAGCTGAGGAGTGACCTGACATGACAGTGTGTCAGATCTGGGAAATTAATTCACACTCATTTCCTCCTTCATCAGTTATTGGCTGCCTGCTGCCCTCGGTCCTGGTAATTATACAGGCAGTTCAGATAGGTCTTGCTACTGAAGGACTATGGAATCCTCATTCTTATTTCTGGCTACTATGCCTGGACCTGCTTCTCCTAAGACAGCTGCTGTGAAGGTAGAAATTCAACACAAGCCAGTCATCACTTTCTGCCTCTGTGGCCAATGAAGAGAGAAGGAGAGAATCTGATGTCCCCATCGTGACTCATCCCATCCTAAATGAGACATCAAAAATAGGCAGGTATTAAGCAAATAATTCCAGAAGTTAATTTATCCTTGGTATTAGTAGCAGGAAGCTGTATCTTTTTTTCTTGCCAGCTAAGCTAAGTTCCATAAACCTGTCCTTTGAAGGTGAACCATGCTTTGCTGGGCACATGTGCATCTTCTTTCTTGCATTGCTGCTTGTTCCTGGTGAAGTGTTGCTGTAAATACTTATCAAGGAAGGGACAAAGAGGATAGCCACAACTGGAAGCTGATTGTGCTATCTACAGCTGTGGTGTCTGCTCTTTGTTGCTTGGGTATCAGAGAGGTGAGAATTGCACAGATATGAGCCAAGGGAAGGAGTACTGGAGTTCTGGACTCCCACACATTTTTTAACTTTGAGAGGAAGCTATGAAATCTATTGCTTTGTTACTTTTTATGCCATCTTAAACCTCTATATAAAAACTATTAAATTTTAATTATTATATAGTTGTGAACAGATATTTTATGGTAGTGGAAAACTGTGAGAATGCAATGGTTTGCTGGTTAGGATGTGCTGTCCCCATGCTTACCCTCAACATGGCAAACATCATGCTAAAGCCTTGTAAAACTGAAGGCATGGAAACAGAAAAGTCCCAGTTATGGCACCATGGTACTTTACTGCCTTTTTTATTGGATCGAACTCTTCCCAGCATAACCAGATGAATCAGCCATCTGAGGCAATGTTTAATGGTCATGAGTAAAGCAGTACTGTTATTATTAAAATGATCTAGTTTTGTTTGAAGTGAAGCAGACACAGACAAGAAGAAATTGGGGAGGGGAAACTGCAAGCAATCTTGAGAAATTGTCTCCGAGAGTAGGACCCTTTAGAAAAGTGTATGTTGTCGCTTTCTTGGTCTGTACAAAGGCGTTTTTCAAGGATTGAGTGTAATTGTGTTTATTTCAAACAAATGCCAAGGACAGACAAGGTCTCGTGTTCAACTGTGGGAGGAGGTGTTTTGCTGCCCACCCTGGAATGATGTGCTCCAGGGCACGGGGCAGCCTCACTGTCCCTATAGTGCAGTTCCCACCCAGAGACTTGCCTGCCCTGACACGCTTGTAACATAATGCCATCAGCAGCAGAAGAGGGACCTGCTGGGGTATTAGTGGTTTAACACACCAGAAATCTGGGTCTGTTCCTGCAGCAATGCACTTGCAAATGCAGTGCTACGAATGGAGCTCCCATCTTCACAATTCCCACAACTGCTTGGCCCAAAATATATTTGCTTGCTTTTTTGGGTGGTTTTGTCTCATGACAGTACTGCAGTACTTTTCTTTCACCTCGTATCTGGAAATAAATACATACATTTTGCTGTGCAAGCTGCCAGCCAGCCTCTCACTCTTCAATAAATTTCCAAGTCATAAGTGCTCAAGTTTTGCCCAGTCACCACTGCCTGTGCTGATGCTGCCTCTGAGGGGTCAGGCAGAGATAAATTCTCTACTCTCCCATCTCCACACACCCATCTCATTGCTGTAGAGGTGTTGGACCACTGCTCCCTTTCTGCAGAGGCTGCACATGAGCCCTTGCAGCCACCACTAGCAGGTGGGCATCCTGTCCTCATTTGTACCCTGCTCATGAAAAAAAAGGGTAGCTAACATTAGGTGGTATCTAGGATAGGGTGGAAGTGTAACTGGATGGTGCAGCCACTCCACAGCAGCTGATGGGAGCACTTCACTGTCTCAGCACATTTAGTATTGGTTATATCAGAGCTGGAGCACGTCCTGGAGCCAGAGCTGGTGGCTGGTGGCCTGAGGGTGGCTGGAGCACAGAGCCCACGGCCTGGCTGGGTGATGGGCGCACCTGGCCTCCCCCAGCCTGCCACTGAACCTGGCATGTCACCTGCAGCCCTGCTGGCAGAAGAAAGGATGCTTGTTCTCCAGCTGCATGAGCTGCTTGCCACCAGCTCCACTGACGCGTGTGGAAGGATGCTGCTGACCACCTTAGAGAAAAGGAACAAAATTCTGCACACACATTCTGTAAAGAAAATGTTTTATTTAAAGTGTTAAATACCATCACCAGAATGAGTTTGATTTACATTAGTTGGTGTTCATTACAGGCCTAATCTGCCCTTTTTTTTTTTCTCCCAACTGTAATTCCTTTTAACTTTTTAAAACGTACTATTTACAAGACAGCAGTGATCACTGGAATAGTACTATTTACATGACTAGACCATAAGTAGAATTGCAGACGTGTGAAAATTAAAAAAAATACAATAATTTTTTTAAAATAAATACTGCATAATGACAATTATGTACAAACCTTCCATGCGTCATGTCCTTGATTTTAAAATTTGAAATAATTTATAGAGGACTATGCATACAAGAATGTGTGAGCACATCTCACAGTGTCAGGAAAATGGTTATGTATTTTTATTTAATATCCTAGGGGATATTGTAGACTGCATGTTAATAGTATTTATTTACTGCTGGTAGACGGGTGTCTAAATTATTTCAATAAATACAATTTTGCCAGTCTGTCTATTAACTTAACAATAATCCTTATATAAACTCTGCAGACAAGACACAATCTCATTTTCCATGATATTGCACAAAGTAAAAGGCATTATGAGTGATACTGTTATTACTTTTTCCCTCTTAAGAGGCATTTACAATTTGTTAATGGGAAACTTCAGTAGATTTTCAAATAAAATCAGAGTAATTCTGTGTGGCCACAAAGGTAAATGTAATGTACTTCAAAAATTATTGCAAGATTTCAACATTAAACCTTAAGCAGGTATTAAAGGCATACAAAGACCCAGGAAAAAAAAGAAAGGATATTTTGTTATTAAAAATTAGCCAGTTACATTCCCTTTAAATAACATAACTTAATGAGAAGCTTGAACTTGCAGCACCACCCAACGGTAGTTACTGTCTGCTACAAAACGCAGGGTTTTGAAAATCCATTGACTGCAGTGAAGTTCTGGTAATGGTGTCAAATAGCTGACACAGTGGTACTGATAAGCTTTCTTTAAGGCTATTTTACAAACCAAAGTGATACTTTCCAGACTGATATTAACCTCATTATGTCTTTTGCAACGCAAATGTAATTTATGAAAATTGAACTTTACAGCAGAAGAACTGTATAGATTTGTAACCTTTGTTGCTTTCATTTCAAAAATGTAGCGATCAGTTTGGTTTAGTGCAAATAAAAGTGCTTAAATTTGTTTCCTAAAAATCAATCAGGTACTTAATTTTTCCTCTTTCCAAAAACCTTCAAGAAATAATAGTTCAGTCTTTGAATGAAAGATGCTGGTGCTGAAAACAAATTTATTGAAGACATCTTACAATGGCCACACGATTCCAGTATTTTGCTGTAGAATTCAATTTGAAGGTGAGAAAAAATGAAAACAAGTTACCATGCACTGTACAATAAATTGAAAAAGTTCAAATATCTTCTTTATCAAATACATGCTGAATTACATTAATGTACTCTCAAGCCATGTTGCAAAATCCTTTTCAACATGCTTGAAAAAAAAGTAAGCTCTTAAACAATATTTTTCTCAAATAATTCAGAAATGCAGAACAATCTGCAACCCTGAACCAAATATGGGGCAAATGACATTAATAAGTCAAAAGGTAGCCGTTTTAGAATATGCTGATCATCCTGGGAGGTAGAGGGGAAAAAGAGCAAAAGGAAGAAGGGAGATTGGGAGGAGAGATAGAGAAAGAAGGAGGTAAAAGAAGTGTACAATTTGCACATTATGTTGAACTTTACAAGGCTTGTACCTTTTACATTTAAATAAATTTAATATATTACACTTATTTCTTGTCACATAAACAGAATTTTAAATATTTGCTAGAAATTATTTTTTATTTTTAATATAAGTCTGCAAAAACACAGACCATGACTGGTTTAAAGAATGATAAACGTGGTGTCTCTTTGTATCACCCTGTTGCATTCTCTTCCCTTTAAAACCATGCACTAGTGAAATTTATTTTTAAAAATAATATAAACTGTTGAAAATGGCTGATTTATTCTTTTTTTTTTTTTTTTTGCAAGTTGCAGCCCCAAGAAAATAATTTAAGTGTTCAGCTAAATCTGTGTCCATGCAAAAAAGTTTCTTAATTTCATACAGTACAGTATATCCACAGAATTTTATTTTTCAGAGAGTCCATCCTGTCTGGGGTTCACTGTGTGAACAGCTGGAGGAGGTATGAAGCCTGCCACTTTAAGTCTTGAACCTTTTCAATATGAAGAGTTTTCAGATCCCAAGCAACTGCTGCAAGTGTCAGTTGACTTTTCCAGCATCCTTAGATTCTTCTTTTCTTCCAATGTCTGCTAATCCACTGACTTGTAACGTGGCTTCATGGGAGGGTAACTCCATTTCTGTGGCATAACCAAACTTTAGGAGGGGAGGGCAGATAAATAAAGAAATGGGAGCAACAAAACAGATATGCCATTGAAAAGGACTTTTGTTGCATGAAACAGATTGATTTCTTTAATTTAGTCCATGGCTTCAGATTGGACCAAAACTGAGTCCCTGAACTCCAAACCTATCAGTTCTTCAAGATTTCAGTCCATCACCTGAGGGCCTTCCGTAGGGCACAATGTGTGCAACTTCCTTGAGAACACAGGATCGCGTTGCAGCCCTAGAAACAGGCTCAGAAGACACAACATTAAGCATGCAGTGTTACCAGGGTTTGCGACCTGTAATTTTATTTTTTTTGTAACGCTGGTTGCTATGACAACAGTTTCACAGCTGCTATGAGCGAGCGTACGAAGGTCCTGTTGAACTTTCAAGAGATGATTGGGAAGCTCTTCTAGTGAGAGGAGCTAAGGTTGGGTCTACTAGGGAAGAAGGAGGGAAAAGTTTGAACCACCCAATCACCATGTTGGACAGGTCCAGTTCATCTAAAAGTATCTGTGCCACTCCCATAAAGGATTTGTGATCCATTCGTCCATAGTCTCCCCAAACAATTATCTGTTAGGAAAAGAAACACAAAAAAATAGAAAAATTTCAGAAAAAATGTCAAAAGCTTTAATCTGAGTTGTCAAAAATATCTGCTTATTTAATTACAGTAAGGAATGGAATATCCAACTGACATAGCTTAGTTCTGTGTATACTAATCATGATGCAGCGACAGAAACGATCTGGGCACAAACTGCAGCAATCCACAATACCAGAGAAAACCCAGGGAGAGGAGCCCACACAAATAGAAGAAGCCAAATAACCTATAACTCACTTTTGCTCACTTCTTCTTGCATACTTAGTTTCTACTTGCATAAATAGCTATTACTGTTGTGTTTATCTGCTCAGCAAGTATGTAAAATATGAGAACTTTTGCCAAATGAAGCCTGAAACAAGTTTGAAACTCATTAAGTGAAAACTGTACAGGTGACATTTTCAGGTTCAGAGGAATATTTTTGCAAATTACCTGTAAAACTTTCCCTTGGGGACTTTCTTCAAATGATAGAAGTTGCTGATAAAGTGGTTCCAGCGTTTTTCTTGCTACTTTTGTTTTCTTTTTGGCTATGCAGACTCCATTTTCTAATAGATACACCTTTACATATGGTGCTTAGAAGAATGAAAATAAAGAAAGTAGGTAAAGTAGTCCAGATTTTTTTGTGCAACACACACACTTTCTATCACCGTACAAAATTCTGGTTTTAAAGGATATATAACTTATAAGAACAAATCTCCACAAGCAATATTAACAATTATTCCCATACAAAGCATCCATGCATTTTCTTTACTCTTCTCCTTGGGTATACTTTTTTCTTGACTTCTTTTTGTATGTCTCTTTTACCATGAAACAATTCAGATTTTGACCTGAAAAAATCAGGTATTTCTATATATAGTATCCCTATGCTGTACAATATGCAAAATAGGCCTATTAAGTAAATGCATGACTTGCAATGACTTTGGTGAGATTTGGATCAATGCTCCAAATTGTTAATAATTTAGAATTATCTACAAGGTGAAAATTAGTGAAGAAAAGACTCTGACACAATTTCTATTTCGGCAGAAGAGCTTGCTAAAAATACCATTATATTGTCCTTTTCACACAGTGTTACAGGACATCAGATTATAAAATAAGGAGTAAGTATCAAATATTGGTCTACTTTTTGAGTGGATACCCATTCCACATCTCTTGATTCCCTCTTCATTCCTAAGACTCCCTATATAAAATCTTCAGTATATGCCTTTCTTTCTACTCCATAACTATATAACTAAAGGATGGCTTTGCTATTACCAAAACCTACTTTTGGGTTTTCTGGAAGCCTGATTTTTAATTTTGTCCTGAAGTAGGGCTGATTGTTGGTGTATCATTTCAACATGGTATGCATTTCAGTATACAACATTGTAATCTACAGAGACTTGAATTTGTTATGAGTTGAAAAAGCTGAAAAGAAAACCCACAGATGTTTTTGGTAGAATGCTATTCTGAGAATAAACTGAGTTGGAAGGGACCCATTAGAATCATGAAGTCCAACCCCTGGACCTGTGCAGACTATTACTAAGGTTTTTCTTTCTTACCTGGCAGTGTCTTTGAACCTGGTTTTACAACAAGGCCACGGGCTCTGATTATTTCTACTTCCAGTTGTCCTTTCTTGTCCATCATTCCCACCTGAATATCTCCTAGATAACAAAAAGAAATCCCAGCATTGTAATTCCAAACTACTTCATTATATGAAATGTTGACAAAATTTCTAGGATGAATATGTGGTGACTTGTATCATCTGTTTTCCATCAACAAGTATGATTTGGATTTTAACACTACTAGATAATTTAATATTTACCCTCTTTACTGCTGTTTATCTTAGTAAACAATTTAAAAAACTCTGCAATAACACTTTGTGTCCCATCTTCCATGCCTCTATTGCTTCAATTTAATTTCTATTTCTTTAGAGTTTCATATAAAAAATAGGCAGTAAGGGAATTAATACAAAGCAACTCTGTAAAACTGCTTGAAATCCCTTCACCATATCTCTACTTTAAGACAAATTATGAAAAGATAACTTGTAAATATAAAAGCCTGTAAACACACTAACAAATTTTTTGCACCTAAATTACCAATTTTTATACAATATTATCCAAGTGATTCAGAGAAAAGTTTGGTCTCATTAGCCCCTTTTTAAAGAGGAAAAGTAAAGAAGAGGTTGAAGGCCTCAGAAAAGGCCGAATTTTTCAAAGCAACTTTATACTTTTGCGTGTCTTCATAAGTATCCATGATTACATGCAACTTTGGCCGAGGTTACTGCTTTTGTTTTAACTGAGTTGTTCAAAACCACTAAATAAATCCATATTTGTAGGGAATCTAGGTAAATTTTATGTTCTAATTACCTGACCAAATAGAATATATCATATCTAGAGGACATAAACACTTACCCATTGATGGTGTTGCCAAAGTCTGTCGTCCTACAAGCTGGGCAGGACCAAGTCCATCCAGAAAATCACTGAACTGGCTGTCTGCAGCCAATCTCACACCAGGGAAGATTAAACTAGAAATAATATTGAAAAAGAAGCCAACAAAACATATACTTAAAGTTGTCCTTTGTTGGTTTGTTTGTGTTTTCTATTTGTTTGGTTGGTTTTTTGTTTTATTTTGGCTTGGGTTTCTTTTTTGTTTTCTAGATGTTTTGCACTTACTATCTGTGGGTTTGGTAGTGCTATAAGGAACTTACAAAACAATTACTGTAATTTTCAAAATCCCACAGTGATCAACAACCAGCAATTTAGCTGGTAAAGAAAGCACTACTCTTCAGCAATTTCGGAATTTGTATTCTTCCCTCATGTTCTCCTTTTCCAATGCAACAAAGATCACTGTTAATTATCACAGTATTCATTGAGATACTAACATACACACCTACAACTGATTTAGTTACGTTAAGGTTAAATTGCTCACTCTTCTTGATTACTGTGAATTCAATGGCTACACATGAAATGTACACAGTGAAATGATGACATTAGACCAAATGCTGGTTGATATTTTCAAAATCACCATTCATTCAAAATGTTTTGTTAAAAATGTTTTTGAGAATGACATCTATTCAATAACAGAATTGAAATCCCTTGTGGCAAATGGCCAAAGTAACTTAAAATGAAAATGCTTGCCATAAATTATCTGTGACCCATTACAGAGCAACAAGAACTAATGAAATTTGTAATGACCAATCATTAAGAAATGTCCATCTCAAATGCGTATAGTGCATCAACTCAGACACATAAGATATACTGTGCAGCGTAGATGTATTGCATTGAACACCACTAATAAATCAACCTACAGTAAGACTTTTCTGGAAAATGTCTCAGATATATCACTCAGAAGTTTTTTAACTTGGGTTTTTATGATAACCATGATACATGACAGACT
>VRYO01001463.1:18713186-18849081 GCA_009812075.1 Sialia sialis
ATCTTTGAAAAACTCTTGATCCCAGCGATCTGGAAATGCTCTGTATATGCTTTGCTTTGCATAGCACTGACATATGCCAGGAGTTTTTGGAAGAGAAATTGGCCATATCTGTGTTTTACCTGGTGTACTGCACCTGCTTTCCCTCCTGACACACCTCATGATGATGACCTGACCCACCATGTGCCCTTCTCACGTCACAGCGGAAATCCTCCTCCTTCCTGCACCAACAGTGGGAGACTCTTAGGCTTAGTCCATCAATGACACTGGCTTGTGAAGGGAATTCTGACTGAACAGGACCTACAGCACGCACTGAGCTTCTCTTTAATGACCGGTTTCATGGAGAAATGTCAGAAACCACAGCTGCAAATGCTGCTTACTTTCCCTCAGAGCTGTAGCTGTTCATGCTCCCATCTGTTGACTCCCGGCTCGCCTGGCGAGTCATCCAGTTCCTCATCTCCACGGCCAGCCCTGTCTCCGTGCTCCTCTGGACGGTGCTCCGCAGCTTCTTGCCCCCTGCTTCTGTTGGAGACAAAAAGAAAAGCCCCCATGCCACTGTGCTGTCGCAGCTGGGCAACCGTGCACACCCCTGCTCCACGTGGCACACTCAGAGCCACAAATTGATGACCTGTAACAAAACTTCCATTTAAAAATTATCAATTTTTTACTAGGCAAATAGCATCATAAATCTCTTTTACAGAGTCTTAGTTCTATCACCATCTGCTTTCCAAGGTCAGACAACACAAGTCTGCCCATGGCAGTAACCAGATTTAAACAATCCATAGTCTAGCATGTTTAAAATATATTTTCCCTGGATGAGTAAATCTCTCTTAGGAATCCAATTAACATGTTACCACGATGTCAAAACCTGCAGAGAAATGTTCTAATTCAGATGAATTATTGTTTTAAAAACATTGGGTCATTATCTCCTAAATCAAGTTACAGATATCCATTAGTGAGGGTAGTAAACTACAAATCAAGAACCCTTCCCATGCTTTCTTCTCTATTACCTAACTGATAAATTTAAATTTATATTTAACATATACAGATTTTTATGCACAATATGAAACTTTATTATCACCTTCAAGAATAACATTTTTTCTATCTATTTGCATAGTTTAATTTTACTTGTAAAAACAGCGGTGTGACAGGTGGGAAAAAATACTCAAACAATATAATAGCATTTTAGAGTAGGAATTTTGATCAAGACCTCAACTAGATGAAATGAACAGGAATGAAGCCTCAGTTTTTCTTTCATGAATAAGACAGTCACGCCATTTCACTTCTGATTTTAAATGCTGTTCCCTGCAATAGGGCAAGGAATTCTTCATACTGATTTCTTTTAATCTATTCAATACACCTCTGAGTGCAGCACACTGATGTGCAATATACTGATATTATAAAAGAACAAGAACTTTAAATACGCTATAACAAATAACAACATTCTTAAATAATGATGCAATAAAGGCAGAGTAACATCCAATATCCTGGGATATTGATGGACTCAACTTCCTTCTGCAGTTGTTTGTAGCCTCTGGTACCCTTTACTTTACACCTTCTCTGCCTCATCATGTACTAGAGGTCAGAAGAACTTCTAGACCTGTGAGGTTGGTGAAGCTTTAGGGATTTGAAAAAGGAAATGAGCAAAAGGAGATTGTCCTGGGATGAGGACTATCACACCCCAGGGAGAATGTGTGAGCCCAGGGACTGGCTTAGAGTAAGAGGATCTGCACCCTCGGACAGGCAATGGGAGAGAGACCTCAATTTCAATGTGTGCACTCGCTGTCACTGTCCTACAGGCTGCTGCGTGGGTTGAAATCTCCCAGGCCCTTCAGTCAGGAGGAATATTAGGTCAGATAAAAAACATGAGAAATGTAGTGAAGTGGGAACTAGACACCAAAAATACCTTGAAAACCACTGGCTCCTTGTCAAGAAAGATTAATAACTCTGCAATATTTAGCAGCAGTGAGACATTTCTACAGCAGTATCATGAGTGGTTCAAATCATATTGCTTATTAAAAGCCTTCTACTCCTTAAGACCATTACTTTTAATCACTGCATACAAATACTAATAATAACAGAATTAATAATTTAACTCTAGAAATTCAGCTACCCAAATGAATTCAGTACCCAACAGAATGAAAAAATAAATTTTATTGCATCAAAATTACTTCTAAAAATGTCCATCAATACCTGATGTGAAAAATGCAAATAAAAACGTTACCAGGCTACTATTACGTATGAAAAATGAAGGTCAGAAATAAACAATTTCATTTCTTTTGGGTTGCACCATTACAAGCGCTGCTGGTTTATTATTTATATTCAGCTAATGAAAGCTGACAGCTGACTTCCAACAGAGTTGTTCTAAAATACAAGTACTCATTTCAAAGACATATTCTCAGGAACTGCCAGGAAAATATTGTGTTGTAGTTTTGTAGAAAAAGGTACACTGCATCATAGTTACATGTGAAAGGCATACAACTCTGAAGCCCCACAGGGTATTCCTCTTCTGTCCTATGAACTCTTCGATGAATAAGCATTCATTGTCATTCAGCCTCATTGAATGATGGGCATTCTCAACCCATTATTGTAAACATTAAGTCACTAAGGCAAATTTAAAAGAACATCTCCATCTTGCATGATTCTTCAGGATCTCCGTATGTCTTTCAAAGATTTGGGAGTTTGGGAGATATATATTAAAAATTATGTAATAGATTAATTTGTAAGGCAGATTCTTTTTTCTGAACTAGAATTATGTATGCCTTCATTGAGAAGAACAGAATAAAAAATGAACACATTAATTGTACATCAATTTACTGAGAAATCAAGGCAGAACTTGTGCAACTGCCATTCAAGTCTTCATAGAAGCACACAGGTTCATAGCAACCTTACCCACATTCATTGTAACTGAAATAAGCGGTCTGGTTCACATGACAACAGGCACACAAAGATATAACTTTGATACAGCATGAAAGTTAGGTGTGTGTAGTATATCCAAAGTCTGTATGAGTGGTAAACAGTAATTATTTTGACCTTAACACAGAATTTAAGGAGGGCTGAAAGGAGATTATTTACCAGTTTTCAACAGAAACATACAGTGCTCTCAAATGGTCTCCGAAGAGAAAGATCTGACCTTTCATCAATAAAGCTCCTAATCATGATGTTGATGCTTCCTGAAGTAAGAACTGAAGATTTTAACAGCAAAATGACAACTTGGAATAGAATTAACAAATGACCCAGATCTGGGTGGCCTGACTCCCGAGCCACTGCTTTTGACATGAATATACTTTCAGATGAAACTTGGCTAAACTATTATATAATAACACACAAGAAATATCCCCACCTGATTGCCCCCAGTACTAGCAATATACTTGTCCCTGGAAAAATGTTAATAAATCAAAAAAAATCCTACAATTCCTCAAACAATTTAAAAGCAAAGATAGTATTTGTACCATCCATAATTGATTTTTCGTAAATCCAGCATTAAAACATTTAAAAGGTTTCAAGGAGCAGCAAAACCACAAAGCAGCTACTCAGCTCAAAGAAATAGCCTTTGGTGTCACACTTCCAAGCTGGAAGAGCATCTGGTTGAAGATCATATCACCACACTACTAAAACCAAACTATTTTCCCCCATTCCTTCCTGGAAATTGAAACCTCCTCTCTTGTGTTAATTCAGGTACTCATGTGGCTGCATTCCATACTGGACCCAAATCAAAAGGAACAAACAAAATACGTGTATTTAAAGTTTTTCTTTTTCTTTCAAGACAGATAATTTTGGAAAAGATACTTGTTAAGACAAGCATGCAGTTGAATGAACCCAGGTAAGGCAATACTAACCTCTAGCTCAGTTAGTAACTTGGGAATGCACTACTCACTCAGAAATAAGTATCTAACTGGTGTCACTGTAAAAGTGGGGGGTTGGTTTTATAATCCTAAAGTATAGATACTTATACACTCATGTTGTAATCTTACCAAATGAATAGATATGGAAATGAGAGTTTAGAAATGTACTTTGTTGTTACAATGCTGAGTACCCACAATGAAAATCATTTTACTCACCATTTCCTAAACTCTAATACAGAACACTGAAAATGTTCTCCAAATTAGTATAAGCTAATTACCCTAGCAAAAAGAAATTTCTCTCAAGTCCCCACCACAAAATATGGAATATATTATCTGAAAAACACTAGTTGAGATTCTTGCAGCCATATTGTAAGGAGTGGAATAAATTACCAGAAATAATTGCTTTGGTATTTATGAAAGCACACTCATTCTTACAGTTAATAACACTGGTAATTTAACTAATATGGTTACTGCAAATAGACTCCGCAGGCCACATTTTCTAAGTTATGCACGGAATTATTTGTTCCCACAACTTGGAGTGCAAATCACTTACAAATTAGGGATGCAAAACTACTGATACAATCTTCAATAGCAGATGAGGAAAAGTCAAAAACTGCAGTGAATGCAAGAGATTACCTTACATCATCTGAGATCTAGGCAAATGAAATCCGCTGCTGGTGGGGAGAGCGAGAGCTCTCAGCTTGCTCTCGGCAGGAGCTTCCTACAACTGCTCCCCAGCAGGCTCAGAGCCAAGAGGGGACATGGCACAGGCACAGGCAGGCTGCCTATGCCAGTCCCCAGCTGGCAGGTGAGCTCTTGGTAGGAGCACAGAACAGCTGTGGCTTCAGAAACACACTAAAGAGTTTGAGGTGGCTCTTGTCTGTTCTCCCCACCTCTCCAGAAAAGCTGCATAAAAACTCCTTCAGCATTGTCAACTCAACTCAGGAGTTAGAGCCACGAAGAGAACAAGCTGCCTTTAAGTGCTCATTTTTTAAGACTAAAATTCTTCACATACCTAGTTGCCTGCCCTGGATATGTTAATAACTGGCTTGATAAAAAGCCAGTTTAAGAAAATTTGAACCTAAGGAAGAAAAGGGGGACAAAGTAGGTCTCAAATTCCCTTGCAGCTCTGTTTCTGAGGCAGCCCAAGTTTTGTATACATTGAACAAAGCACTTAGCTCTTGTTGAAGCATTAGGAAGCACAGCCAAGTTATTTTCTTCTCTGTGTTACCATAGACCCCAAGCAGAAGACATGGTTTAGGATCTATGAGTTTAAGTAGGATTTGGGAAAGCCACTGTCACTTGAGTTTGAGCTCATTTCACTGATTCTCATAGGCCAGCACTAACAATCAGTTTATGAAGTTTTGTATTGCAGTCCTTCTGATGGACATTTTCAGAGTGCATGCTGTCAGCATTTCAGAAACCCAAAGAGCATTTCTGACCAAGGGGAAACTGTAACCAGGAGTTTCTCTTACTTGTAAGGAAGAAGGGAAGATCTGCATTCCTTATTCCATGAGTATCTGAATGTAAAATACTGATACATTTAGACTGGGACATGAATGGCCTGCCCTGATATGCCCAAAGCAGAGCTGCCTTCAGCAAGAAAGATCTTCAGTATGGGAGCAGCCAGGTTTGGAAAGTGTGAGAGAGTCTGGACTGACAGCCTCTCTCAATCTGGACAGTCTGCCCCATACATTTTTAAATTTCTTGGGAGGCCTCACTAGTTCTTCATTTTTGGTCATGAAACACTTTTTCACTCTTATCCTCTTTTTTTTCCTTCCTCTGGCCATAATGGAAGCATGGTTAATTAAGATAGCACCTAAGAAAATGTAAAAGAGACAGCGGAATTAAAAAATCAGCAATAATCAACTGCAAAACTGTTGCTTGCACTTCTGGTCAAAGGCTGGTATAGAAGATCTGGCATCCCATTCAATTTCTACAGGACCCAAGAGGCAGCCATCATGACTCTCATTTGTTCTGGTCAGATTGCAGCACCCTTTGTCTGCATTCCACTTCCCTGCCATGGCAAGGCTGTTTGTTCAGTCAACTCCGTGCCTTGTGGCCACGTGATGTGAAGTCAGTTTACCACGTGTGGCTTCTGAGCAATGCTGTGGTTTAAGGTAAGCACCTGCTCCTTATTCTCTCCCACATCTTCATGTGTCTAAAGCTGTATTCTGCCACTTTAATTTCACTGTTGATGTCCATTCTCCAATCTTAACTGATCCTTCAGCAAATTATTAAGAACATGAGAAAAGAGAAACTGGTTTTGTCTGTGTGTGGCATCCATCACTTTAGGATCTTCAACTTATGGCTTTATGTTCCCAAAAATGTTTTTGAAATATTTTTACAGGACTGAACTGTAAACAAAGAGCTGTTTTCCTACATACAGAATAAGTACTTAAAGTTCCTAAAACTTTAGTATCCCTGCCATTATTATTCAGAATCACATGGAACATATAAAAAGTACAAACCATCTTGAACACCCTAGGGTTTGTTTTCAGTATCTGTGCTAAATAACACACCTGGTAACACCAAATGAGTATATACAGAATCATAGCACAAAGGTGCTGATCACAGATCTTGCAAGTGAGATGCAGATCAGGAATAGAACTACACAGAGCACTCAGGCCCTGCCAGCACCACTGCAGAGGTCTCTGTTTCTGTTACTGATAAGGTCATCAGTTTTCTAGGTGTGGTCAGAGGATTTACCTGTCAAAAGCCACCTACCTGCTGAACACAGAGATATGACAACAAAAAGCACATGGCTTTGTAGGCCACAGCTGTTTGTTCCATGTGACAAGTGACCTGAATGAACACTTCTTCAGGAGCCCTCATTTAGGCCAGTTACGATCTCCAAACAGACAAATGTTCTCATCATTCAAATGTAACAGATCTGTAATAATTTGTGCATATTTTGTGCATGTGTCAAAACAGAATGACAACATTTTATATCCACTTTGTACATCCTGTATAACAATCTAGATAACTACAAAAAGCACAAAGCAGTGGGAAATCAGTCTCATCCCCAATTCATTAAAATCCTGAAAAAGAGAGCAATTAATTTTGTAAAATTCGAATTTTGTATACAATTTATGTAAAGAATAACTAGATAGGTGTACGTCTTCATCACAGGAACTCTTCAAATCCAGTCTCTGATTTTGCCAGTGACAAAATACGATCATCCAAAGTAAACAGAAACCATTTCTGCAGGTTTTTTTAATGTTTGCATGGACATTAAATTTTCTGGATGTATACCATTCTTATGTATTTATTAATAACCATTATTTCATGCAGTGCCAAGAGCAGATTAAAAATACTTAAACAGAAAAGACTACATACATTGAGGAGCTTAGAATTGCTTTTTTTTTTTTTTGCATTATATGAAGTGAGAGGTACTTTTAAAATATGGAATAATGGCAGCAACACTATTCTTTACCCCAATCCTGATTATTTTTATTGTAGCAAGGGTCATTGCATATACTATCAGACAGATCTGGGCAGCATTTTGAATGATGTAGCAAATGTGCAGAAACAATGCAACACCCTCTATTAAGGCTTAATGAGGTAGATGGTGCCAAGAAGTTGGATGGCTACTGAGATTACACAAATTAGAAACAGCTCTTCCTCCTTTGCTTTGTCTAAGATGACTAATGATCCTATGCAAATATCTTTATTTAAATAACCAGTTCACAAAAAACTGAGCAAATTTCACACTGTAATGACCCATTTTTAAACTAGTGCTGTTAAACATTTACCTCTCCAAATTGAAACAATGACAACACAATGTGTTGCTGCTCTGATTACTCTTGACCTTGACATTGAAAAATGACAATTACAGCACGCAGATATAAGACAGGTTTTTACACATTTATGGAGGTACGACCAGAGATGCATCATACACTGTAGCTTCACTGCTGCTGCTACAGCCATATCCAAATTTTCTGTCAGCTATTCAGGTACATCCTGCAGTGCAACCAGCAGCTCAGAAGAGAAACACAAGTGTAAAAGAAATGAAGTTTTTAAAATATATGTTTGCTTTGAATGTCAATCCTTCTGTAGTTTTTTCTACTTTTCCCTTAGTTTCCTGAATACATGTGAGTTTTTTGTCATAATCTTTATTTTGCCAACAACAGTACGGTTTTCTCAGTGCTTATTTTTTTAAAGGTCTTATCAATCTTGGCACCTACAGGTAGTCCATTAGTATAGTACCTGAGTGTAACTGGTAAATGTCTGCTGTACTGCCTTCACCCTGGAACTCAGCCCATAGAGCTGCAGAAATGGGACAGACCCACTACATGATAGAAAGGCTGACTCAAGTCAGCCTCTGAACTGCCCCTAACAGCAAACAGAAAAAATTATCAACTGTAAACTTAAATGTCATGTAGATTCTTATAGAAAAATTACTATTGCAATTGAGTGCTTTTTACCCTCCAAGATGAGTGACCCCACCATTGCATGCAATGTGCAGCAGATGATCTCTGCTGTGCTAGCATCAGTTGAGCCAAGATCTTTAAAATTTCACCTCTTAAGGTGGATAACCTGTCACAGGGCATTATACCCTTCTTTCCTATCCTTTCTTGGCTCTGACTGTGAACATTCCACACAAACAAGGTCATCTTTACCACCAAGGCCAAAATGTAGGCCAATTCCCCCAAGATGACGTAGTTATTCTCATTTTCCTCATAGCCTGATACTCCTATATTACTTTATTCTTTTTAAGATGGTAATTTTGAAGGATAACTACTTCATGTGCAGAATTCTCTTCACTTCAGTAATTACTGTGCTAATGAATTTATTGTTACTACTTCCCCCATTTTCTATTTCTGGTCAAATTATTGTCTGGTTGTTATTGTCTACTGGGACCTCCAGAGGGACACTGAGATCTGGCGGTCTAACCACAGGAACAGAATCCAGGAACTGCAGAGTTTTATTCCAGCTATACTAATGTGCAGTGATTAATCTGTGAGAAATGCCACTGAAGCCATCACCAGAGCTCAACTGAGCAGCTCAGTGTACCTTTAAATAATTCCTGAGCCTTCACTCAGGGGCAGCACTCTCCCTGACACCTATGTGGGATCTCACAACCCCTCCAGCAAGTTTCCCAGCTAGTTATCAGCTGGGTGACAGGAGAGTATAATGTGCTTCTATTCCTGCTGAACTCCTGCAGCAATGCTCAGATACTTCTTTCAGTAGACATCAATATGCAAAACTGTAATGTAATTTCTCCTCAGTTAATGCAACTAATTTTTGCTATTTTTGCCATGATTGTCTTGGACTGAAAAACATTCTGTGGCTTTTTTTTAAATTGCCTTTTGTTTTTCTAACATACTGGGAGACCAAGATGCTTTCCAGTTCTTTCTGAATTAATTTATGTCTTATATTATAAATTATCTCTTGAATTGTCTTTAGCACCTGCAAAGCATTTGGCTTTCCCCTTCAATCTCATAGCTGCACTACCACCCAAAAACTTTGGCAAAAGAAGGTATTAAATTGAAATATACTCCCTTTTGGTGGGCACAGTTCTGCAAACAGACCTTGCCATGACCAGCAGCTCCACAGCTGCACTCCTGGCAACGTGCTATTTAACTGTTTATAACAATGCAAATCAGAAGTGAATGTAAGTAGAGTACAAAAAGGAAACCATAGTGAAAATTTATGACAGTAAACAATACACAGTGTAATGTGAGGAAGTACCGAGTTACCAGTCCCACTCAAACACAGACGTGGGATTTCTAGTAATCACATCATGTGATCTGAGCCTCTCTTTTCTCTGCCTGTGGGGTAACTCTGCTTCTTCTCCAGTAAGCTTCTTGTACATAACAGTCCATTCACTCAGATGTTCACAGGAAAGTTTAGTACTCATGCACCACTTGTAAATATACCATGTGCATGAGACATTGAAATATGACTACACAGACATCTAAAAGGATATCACACACGTTTACATTGGAAATTCTCTTATCTTTTGACAATCACAAAATTTCTTTAATTTCAACAAAGCCAAGATTCCAGAAAAAAAAATGAGGCTTGGAATGCTTCAAGAGCATTGATACTTATTTGTACTCTGTCCCCATACCTCTTCAACAATTTCCATATAATTTAAGTCTTTTCCAAGTGTTATTTGACACCAATTCTCATTTCAGTATGCAGGCCATACATTTTATCATCAAGGCATCTAACAAAAAGTGCAAGAGACCTCTTTAAAATCCTTGATACTTTGACAACATAAATAATTTTCTCTGGCACCATGTTGGTCCTGTGTGTATACATGCAGACGTGCCAGAAAGAAATTGATGTTGCAAAGAATTATTTACTAACACCTTTTATTAGATGTGGCTAAGAATAATAAACTCCTAAATAATGAATGTGCGTAAACTTGAAGGATTCATCTCAACTGATCAGCAGGCAAGAAATGCTATTTTAAATAGCAGCTCCCTGTACTGCAAACCTGGCCAACCATGGCATGTTCAGGCCTAGCCATGACAAATTCCCCTGTACCCTGCGTTGGTGAGGCCACACGTTGAGTACTGTGTTCAGTTTTGGGTCCTCCAAGGACACTGAGGTGCTGGAGGGTGTCCAGAGAAAGGCAACAATGCTCTAAAAAACACATCTTGTGAGAAATAGCTGAGCTTGTTTAGCCTTGAGGAGACTCAGGGGGGCCTCATCACTCTTTACATGCACCTGACAGGAGGCTAGTGAGGTGAGGTTCAGTGAGGACGAGAGAAAATGGCCTTAAAGTGAGACAGGAGAAATTCAGATTAGATACTAGAAACAAAAAAATTCACTATTAGGGTGGTCAGGCATTGAAATAGTTTGTCCAGGGTGATAGTGGAGTCTCCATTCCTGAAAGTGTTCAAGAGGCATCTGGATCTGCCTCTGGATGATGTGGTTTAGGGGTATAGGGTTTATAGTGGTAGTGCTGGGTGGACAGCTGGAATGGATGTTCTTGAAGGTCCCTTCCAACCTTGATGATTCTATGATTCGAATTCATGGCTTCCAACCGAAAACAGAAGCCTTTCCACAGCCCACATCACAGTTTGGATGCCAGGTCTCCTTTAATCAGGAAACATGTAAAGGGATCTTCTTAATCATCATGTTAAAAAATACCTTCAAAAATTAGTAATATGTTGTACTGAGTTACTTGCTATTTCTGAACAAGACAGTATTCATATTCTTTCATACTGAAAGATAAACCTCTGGACCAGTATATTCATTTCAGCTATCAATATAACAAAAGTCTTCAAGAGAGTATCTCAAATAAATGCCTCAACAGATCAGATTTTCTATTGGTATTAAAAATACGACTGAGTGCGAAATGTAAAAAAAAAAAAAAAAAAAAAAAAGTAAGATAACAGGTTGTCTTTTTTTTTAAGCTATCCACTACATGCAGAAATAACTACATCTTTAGGACAGTTAACTTATGAAGTGGGTTTATCTTTTTTACATTGAACTGTAAAAGAACATTTGTATGCGAACATGGGAGTCCATGTACCACAACTGCTTTAACTGCATTACATAAATATAACTGCATAAATATTCACAAGACAGCAAATTCCAATTGGAGTGCAGAGGTGACCTGCCATCCAGAAAACACAATACAATTTTTTCTTTCTAATCCCACTGAGAACACTTGGGAAATGATCTTAGCCTGCCATTCCCTCTGTAACCTGGTATGTCTAAACTGAGGCAGCAGAAATTCAAATCCACAAAACTGCATAGCAATTACATTTTTATTTCTTCGTGGGAATTAATGAAATGCATTGTCAAGTATAGTCTATATCTAAACAGGATCAGATAAGATAAATCAACACAATATGTGACATGTGAATCAGTATACAATCGTTTAACTCTTCTGTTTAAATAATTTGCCAGCACAAAATAAATAAATCATTATAATGACCATTAAATATACTTCTCTACTGACTTCCATATACTTTATAGTTCTTTCAGCCAGTGAACAGTTTTAAGCAAACACAGATTCCACCAAGGAATAAGTTAATGCTTCTTAGAGAAGTAAAGAAAACCAAGTAGAACAAAACAAATCAATACTCTGATTTCACACAGGGTTAATGTAATTATTGCAGGTAAAAACCAGGACTGAAAAGAAAACACTTCTGGAATGATAAAGAAAAATAATCTTTAAAGAATACCTAAACATGTTTAGGATCATTTATGGTACTTTCAGTGTGTGCTTTCAGCCATAGTGTTTATTAGCACACCAAGAGTATTAAAAATACCATCTGAAGCCTACCCTGCAGTCTTACTGGCAATATTTTTCAGTTCACTTCATTGTTCAAGGCAGGAAGCAGATGAGAGTCCTGAAGGACAGCACAGTTTGCCCCATGGGGCAGCCACTTCTTTTCCAATGGAAGGGGCAACCTGGCCAGCCCCAGAGTAAGAGCAGGGAAAAGGTGGGGGACCATGCCTTGGGATTCAATCAGCAATGAGAGACGCTTTGGAGAAAAAACTTCAGAGACTGTTGCACGTGAAAAGATAAAACACACAAAGACTGGGGACACACATTAGCCACTGAACTCTCAGCCTGAAAGGTGGAAGGTGATAAATGAACATGCAGATATTTTAAATGCATCATGAATGGTGTATACAGACAGCTGATACATGTTTGCATAGCAGCACAGGACATTGGTTACTCTGTTTTTTAATGCTCAAATTTACTGAAGGTGCAATTTGCTCCGTTAATCTCAATGGAATTAAAAATCTTGAATTAGTTCTGATCAAGCAAGGGAAAGCTCATCAGTTCATTCTATATATAAACATGTTTAAACACAACAGATTATTTTCTTTATGTAACCAGTATACTCAAAACAAACTCATGAAATACAAGTTCCATTCTGGATAGAGTTTGGTGCCATGCTTAACTACATATGGACATCTGCACATTCCAAACAGCAAATCTTTTTTGGGGGCATGGTTACACAGAAAGTGCATTTCTCTTGGCAGCCCTTCCACTTACACTGCTGCCTCTGAGGAAAGGGGCAGCATTTAACTACCCCACTCTGGAGTTCTGTACGAATTATGTTGTAATGACAGGCAAGGCATACCTGAGCAAACCCGCAGATTGTCAGAAAAGCACCCGCGAGGAAGTGTGGCTTGTACGACTGAGCAGAAAACGGAAAGAATGGAAAGACCCGCTATCCTTTATTTCTCCCCCCAACGCACCTAAAGTTCAGCTACTAACTTCCTTCCCAATGTGTCAATAAACACCCTTTGTACAATCACACCTTGCTCTCCAGCCACAAGCACGGTGCCACCAATCTCTCTCCCAGCCCAAGCCTCTCTCCATCACTCGAGTTCCCCATCCAGCCCCTCGCCCAGCACCGACCCCGCCCGTCCCCGGAGCGGTCCCCGCGCACACCTGCGGCGATCGTGCCCCTGCCCCTCACCTCCGTCCTCCTCCTCCAGGGAGTTCATGCAGGGAAAGTAGACCGCCAGCGCCTCGAAGGAGGCGGAGAGGCTGCTCCGGCTCTGCGAGCGCTGCATGGCGCGGCCGCCGGCCGCCGTCTGCCGGCCCATCTTGGCCGAGCGGCACCCGCCCTTGGCGCGGTACAAGAAGCGCGGCGTCTTGGCGGCGGGGGCTGAGGGCGCCGGGGAGCGCTGGGCGGGCTGCGCGCCGCGGAGCTCGGCTCTGCCCCGCCGTGCCCGGCTCTGCCCCGCTGTTCTCGGCGGGGCGGGCCGCCGCAGCCGGCACGGAGCCGCCTACCAGCGGGGCGAGCGGTCGGCCGGCGGCGCGGGGCTGCGGGGCGGGCGGAGCGGGACGGCTCCGTCGTGCGAGACTGGCGGGCGTACGGCCCGGCCCGGCCGCGGCGGCTGTAAATACCGGGCGTGCCAGAGGCAGGACCGGGGCTCGGCGCCGGCCGGCAGCGGCGGGACGTCCCGCAGGCACCGCCCGCACACTTTGTTCTCCGCCCGGTTCCCGCTGGGCTGGCGAGCAGGCGGGAGGGGCGCGCCGGGGCTGGCCCGGGGCTCACAGGGATGCTGGAGGCGGGCGAGGCCGGAGAAGGGGCGGCCCGTGGCTCGGCACGGAGCGGAGAACGCGGCGGGGCCCCGGCGGGGAGCGGGGCTGGTCAGCGCTGCCCCCGCTCCTGGCCGGCAGGACACACCTGCAGCCAAAGGGCGAGAGTGCTCCCGGGCGGGGTCTGTGAACAAGGGAATGAAGCGGAGAAAGGCTGAGGTGGGAAGGGGTCCCTGGGTCATCGGGCAGGGTCACAGAGCCAGCTGCCCTGACTGGGGACAGGCCACTTTGAGTATCTCCAAGGATGGAGACTCACAGCCTTTCTCAGACACCTCACTCGTCAATGTTCATTCACATCGAAAAAAGTGTTTCTTGATGTTCAGCGTGCCCCTTCTGTGTGTGAGCTCGAGCCCATTGCTTCTCTCTTGAGAAACGGGCCCTGCAAGCCACAGGCAAATCCTTCATCTCCCGTCCATTAAGCCAAGCTGTATTTCTGTAAAGCACATCTGCCTCCTTCACAAAAATGACTGTACCTTTTCTGAATTCGCTCCTTAGAGGATTTACTTACAGCTACAACATAAAATTTTGGGGGTTTTATCCAGTCTTACTTCCATATCTTCCTCAACACTGTTTAATGTTACCTTTTTTCTTTTATCCAGTATGTTAACATTAATTGAGTGTATAGCAATTGGCAACCTTCCCCCTAAAATGCTAAGAAATTAAAGCACTGGACATGACTAAAAAGAGGTGCTAGCTAAGGTAGCAGTCTTTTGCAACATCAGTAACTTATTCTACTATAGTTCGTGATAGTGCAAAAGTGCTATCAAACCTTTGCACATGGTTGTTGTTTCCACACTGGCCCTTTAAACAGTAATGATAGCAAATGCAGGGCATGGTGTGCATTCAGTTTTCTTTCAAATAAAAAAAAAAAAAAAAAGAAGAATTCTCTCAAAATAATGTTAATTGTTAAGGGTTTGATCTAACAAACACTGCAGACAGAATGATGGTTTGAAGTGAACTGAAAGAAAGTGTGTAGAGTGAAATACACCTCACACTCCTCGTGTATTTCCTTGAGCTGGAAAGGATAATAGTAAGAAGTTAAATCTAGCTAACACTATCACTGACATACTTCGCTGAGGAATGAAAACTAGTCGGAACTTTGGCATTCAGGGAAGGAACCACCATCACTTAATCTACAGCAAAGCAGTGAGTTTTTACAGCTATTCTTACAATTTGCCCAATAAATTGATTTCTAGATAACTATAATCTAATAAAGCACATTTCATGTAAGATCATAGGAACTTACTTTAGAAGAACAGAAATCCTTTTTTCCCTCTTTACTGGCTAGAAAAGATGACCAAGGCAACTTCTTTAGGCTCTGACATCTTTTAGATGTCTCATTTAGGTCATGCTCCAAAATGTGTATTTAGCTGCTCATCATGTTTCTCTGGCCACATGCCCAAGTTTGTCACCTCCCAACATATCTGTGATGTTTTACACATTAGCAAGAAGGTGAGATGCCGAGACAGACAGACACCTCCCTTGTATGCCACAGGCAGGCCCGTGGGCACTCCATGGCAGCAGAGACCTGCCAAGGTCTGCAGTGCATACCTGTCAGCCTGCAGTACCTCTTCCCATAAAATCACCCTTTGCATTACATCCCTTTAAAGTATGTTCAAGGGATAGAGTGAGCTTTTCCTGTTTAGACTTTACTCTAAAAAGACATTTCTAAAATACTATAAAGCAAACAACTCTTAAATAATATCTAATGGTAGTAATAATAATAAATGTCTAATATAAAAAATCATGTAATTGGCAAAACCCAATAAAATGTGTTGAAATAATTGCTAAAGATACTTTTAAAGGACCTAGTGAATACAGAATTTTCTATCTATAAACACTGAAGCACACAGAATAACTTCTTTCAACATTTTTATGAGTGTAAGATATGGCAGAAAAATAAATGTCCATTAAATAATAATTCATGACTGCTTTTGAGAAGTTGGATAATAAAAATGAGTTAATGTTCATTACATTTTAGATGAACTACTGGTTACTTTCGCAAAAACACTGAATAAAACTGGAAAGACATTGAGAATGCAGAGAAAGGCAAAACAGCATTTGGGTGACTTGGCGATATTTACAAAAATTTAGATAAACTCTAGAATACATATTCAAAAAAGAGCAACTGATTTGGAACATCTGTTAGATCTACTTTCACTCACATTTATAAATATTCTTGTGTAAATATTCCCTTTAGAAGTATCTCTTGTAGAAGAAATAATACCTGCTTAGAAGCCAGGAGGCTTTAAAGCAGTCAACACTTGTTTTCCTTCCCAAACAAAAGAGTGAGCACATCCACCACCTCCCCCTAAGCTCTGACCTCAACAGAAGCTGTAAATCTCTGTGACACAGAGTCCTGATGGCACACTGGTCCAAACAAGACACTAATGGGGCACTTCATTGGTGACATGCAGCCTCAGTGGGAATTCGGCTGCAGCCACAGGTGTGGCTGTCCCTGCAGTGCCGGAGCCTCAGCATCTCTCAGCCCCTCAGCAGGGAATCAGATCTGGCAGCCACAGCCATTAAAACAAACTGACATTTTTGCTAATATTGCATAGTACATAAAAAACCTGTTACTGTCATTAATAAAACCAGCCTATACCAAGAAGAGCACTTTAAACCCCAGCAGTCTGTAGTCAATAACACATTACCCCAAACAGATATTGGGATATTAGGCACCTATACAAAATCCTGTGACAAAACACTGGCTCACCATCACATCCAAGCTTTCTCAATATGCTTCTGTCCTAATATTTTTCTTTCAGATAAATGTTTAAATGGCAAATTAAAACAGACACAAAGAACTGACGTGAGAAATCCATAAATTCTCATGGTATTTGGGGAGACTGTCCTCAGTTTCTAATGATTGCATGATACAAATAATCTAATTGAAGGCAATCTAGACACATCTTGAACTGCAGAAAACAAGTTTACTACCCGGACATTGACAACATGCTCCAGTTGTTTTGCACATTGTTTAAATTTTAACTGATACTCATTGATTTATGTCACCAGGTAGGAATGAATAAAATTCGTTTTAAAGGAACAGCATCCAAATTCCCATCTCAGTGCGAAATATTAAGACAAAGCAAGAGACTCCCAGGTATGCTATTTCTTTAACATTTTCATAGTTTGCTGAAAGAAACTGTGTTTTAGGAATCCAGGTCAAACTGAACAAGGTCAAACACCTTCTATAAATGTATGTACTGTCCTAAGGAAATTCTATTTGTAGGGTTGGATTTATTATAAAATATTTTGGTGTCTCATCTAAAGAACTATGGAAGCAACTGCTTACTAGTTGTGTTCCCTGAAAATTAAAAGATGATTTTGGGGCACTGGATATTCAGTGTCAACCTACACTAAATACAGCCAGCCAATAATAGGATTCTGAATTTAATAAATGTATCTTTCTCCTTTTACATAGATATACCATGTGAGGTAATTTTAAAAATAATATGGAAATTAATGTATTCCCCACGTTTTTCCATGTTTCAGCTGTAACTGGGTGTATTTCAGCAAGTTTCTTTCAAGTAAACACACATTAGACTTAAAATGGGGATGCTTCAGGAGAATAATGATTTGATAATTCCTTCATGAAACCATACCATTTTTCAATGAAATAAAAAACAAAAAAGGAGAAATGAAATTTCTTCACATCTCATTTCTACTTCTATGTACTGAACTCCAGGTCACAATTCCCTGGAGTGAAGGATGCAATAATTTTCATGGTGATTATTTTTTTTTTATTGCCTGTATTAAGGATTAATTACTAAAGCCTGCTTCAGCTTCTGAACACAAGATAAAAGCACACATTGCCATAAAAGAGTTCTTGAACCCTAGTGCGCAATTTGGAGAGGATTCTCCAGGGCAGTCACTATGAAAGGGTGATCTAAAATTTCTGAACACACTCCCTTAACCTGCAATATAGGAAGGTATTATGGGAATGGGACTAGAAAGGAGTTACTGCCCTTTTCTTTGTCACCTCTTCTGTCAAGCATTGCCCACAGACTTCTTTTCTTGTCTGCAGAAGGGATTTATTTTGTTCGTGATTGTCATCAGAAAAAACAATTCAGCTGCTGAGCTTTTTATGCTGTTTAATTATCTTTAACTTGCACCACACCTATCAACTATTAGGCATAACATATTAAAATTGTATTTCAAACTCTTAATGACTTCCCACTTATTAAGGAAGCTTTGTGCAATGTGTCAATACAAGAAGGGAAAATTGCTTCCTCTTACAACAGGAGGGAGAGTCCCCCCACACCTCCCACGCTGTGTTTTATTTCACTGAGTTTTTGCTTCCTCTTATGCCCTCAGTCTTCACTTATCAGAGACAGCCACCATGTCAACAGAGAAGCAATACTTGACAAGGGCTTCGAAAAGAGTTAACTGAACTGTCTCCCACTCCAAAAAATAACCCAGTTTGAGAACCCAGCATTTATCTAATTCTAGGAAAACACAAAAGAAAAAATAAATACCAGTATGGGTTGGAGGAAATGTTTTTCTCCCACTGAGTTATTATTCAAGCAATTTCCAGTAATTTGTCCAGATTAAGTATCACTGGAATATACTTCTGCTATTATTACTGAATTAAACCTTTTTCTTCCTTTGTGTAAAGCTAAAACAATACAGTGAGAACATCATTAAAAACACAGGCCAGTTAGTGTAAAACAGGGTTTATGTAGGAAAACTTGTAACATGTAGTAACAAACTGCTATTGCCTATAATTTGCTAAATGTTAGGACTGTGCTGGCTGTCCTTATTCCCTACAGAGACAGCCATGTGCCAACTCCAGCCCAGTGTTTTGAAAGGGCAGAGTCCAGAAATCTACAAGGTCCTTCACAAAGTAATGGCTGCTTTCACTAATTCCCATCTTAGAAAAATTCACTGTTCTTGGCTTAGTAATTTTTTATCACGATCTAAGAATCATAGAATGGTTTAGTTGAAAGGGACAGTTAAAAGACATCTAGTCCAATGCTCTTGTGATGAGCAGGGACACCTTCCACTACACCAGGTTGTTCCGAGCTCCATCCAGCCTGACCTTGAATGTTTCTAGGTTGAGACATCCACCTGTTCCTGAGTTTTACCACCCGTGTTATAAAAAACCTTTTTCTTATATCTTATCTAAGCCTACCCTCTTTCAGTTTAATACCATTCCCCCTTGTCCTATCACAACAGACTGTGCTAAGTAGTTTGTCCCTGACTCGTCATGTCCTTTGTCACGAAGTCCATCCCAGGGCAGTAGCTCCCATGCAGCATTCACCCTCAGTGGTCTCCTGCTCTTCTTAAAGTTTCATGATATAACAATAATTCTTACATTATTTTTATGTCTAGCAGTTAGATATAAGTTTTCTAAATTCTACTTTATTTAAATCATACATTTTGGATTTTCTGAGCATCCACTACTACACAGTCACAGAAAATGCAGTTACACTTTTCTGTCTGCTTACATGATAACAGTAAATTTTTCCATTCTCTCACTTCTTTTGGCATTTTCTACTGTAAGGTGAACTCCACCCCAATATCAAGCAAGGTACACAGTACAGATTTATACCAAAATAGCTTTGCTGACGGACACAGCTGTTCTGGGAGAATTCCCCAGTCGTTAGTGCAAGTGCAGTTATATCAGCAAAACAGGATTCTCCTAGAACTGCTTGTTTTGATGCCCGGCTTAGGACCTATTTACTGGTACACAATTCCAGCCTTCCTACATGGGAACAGTGGTTCCACTACTCCCATTGTCTTAACAGTCTCTGCCAATGGGACTCTACCTTTAAGTAATTCAGACCTTGTGGATAACATTTCAAAGTCTTGCACATTTTCAAAGGATACAGATTTGAAGAGCTGAAAGAAATTACTTTCACTACATTTCTTTCAAAAAACAAAAAAAATTGCAGTTTTTAAAAAATAAAATCAGGAAATTTTAACATAAAAATTGTTTTTAAAGGTAGAAATGAAGAAGTCTTTTGTTCTTTTTCTTTTTTTTGTCTTGGAAAAATAGGCTGGTTTCAGATGTATAGAGATACCATTTTTAGTTTCTTAAACAATATAGTTGAATTATTTGTCCTGCAGTTGGCATTCTCTTCTGTATTAAGCTTTCTTTAATGAACATAACGGAAATCTATGAAAGTAACTCTTTTGCTTTAGTGCTAATATTAATCACATGTGAAAGCTGTCTGTTCTTATTTAAACAAAATACATTTACTTTCCCCTTCTATGTTTATGAGAAAACCACAAAACCAAAATAAAGTACTAATTTTTCTGAATAACAAAAGAAGTTTTTAATGGGCTAACATGAAGCAACACAATGTAGATAGTTCACAAGTAGCTGAGAGGCTGGAGAGAGAACCTCTACACTGCTATTTCTGTTTTTGATTAAAATAATTTCACATCTTTATGATCACAAGGTGATCTGCAAATCACAAGGTGTCTTAGAGCTTGGCAAAAAGTATTACTTTATAATGCTTCATTAGGGAGAGAAACCAAAAGCACAGAAATAAAAAGCTACATGTTTTTTTTGAGGAAAGAAGTGCTGAGAAAGAAACCCATAGGAAAAAAATATCAAGCAGTTTGAAAAAACTAAAGAAAGTAGTGGGGTTTTGCTTGATTTGGTTTGGGTTTTTTTTTGTTAAAAACTCATACATTCTATCTGTTTCCTCTGTTTTGATCCAAATCCACCTTTTGTCTCTGAGAGTCACCTTTATAATTCATCAGACCCATCAGCTTAGAAACCAGCTGTAGTTATTAATTTATATGCTCAAATTCTATTATTGCAGCTGCCTGTGTACTCCACTGAAAGTTTTCAGAATGTCTTAGAGGACGGCAGTGTAATTAGTTTCAGACACTCTAATTTTATGCAACATGATTTGTTTCCCTTATAATTCCATCTTCAGTAGAGATGGGACAAAACCAGTACAGAACTATTGGCACTTGAGTGGCCTGTGGAGCACGGTGTCCTGAACCTCTGCTGGCACTGCAATCTGCTGATGTTACTTAAGAGGATATTTGGCAGAAAAGCAGTATATGATCGTCATGTTTGTATTCTGCCAGAAAAAAATACAAAGAACATTCAGCTGAGATATGAAACGTGTTTTTTAAACATGTAAATTGACAAACATGTAAACAGGGTGGAAAGCAAGGTGTGTACTTGTCACACATTGTTCTCTGCACTCAAGAGCTGCAGTGTCTTGAGAAAACATAGCTTGCTAAGGACAGTGCAGGTCTGGTTCAATATGCTTGCCTTTTAAGAGCAATATGTTATCATCAAGTGTCAAAAGCCTTGGTGAGTCCAAATGTCAGCATTGAAGAGACATTTGTCTTTCAAGTCAGTCAGGTAATTTTGAAATGCCCTGTAGAAGGTTAATATATATTAAGCTGGTGTGATTTTGCAAAGTTCTGTGACTATTAGGTTATCTGTTTTCTCGAGACCACAGATTATATTCATTGAAAGCACTGTGTGCCAGAGTCCTGTGCATTATTTCAGTGCAGAACAACCAAACAGGGTTTTCTGAGGTTTCTGATGCTCTGCAAAGCACTGCAGAGAATCGCCACATCTATTTTGTAAATCATGCTCTTTCAAACTGCCTGTGCTGTGTAGTCGCCAGGTAACCTGCTCCATCCATCAGCCAGCCTGGCTTCCAGGCTGCATGGTTACATCTACCACCTTAAGATTACCATCCATATGATTATTGCTAGCTTGTAGAGTGGAATCTCTGAATGCCTCAGAGTTCCAGAATGGCAGTGGAAGCTATGCCATTTTAATGAGACCATAATTTTCCCTTCTTGTGTGTGCAAATACTTTAAATCTTAACAAGGATTTTACAAAGGGACCACATTCACCAACAAAACACCTTACTTTTAATGGTCAGCACTAAACTCACTGACTAGAATCTCAGTCAGTTGGTGGGCACCAGAATCTACCCGAAAATAACAGTAAAAAATCATTTCCAAGCAAAATTTAAATGTATTTTTATCTGCTGATGTCATGTTTATCTGACAAAATCACGGATTTCAGTTTTATTTTGTAAGTTTGCACATTGTTTGTAATTCTGGCAGAGCAATGTGTGCTGTTGTCATTAAACATCTCTCATTTCCATGGTGTTTTAGTCATAGCAGTGTCTCTTCAGACACTCTCTCACAATCTACAAATCCCGAAATGCCTCTGCTAATGAAAAACAATTTTATTTTTCTCTTTCATTTGTTTATATCTGGTAATCCACAGCTATGTCTACATGAGCAAATACAATATCAAGACACATTCTGATGCATAGAATGTATTGAGTTGGAACCTTAAAAATGATCTGGTTCCAACTCCCTGCCATGAGCAAGGACACCTTTCACTAGATCACATTGCTCCAAGCCCCATCCAGCCTGGCCTTGAACACTTACAGAGGTGGGGCATCCTCTCAGCTTCTCTGGGCAGCCTGCTCCAGTGCCTCACCACACCCTGAGTAAAGAATTTCTTCCTAATATTTAATCTAAACCTTCCCTCTTTCAATTCAAACCCATTACCTCTTGTCCTGTCACTAGATGCCCTTGAGAAAAGTCATTCTCCAGCTTTTTTGTAGGCCCCCTTTTGGGTACTGGAAGGCTTCTGTTAGGAGCTAGATCATTTTACTGCTACATTTTCAAGAGTGTCTAACACAGTATCAGCTTAAAGTTGTAGACCATCTCCAAAGATGTTCTGATTCAGGAGTTCAAATGGGCCAGAAATCACATCCAAAGTCTGTTTTGGTGTGTCACAATATGGGTTTGTGTAACAGCGCTAACTGGATCAGTGCCAGGGGACCACCTTGTGTGATTTAACGCTCTAATACAGTAGAACCTTCTCTCAGGTATGACACTGCTACAGATTTAAAACTTCCAGGTAGGATTTGAATTGCAGATGTAAAATTGGAGTTACATTGCAAACAACTTGTTTGGCCTCAGAGTCATTATGCTGCAAATAACATTTCCTCAGCTGTTTGACAGCCAGTTTGCCATACTATGACCATATTAATGAGTTCAAATGGGATTTGAACCACCTTATGTGTAGGCTTTATATTTGTGCATAACCTGGAACTCTTAGAAACCTTCCTTTCACATAGGATTACATGTAAGGCCACAGAGGACATCATTTCAGGACTGAGAGTAACAGATAGAAAGCAGTAAAATTTAACTGACTAAGGTGCTAGTACTATTACTATTGTTACTAGTGCACTAGCTAATATTGATTACAGACCAGATGTGCTGATACAAATTTGGCCCAATGCATCTGGCGTATCATACAAAATACTGAATAATTGAAGCTTCTTTACTTATTCTGACCTTTAAGAAATAAATTTTACTTCTCCAGCCAGTAAGGTGTCCCATGCAAGATGATCTAAATATATCATACTTTCCAAAGATCCCTCAGATATGAGGTTCATTATCTTCCATGTATAATTTAGGCTGTCACTCAAAGAGTAAATAACTGAAAATAAAAAGGTGAGAGGTATATAATTTATGTCAACCTCAAGATTATTTTGTTCATCTGCAAAACCATTTATGAGCATAGGTCTGTGAATTATGTTCACAATTTTGATCAGTTTTGCCAGGATTATACAATACTTGCTATTTGTATTTCAGAATCTGGCTTTTTTGCTGCATATTTAGTTAATGATAATGCTAGAAGAGAAAGAAAGCTTGGAACTGAATATAGAAAACACTGTATGAACTCATAATTTGAGGGATTTTTTTCTGAAAGAGTTTGCAGTCTTAATGCTACAGCAGATAAAAACCTCAGTCTGCAACATAGAAAGAAATGGCACCAAATTTACACTACCCCCAGTAAATCAGCAGCAAAAACTTCCTGCCATCTGGATAATCTCCATCAATATAGAATTTTTCAAATGTACTAGCAAATAACATCCTACAAATCTTTTCATATGTTTCTATATTAAGAGAGAGTTTGTATCAACTTCCTTTTCACTAGTGTTATTACTGGCATATTGAAATGAGGATTATGATTTCCTCAGTGGAAGGGACACTGAAATGTGTCCCTTTTCTTTATCTCCTATTATCTTTGTAAAATAAAAAGCAGCACCAGTATAATTCAAAGAATTCTTTTCTTTTTCAAGGGTCATAGCAGTCCCTATTGCTAGTGGTAAGTGACCCATCCAAGGACAAAGGTGTTGCTCTGGTTTAGAGAAGGGTCTCTTAACTAAAGAGAAAGGTTAAAAAACACCAAAATCAGTGGTTGATGCTGAGTGACATAATATGTTTACTTAACAGCACAATGGACCCTGTACTTTAGCCCTAGCTCAGGTACTGGAAACATCAGTGCTGGGTCTGGCCAGGATAAATAGTTTTGCAGAATATGTCACTGGTTTGCCTGGAGTTAGCTCAGGTATTTGCAACCCTTCTGTGCTGTGTGGCCCATGATATGCAGCAGGAGTCATCTCATTTTACTTTTTCATACTAAAACTAGGAGTCTAGTTTAAACCTAGGCTGCCTCTTTACTCCATGGACTAAATTTGAAACAATGTGACTGCAATGCTGCAGTACCAACTGTAGGAAATTAAAGAATTTTAGTCCCAGAGAAGTTAACAGCCAATGCTAACTGAAAATAGAAAACCTATGGACTCCAGCAGGAACTACACACAGCCACAAAAACATCAGAACCAAACCTAGGAGGGGACAGAACCCAAACAACTGACTCAGCAGGCAACTGTCAGCTATGTAAAAGGGCTTCTCAAACCTTTTTGGACTAGTAAAGGCGCATCAAGATTTGAACTCAGGAGTGCACAGTGGTACAAAACACAACATCTGACTCATCTACCCAGAAGCCCAGGGGCCAGTTTACAGACAGATGGAACAGGCAGGTCACCTGAGCCCCCAGCCCAGACTGAGGCTGCTCCTTTGCAGGACACACTTGTGTGTCTGCCTGTATGCGCATGCATATTCATAGTCATACATAAAGAAATACAGTAATTTCACAATTACAAGCCACACCTTTTTCATTGAAGAATCCAGCCTACCCCAGTAGTGCGGCTTATATTCAGGTGCGGCTTATCTATGGACAAATCCCAGCAAAATGCCAACCCGGAAGTGAGAGCCTGCCGGGAGGGCACCTGGGGCTGCCTTTAAAGGCTTTGCTGGTCTATGAAAACTGTTGCAACTTGAGCACCTGACACCAAACCCAGCTGGCAGTGATTATATTATTAATTTGTTACTTTCTTACACATGGATCCTCGCTTTAAAAAAAAAATAAATAAATTGTGGCTTATATTCAGGTGCAGCTTATATATGGACAAATCCCGTGGTCTACCCAGCTACTGGGAGGTGAGGCTTATAATCAGGTGTGGCTTATAATCGTGAAATTACTGTACTATATTATGTTTATTCCCACCTACTTGTGTCTGTATCATATTTTGTACAGGAAAGATTGCTTTTACCAGTTTAGCATCAACTCCTACAGACAGGGCAACAGCCCAGCTGTTTGTCATATCTCACAAACAATGTATATCTAATTTGAAATATTCCAATATATAAATGATATGTTAAAAATAATGCACAAATAATCAACATAACTAAGTTTGTATTTGAAAAAATGGATGTTTGTTACATCTTCCTCCATAATGCTTTCATACATATGCAATTTCACATAGGAGCTGAAAAATTTTCTTCCCACTTCTTTTGGAGCAATCTTTCAGGAGCTCTGGGTTCTCAGAACACTAAAAATCAAGTCAATAATTCTTTGCTTATTTCTTCCCTTCTACCCTGCTTCTTTTGTTTCAGAAACAAAACACAAAAGATACACATTTTGTTAATTAAAATTCCTTTTTTTTTCTGTATGAATACTGGCCATTGTTACTTTCTAAAATAATCCTTTGTGGATTTGACAAATGTCAGGATTCTGCACCAGCATTCTTGTTTAGAGAGCTCTTCAAAATTCAATTAGAATAGAAGCAGCCCCTAAGTTGAGCAAATGAGTTATTTGAATACATTTTTTACATCTGACTATTATGTAGTGCATCAAGAATAGTTGACTCTTTTCTTAATTTTATAATGCCAGTCTTTAGTTAATGTTTTAATAAAGTTTAGTTCATAAACTTTAAATTTTCTCTACAGCTATCCTTATTCAGTGTCTCCATGTTTAATAATATTAATATCTTTGTGTTTAGTTTGGGGAATATCTTTAGATTCAGGGACATTTTGTACACGGATGAGTTCAGTTCTGTATGCATGAAAAGAGAAGAAGAATGTTCTCCAAGAACGAATATGACAAATGAGCATATGAGAACATTTTTTCCCTGTAAATATTTAGAGAATGTTTTAAATTTTAATTTAAACCTTATTTTACTCTATGAAATGTCATATAAAGTAGAAAGGTACAGACTACACAGCTAAACTCTTGGAGCCAATGTCTACTAAAGACACATCCTGTCCCCTTATACCCATGAAAATAGGTAGCTACTCTATAAACCTCTCTAGATTATGATTAAATTGAAGTTTCTTAAAAGTGTGTCAGGTAAGCACAGCAATCAGTTGAGTTATACACCTATTTGATTTAAAATAATTTATAATTAAGCTACGTTCATAGTTATAATACTGTTGATAAAAGAAATATTGAGCAATAGTGAAGCTCTTTAACAGGGATGATGAAAAGCAGCTTTGATATGAGCTACTTAGACTTTTGCCAAAAGCCAACCAAAATTTACAATAGATGAAGACTCCAGAGTGAGGAAAGAGATGTTACTTAAAAGAACTGAATCTACCATGCTGGATAAGTCACATAAACTTCTGGTTTCCAACATCCACACAGTCTAGCAGACTGCTTTTTTCAAGTCCCAGACCAGAGGCAAGTATGAACAAAACACAAGAAAATAAAAATGGCCATAATCAGGAAAAAACAAAGATCCACTTATTCAATATTCTCTGTCAGCATGGCTAATACCAATGCATAAGAAACATATGTAAGAAAAGAAAAGGAAGGAAGGAACACCGTTATTTTGCTGACAGCTGGTTTAGAGGCTGAGTTAGACCTTACTGTGCTTAATTGCCATTGCTAGATCAAACCCAACTCATTTTGTCTAATCTGTTTTTGAGCCAGTATATACACCAGGTCCATGCAGTATATATAGAATGGGTCCCTTAGTCTAAATTTGTACTGTGAAGAACTTCCTCTTGCTTGTTTGCCTGGTAATTGTCTACAATGCTCACAAATCATTCTGTAGTGACCTTTTTCACAGTATCCCTGATTTTATAGGCCTCAAACATCTCCTTCAGTAATTTTTTTTCTGGACTGAAAAAATTCTGTTCCATCATTCTTCATCCCTTCTGCAATCTCTTCCTACTTGCTTTAGCTCTGTGTCCTTTCTGAGGCTGTGGGGCCATCTGAGGTGCATACATCAGAATAAGAATGTTTTCTGTGATACTTTGTTATATTATTTTCCTAAGAACTGTAGCTTCATATTTTGGGGGAAAGCAAGCCCATAGGAATTTGAGTGTGGAGACAAAACAGAGGGGGAAAAACATTAAACCACATCTTCAATTTGAGATGACTAAATAAGAAGTGAACTCTTATTTTTTTAACAACTTCTAAGCTGCAAAGAATGATGAAAATATTTCTTTTCTGTTTTGGAAAGACTTGACACATAAAAATCTGTGTTCAGAGAGAGTGCCTGAACTCAGGGACCCGTGCCTTTTTCAGCATACATTATTTGATTCAGGTACTATGCTGGCTTTGTGTTGCATCCAGCATGACTGAAGTGTATCAGATAATCCCATTTCAAGTCCATGTGTAATTGACAGACAGAAAATTATAAGCTTGGATCATTTTTAAAGAATGAAATGATAAGAAAAATGGGAAACTTTTTTTGCCTTCCTAAGTAGGAAAGTATTTGAGTGTAAGTAGAATTTTGTGATGGGATTAAGGAAAATTAATGGCCAAGATGTTGGCAAATGGCTACAAAGATCTGTCAGAGGAAACCAGCAATCACGTCTGGAGAGAGAACTTAAATGTTAGGTGATGATCATATATAAGTTAATGATAAAACAAAAGCAATAGCTTCCTAGGGTGCACCCCAAGAGATGACAAAGTTCTATATGGAAAGTGGAAAACACTCTAAAACATAGAAACTACTTCAGTCTGTGGTTTGACATAGATGTGCAATTAACTTCTACATGAGATTAGGAGAAATCACTGATCCTCACTGCCATATTTCAGTTGGAAGGGGAAAAAGCATCCCATTCATGCAGTTCAGGATAGACAGATAAAAATGAATTTTAAAAATGACTGTAGCCAGCTACCCAGAAAATCTGTGGCCCAAATAACATGAAGGAACCTGCAGACAAAAACCTTAATGCCTGCAGAGGGCTGATGATCCTAGAGAAATTCTGCAGGGACATAAGGTCTGAGTAGCCATTTACTAGCTCTGGACGCTAGGAAAAGGATTTTTGATATAGGCAAGTGTATGAACAGACCACTTGAAAGACAGGTAATTGGTGCAGTAGTTTCCATTTCAAATTCAATATGTCCAAGGATGGGATTTCTTACACAAGAGAAACAATTTAAAACAGAAAAAGTTAACTATGAAAGGAAATTTCATCAATCATATGAAGATTGGGAACATGGGGAAATTTGCAATTTCAGGGGAAAATAGACTTGAAGACTGCTGAAGGCAGCTTCAGAAAACTGTGCTGGGATGGCAACCCTGTGAGAATCAAAGAGCCACTGAAGAGCTCAGAATTTATCCTGTCAGATTTGGTGAAACTAGCAGAGAATTGTACCTATTTTTATAACAGAGACCACGGAGACTTTGCTTATAATTTGGACTCCTAACCAAATGCCCAGATAACACACATAACTGACATTATAGGAAATTTGACTGTTTTCAACTGACTAAAGCATCAAGCAATGTGGTCATTGCCTTTTGCACTGCCCTGACTCCCTAGTCCATGCTCCCTGAGGTGCAGGGAGGAAGGTCCCTTCAGATGGTACCCTGACCAGCTCTACCTGCCAGCTGAGGCCAGCTCTTGGGACAGAGATCCAACTAATGCACTTTAAATCATGACCTTCAGTCACTTTGAGGCAGTAAAAGAGGGAGTCTTTACTCAGTAGTTAGCAGTTAGTTAGTTAGTTAGTTAGTTAGCAGTTCTGACACCAATCTTTTTTTTTTGCAGTGCTTTCACACGTATCCTGCCTGTGGCAGAAGGTTTGGAATTACATGATTTTTAAGGTACCTTCCAACCCAAACTATTCCATCATTCCATGATTTTATGATTTTCTGTTAATCAGACTAATATTTTCTTTTGTTTGCTCGGGCTTTCTCATTATGGTCCTACATATTGGCATCATATCCAAGGTTACTGCTGGAAGGCTGTTTTACCTACACATGAAGTTTTATAAGAAGGCATCATATCTTTGATTCACAGTTTAAACTCAAACATACAAATTACTGCACAAAAGTTACCTAAACACTTTTAAATTAGGACAACTTAGGCAGTTTGTGTCATGGCTACCTCAAGAAATGCCTCTTCCTTTTGTAATTACTCCACTAGAGAGTGTGAGCTGTACCTAGTCTATCAAACAGAAAAGATGTTAAGAACTGGATAGTTTTAGAAAAGAATTCCTTACTTGGTACCGTATTTCTGCTTAGAGATCAGGAATCACTAAATTTTAGGGAAGTCTGTGAACCTTTCCTTCTTCCTAAGGATTTAATTTTTCGAAACAACAATATATGAGAAGAATACTTTTAGAAAATGTAAGAAATGTGTGGAAGATCATAGTACTAAATAATGTTTGGTCTGTGAGATACTGTGTTTATAAATCAACAATCTCATTAGAGAGGATCCTTTAGCCTCAGTTTATAACATGTTCATTTTGAATAAAAAATCTGACTGAGTACATTGATTGGGCTCTGGAGGGGGTGTCAGTCCAAAAAAACATGTATGGAAAGGATTTCTTGGGTCACTGGAGCTGCTGGTCCCTTGCTGCAGGACTTTGGAATCCATGAGGTTTGGAAAGATTTTGCATTTGCATGCTGTTATTTTTCAGTCTCTCATCAAGATGCATTAAATGCTTTGCATCACCTTCTTTCCTTGTACTTCCACAGAAGTGCCAAAAGTGCACTAGACCTCAAGATCTGTTTCTTTGCCACAGTCCTATTTAGGAAGATTAACTAGTGAGAATATGGGAGGAAACAGTCAAATGCAGATTAACTGGGCTAAGAAATAATGATGCTGAAATAAAATAATATTAGCATCATAAGTGCTGAATAGGATGAATCTGGGTAAACAGTCACATGAAAATCAGGTTAACAGATTTCTGAAAGAGCTTTGGAGTTCAATAGCAAGGAACACATCTGTTCTTCCTTGCAACTGTGATACTTTTAGTGACCTTTTCTTTAAAAAGCTGCACTGTCAAGAATACATATTTATTATTTAACATTTTATTAAATACTTCTGCAAAATCAAAAGATAATGTATGTGCTCTGAATGTCTAAATGATGAATTTGAGAGTGGAATGAAGTTGCATTCCTGTTCCTTTTATGGTTCTCTGTACTGGCGATTTATTTTCAGAGCAAATAAAAGTAACATTGTAATTATCCTTTTATGCTAACAGTTTTGGAATTGTATTAAAAATGTTTTAAAAGGAACACATGGCATTCACTGGCATAAACACTTGTGAAATTACTCCATTCTGTGTTTTATGCCTGCTTCTCCACTGATAATTTTCCATCAGTCTGCCTATATTACATTTCTATTTCTGCAAGTTATCACTTTCATGAGCAAATACAGTATTGTTTGACAAAATGGAAGGAAACAAAGTCCTGATCTACATTATTAAGATCATATTGTGTAATTAATTGCCACAAAAATTGTTAATTCTAATTTAATATGACCAAATGAAGTAAAATACAGTAATGTTCAGAAAAGTATCAAAATTATTGTGTATTACCAGTTGGGATACAACTCAAAAGGAGTGTGTTTTTCTGACATTATAAGACAAAAGAGGATACAAAAAAGAGTGTATGAAAAATAAGTTAACTGGCATAATATGTTAATGCTCATCATATTATATGAATGAAGATTCAACATTCATTCAGGAAGTGGGAAGACCACCAAGTGTGCAGAAAACCACATTTCTGTCAAAACAGCCAGAGAGACAATGATATAACAGAGATGCAGGTTGGGCAGAACAATTTTAGCACTCAGTACACTCTAGACATCAACCCTGCACAGGACTAATCTTCTAATAAAAGTTAATTCCACTGAGCTCTGCCCTGTCTGACAAGCTTATATTGTTTTTGCTATCACTGAATGAGTAACCCCCCAAAATTTCTGAATGGTCACATTACTTCCCTTGTTGAATTATAATAATCTAAATTATTTTTTCCATGACATATAGTGGTATACATGTATCTGTAAACAGAGTGAGAGAGAGAACAATTGTCTTGTCCTCCCACAAAATCATTTTTAATTTCCCCTCTTTTTTATGGAGACAAAACACTTTGTTCACATGCTCCATTGTTTTCTAGCCACTGAATAACCATGTAACCCAAACTGTAAAAGAGAGATTTTTACCTAAAAGAGAGATCATTTACTTAGATTATAAGTATGCAAGGCTGTATTTTGTAATGGAGCAAAGGAATTTACTCAAAAATTATGTACAGATAGGTATTGATCATATGATCCTTACCATGGTCTACCCACAGTTGTGAACCTAATTTCCTAGTTTTTCTTCAGTCTAAATGCTATCTGTGCATCTAGCTTAGCTGTGAGAGTGAAAGGAAAAAAGTAACTTGATGAGAAGCAAAACTCAGTTAGGACAAGAGGAATGTTGAAATTTAAGACAGTGAGGTTGAATTTATGGACATAAAAGGGGAGAAAGTTTGTCAGAGCAGTAGGTAGGGAAAATTATTTTTAACAACCAAGAACATGAGGGTTTGCTGACAGACAGGAGAAACCAAAACATGCTGGGCTGCAGGACAGGGCTGTGCACACAGCACAGAACTCCACAGTACAACAAGAGAACTTGACTACTGCTGGGAAACGGTGTTACTGAAAAATAGTGTTTCCCTTTACAAATTAATTGTTTGCAAATTTCTCTACAGGCAGGCCAAAACTAATCTTTTTTGCCCATATCAAGTCTCATCATTCCTGTGTCTGCCATATTCCATCCTAGTAAAAATAAGTACTCTGCACTTATGGAACTAAGCAAGGATATACAATGAAGTCCTGAAGAAAGTAACAGGAAAAAACAGCTTCAGGAATAATCAGTGGTGAAGTTTTTAATTTAATTTAATTTAATTCAATTTAACTTAATTTCAGTCATTCTTTCAATTGATCTTCTTCCTGCTTAGGGTTTAGGCTTTTGCAAAACAAAGCTTTGGTGTGTTTTCAATCTGGTAAAGAGTGGGTGGAAGTAACAGTCACCATTAAGAAATCATTCCCATGCCTTCATGTCAAACCTCACTCTTCTTTCTTGGAGCGCTTCTATGGCCTTCTTCACTCATGACTGTAATGTATTAAATTTTGCACATGAACTGCATATGGAGAGGGATCTGTAGCTGGTCCCTGAAGCTGTCTCTTGACAGATCAGAAGAAAAAATCCAATACCCATACTTTTAAGGTTAATTTACTGTAAAATAAACTGAAGAACTACCATGGTGCAGACGAGTTTGCATGGAATAGTCAGACATGAAGCTGTTGCTTGGCTTCCAGAGAAGGCATAACCATAGGCACTGTTACATGGTGACTCTCTCATCATATCTCAGTTTGGAAGATGGGAGTGGAGTTCAGTTAGAATAATATTTATCACATATATAGAATATATCACTTTTCATCAGGAGAATTACAGAAATTAGAAACAGAGAAGTCTCTTAATCCAGGTACCCACAGCCAATGCCAGAATCAGCTTGTACACTCTCAGGAAGCCCATTCAGGAAAGGAGCAAAAATTCTCTCAGCATGAAGGTACTATTTCTATATGTTGCACAAATTGCATTTTTAAAAATAACGCAGCCTTTTTACAGTATGCAATTAATTGTTAAATTAGGAAGACATTAATTTACTGGCTTCACTTACATACATTTGGCTTTAAATTTGGCTGATAGCCCAACTCATGGCATAGTCCCTCAGAAAGACATTGCAAACTCCATGACCAAACACCCTTAACTCACACATTCAGCTGGCAATTCTGTGCTCAGTCCAGAAGTGAAAAGCTGGCGACACTGAGAAAATCTCAATTTCAGGACTGGAGTATGCCACCAATATTGGTTATGCTGTCCTGATTCACCAAGAACTCAGCAGTGCCCAGTGCTGCAGCCAGGCAGGGTCACTGCAGCTGCCCAGCACAAAAAGGGTAATTCCTGGGCAGCCCCTGGTTCTCACACCTGTCTGCCTATGCGGAAATTCTTCTCCTCTTACTAACTTTTCAACCTATGAAACATTTACATTCCATGGTAGATAGAGGTGTTAACTTCTTAGGGGTTTAATGAAAGCAAGGAGCCTGAGCTCAGGTTGGACTGTGCCAGTCAGCATTTGCACAGGAGGGCAGCTGGGAGGGAGGTGAGAGACCTCCATGGATGGAGGAGGTCTGAACAAGAACTGCTGAATAAGAGATGTGATATAATTGTTCCAACAAGAGATGTAGCCTCCAATGCTTCTAATATTTGAAGAAAAACTGAAGTTACGAAGAAATAAAAAACTTGAAATATGTACACAGAGAATATATGTGTATATGTTTTTACACCTATATATGTGTATATAGGTGTATATATTACAAATCTGTGACAGAAGTGTGTACTTCTCAAACACATTTAAATCAGGTATGCCTTGAGACTGTTGAATCTTTTTTTTAAAGAATCAAACATTTTCTATTTTTCATTATAAAATCAACAGAGATATTAAAAAAAACTCAAACACCTCAGGGGCATCTTAAGGTAACACAAAAATTCAGATCACAGAATCACTAGGTTGAAAGAGACCTTGTTAAGACGAACTTTTAAATCAAAATAAAAAGAATTTAACACAGCTGTCTTACCCTTTAATGTGTTGAGGATAGCTTTGTGAAACTATAATCTTATTTCCTATCCCCAAAAAAGAAGTGATTTTCAATTACTATTTTTGCTTATTAGAAACAACAACACTTTTTTGTTATTAAATTAATTTTAATATTAATTATTTAGTAATTAATATTTAAACCAACAAGGAATACATTAACAATAAATATTTACTGAGCCCAAACAACAGCAGAAAGCTAATTAAGTCTTACAAGGAATGGGGAAAAAGAAAGCATAACACTGAGGAAAGAAAAGGAATTGCTGTCTGTGTTGCTCATGTACTCTGCTTTCTCGGGATTGCCCTAGTCTCTCCAAGCAGTCCTACAAAATTCTCCTTCACAAAAGCTTTTCTCTTTTGCTATAATCTTTCCCAGCTGCTAGTCTTCCTCTAACTGCCTTGTTCCTGATTCCCACACTAATGTGCAGCCAGAGCCATGCTGTCATTTTGTCTCCTCTTGTGTGTGCCTACTTCTCCCTCTTTCACTGATATAATTGCTGAATTTCCCCATACTTCACTTCCCTCACCTCTTGACTTTCTCTCACATTAAAGTCCACATTGCTGCCTCCTGCTGTGGTTCATCCTCATCAATCACTCTGCTCTCAGGCTGTAGCTCATCTTTCTTGAAAGTCTGCTCAACAGGGTCCCTACTACCAGGCACCAACCCTGAGCCCTTCATCCTGGACCTGAACACTTTTACTAAACAGATACACCTGGCTACCTTCCTTTGAAGCCACTATTGTCCTACAAGATTAGTAAGTTCCATTCATACTGATTTCAGACCCATGTCTTAAAGATCTGTTTTCACAGAGCAGAAAAGTTTCTACTACATATTTTTAAATATTTTTTTCTAAATAATTAGAAATTTATTTTTCTTTTTTTCGTAAAATCTAGAAAATTCCTATGAGGTTACTTTTTTTCCTATCTGATATCACATCGAGGATAGTTACTTTTGGTGAGATGCAAGCTCTCTGTGCTGAAAACAGAAAGGCAACCAAATATGTTCACATTTTTGGTGTTTAGACACTGGACAGACATGCCATAAAGTCAGGATGAGAGATACAGAAAAACCAGGAATTGACGGGCTGAAGTTGGAACTGGAAAATGCAGATAACTCTGCTAAAGGGAAGGAACTTTAGCTGAAAATGGGTAAATAACTGCCTACAAAGTATTTTCATACCGAAATCTTGGTGGTATGTCAAATATTTAAATGGAAAATAAGTTCAAGGATTTTAACAAGTTTTACCTGTGTGATCACTGACTGTGATTTCAGCCACTTCTGTCCACACTTACATATATACATGTAAGTGTAAAAGCAAAGAATTAGGAAACACAAACCTATAAATCATAATAACAAATGTGAAAATAGAGGCTGCAACAGGATTTATATGTAGGTACTTATGAGCACCTTGCTCTGCCATTTTTTGCCATTTTGTGGCCTACTTATTATTCATATGGAGATGAAATTAACCAAGGCATTATAAAATTGTCAGGAGTTATGGACAGTGACAAATGGCAGACAAATAAATCCTCCATCATGTAGAGGTGACTGCACTAATTTAAAACTAATTTTCTCAGGCTGTGTTTAAAGTACCAGAGACTGTGATAATTTTATTTTTCCTTACAGCTATAACTTCAAATGATCATAAAATCTTTCCAGAAGGAGATCTTCAGGTTCCTTTCCACATATACTGTGTACCTTCAAATCCCAGATGAGTATAGGATGACACGAAAGTCAAATCAAATTACAAAAATTTTCTTTCTTAATCCCAAAGAACTTAGAATATGCAACTTGGACAAAACTGGCACATACTTAGATTCATCTCCCCACTGAGAAAAGACAAACACAGTTGTAAAATCGAGGATCCAGCTTTAACCGTCTGAAAAAAAATCATTTCAAAATTGCAAAGAATTCTTTTCCCAGTAGGGTTCTGTTCAACAATTCCTATAATCAGCCAACACGCTGCATGAAAGCATTTGCTTAAATGGAATAGCAAAAGGCATGCAAGTTAATGGTTTCTACTGAGCACTGAGCACTTAGACTTCTTCATAAGAAATCTGCTGAAATGATTGATCTGTGTACTTGCATGCAGCCTGACCTCTGATGGGTCCCTGCTGCTGGCACCTGGCTTTGCAGTGCAGTGACAGAAAGCAAGGAGACTCTCAGCCTGCACACTGCTGAGAGGTGATGCTTTCAAAGGAAACTCCTGTTTCCAGCCACTGATGGAATGGCACAGGGAACAGTTCTGGCCAGACTTTTGTGTGCATTACTTAACTGCAAGTAAACTGCAATGAATTTTCTAAGCTTCCTGGCATTTCTGTCCTTTTCCTGATGAAGACATGACTTTGGCTATTGATTAGGTGGTGAAGTTATATCAAAAAGCATAGCAATGACAGCAGTGACAGAGATGAAGAAGATTCATCTAGTTCTTGTCTCGTCTTAGTGGTCTTACCAGAGAAAGAGAGAAGAGAAACAGGGCTGCTTGTGTGTTTTAAAAAAGTGGATTTACATGTCTTCCTGCCCTTTTTGAGGGGGAGAATTCCTCAAATGAGCTACTAATTTAAGTGGAGATACTCGTATGCTTATTATTAATCACTGTATTTAGCTAATTTTCCACATAAATGATATTCAACCTCAGAAACCAACCTCTGAAATAAAAACAGAATGTCTCTAAAGCAGACAAACAAGAAAAAGTCTGTCCAAATGTTTTTCTTTCTTCAAGTTATGCAGATTCATACAAACCAATCTTATTTGCATCCTCTGTGTGGGAGCTCAATTTTTAGACACTCATGCAACTCATGGCACACAGAGATTAGGACCAGAAGTTTTTCAGTTACCTACAGACTTGACCAAGGATCAAACCAAATGCAAGAACAGCAGGGAGGTCAGCACTGCCAGTGAAACAAGAGGACATAGCAATGGGAAAGAGTGACAGAACAAGAAAATATTGCTCCCTGGTAGCAGGGAGAAGTTCTTTTCCCTGTTCAAGAAAAAGAATGCTTTGGTGAAGCAGGCAATGCTTCTCACTAGATCTTCAAATTCAATGGTATTTTTCTGACATTCATACATCACAGCATATTTCTGTGCTGTATTGAAAAAGTAGAATATTGCCTTGCTAGAACCTGTAATTTAGAAATTTTAGGATAGCTAAACCAGAAAGTTTTTATAGAACTCAGTGTTGGGTTTTTTTAAAATGTGTTACTATTTTATGTTTTCTACATAAATATTTAAATTGTCAGTGCCTTTACACTGCAGGTTATACACAAGATATTGCATTAATTTAAAATTTTAAAAAATATTAAAGACACCCACCTTATGAAAAAATTCATAGTGCTGGTAACAATTAATCTAGTTAATCAGAGGGAAGTAATTTTTCCTTCACAGTACAAATTTGTTCGTGACAGGTCTTACTGCAGCAAATAGTAACAAGAACAGTACTTATTACTGCGAATATTTTCAATTAAGTCTCAACGTGATTTCGTAGACTGAGCTAAAAATAATTTTTGCTGGCACTAAATTCTAAACAGACAAGGGCAAACACAAAATATTAGAGTATTATAGTTATAAAACTGAATAAAATCTGATTGTAACTTTTGGAGCATATATAGTTTAACATTTCATATTGTAGTGAAATGATTATGACAGTAAAAAATTCAATATCATTCACACAAGCACATGCAGGCATAGGAAATCTCCCAAAAGTAGATCTAAAAGGACAACCCCCACTCCCACTGTTAAGAAAACTATGTTTCACTTACTTTACCAAAAAAATCCTAACACTGCTAAAAAATATCTCCCAAATTATCTGTTTATCTTATATAGGTAAACAAAGAACCATCCACAAATTATTTAGGTGATTAGGAAAAAAGTTTTTTTCTTTTTGCATTTGTTAAGGGGAAATTCACCTTTTCTTAGATAGACTGCATTATAAACAACTGAAATGCATTTGCAAACAACTGAAATGTTTCCATCATTCTATGAAATGTTCTCAGTGACAATTTTTTTGCTCCCTGAGCATGAAAAAGTGAGTTTAACTGAACTCACATATGCCTAACAGTATTAGAGAAAATTGTATCAGTTTGTTCAAGCAATACTCAAAAGGCAATAACAAAACCTGTTCTGACATTTAAGAAAAAACATGGAGGAATTCTTCAGCTGTGAACTACCAGAATATGAAATACTGTATCAAAAATACACAGTTCACCACTGCACTCCTTGAGCTAGATTCTCATGTTTCCACTTAATTTAGATGCACTTGGGATATCTTTAATCTATCCATTTCCTTAGTATCCATTACCAAAGCATTTGGTATTTGTAAAGTATAAGGATGTGTTTTATTTTCTCAAACTTAAAAACAATTAAAACTCTAGCCAGGAGTTCTCCAATTACATAATTAAGAAGCACATTCCAGAAGGACAGAAAAAATAATTCTACAAAATCTTTTTCTTTGTGCTAAAACAGAAAGTAGAATATTGAGAAGTTTTAGGTTTATATTGTGGCTCCATTGACTTCTGCTGGTCTCAGGTAATTTTTTTTCTGTTCTTTTTTTTTCATCCCCTGTGTTTATCTCACTTCTCTATACAGACTGCAAAGTCACATATGAATGAAAAACAGTTTAGTGTTGGATACAAGTTCCTAAAATGCACAGGAATCTGTTGTCTCATTCCAAAGTAAAAAAAACCTGGAAAATCCTGCTCATAGCCGCAGTGGTGCATAAGTTCCTCAAATTCAGTATTTTATCCTAATTTTCCTTCTAATTTTGATTCTGTACAAGCTGAGAAGCAACTGACTTGCCACCATGGAGATGGCAGGGCCCTATTCTACATCATGAACATTCAGAAAACACAGGTTCTGCACATTCTGCCTCAGGGACAGACCTGGCAAGCTTTTAAAAATGCAGCTGCAGAACCTGGCTCAAGAAATTTACTTTGACTGCTACTTTATTTTATTATGTCTCTAGAGAAGCAGAGACCAGATGTGTCTCTCATAGTGCAACTAACCAACATGCACCTGTGATTGGAGATCTGTGTTCAGAGCCCCTCCCTTGCTGGAGGAAAATAGATTCCCAGTTTCTTGGACAGTACCTGGCATACACCATCTGGCACATACCTGAGATGCACTATTTTACAAACTGAAGTTTTTGCTAGCACCCAAAAAAAACGATGACCCAGTATGACAAATAAAGTATGGATGAGAGACTTCACTGTAGGCTAATAGTTAGGTAACTTGATTGTGAGCAAAAGTTTCAGCTTCCTGATCAGATGGTTGCTTGTCTATTCATCAATGGTACACTTAAATAATTTAAAGTTACTCTGTTAATAAAAATTCTCCTGTAGAGTTCTCTGTAAAGAGTTTACTGTTAGTGGTCCATCTAAGTTTTGGGTGATAAGTATCATCAACACTTACAGTAATTTCACAACTATAAGGCACACTTCTGGGTTGTTGGCAAATTTCCAAACTTTGTCCATATATAAGGTGCACTGGACTATAAGGTTCACTTTTTTTTTTTGCAGCAAGGATTCGTGTGCAACAAAGTAACGAATTAGTAACGGAATCCCGCGATCTCAGGGTTTACTGGCAGGTGCTCAATTTGCAAATATTTTTCACAGATCGGCGTAGCCTTTAAATGCAGCCTCAGGCACCCTCCCCATGCCATGGGCCCCAGCACTCCTGCCCACCCCTGGCACCGGCTGCACTCGCACTTCTGGGTTGGCAAATTTCTGAACTTTGTCCATATATAAGATGCACCGGACTATAAGGCGCACTTCCGCATTTCAATCGAAATTTTAGTCAAAAGGGTGCACCTTATAGTCATGAAATTACTGTACTTTGTGGAAGACAAAGCCAGTCTAAAGAGCCTGGAGATGCACTGTGAGTCACAGCCCAGTTCATTCTACACAAAGTGCCTGGAAGTCTGAATAGCACAGCTGTATTCTCTGTACGTGCACGATTTCCCACAAGCTGTACATCCTGGGGGGGTTGTGTTTAAAAGCAGAAGTTCTGTAACTTTTCCCTCCCCATTTTATCCTACAGACACCATGGATTGCTCTGTTTGTAGCAAAGACACAGCAGCCAGCTGAAATGGGCAGTGCAGCCAAACTGAACTTCTGATAGCCATGTCCTGCAACTTGGACACCAGCCAAGGCAAGAGAACTGTTCTGAATTAGTCTGCACAGCATGCTTCTATTGCCACCTTTTCTTTTGAGGCTATTTTCAGGATTTTTTACTTTCAGGCAATTATTCTATAAATTCACTTCAATCCTTAGAAAGAGAATTCCATTTATCAAAGGGTTATTAGCAGTATTGATAGCATGAGTAGTGTTAAAAACATAAAATCAATATTAAGATACAACTTGCCAAAATACATTTAATATTGCATTCCATTTAAGTACAAGGAAAGAAATCTTCCCTTATTATAAAATGTTAAATTTTAAAAATATGAAGCCTTAATGACTTTGTAAATATAACTGTAATATTTATTTATTTATTGTGCACAAACCGTGTCTCTGATAACTGCTCAACAGCAAAATACTACAGCCCTCTTCCTGCTGGCCTTTGGAGATCTGAAGTAAATCTCCCTTCACAGCACAATGTTATTTAGTGACAATGATTCACAGAGCAATGGATAGATGTATATTGTCCTTCTAGAATAATACACAGAGTATTCATTGAGGTGCCTATGTACAAAATTGACAAAGCTAGAAATATTATTTGAATTTATTTCTCAGAGAAATGTATTTCTCTGAGGATAATAAAGTTATTATTTCTCTGAGAAATAAACCCAACCAAATTTACTTCTTTGAAGTATAAACTACATAGAACTGTAACTACAGTTAAGTATCCCAGACATTTCAGGCAAAGTGAAAACTGAATTATTGCCAAGGTATGAGATTGCCCTATAAAGTTCTTCTTTTCACTCTCAAGTTTCAGTAAAATGAAATCAGAGCACTCTTTCACAGAATAATGAACAAGAAATTCTCATATATTATATCACATGTTAACTAAGGGATTACAAAATCCCAAAAGGAGGATTTAAATGGAAACTTTCTTAAGGAAAGCCTAAATTTTTCTTTATGTAACAACACCCGCCCCCAAATCTTGTTTACCGCAGAAACAGAAATGAAACAGCTTTATTGTTTGGGGGTTTTTATGAGATGTATATATATTTTTTAGCAGGGATCTTATGAGAATTCTTCTACTCCGAAAAAGAAAAACAGTTTAGCAGTATTCTTACCAAGAAAGATCACCCTACATTTCTCTCTATTTTTACCTCTAATTATGGATAGAAAAAAATCTTGTGGAAGGTCAAGCTAAATGTTCTGACCTCACTTAGAACTTTCTCCTTTTTTTCCCCTTATTACTGAGTTCAAGTAGTAATATAAGAAACTTTCTCTTTAAGTAAAGAAATGCAGAAGCTTATTTTTTTTAATGATAAGTAAGGATTTTTTAATATTATAAATGCCTACAACCAGGGGGATTAGTTTTACTTTTATCACAGGCAGATGAAAATCTTACAGGGGTACATCTCACTGATAACTATATTACAGAAAAGTTTGATGAGTTTTTTGTGACTGAGGCAGTGTGGCTCAGTTGGTGTACATGAGCTGTACTTTTTTTCCTAAAATTAAGCCTTTTATTCTTACTCCCTAGTCTTACCACAGGGCTTCCTTCTCATTGCCTGGAATTTCTCCTCATACATGGCATAAAGAGTCTCCCACACTTTGTGTGTGAGAAATGTCTTCCAGAGAACTTCTATAAGATCATAGCTAGCACTGGCTGGAGTTCACTTCTGGCATCTCAACTCTGTGTTTGTTTTCACTGCATCCATCTCTCAGAAAAACTTTGTGAACATGTGAAGACTCAAATATACACCTTCTTCTACAGAAAATCTGTTAAGGAGAGCTGCATAAATTTTGTATTGCCATATCTCCTTTCCTAGTCTTTTCCTACGTGTAGAGGAAAACAACAGAATTTCATGACATTTTAAAGCCTTTTTAGTTTGCAGTTAGAGTATCATTCTTTATTAGCATATTTTTCAGAGTTTATTTAGTAAAAGCTGATTAATGCTTTTGGTAATGTATTTATTATAATGATGCTTTCTCTTTGGTAAAGGATTCAGTTCACAACTCACAACTAATGAGTAAGATAAATTTGCCCTAATCTCTTGTCAACTGCTAATCCTATATTTCTATCAACATATTATGTGTTAATTTTGAAAGTAAATCAGATTACACATCAAGAATATTGATGCAAGTGTAATACTACACATTAAAGCAATCTATTGTATTAGCAGTCTGTCTCTGGAATAGGAGAGGAAATAAACCCCCAAACAAATGGATTCTTTCAAATTGTCTGTATAATAGATATAATTTTAAAAAAATTAAAATACATGTCCAAATTAGAAGTAATGGATGATAATTTCAGTTGCCATTTTGACCACATAAATTAATTCTTGAGATAGAAAATGACAATGTCTATTATGTAAACAAATACACTTTTATTCAGTAAATTGTATGCTTACCATATACTATCTCACTTTAGACAATGAAAGGCAATCAATGTAGCTTCTCCTTTAGTTATCACAATTTCGAGTGATTAAGCATCATCTTCTTAATAGAGACCTTGTTGACTATATGTGTAACAGAGGACTATTTTTTAAAATATAAATCAAATTTTGAATTGACAAATGTGAAGTTCTATACCACACCAAGACAAATGTTATGAATAGATTCCCCTCAATTATTCCCCTAGCTGAGGAAATTGTTCTACAGTCTACATCATTGGATCCTAACAGACATAGGTGAGACTGTTCTACTTACAAGTACTGCACTTCAGACTGCAATTTCAATACCCTAAAAATCATACAGAGTCCAAAATTTGGTTTTAAACACAAATAAAATAAAATCTCACTCAAACTTTTTGCTCTGAGACCTAGTTCTCTTACATTTCTTCTAAGATGTAGCTATGAAATATCTAAATTTCTAAATAGTTTAAACTCTTTTCACTTTGGACCTCTCCAGAATTTGTTAAAATGGAAATGCCTCATTTTGAGAAAAACTATTGAATTAACATCAATGATCATTTTGTTGGCACATAATCAACTGCTGTTTGCACTTTTCCTATAGAGAACTATAACTTCAGTAGTATATGGTGAAGTTTAACCCCAGCAAAATTATGAAGGATATCAAAAGATCTCATAACACTGTCTCAAAATTCCACTTTTACAGCCCTATAACTTCATGACTCATATGGCATCGTACCAAGAGTTCTTAGGTGACATGGAGCAATGTGTTGCAACAAAGCAAGTGCAGTTCAGGCAGCATCAGCTGCCCCAGCACCATGTGCTGCATTTACGTGCGCAGGGCCCTCTGGAGTACGGCACCTTGGAGCAACGCTCCACACGAGGGCTCTGATTTCTATCCGAATACAGTTACACCTCTCTGCAGGAATTACTGCACTGGTCACTCTCAAGCTATGCTCTTACTTCCTTTTTGCATGTCTTATAATAGACTTCATCTATTGTAATTGCTTACCCAAAGACATGACGGGACTTGGTCTCTGAGAGTGTGCTGGACCCTGTAAGGGTGACCAAACATACAAATGTAATGTTTTAGTGTGTATGATCCATGGGGTGCCCTAGATGCTGAAAACATGGCGTTAAACTTTTTGGGTCTTGGATATAATCAAACTACAAACACAATAGATTTTGGCTAACTAAAGAAAAGATGAGATATTTGCCTCGCTAAAAGAGAAATGATAGCTGAATAAGGGTAGTGAAGGCACCCAGATATCTGCCTCCCAGACAGCACATGTAAATTGAAAGGGATGCCTAAGATTGCATAATAAGAGGATGGCAAAGGTTTCACTCATTAATGAAATATAACTGAGAATTAGGTCTGTATCTCTATAGAAGTCTGATCATCAGTTCCCTCAGGGCTGACCAGCAGGAAAACAATTACATTCCAGATATGAATAGCTAAGACTGTTAAGAATTGCATTTTGCATCCTATTTGGTGTCTTTTCCACAAAGAAGAATGCATGTGGAATCATGACCTGAACGTTACAACATAAACTCCTTCTAACCCATCAAATGTTAGCTTCTAGAATTGAAAGCTTGACTCAAGAGCACAGAATACACCTTCAGCTATTTTTGGAGCACTGGAAAAGTGCAAGAACTAGAAATAAATTAAATCCTAATTTAGATTGCTAGTCTACTCTTCAGTATCTTGTAATTTACTGAAGCCTTAAATAAAAGCTACTTTAAGAAAAATTACTTTTGTGTCATGCTCTCTACCCACAAAACAAGGTTCCTACCTGAAAAGAACTACAGACCAGAATAAAAAAAATATATTTCGATATCTATTTTGAGTGTCAGCTTTTCAGCACTATGACAAATAACAATGAACAATATAATTTGAAAAGACATTTAAAATGGACCTTATAAGGCATATAAGTCTGATACACAGTCCTGAAAACAGTTATGATGACCTACTTTCAGAAAAGCTTCTGGCATAGATTTAGTTTTAAAATATGAATTAAGAAAACTCTGAAGTAAAATTATACTTTACAAAACTCTTGAAAAAAACTTCAGAGATACAGATAGTCATTTCTACACTGAGTTCCATATAAGCACACAACTTTTACAGAAGTAGTGTTATTGTGTGATATTGGTATGCTTTTTCAAGCCTGACAGGTAAGGACATACTTAGCCAGTCCATTGAATAAATAACTTCATAAAGTACCTAAGAAACTTTCATACTTAAACCAGTTTCTACATGGTACCAGTGATCTGACACCTGAATATCTGCTGCCTCTCAGTTCCAGAAAACTGTACTTGCAGGACACCTACAGGAAATTAGTATTTTGGTTCCAGATAGCACCAATGTAATGGTTCCTTGAGCAGGCAACTAATATCTGAGAAAAGGAACGTGATGAGACAAGCCAGAGAAATTTATAAATTCATTAAACACCTTAATTGCAAGTTTTAATCCTCTGGTATCAATGTACAATGCTGGTGTCCAACATTTTCTGTAGGATGTACCAATGGATGGAAACAGAATGGTTTGGGCTGGAAGGGACCATAAACACCATCTAGCTACAACTCCCTGCAGGTTGGGCTGCTCAGAGCCCCATCTAACCTTGCCTTGAACATTTCCAGGCACAAACAGCTTCTTTGGGCAACCTGTTCTGCTCTCTCACCATCCTCACTGTGAAAGATCTGAAGACATGCAAGGTATTTCTCCATGGTGTGAATTCACCCTCACCAACCCAACAGGCCATCACATTGTGTCACTGTAGACACAGCACCATGCACACCCCTCATCCGGGGCCTGACACGGTCACAGGTCTGCTCACCACAACCAGCAATGCTTGTGTGACCCAGTATCTAAAGATGCTTGTGCCTGTCCTGTAGCAGCAGCCACCTGTGGCCACTAGACAGGGCCCCTTGGAGATGCTTGACAAATAGAGCAGCAGGAGCAGGTGTGCAGTAACATCTCTACAAAACAACCCTCAACCCTTACCTGTACCTCCATATCCAACCAAAACGAGGGGCTTTTTCAGCAGATGGCAGCAGGAGCTGCCCTGGCTGCTCTGGCCAGAGCCAGGCACAGGCCAGCCCTGAGCACAGCCTGTCCCGGGGAGCAGCCAAGAGACAGGGGCTGCTAGCCAGAGCCATGCAGGCTCCCTGGCTCCCGCTGCTCTTCCAGCAGCACTGAATTACAGCTCCCCACCCAAGAGTCTGTCAGAACACCCTACTCAGTCAATGAATCTAAAGACTTCGAGTACTCTTTGAGACAGTTATATTTCACATTTGTCCCTGACTGGAGCATCTAATCAGTCATTGAGCAACTGATTGGATATAACCAATTGGATATAAGAGAAAAACTTCTGCTTAAAAGCACCAAATAACAAAGACAGCGTGATATTTAAATCAGATCTAGAGCAGACACACCATATAGATTCTCTCTAGTGCTGCGACATACTTGAGTGATGTACAAAGAGCTGACATCCTTCATTTAGTAGCTCTTACGGCAAGAGAGACCAGATTAGATCATAAAAAGCAATGTAATGCATAGTATATGATTTTATATTCAAAATGGATCTATTCAGTCACATAGCTCTGTACTATCACAAGACAAAAATTTAGATTTACAGGTGAACAAGTAATTAATTTTTATTTTCTTGCCTAACCAGACACTTACAGATTTGTCTAAAGGTGACTTCATCTTTGATCTGTCATTTATTTTGAAGAAAATAGAAATGCACATGAACCTGCCTTTTCCATAAGCTGCAAGTGAGCTAGCAAAGGCTGCAACTGATGGAGTCACCAATGCCTGCATGATATTCAGAGCTTTCTCTATATACATTCTTTCCCCTCTGCTTCATTCCTTCCTGTTCATACTGCATTCAGTAAGTCACACAGTCAAGCCCCCTACCATCTTCTGCCCAGTTACCTCTCCTTTTTCTTTTTCAGTTCTAATCTTTACAGTGCTTGAAATCCCACCTGCACTCCCCAAAAGTTTACGTAAAAGTTTTACCAGTTTCTGACAGTGCAAATAATTATTTTGCTCCATTTTTTTGTGCAAAGTCTCTGGTTTGGAAAGAACTGAGAAATCTCTTATCCGTGTTTGAATGGTGGTTAGCACAATGGAGACCTTCAGATGGAACCTCACACAGCAGTGCACTGTAAACTTACATTGAACCATATGACAACATCACCAACAGTTTTTCTTAAATACTGAGCATACAATATATCTTCTGTATATACCTTATATATATGCATACTTATATAAATTGTTAAATTGCTTCTTTTATATGAATGTGATTCAAATAAAAGCAACATTTTTCAGCATAAAATACACTTGTCCTATACAGTGTCATTATTTGTCATTGAGCTTTTCAGAGTGCATTATATGGATTTTCCCCAAAATTGGAAGCAATAGAAAAAATCTGTAAGATTTAAAATGCTTTAGGCATCAAAGCAGAAAAAACTCTTCATTTTCCTCGGCAGAAGTATGCAATTTGAATTGAGAGAAACAGAAATGAGGAAAAATTTATACATATTGCAAATACTCTTGCAGCCTGAAAAGAATAAAAACGCAATAAAATATTTGCACTCAAGTAATATAACATATAACTTTGTTCAGGAAAATTGTTTTGTTTCAAAGGTTCCTCATGTGGAAATATGCAAACACTGTCTGTGACAAAACCAAAGGCGCCTTGCAACATTTCAGTGACCCTTCACAAACTTCAATAAGTAATTCCCCCAAATGGAAGTACAGCTCATGTTGGTTCCTGAAAAGCTGAAAAGTAAGGAATGAGTGTATTAAGAAGGTTCCAGCAAGCAGAAAATAAAAGCTTCCGTCCAACCTGAAAAGGATATTTGCTTAAAGAAAAATTAAAAAGTTTAGTAAATGTTCAGAGAAAAATGATAATTGATCATTTTCTTCATTCCATAGAATATTGTTCATGATGCAGCTTCAACAGGATCTTCAAATTATTAAACTGTAATACATAAGAAATACGTACATTTAAATGGTAATTTGAGAGAAAAAAAACCAAAATCCAGTTCCTACCAGTTTGGCTCAGTTGTGACGTGCTGCGGCTTTTCCTTGATAGCCCCACGATGGCGACCATCTTGGCACCAATGCTGGAGCGTCTCTTTTTGCTGCCACCACCAACAGTGCCCACCGCTGTGTCCGACTGGCTGCCATCGTTCTTCTCCAGCGTGTACATCTCCCCGCTGATGCTGGTGCTCTTAGTCATGTTCTTTCCTGAGATGGCCATCTGTCTGCTTTGCATTTTGGATGTAAAGACACTGTCAGCCAGTTGACGGATAAACAGTGCAGACAAAGAGTAAAAAGGGGAAGACAGAAAAGGACAGGTTTCAGATGGAAGGTTTTGGGAGACTGGAGGGTAAAAGCAGCTAATCACACAGGTAGGGTTTTGTTTTAAGAGGTTAAAGGAGAAACTTTAATTCTAGGTTCTTGGTTGGCCCACTTTAAAAATACTTGACTCATCAAAATTGCATTTAAATATCAAGTTCTTATTTACTGATTGACCAAAAACTTATTACCAGCAAAAGCAAACCAAAGAATTAATGCATCCATATATCATATAATCCCTTTTTGTTTGGAAAATTTAAGTTCTGCTGTCAGTGCTGTGCACCTCTTCTTCTCACATATATACACACAAATAACCTACATCCCTCTGGGAAACGGCACTTGATTCATTACTGAGTAGAAAAGAACATCAGTCTCAAGTCCAGTTGTGGTTACTAAACATTCAGATATTTCAAGGACGTTCTCAGTGATCTGCTTTAGCTCAATCATCGTACACTAATGAACACGCATAAGTTTTTTCTCCATTTCTGCATCAACAAATACAGGCACTAGATATGTATTTCACACAACACTTCACTGATATGTGGCAAAGATCATCAGTATTGTTAAAATGGAATTCAATTCTAATGTATCTTTTGTACTTTTTTGGAGACTGTGTAAATGTGCTCTGTGTGGCTTCCGCTAAACTATCTGCTGGAGCATTTCACGTGTCCCAGGGGAATCTCATCTAGCAGGGGTCCAGCCTAAGAGACCCTTCCTTTCCTCACAAATGGAAATCTAAACTGACGACAACATCATTTATCCAGATTTTGCCCTGACATCTAATTGGTAGGTGTCTGAATAAATACCCAGAACTGGAAACTCTGGGGTACATGTGGGTCTGAAAATATGTAGGGAATTTTCTGTTTCAATGAAGTTCTTGCACAGAACTTAGACCTTTATTATTCTTTTCAGTTCAGTGCTTCTTACCCAAAAGTCCCCATAGATGCCCTTTTAAGCAATCCACAAAATTAAAAAGTCCACAAAACTGTGAAATATTTCTGGAACTCAGGGGAAATTATTTTTTTGTTAAATCACCAATATATAAAGGCTAAAATTAATATTTTTGCTTTTTAAACAGATTTTCAAAGGCTGCTGCTAGAGCTTTAGTGCTCAGCAAATGACTCTAGAGCAAATTTTTCTGAGTATAGATAAAATTTATACTCCTTTTCCCTTACCTATAATGGCCTGACATCTATTTCATAAAAGGAAGGCATAATTGTTTCTTTATGAAGTTTTTGCAATACATATTCTGTCAATAACTTATCTATGGAATTAATGCAGTGCACTTGAAAGTAAATGAAGACTTATAGCTTAGGGGGAAAGCTAAGAGCTGGTCCATAGCAGAAATAGACCTTACCATTGAAAAAATACTGACTGTACTTCTCAGGGAAGTTAAAAGGAAAAATATGAATGTGTTTGGATCAGCAGGTGGAGAAGCACAAAACAAAGTTGAGAAAGAGCCACAGTGGCCTTGCCTGGACACACAATCACAGGAGATTGAACACAGTGGTAACCTGAAAGCTTTTTTCTTATCCTCTTTTTTGTTAAATGTTAGTACACACTAACTCTCACTGGTACATTTATCACCAGCGAGTGGGATAGGATGTGGGTAAAGAGAAAGGCAGGGAAACAGTAAAAAAGAATTTGTATTTCTGTGTCTTATTAGCCATATGTTAACTGACTTGTTAGATGATAACATCACACACTGTATTTTTAATGAAACTAACACCTCCAAGAATTCAGTCAAAGAAAGCACATGACACAGAAACTCAGTTCTCAGATTCAACATTATCCTGCATTTAAAAAATACTAGAGGTCTAGAAAAAACATTTCTGTGAAGAGCTTGCATTTTCAACTTTATCTTGAACAAAATTACACTAAGAATCAGAAAATCAGACCCCCTTATCCAGTAATGCTATTTTTAATCCAAGTTTTCAAAGGAACTATTATTGTGTGCTTTCAGTCCGGTCTCTCTCTTGTCAGTATTTTTTAAAATCAGATCAAATTTGACGGAGAAGTAGGAAACTAAAGCTATTTAGTTTTTAAAACTATTTTGAAAAGAGATCCCTGGAGAGAGATCTTATGAATGCCTCTTTGGGGAAAGATTGCAGAAGAAGTCATTATTGAATCTCTCCTAGTAGAAGCTCACTCACGTATACAGGCTGGTGGGGGAAGCAAGTTTTTCACTGCTTGCAGAACAACCTATTTCAGTCATCCTATTTTTTTTTTTTTTTAAATAAAACCTAGAAAAATCAGTGAGTTCCTGTAATATGGAAAATAGTAATTAATGCATTGTTTTATAACTGACATTACCATTTAATAAAGATCCTATGTCATCAGTGGAAACAGAAATATTCTGCATTTTAACATAAAAGTTACATGAAAGAGAAAGTCACCATTTCCTGAGTTGAATGTGCCTTTAAGGTGTTTTTTGTGTGTTTTCCAAGATGTATAGTTCTATGTAAGTGGAATGCATTACAATAGTTGCCCTTATTAAAGAGATCAGTGTATTTAAAGAGGTTGGTCACTATAGTTTCACTATGCAGTTAGCTATGCTAGTACTATGAAATACTGAAGTTTGCTTCTTGTCTGCTGTCTAAAGGCTTCAGTATGACAAAATGTTTTGCTGCGTACTCCTGCCAGTAACGATGTAGAGTTCAGCCAGACACCTTCTCTTGGCCAACTTTTTGAGAAAGGTAGGAAAGGGAATTCAAATGAGGAGAAAGGGATTTAGATTTAAGTGGATATACCAAATACTAGTACAAATGGCTGATACTAAAAATTAATCTACAAACCTCTATTTTTTTTCCTAAACTATTTTCTTCAATTAAAGGCTAGGGGCTTTTCCCCTTCTCTAAGAGCAGCAGAGAAGACATCTTTGTTACAGTCCTAACCAGTAAACAGACCTTGGAGAAAGCCATCCCATAGCAGGGATTTTGTTTTTTTTCAATTCTTCTCTTCGTAAAAAAGCTTTGAGAAACACATACTGGGAGAGTTCTGAGTGGTTTATAGTGCCTCATAATAAACCTAGAGTGGTCATGAGTACTTCCTTCATCAGCACTCTGAGTCCTCTCTGGCCATCCAAACCCTCACTCACTAATTTTTCTTGGCAGATACTTGATACCCTCTCCAGTAGAAAACATCCTTCTACTCAGCCTGCCTTTTGACAGCACCACAAATGGATTACTGTCAGAAAAACTGGGTGTTGTATGTCAGATTTGGCTCCTTTCTGGGGTAACAGAAAGGTTGACCTCAGAGTAAAATATAGAGAGTAAATCATACAACCTTTCTCCTAAACAGGAGACAGAAATTACTGGAAGTTTTCTTTCTATGCACAAACATAATCTCACATACATCCAGTTAAATACGTTCAACAATATTTTAAAACAGACATTATATAAAAGTAGTTTATGAAATTGTATGAGTTAATTAATAGATATGCAGTAAAAATAGCGTTCTCATGGTGTCTTATAAGATAATTATAATTTAAAAAATATCCTCAGCAAAGAGAGTATACAGCAAGATGCTGGGGAGGGGGGGTGGGTGTAGAATAAAATAAAGGGGGGACTAAAGTAATTATCCTAGTCTAAATATTTTCATAATGACATAATAATACAATTACTAGAGCCAAAACAAGAACAAAATCAACACACAACCCCAGCAACGTGGCAGCTCACAGGCTACAGCAAGAACAGAGTGAAGGTGGCAGCCAGGCTATTGCCTTTGGCTTAACAGGAGCAAACTATCAAAAAGAGCATGATGAAGGGCAAAGCTCACACAGGAACATTGCTTCCTGCATTATCCCAAAATCCAGAAAACCTGTTGAGGAAACCAAGAGCTGCAGACAGGTCTCAGTGTAAATATCTTTTCAGATACTTCAATTTTCCAGTGAAAAAAGAAAAAGGAAAGATGCATAAATATTAGAGGAATACAGTCATAAAGCTAAAGCAGAAGTCCCTTAAAAAAAACAAACAAAAAAAAAAAAAAAAAAACAAGAGAAAAATAAGACATTAGAAAAGAAATTACAGTAAGATATCTATATATATTTGTAATTTAAAGCCAATGGTGGAGTATGAGAAACCTCGCCACTAAATAGTATTTTTAAAAATATACCATGTTAGCCAACTAGGAGGAGAGTCAGACTGACAGATACCAGTGATGTCAAAAGTATTCCAAGTAAGTTTGCTGATGATACTAGGTTAGGAGAAGCCCCTGACTCCCTTCAATGCAGAGAGACTCAGCAGAGAGAATCTGACAAATTAGAGGTCTGGGAAATCACCAGCCATATGAAGTTTAACAGACTGAAGTGCTGGATTCTGCACCTGGCATGGGGATTGTACGTACAGACTGGGAAATGAGAGTCTGGAGACCAGCACCACAAAAAGTGACCTGGGAGTCACTGTCAAGCTGACCATGAGCTAGCAGTGCCCTGGCAGCCAGGAGGGCCAGCCCTGTCCTGGGGACATCAGAGACAGCATGGGCAGATGGGCAAGGGAGGGATTGTCCTGCTCTGCCCTGAGCTGGGGCAGCCTCACCTCAAGTGCTGGGGGCAGTTTTGGGTAACACAGGATAAGAAAGATATAAAGGCATAGAGGCACCCAAAGGATGGCAACAAATATGTGAAGGGTCTTGAGGAAAAGCTGTATGAGGAGCAGATCAGGTCACTTGGTCTGTTCACTCTGGAGGAGACTGAGGGGAGAGCTCACTGCAATCTGGAGTTTCCTTGTGAGGGGAAGAGGAGGGCAGACACTCATCTCATCTCTATGGTGCCAGTGACAGGTCCCGAGGGAATGGCCTGAAATTGTGTCAGGGGAGGTTTAGGTTTGGTATCAGAAGAAGGTTCTTCACCCAGAGGCTGGTTGAGCACTGGAATGTGCCCATGGAAGGTGTCACAGCACCCGCCTGACAGAGCTCAGGAAGGGATCGGACAATGCACCCAGACATGGTGTGGTTCTTGGAGCTGTTCTGTGCAGGGCCAGGAGTTGGACTTTGATGATCATTTTGAGTGCCTTTCATCTCAGGAGATTCTATGATTCTCTTAAATTTAATATGGTCCTTGTAGCCAATGGAGAGTTCTATGCCACACCTAGAGCAGTTAGTCAAATGTTCTAGGCCTGTTCTCTGGCCTTGCCAGCCTGCATACACACAACAGGCTAGCTTACACTAGCTTGCATCCTTCCCAAAACTGGGTTTTATCAGGCATCTGCCTGGAGGAAACTGACCCCAATTTATGCTATCTCTTGAATTTTTTCCTGAATCAGGGACACCTTATCAGTGTGTCAAGCACAAAGCTATGCCAAAGAGAGCACAAGCTGTTTAAACAATATATATTATCAAGACTATGTCCTGGCCCTATCTGGCTTACTGATCTAGACTTAGCCTTAAATTCCTTGATGAGATTAAAAATCTCAGATTGTTTTCATATTATGATATTCAACGGCCCAATTATTTTTCTGAATGCTTTTAAAGAAAAACAGTGAGCAACTATAAAACTGCTGTTCAATCACAGCCTTCTGGAATTGCAGTGTTAAGGTTTTGGATTTCTTAAAGGCATTATTCTTCCCTGTTTCTTTGCAGAGACTCACCTGTTTTCAAAACGGAGAGTGTAATTACTGTCTGGGAAAAATGTGCTCTCAAAGCCTTCCAGACTCTTACTAGAGCAGATAATCAGAAATTATCTGGTTTTTTTTCCTCCAGTTTGTCAATATCTGTACTGAATTACAGCAAAATTAGAAAACACTGCCAGAGAAACTTCCAAAAAACAACGATTAGAAATGGCTATTTGGAAAACAATCCTTTCTGGAATTGTTGCATAGCCAGAGGGGAATTCCATAAAGTGCCTAAGGAAACCCTCATAGAAGAGAAGCAGAGAAAGAGGTGTCACAAGAAGATTTTTGATTTAGTCTTGGTATCTCCTGCTTTAGGCAGAGCATTCCCTCGATTTCTGACCAAGAAGGAAAGAGACTGTTTGAGAGGTTTGGGTTAAGGAGAGGGAAGATTTCACAGTGTGAAAGAATCCTGTCCCAAAGGCAGTGAAACTGATTTAAACCACTTTACCTGAGACAGTGAATGACTTGTAACTCTTGCACTGGATAAGATGTACTGCACTGTGGGCAAATGTTTGAGAGCCTAAACAGGTTCCAGATAAAAACTTGGTTTACTCAATATTTTTGGATGCTAGGTAGTAAAGAACAAGTGAGAACCTTCATCCTATCTCTCTTGGTTTCTGATGGACTTGAAGAATTTAATAACCTTAGACGAAAATACTAATTTTAGAACTATTTGATAGTATTTTCAGCTGTTATATTTTCCATGAAGCAGATGCAGGCATAATAAATACTCATTGTAACATATGTACTAAATGGAAAATCTCATCCTGTCACCATAGGTAAAAAAAACCTGCAACCTTTAGCTGCATTTTTTTAATTAATTGTAGAGTTGGAAGACATTGTGGTCAGATTCTTGTCTACAGAAACAGAAATATTTTCTAAAAACTGGGTTATTCATACAGTAAAAGACAAATTTCATCAGGAATCGTTCTTTTTCGGCCAGAAAACTAAACAAAAAAAAACCTCACCCCAAAACACAAACTAAAAACCCCACACTGGTATCATGATCTATCTGCCAACTCGAAATAAGTCCCAGAGAGAGGAACTCCAGAGCTGCCACTCATCTTCCTCTTCCCTCTTCACTAACCTGGTAAGTTCTGCAGTAGTAATGTACTGCTAAAGATTTATAAAACTCTCTTTTAAATCACGTCCTTGCTCTGAACCACACCAGTCTTTGGCAGAAAGCAGCACAGAGAGCAGAACAGCATCCTTACACCCAGTGACTTTGTAATCATGAATCAATTATAAAGAATATCACTTAATCTATAAGGACTAAGATATCTGTTTCAATGACTGATAGACTAAAATTATTCTGAAAAACTTAATTAATTTTTAACTTACCAATGAATACACTTTACTAAAACCAGTATTATGAAGCACAGGCATTTTTCCAATCTACAATGCTGTTAATACTTTTAAATGTGAAGGAGAAGCTATCAATACCAAAAATCAAAATATCCATTGTACCATATATAGTTGGTAGGATTTTTGAGGATGGTGTTTGTATTTTTCAGTCATCTTTACAGCAGCATTGGAACTGACAGTGCAATCTCATTGCTCTGCCATAAGCCTATGTGTCAGAGAATCTGATTTACTCAAGCAATTTGGCAGCCTTGCAGGTTTCTTTATTTCAAAGTCAAAGCAAAATTAATATTATTGTTTTCCATCTTAGTTCTCTGGTAATGATCCCTAATGAAAATAAGACATCCATAATAGCAAAAATCCACATTGCCAAGTGTGTAGTACAACTGTGATGTCCTAGGGAAAGGATTTTAACAATTTTTCAATTGTGGTAATAGGTATATTCTAATCTATGTCTCCTGTGAGACTGGAAGACCCACTGAAGACTTTGTTTATTGTTTTTTACAAGCAGGAGATGAATTTCAATGTCATTCTTAAAAGACCTGTTAACTCAATCAGAGATGCTCTTATTTCATTAATTTACTGAAGAAATTTAGCAAAAACAGCATTATGGGGACAGCTGTGATGTAGGAAATAACATTTCCATGGGAACAACACTTCCGGCCAATACATGTACTCGTCTGCCAATTCACATCAAAGAGAGACACTGCAGGTTCAAAATTGTAATGACTCAGTCTCTGGGGATCCACTTGGTCAAAATTATTCTATTAAACTATTGGTGGTATAAATCTCTAACAGCTACTGGACTGACTTAATTATTAGGTTTATTTTATTGAAATTATAACAAGAAAGTTGAGGGAGAAAATAGAGCAGTGTTTATAATAAATGTTTTAATGTATATTACTATTCAAAGAAAACTAGTAGCCACATGTCAAAATACAAGTAGCAGTATTATGATATGAAATTTCTTTTTTCAAAGGTCTCCTTCATTACAAATCAGGAATACCTTACCTGCTACAGTACATAGGTTGACTTGAGCTGTATCTCTCCCTCTCTGGTAGATGTAAAGCTGTCCAAACTGCTTTATTATTATAAATTAATAGAAGTATAGTTCTTCCATGACATCTCTAGCAAAATTTTTTCAAACAGGAAAAGGTGGCAATTTCATTTGGGGTCAGTGCATTCGGATATTTACAAAACATAGCCACAGCAAATGAATGATGCAGAAAAAACACTAACAGCTAGCTCTTTCCAAACACTAGCAGTTGAATTATACACAGAGATTCAGAGATTTTGGATAAAATTTCTTACCTTCTCTGATAGAATAATTGGCTATTTTTCAAAATAAAAATGCAGTTGATATTTTTTGTTAAATTAAATTGCAATTATAATAAAAATTATATAAATATTCACCTAGTGTTGATAAATTTTCAAGTTTTCCTCTACAAAGTTACAGAAAAGCTTTATTACTCTATTAACGGTAATGAATTTTGATGAAATCCCTTTCCCTGATACAGTGAACTAAACCAGTCATTTACTCTGTGTGGATGCAAAAAAATGTCTAGCAAGAGAATTAGTAGAAGTCATGGTAATAAAAGAAGTCCATATGAGCTCTGAAGGTTTGGCAATAAAGTACATTGCAGTCAAAAACCAAGTAAGCTTTGAATAACACCCAAATTCTTTGAGTTTAGAAAGCATCTTCTTTAACCTAGACTAGCAAAGAAGCAGTTGTGTTTTAAAAGCTGGGTAACAACTAGCTTGCTAAATTAAAACTGATCATGAGCAACTTGATTTGAGACTGTTCTCCTGCAGAAATGCTCCTTGCGTGCAATAACCTGAAAGTTAAATGTTGTGTGCCTATTCCAACCTGCTGTTGAATTAGTCTTCCAACAGGGATGGAGGAGAGGGCCCAGTTCTCTGTGTTAGCACTGCTAAACCACAATCTGCACTGCAAAGTTGCTTAGGGCTGCTCAGTGTTATTTATTGAAGGGCTGAATAGAGCTATATGAAATGAAAAGCAAGCAGTGAGTTGCTAACCCAGACATTAAATCCAGTATGTGTCCCAGACCTCAAATCAACACAGAAATAATGTAGGATCAAGTCAGGAAAGTGAGAAAAATTTCAGACTTGAAGACTGAAATGCTCAAAAATATACAGAGGTAAGCAACACCATGTTTTGACTGAGGATAAGAAGTACCATGATTTATCATCTTCCTAAACTGAATTTGCTGTGAGGGAGATTTACTTATTTAGAAAACTCATTGACAGAAAACTTTGGAAGATCGACATGGGGGAACAGGACAGGATGCACTATTGAGAGTACATTAACAGAAAAATCACATAATACACAGGGATGTCTTGAAAAGGCTTTAAATAAATTGCTGTCATCAATATGGATCTCACTCTAGCTGCATCCATACTTCACTCAAGAAAGACTGTAGTTCTTTGATTAGTACTGCACAAAGGGAATATGCTCGTTTTAATGCTTGTGTGTATGTATGTGGCAGTGGCCGTCTAGAGAATAAAACAACTTTAATATTTCTTTCATCCTTGTAAATTCGGGTTTCTTGAGGACTCTGAAAAATCAGGGTCAGAATAGGCACTGCTAACATCCCCAAAACTCAGTGCGTGTCTCTGAATTGATCTTCTGGGACTGAGAACTAAACGGACACAAGCAAGAGATCTGAAGCCGTAATTACTTCAACCAGAGACATTATCTGGGACATCATGATCTTGCCTGGCTGACTTCTGTCACTTTGACAAAATGACTTTGAGTCACTTTTGCACTCTGGGAGAAATTATAAAAGCATACAGAAAGCTTAAGACCATCACAAAATAGAAAATGTGAGGAAAGGTGCCTCACATCTTTCTGAACACGAGCCGGCCACCTGAGCTGGAGAAGGCAGGTCTTTGACCAAATGTCCCTCTGAGACAGTGTGTACATGGCACACCATGCAATTTTGAAGCAACTTTCCTTTTTTTTACCTTGGGCCTCTGTAGGAATTGTGTTTATGCTATGGATACGATCTGTGCTCTCAGTGGTATTTGTAAGGAAATTTGATTTCCTACTTTTTTCCCTAGGAAATTTCCTTACATAGGGACTGTCTGATGGCACATCTCCCAGCTTGTTTATCTACCATCTTATAGACTTTAGGAGAAGCATGAACACCACACAGGTATAGTCAAATTACTGAAAATGTTCAGATATTTGGTCAAAAGACACTAACATCAGATATAGCGGCAATGCCCAACCAGTGGAGCATTATCTTTCCATAACTATTAAGCACACAATAGTAAAAACAGCACTGGGCCCCTTATGCTTAGTAAAGTAGAGTACTTGCTAGATGGACCTGGGAAGTGTTTCAAAGGCAATAGCATAAATCCAACAACTTCATTTTAGAAATATTTCTAAGAAGTAACATGAAGGAGTTTATGTTTTCTTCTTGGAAGGCTAAGCAATAAGATCAGTAATTATTTTTAATGAATTACATTTTTGGGAATATGTGTTAATTTTACAGAATCTTGTCATTCTTCTATGAAAGTAATACTCAGGTAAAAAGAGTGAAAACATACATCACTAAGACAGCCATAGCTGTCCAATCATAACGTCCAAGAAATAAAAGCCTTATAAGTTTCAATATTTAATCCCTTGTTTTTATAAGTTTCTACATCACTTCTAGTTTTTGCTGTTGCTATTTTTGTCTCCAGATCTGTTGTGCTCAATCCTGTACAAATAAAGATAAAAAAGTCTGTCTATTGAAAACCTCATGATTCAATCAAGCTTTAAATATTTTCAGAAAACAAGTCTTTTTATAACACACTTAAAAATGCAAAAACTAATTTCAACATTTATATTTGCTTCAAATCCCCATTTTAATTTTTTTCCTTCATCTCTGCTTCCTTGCATGTCTACAGGGCTTTCTCCCTGCATTTCTTGTGGTTATGTTTTGTTGAAACTACTGATGCACAGTTTTTAAACAAACTTTGCTAAGTGTTTATGGAGTGCATCAGTGCTTTATGGATCATAGGTCAGAGCTGGCTCAATAGAGGTAAAAGTGCAGGCTGCATTTCATGGACAGGGAACCAGACTCAAATATATTGCACTGCAGTCAAAGTGAAAATGTCTGAGTTCCCTGCTGGATGCCTTATATCAAAGCTGCAGACTGTTTCAATTGACTTATTGTTACTGTTCAGCTGTTAATAATGTGTACTTTCAAATTCATTAATTTCTTATATCCCAGTGTATCAAAATGAATTTACTTGCTGTAAAGGAGCCTACATATCTTTCGGATTTATTTCAAAGTAACAAGAAAAACAGGTCTCCAAGGGTTCTTTAGACAGTGACAAATAAGTTAGAAACAGGTGACTTTACTAGATTTCTTAAATTATTTTTATTCTATTCTCTGTACAGATTTAATAACAAATATATTTGTTCGTATAATTCCATTTGGAACCATTGATCTTTTGCATATTTTTTCATAATATTTTTACAGAAGCTACAGATGATTTTTTTCTAAATGTCATCTATGAAAATTTTAAAAACCAAATAGCCAAATTGTTGTCCATGTGTGTTGGTACAGACTCAGTAGCTCTATGAATTTATAGCTTTTGAATATTTGCCCTTTTGTAGAAAACTAAAGGTAAAAATCTTACATTAAAACGTAGTGACTTTGAATATATGCTTCAAATGGGCAAGAATTTTTCATAAACTTCTAACCAACTCCACCCAAATCAATAATAATAGGAAGCTCTAACTGAAAAAAACCTTTTTTAAGGTCCTCTGATTTTAAAGATACATTCAGGCAATATGTAAGCAGCTCTACTTATCTAGTCATAGGAGTGCAGAGGAGTTATGTTAGAGAGACACAAAACAAAGTTGCTGCTTCTTGTTCAAGGACCCAGTGCACCACAGCTGTCCTGACAGCCTGGGTAATGCAACATTTTGCACCTAAAAAGAGCTGGTGAGCATTGTACTGCAACCTGCCATTTTCATCCCAGGAATGGCAAGATCACTTTGTTTTCATGTTGAAAAAGTTATTAGACCAACATCTTCTGTTGAGAGCTGCATGCTGGCATGCTTTCCCTGAAAACCTACATAAACTTTGTGCCGAGTTCTCTCTCCTTCCATGGCAGAAATGACTCTGAGTGAACCTTTTATCTATCTATCTATCTATCTATCTATCTATCTATCTATCTATCTATCTATCTATCTATCTATCTCTGTAGGAAGCACAGACTACCTGAACTGCATTTCTGCTAAATGACTGATCATGCAGTGGGGAAAGAGTCTCAGACTACCATTTTCTCTTCCAAACATGTGGCCAGTTTGGCTACAAAGGTTGGAAACAATTAACTTCTTTCATCTAGTTGTACAGTTGAAGAAATCCCTGATATACTTTTGAAATAACTTTAAGAAGCCAAAAAGCATATACACATTGAAAATGGATTCTTAGTTTCCGTTATCTTTCATACAGTTTTTTATATTTTTACCAGAATAAAGACTTTCAAAACCATTACTGGCTTCCGCCCCTGTGAAGGAGCTTGCAAAGAATGCATTGACGTGCTTTTTCCTCCAGAAAAATACTGCATTTAGTTGTTAATTGCTGCAGTCACAGTGGAAGGGTCATAAAACTTAAAATACTAAAATTACAATTTCATGAAAAACTAAGGAACAAATATTCATCAGGAATCAGTTTTAAAACCTACAAATTAAATTCTCTAAAGGCTTTTTATTTTTATTTTTTTTTACTGAATGAACTAGAACTAGAAAGTGAATTTGAAATTAATCTTTATACCCAACAAAGGAAGAACCTTTAGAAAGAGAAAAGGTTTTGTGTCTGAAGAAATACATTACTTAAAGCCATACATTGCATTCTGATTCTTGAATTTTCAAGTGCTCTGAAAAATTACATCTCAGCTAAACTTTTTCCACTACAAATTTTCCTTTCTTGGTTGTGTCATCTTCCTATTTAATCAGCTCTATTCCTTCTACCATCTTTTAGAGTTCACTTTCTTTCTTCACACGGGCTATCACAGATTCCTTCCAAATAGATAGCAAAACTCTGTGACTTGCACATGCTTTTTATTTCCCATCTCTGCCCTCTCTGTCCACCCACACAGATAATTGCTTTGTCCATACTCTCTCTCTCACCATTTCAAATGACAGATACTGCAGCGCTTTTCTCCAGCCCTGGCAATTTACCCAATAACCCCTTCCAGGATACTAGAGAAAAGATAAGTTTCATAGCCTTTCTATTTGGCTGTCTCATCTTCCTCCACACATCAGTAAAAAGTTACACTCACTTTTACACAGTTGTATATAATTCATCCTTATTTCCAGTATCTTCGCACTTCTTTCTATCATCTCTCATTCAAGACTGAAAGGTCAATTCCTGATCATCAAACTTGCCACTCATCCACTTGATATATTTTTAGCAAGCACCTCCTGTTTTGTCCTCAATGTCTTGAACGCTTGAAAACTGCTCTCCAGAAACATTCACAAAGATACCTTATTTTCTCTCCTCAAATCTCCTCTTAGCATCCATTCTCTGTTGTCAAGATGTTCCCAACACTGTGTTATATCTATCTCCATCATATGGAACACCTCATTGTTCTTCTGTGCTTCCCTCTCTGGACTCATATTTTATTTCATGATTTAGACTCTGTGTGCTTGGAACAGAAGTTGTATTTTTCTACTGTATTTCAACAGTGAAATCCTGCTCTGAGACTACATTTGCTGTGTATTCACATCATAAAACAAAACTATTGTGACTATCAGAATCGATGCTTAGGATCAATATTTAGAAAAATATTAAGAAAGGATAACATTTAGAGCAATCTTAAACAGATTACCTTCAATAAAAAGCATTAATGATCAAAGATTATACCTAAGAAGACTTAATTTTTGGCCTCGAGAATATCAAGAAGATGGAGTAAGAAAAAAAGTCAGTGAACTCTACATAATAAATACTCAAGAGCAAAGCTGGAGCCTCTCTTTGCTAACATGTACTGCAGAGAAAGAACACAATTATGATTTCCCTATAGGTCAAGCATTTGCCAAATTTTAGTTTTACAAGGTTTAATTAAGGCAAAATCTGATGCTGCAACCATTTCTGCCAAGAAAAGATTAATTGATTTAATGTACTCCAGTGCTCCAAAAGCTAATGCCTTTTATTGTGCCAAAGTACTCTTTGAAAGAGGCATGGGATGAATTAGTGATGGATGTCTGTGTTTGCAGTCCTTTCAACCCACCCATGATCTCAGCAGATTGAAGACCTTAGTGGGGCTATTACCATCACTCATAAAGTATATAAACACAGTAGCATCAAGAAGTATGAGGTATCCTAAAAAATGTAATTTTTGATGATGCAGTGATTGTGAGCACCCCTGCATTCCAGAGTGCCCAGAGGAAAGATGACAGCTGTCCAGATGCAACTCTGTAACAGAAGTAAAAATATATCTAAAAAATCCCTATCTGCAATGTAGCTTTCCTTGATGCTCAAGATCTCAAGAACTATGTGATAATTTCCTATTTGATATTTCCTACATGATAATTTACTATTCTATCAAGGAAAAATTGGCCACCTTTTCTCTGCTGTGTCTCTCTAATACCTATTAATATGTTTAATTGATATGTTTGGTTACTTTTAAAACTTGTGGTGAGTTTGAAAACCTTCTTTTTTGGAAGCCAAAGTCATTACCTTATGTTATAAATTGCCAAGTATGTGTTATTTTAAACATTGCTAGAGAAATGAGAGGAAGACACTGAATTTTCAAAAATTCTGACAATTGATCCTGCCTTTGGGCCTGTCCACTGAATACAGAGATCATAATATTTCAATATATTAATGAGGCACATCTATGTGTGCATATAGCTATGTATACACACCTACAGCTGCCCCTATCCAGGAATCAATCTGACTTTTCTGTTTGGTCCTTACCCTAGAAAAATGCTCAGACAATACTAAAAAATGAGTACTGACTCTAGCATGGGAAAGAAAGGTGACTAAAAACTTTTCTGTTTATTCACAATTTGCATACTAAAATTGGTCAATACATGCAAAGTGGGCAAACAATATTAGAGACTGATTTCCATGAAGGGAGCCAAAATCTAACACAAACAAAAGTCACTACACAACAAGATGTTACTTAATAACATCTTGTTTCTTTACACAGTGTAGACTCCTGACTTGTGCCACTTCTTCCTGAAGGCAGAGAGCAGCTGGCAACCAGAAGAACAAGCTGGCACAGGAAACAAGGAGCTGTTTCTCAAAAAGGACTTTACTTTCTATGAGGGACAGTGTATTGGCTAGAGACCAGTTGGAGGGAAATCTAGAGACCAGAAACAGAGTCATACTTTTGGATGACAGGACTTTCAGATCCATTAGACTGGGAAATTAGTGGGAAATGGAAAACAAAAAGGTCTTTAAATAATCCTTTCACACACAGCAGCAGTCCCTGGAACACATATGCCAAGGCACTCTTAAAGACAGCTGGTTCTGAGCACCTTGCTAAAATCTAAAATGCATGAACACGATTGACAGAGTGGTGGTATGTTAAGGCTGTATTATGGCTATGTCACTTCATATCACCCAAGACTATATATTAGGCATTTGATTCTCCCTTTGTATCGAGTATGTTATGTATATGAGCATACACAAAGCATGTCCATGCATAAGTTTGTAGCAAAGAAAGAAAATGGATTTCCATAGATTGCTCTGTGCTTACCCTAATGTATATGAGCACAAATTTACAGGCATAAGTTATCTAGAGGTAGTGAAGAATTCTCAGGCTAAAAGAAAATGCATTTTTTTTTCTGAGATTTTCTGCCATTCTTGTGTGGCTGAGAATGGGTTCAAGAATATTCATCAAATCTGAAACTAATTTTTTCTAGTGAAGAAAGAAGGAATGCTGTATTTCTCTCAATACAACATACATGGATTTTGCAACACAAAATGTCATTTACATTGTTTTAAGGATTTGTGGCAAAATGTATAATTCTAGAATATTATCTGATAAAACCAGAGCCAATTGTGCTGCAATGCTTCTGAATACAATACAGCAGCTGAAGTTCATGACCCCTCCACAATACAGCAATCTTTGACAGCTATTCACATGGAACAATAAAAGGAAAAGGAAGACTCTGCTTTATTATCCACATTGATTGTCAATCAGTATGCATCACAAAGAGGACTGAAAAAAAATTCCAAATTTTCTTCTTTAGTATGGCCATAAATAAAGATAAAGATAATTTGGATATTGCTGAGTTTTCACTCAAACAAAACATTTTTCCATGAAGTAATAATTCAAGTAGGAAATAAATAAGGAAGCTTACAATTTCTACTGTTTATTACAGTCAAACCCAAACTTCAGTCTAAACTAATTTAAAAAATAATATGCTGCAGTTGTATGCATATTAATGAGTCAAGTTGGTGTGCTGCCTCATTTGGTATACAGAACAAGTTCATTGAAGCTGAGAATGAAACTTGATTAAATATGAAAGCATGATGACTGAAAGTAAAAACAAACAAACAAAAAAAGAGCTGTACAGAGCATAAGCAATAAGCAAGCAAAGGGAATAAAAAGGGAAGACAAATAGGGTACTGGTACAAGAGAAAGAATAGATCTATATAAACAGAAATATATTTTACCTGTCATCCTCTTTCCCTTCCTCAGCTTGGTCTTCTTGAGCTTTTTCATCGTGCCCTGATTCTTTGATCTCCTCCTTATCACAGTTCTCTGTCACCTCTTGCCCTTCCCCTTTTTCATTTATTTCTTGCTCTTTTGCTTTTTCCTGCTCCTCCTCTTTTTCTTCCTCCTCAGGAAATACTTCATCTTGTTCATCCCCTTCCAGCCCTCCCTCTTTTTTCCCCTCTATATCCCTTGTTCTTCTGAAGTCAACAAAAATTGAAAAAGGCATGCAAAAAGAAAAAGAAAAGAATAAAGGTAAGGTCATGGAGAAGAACATGCATGAAGGAAGGAAGTGCAAAAGAAATGAAACAAAAACTAAAGGACAGAAGCAGACATAACCTAAGTCATGCTGCCTAGGAGTCCAGCCTGCACTAGAGACCCTTAGAACATTTTTTAAGTAAGCCTATATTCAAATAAAACTTGCATGGCAATACCTCAAATTTAGAAAAAAAATGTATGACAAAAACAATTGGTCCTAAAAATGCTCATATGAGCAGATGCTTGACTTTTGCAAATGCTTTCTGTCAAGAGGACAGTTTTCTCAGAATTACTATAGGTGATGGAGGTGGGTTACACCTTCTAGAAAAATTATCTTTCATTTGTTCACCAATGAAAGTCAAAACTCCTCTGAGTGCACACAGAGTGCAGGCAAAGAAAAGGCTGTGTTTTGGTCACAGATAGACAAGGTACATCTTGTTGAAGAGCAGCTCAAAGATTGTACACCTACAGTTAAATTGGACTAGTGTAGGTATTAAATAAATTGAATTGGTCTGTGTAAGTATTAAATAATACATCTATGAAAGTTCAGAATTCTATTTAAAAGAAAAATAAGACACTTCTGTTGGCACAAATTTTCAAGTTAAACAGCCTTTTCAGCCATATTAAGTATATTTTACAAAATGGTTCTCAGAAAGTGTGTCTAATGCTTGCTGACAGCATATGTTTGTCATTCCAATGTATGTTAGATAATCCAAGATGACAAAATTTGTCTAAAAACAAATTCTATAAAGACTTCAAAAGTATTAGCATTTAAGCCAGTATTTTGCAAAATCCCTGCAAATGTCATTCTAAGCAAAACACTAATGCCAAACACAAATATTGATAAGCATTCCATTGCTAAAATTTCACAGCTCTAGCTGACACTGTAGCTCATCCTGCTCACCTGATTTTCTTGTTTCCCCTTGGGCGCTCTGACTGCACAGACATGTAGCTCGTGCTGCTGAAGCGGGAGGCGCTGCTGGTGCGGGACACGGCCGAGACATCACTGACATCGCTGTCCGAAGACTTGTTGGACACGTTGTCCGAGCCTCGGTGAGGATCCCGCCCCGGCCGGTACTGCAGGAGGAGAGGGACAAAGACATGGGCTTGTTGTGACACGCCACCACGGATCAGCTGTGGACCTGGTCCCTCCTGCTATCTAAACTGCCTCTGTCGCCACACTGCCTCAACTTTTAAAATGAATGTTTTTCCTGATACAGAATAGAAATTATGTGTTGGTTTCTATTAATTTTACTCTGCTTTGCTATCCCAGTCAAGGTAGCTCCCCAGTTTTAGCTTGTACAAAATTTCCAGCATGTCCAAAAGTTTCACAAAGCTTAGAAAAGACATCTAAATCCTCATAGAATATTCTTACCACAACTGTTTCACCAGTGCAGAAAGGAAAGCAGAGAGATTATTGATTTGCCTGTGATTACTGAGCTCATGAAAGATTAAACAGGAGACAGAATGTGCTGCATGCTATCTATAAAGTACATGTGTCTTTTGGGGCCTAGCCTGTTTACAAGACCTTCTAACTGACAAATGTTAATTTTCTTTCCCCAAGTAAATAGATAGATAAGATTATCAAATCAAAAGACACAGCAATGTTGCAACTGTGCAAACAAATATGCATCTTGCTGAACTGCTGGGCTGGGAAGTCTGAAAGGATGAGACTGGACTAGAGGTGATTTGTAGGGAAAATGTACCTGTGGCTCAGAACCTAAAAGAATTACAAAGGCATTTGAGCTTGTTAACAGTAATATCAAACATGGAACTGGCAGGTGACTGGCGATCAGCGGTAAAATAGTATCATGCAAAAGTATTCAGGTTAGATCTGAATAAAAACAAAATACCCTGACTATAAGCACAATTAATCTTAAAGCACTAAATTGATCTTAAATCTGTGCCACTCTGCATGGCACTATATGCAAATATAGTCAATAGCAGAAAGATATTTTTCCTTCTCTTCATATGCAGGCATTTCTGTATATACAGAAATCTGATAGGCTGCTACTGTTAATCTATTCAGGAAAACAGAACTTCAAGATGAATTGTCAATGATCACCAGTTTGGAAATGATCACTGTTTGGAAATAAGATAGAACAGAAGGATACAAAGAGCAGCAAAGACAGGACTGAATGAAAATAATGAGAAAAAATAATCTACCTAACACATCAGTGGCTTGTTGAACTCTTGGAGATAGCAACATTGTACTCAGCTACGTGGAGAAAATAATTCATAATGTAAAATGGCAGACCTGTGTAGTACTGCAGAAGAGAAGGGTGTCCAGGTTTATCCATTAAATTTGTCCCTCTTTAAATAACTTTAGAAAAACTGTCTTTGATAAACTACACAGATAATTTGTTTCTGTTCTCTTACCAGGAATGTTACTGGGAAATATTCTGAAAGACCATGCAGTATCTAAACAGGATTTCAGTGCCTTTTCAAAGAAATTATTTTTACACTAAGAAAGAGTAGGATATTTTGCTTATTTCAAGACAGGGAAATGAACAAGAAAAAATGCTCATGCAAGTTAGACCATACATCTGCTGCAGAGAGTGACCAATCATAGCCATAACTCCACACTCACAAAAATGGTTTCCCATTCTGCACCAATCTTTATAATTCTTCCTGATCTGTGCTAATTTACCATACTTGTGTTCATCAACAACCTCTCAAGTCCCTCCCAGCATTGAAGTGTGAAAGTGAACTTAGCCACCCAAAAACTCAGACTACCTCTGTGATTATAACATTCAGAAGTTTTAAAATTTACTGACTGGTTCTATTGATGCCATTAATATTTTTGCTTGATGAATAAGACAGCACATATTATTACTTATATATTCAATTGGGAATGTAAAAGCAATGATTAAACAGCTGTCCTGATCATCAGAAATAACGGAACATAATACCAGAATAAAAAGAGCGTCCTTTTCAGCAACTCCTTTTAAAAGAGCAACTACTTAGCCCTTTAGAGAAATAAAAAATAGTTATGCCTAGAGAAATGTGCATATATTGAGTCCTACCCTCTCACCTAACCTTCCCTAGGATGATTCTTCATTTAAGAACAAAGTTATGAATGTGGTTTGGTGATATATAGTGATATGCAGTGAACACTGAAAATTGTTTTGGCAAGAGAAGCAATTAAAAGTAAATAATTTTAGAAATATAATGTGTAAAAAGATCAAATCATTACCTTGTCTCTTTTTTCTCACTTGTACATAAAGATATTTCCCACAAATGCTTTTTGTTGGGACAGATGTCACTGAAGTATTATTTTACTGTTACAGCTTCAGGATGTTTTAAGATTGAAACTGGGAAAGTTGATTGATCCTTTCATTAAATCTGAATGTCTTAATATACAATACTTTTTAAAGGTTTTGTTTATACCTTGTCTGAGTTACAGTCCCAGCATCTACTAGCTGCCTACAAGGAAACATCTTGTAAATGAAATTAAATTGTGTTTCTTGCTGGACATAGTTCAGATAGCTCATATTCACTCATTAACTTCTCCTAATTACTCTTTATTCTGCTGCTGAAGTGTACTTTTAACCTTATATCTGACTTAATTTTGTTTAGGAAATGGATTACAGCAGTGTATTGCACATTAGTGTTTCCATAATTCCAGCACAGTAGACCAAAGGAACCATATTGCTGACAGAAGTCATGCTGGCACTTTAGTTTTGCATTTGTTTCTTAAATTGTGGTTCTATACAAGGCAGATTTTGAAGGGCTCCTTTGCTGACTGCCTCAAGAGTAAAATCGCACTTCCATTGTGCAAATATTGACTTTTTCAAAAGTATTCAGTTCTTCCATGTCATATACTCCAACTGTAAAATGCAACCATTTTTTCAATTTTGTGCTATTGCTTTTTAATTTTTTGTGTGGTTAAAGTTGCCCCAAGGCATCACATATTCATATATTTCACATCCTTCCTTCCTTTCCTCCTCCAAATTTCACTTTCTTTTTTTCTAAATGTCACCCACTGTATGACCAGAGCAACTATTGGACTGAAAAAGTAATTTTTAACCAAGTGCTGAAAAACCGATGCCATTTCCCATCCCTCTCCAGTGCTGTCCCTGTGCTGAAGGATTTTAACCATCTGCACATTGACAGGGAACTGCAGCCTTGTGGCTGGATCAGCGTGGCCACGGATGTCAACCATCAGCCCCAGCAGCCACCCTGTGTGCTCCAGTATCCCTGAGCAGAAAACAGCAGTACAAGCACAGTAATGAGCATCACATCTCCCCTGAGGTGAGCAATTAGGTGGTCCAGGGCGTGGTGAAATGGACCTGCACATTATAAAGATTAGCCAAAAGATTTCTTTCAGATTCTTTTTTTGTTTGTTTGTTTTTAAATACCAGCCATGGCAGTAGGAAAATTATCTCCTGATTACCCAGGCTGGAAATAAAGGCCTCTTTTGCTCGAATATGTTAAATTTTCATTTCCACCTCAATAAAAACTCATATAATAAAGGCAACATTCTGGACTTTACAATCCATTAAGCAGCCAACCCAACCTCTTCAAGCTGTTTAAAAAATAGAAAGTCTGCTGAAAGCAGAGGGATTGATTAATAGTTGGTTTTGTAATTTTAATAGTAAGAGGCTTTTGTTGTATTTTGTAGCATTGAAGAATGAGAATAATTTCATTAATAGAGATTCTATCAAACAACTATTCCAAAGTTTCTAAAAGCATTTTTATCAGTGTTAGTAAAATAATCAGCTGGAGAGCCTAGTAAAAGGACAGTTAGGTGGTAGTGCCTATGCCTTTTAACTTCAAGAGATTACTGTCCTTTAGTGAAAAATTCATGATTATTAAAGCTGAAAAGCAAATACCTACTGTGCTTCCTAATAAAACAACCTCTGCAAACATTTGATTTCTTTGTGAACTACTAGTAAATGGCTGACATAGAGCTGCAACTCGTCTGACGCTGATGCTCTTATTTCTGCAAAGAAACTGGTTTGAAATTTGTAGTTCAAAGGGAGTTTGAAGTGTTTCATGTCACTTTACTCTATTGTTACCAGTCTTCCATCTTGGACTATACAGTCACACAGCTGTCCAAGCAATTGACATTGTCAGTGATTTCTAAACGTCTTTCTATTTTATTAGCTTTTCTTTTTTTATAGTCTACTCATCAGTTTTTATTTACTAGCATTTACATAGGGACATACAAATCTGGTCAATGTTTTTAGTGATCAAAATGTTAGGAAGATGTTTGAGACAATTGTCTATTGTGCTACTACCAGAAGATTAAAGAACCATTCTGGACTCTTTCAATAGTTCTTTGACTTACTAACCAAAGCTCTCAAGCAGCCAGAGCACAGCAATTTGAAATGTTCTATACCTCTTGGTGTGAATTCACAACGTCTAAAGGCATTGCAAATTTTAGTTATAACCACACATTTGTTTGATTATTTGACTGTTTGATTATTTCTAAAACTTTTTTTAATGGCTGCCTAATGAAGTCTGACATTAAAAATAAAACCAAATACTTGCTTAATAATTACAGCAATAACAATTATAAATTAACATTTATATCAAGCAAAAAATTCAAACGTTTTTACAAAATGCCACACACAAATGACTACATACAATATATGTTTATCTTTAGCTTGCATACACACAAAAGATGAAGGCTATGATTAATCTGCCCTTTTATGTAATTTATAAATAGCCAGCTCAATAATCTGTGTTTACATTTGTCACTCCTGTCAAGATCCATCAAGACAATTGAGGTACAGCCAGCCAGGTCTGCCTTTGCCAGTTCTGCTTTAGCTATCACATGGCACACAGCTGTCCCTCAGGAGGTTAATTCTCGCATCTTGTGTTAGATGTTAGGCATTGAATAAGATCCACCATTGCCTTGGGCTTCTTAATATGGAGCTGCAGCCAGTCTACCTTAGATTTGTTCTTGGCTGCTGATCTTGTCTTCTGCATTGTAGTGCTGGATCCTATCCTATCTTCCTCCTTTTTATTTCTAATTCTTGGATCCTACTTTTTTAACCCTATAGTTTTCCTCTGATGAGTCACATTGGCATTGTTCCAACTGTTCTCCCTTCAGCCAGTTCTTGCCATGGATTCATTGCCCTTTGATCTCCTGAGCCTGGCCCTGTGCACCTCTACTGGCATTCTTGTCTTGCACTGACATAAAGGAGAGCTATGGTGTTGTTACTTCTGAGCAGTACAGTGCCTGGACCAGTAAATCTAGCTGGATGTACAGTGGTTCTCTATAGATTCATCCATCACTCCCATTCCTTATGCAATAATATTTTTCCTAGGTATTCAAAACATTCCAATCCACTTCTACCTTGAATAAAAAGAACTGACTGTGAACTGATTTGCAAAACCCACCTTCTAAACCATCTGATTTTCCAATAAATTTAGACCACTAATTAAAACATCAATAAAAAGAAACCTGCATATTTCTATTAAACATGTGAAAAAAACTTTCTCAAAAGTTTTCACATCCTTCCCTTTGTAGTTTGGTGTCATTTATTTATCAGTTTCACTAACCAAGACTCACATATGCAGTCTTACAAAGGAGTTCCTAAAACCTGATTTCTTTATGTAACTCAGCAATGCAGCAAATAGCACTTACTACTGAATTAGGAAAGGAAAACAACAATTTAAAAGTTTGAGTCAGCAGTGGGCTTTGGCAGGAAAGGGCAGCCTTGGTTGTACTGACTTGGGCACAAGTAGAGCAAGAGGAGAGATTATTCCCCTCTATTCAGCAGTCATTAGCCTGCATCTAGAATATTGTAAGCAGTTTGGAGACCCAAAGTGAAACACTGACATTGATAAACTAGGTAAAGTTTATTGGAATGCCACCAAACTGGCTGGGGGAACTGGGCTCGTTCTGACTGGAGCATGACGCACCTAACAGCAGTTTATAAAATCATACAGAGGACAGAATGACAGAGCCAAGCAATTCACAGCAGCTCTGACTGGTAAAGGTAGGCACATTTTTACCATAGGTACAGTGAAGTAATGGATTAAGTTACCCAGAGAAGTTGCAGTTTTCATCCTTGAATGTTTTCAAAACCTGACCAGCTAAAGCCCTGGGGAGCCTGTATTAATGCCATGCTGAGCTTGTTTGCACTCCTGCTAAGGGTTGTTCTAGACAGCTCTTGAGGTCCTCTCCAACCCAAATTACTCTGTCATCCTGTGGATCAGGGTGGTCCAGGAGCTGAACTTGAAACTGCAAGGGCAGAACTAATACAGAAGTCACCAATGTATCAGTGCCAGGAACAAATGGAAATCTAAAGGGACGTAATCCAGAGGCAAGCCAAATTAGAAGGCTAAAATCATTGGCTTCACATATGTTGGCATATGGCACAATTTTTTTAAAGAACTTTCAAAATGCACAATGTTATATAAATACAGGAGAGGACTGGAAAATATTCTGGCATTACTTCAAGAGAACTTACAGAGCCTGTAAATATTTGGTAAAGTAGGAAGCAGCAAGACAGCTTTTAAGTATTTGCGTCTAAGTGAGCTTGAAAATTAGCTTAGCAACAAGTTTTTCTTCCTATCAAAAATATGTTCCTGGAGTAATTTTCAAACACCAAGTAGCTTTTTCTCTGATGGGTTTTTTCATACAATATGGCTTTTGGAATATCAAGGCAACCTCCAATTTCAACTGCACTAATACCTATTCTGAAATCAAGCTGTTATTGATGCAGAATTAATTTACAAAGATACTTTCATCTAGTCTAGGAACTAAATGTTAAAATCAGGACTGAATTCAAACAAATTTAAAAGGAGAAAGAACTGCAAACTTTCAGCTGGAATATATAAAGTTACCACATTATTCCAGACTGCTCAAAATCACAAAGATAGTGCTTAAAATCTCATCTCTTCTTTGAAAAACATAGTGTGTGATAAGCTGTTGTTTAAGATAAAGTAAAAGACAAATAAATCAAGAGAGGAATAATTATAAGCATCACCACAAAAATTTCTTAAAAGGCAATCTAAGATGTGTTACATATTGGAGTGAAAATATAGAGTTTATGATGGCTAAGCAGGTGTTTCATAATATCTCATCAAAAACTACCTTAAAATCATTACACATAGAGTGTTTCTACATCAGATCATAAACATAATTGAAGCTGGACCCTGGGACATGACACCGCAGCTACACTATGAACCCCTTTGATGGTATCTACTGGTTATCTACTTGATGACCAGACATCATCTTTAAAAGTTAAGGTAACTGCTTTCTATTATTTCTCAAGGTAATTGAGATGTTTAGGAGGAGTTTTGACAGCTGATTCTGACAGATTAATTGAGGCAAAAGAGAGACCCAGGTACAGCACATGGCTAGGGTGAAACAGGAATAGAAACTGGAATGAATAGAAAATCTTATGTGTCCTTATGAACATACCTTATGGACTTCATCTTGTCACAAGAGCTAATGCCTTGTATCAAGTTATAAGTGAACTGCAGAATGCATTGCTCTATATTACCAACAGTTTTTGCAATAAAAAAACCCAAACAAGATCTTGAAGAAATATGAGTCTACATAATGTGAAGATGAATAAATAACAGCTTCAAAAGAAGAAGCCTGCAGTCCTGATTAAGGGTACAAGGATATCCAACAATCAGTTACCCTTTTCCAATTCAGGAAAGTATACAAAATGGAAAATAAAACAAAACTCTTCCAATGATTTCTTTGAAACATTTACTATCTAATTTCCCTTTCATGCTGCTGATCTCCACCAGAATTTCAGCTGCTACTTAAAACAGGGCAAGGTCAGTCACCAAGTTTCACTTTAGAGAAACGGGTCCACAGTCTGGCTATGTGACAGCAGTAAAAAACTCTAATGTACATCTTCTCACACTCCCCGTGGTCTTTTTGACTGCCAAACATGAACTATTCTGTCTTACACAGAAGGAAAAAAAACTCATTTAAAATAGATACCAGCAATCCTTTGGCAATCCACAGCACCATGTCAGGTCTCCTGAAGATGCATCATCGGGGACACAGTTCACTGTAAAAAGTCTGGGCTGTTTAAGTCAGGGCAGTTGCAAACACAGGTATCCAGTGACTTCCCAATTGACTGTGCAATTACATTTAACAGTATCTCCAGTGCTGTGTATCCTGGTGAACTTCAGCTTGTTTATAGGACAGTCTGGTGAGCCTGCACTTGCTCCATGGGTCCAGTGTGAGTGACAGCTCTGGTTTTTCTGAACTTATTGGTCTTCTAACACTAGTACATCCTACTCACATTGGATAAACTGAATCAAAGCATGCTTCCTGTATTTGTTTCCATTCCTCAAGTGGTTCTTATGCCATTTCTGCCATCACTGCACTCAAAATCTTTTGCACTTCATATAGTCCTGGCATCAACAGCTTATATTTTTAAACAGAGTAACAAGGCAGAATTTCTGCTTTTAAAAAACCTTTTCAAATGATTGTTCTGCCTAATTTGGGCTTCTTTGAGATGTTACTTTGCAAATGCAAGCTAGAAAATCAAATAAATGCAGTTTATGCATTTTTTTTTTATACATTAACCTTTCAGTTCCATAATTTGTTTTCAGTCTTTTGGTCTCATGAAAACAAACACCAATAAAATAAAAGGATGGCAAGACAACCATCTTTTCCTATCACAGAATTGATTTAGTCTTTCACAGACTTTATTTCAACCCAAAAGCCTGTTAAATATTTCAGCATACCTGATGGCTTAAGAACAGAAATATGAACTTTCCCCTTAATCCTACCTTCATTATGTAACATTTAATATGCCTTTCACCAAATTTGTCCTGGGACATAGCACCTTCAAAAGAATTGAGGCTGAAGAGAACAGCTGGATTGACACATGGCCATCTGGTGAAGGCTTATTCCTGTAAGCAGAAATGCCTAAGGCCACAATTGCTCAAGAACAGGATATAAATGTATCTTTATACATCTATGATTCCACTTTCCAAGTCCTTAAATCCATACTTAGCAGAAGAGAGACTGCAAAATCAACCATGATTTGAGGGGACGTCACAATCATTTTACTTCATCTTTTGTTTTCTGTTTTCTGATTATTAGGATACATCTTGGAAAATCCCTGGACAATAAGAAAATATGAGATCAGCTGAAAGCTTCCCTGAAAAATTTATGCTGATTCATGTCAAGCTAAAGGAGAAACAAATCTTCAAGATACAGATACCATCATTTCCTTATCAATCCATAAACAAGGTAAACTGCTTAGAAAACATTATTTCCCCTAAAATATATTTCCTCAGCAGCTTTATTCTTGTTTTATTGCAACTAGCGAAAAAAAGGCTGCAGGGAGATCCTGAGCAAGCAAACTGCTCCTACAAATCAGAAAAACTGAGCTCTCTTTTTCTCTCAGTCATTGTCCTTGAGGGAGTAGTTAGAAAACATTTACTACTTATGTCTCCCATATCTCATTTTAAATACTCCAATTTACCTTTGCTTGCTCGTAAGGTTAATCTGAGTTCACTTTTACTGAAAACATGCAACATCTGTTAATACTATTTCCAATTTCGTCTTCACCACAGAAACCACTTAAAGAGTAGGGCAATAATATGTAACATTTGCAGAAAAGAAACAATTGAAAAATATCAATTGAAACCACCTGAGGAATTTAGTGCATTTCGCAAGACAGGTGCATAGATTGGAGCTATTCTGAGATCAAAACTTCTGTAAACATTTTTGAAGAAACTAATGTTAATGAATTTTTAGAATAACTTCAGATCTTGAAGATTTTACAAATGTTTCTTCAGCATATTGTTAGTACAATATTTCCCAAATTTATGTGACTGAAAACTAGCTTAGATGGAAATATTTTAAACTGCCTCCTAAATATGATGCAATCTGCTTCTTTACAATCCTTGAAACCAAGAGACAGACTATTAGCCAGAAGTGAATTTAAGTTATTGTCCCTTACTTACAGAACAATAGGTCACAGTGTTTTGAATTTTTAAAATAGAAAATCATATGCTAATTAAAGTTCAGATATTGTCAATTAGCTAGTAGTTTCAGATTGAACTGCAGAACTATGCAAATCATCAGAATTGTTTTTTACACAATGGCATATGTCACTCAAAAGAGAGCAGAAAGAGAATTATGAATCCTGGTTCTCTGAAATTAATTCATCTAAGATTCTCTATATGACGCAATTAATTTAATATCCTTCAAGGATATTATGCAGTTTGAAGAAAAAAGATCTATCAATAATTTTACTGTGATAGGAGAAGCAAAACCTCAGACAAAATTATATTATTTCCTGCTATTATTCACTGACTTCAGACTGTCAGTGAAATCTCTGGTAACAAACAATGATTTCCATCTGCAGAGGGAGGATAATACTCCTCCTGATAAATCACTGAAGAAAAAAAAAAATCTGTTTCCTAGCACTAAACAACACTATTTCTTGTAAGCAAAGCCTTTAGTTCCCAGAAACCACAGTAAAAAACACCACAGGTTACAAAGGACACAGAGGTAATTTTATGTCTCAGGAATATTGTCGCTATGAGTCTTGCTGAAGGCATTGAGGCTTTATAAAAACCTCCTTATGCTGAGACTCCAAGGTCCTGACTCTACTTTGATTAGCTCCATTGTGCAGAATCACCTTTTTCAGAATAATGGCTGTGTGCTGCATTTCTCTAAATCCTTCATTTGAACTACTTGCAGTACAAATGCTTGAAGCTACAGTTATATTCATGAAAAAACTGTAAGCGTTTAGGTAGTTAAGGGACTTAATAAAATAAGAATCAAAAATCCACAGGGAAATCTGATAGACACACATAGCATTCTTTCCTGTGTAGCAACTGGCAAAAAATCCTCAAAACCACAAACCTATTGTTTGGAACAAAAGTTGATAAGTTGCTTAAATTTTCATTGATAATTTTGGGGCTGCTATCAAAGAAAATCAACCTACAGTAATTTCACGATTATAAGCCGCACCTGATTATAAGCCGCACATCCAGGTAGCTGGGCAGACCACGGGATTTGTCCACATATAAGCAGCACCTGAATATAAGCCGCACTTTTTAAAAAAAAAAAAACAAGCGAGGATCTAGGTGTAACAAAGTAACAAGTTAGTAACAAAATCGCTGCCAGCTGGGTTTGGTGTTGCAAACAGTTTTCATGGACCAGCCAAGCCTTTAAAGGCAGCCCCAGGCGCCCTCCCCGGCAGGCTCTCCCTTCTGGGTTGGCATGTCACTGGGATTTGTCCATAGATAAGCCGCACTGGATTCTTCAGTGAAAAAGGTGCAGCTTATAATCGTGAAATTACTGTATTTAATAAAGAGGGGCACTCCCAGATGTGAAGAAAACATCCACACCACTGAAAAATTATTATGGCCAGAGTAAAAAATGATAACAGTAAACTCTGGGCAAATTCTCCTCTAAGGTGTGCTCAGCTAAACCATAGGGAGCAGCTCTCCAGGGAATGTCCAGGAGCTCCTCCTGGAGCTGGGCTGGGCAGGAGCGGTGTGAGGTGAGGGGGCAGCCAGCCCTTCTGAGCCACCCTCTGTGAAGCAGAAAAACTCCTGCTGCTTCAGCTTGCAGAAGAGAAGGCTCCAGGGAGACCTTAGAGAAGCCTTCAGCTAAAAAGCCAGAGAAGGATTTTTCTACAAGAGCCTGAAGTGATAGAATGAGGGGAAATGGCTTTAAACTGAAAGAATAGGTAAGATATTAGGAAGAAATTCTTTACTGTAAGAGTGCTGAGGCACAGGAACAGATTGCCCAGAGAAGTTGTGGATGCCCCATCTGTGAGAGTGATAAAGACACGGCTGGATGGAGCTTAGAGCAGCCTGGTCTAGTGGAAGGTGCCCCTGCCCAGAGCAGAGGGATAGGAAGCAGATAATCCTTAAGGTCCTTAAGACCCTTCCAGCTCAGGCCATTCCATGATTCTATGGTTCATTATGAATCCTACACATTTAAACAGGCTCCCTGCCAGCACTGCACTGAGATTTCAGGTCTGTCCTTTCCAAGTGTGTGCCACACTTTCCTCAATTTTTCAAGGTCGGTAGTATAGCAAATTGATCTAGAAAACTTTCTATCATGGAGCCACTGCTCTAGACTTGTATTTCAAATGTGAATAATGACTTTTTTGTACATATTTACATGGCACAGAATTAAGTAGCACAAACTGGTGTGATCCATATTATCACAGATTATTATTATCATTTCTTTGAGTTCCTTGATTGTTGCAGCAATTCAATGCACTTCATATATTCTCTATTTTTGAATGTCACACCCAGATATTTAGTACATATTTCCCAGTTATTTTTTTTATCTTTTTTCCTGTAGATTTTCTCACTTATTATCAGCATAACATCAGCTTCAGAGCAAGTTAAATAATTAATTCAAGCAGTCACAGTATTTTGCACACTAATAGCCACTTAGTTCAAGAACATCTTGAAACTTTACAGCTTAAATTCAGATAGAAACTGTACACAGAAATAAACGAGTTTACTATGAAAAGACAGCTGCTCTGAACCAAAAGACTAACAGTTTGGCAATTCACTTGTCAATACAAACCTGTGCTGAAAGGAAAATAAACTCTATTGTAAAACAGATAAAAGTATTTAAGATAAATTGCAGTGATTGCTCTGCCTGGAAGTTGATCAAAACATCACCCAGGTGAGTTTAAACTGTGATTATTAATGGAATGGTTACAATGCTCAATGGAACCCAGCTTTTACAGAAAGCTTTTGATATAAATTTTGCTGTATATTAGATATATATGTGCTTGCTAAAGTAATTATTTTCCTCCAAACACCTGCTTTTTGCAAAAGAATATTTAACTCATTGCTATAAAACACAAGACTGTGTTACACTTAGAATTTATGCTTTTTTAATGGAAACCCAATTATCTTAAATTGAAAAGCTTTTTTTTTTCCCTAGTAGACTTGTATAACTAATGAAAATTCAGAGTCAAATTAGAATGATGTTTTGTTTTTTTTTACTTTTGGGGTCTTTTTTTTCTCTTTGACATTCATTGTAAAATTATAAGGTATTTTAATAACATCCTGTAATGTATTTAACCTCTTCTTCCTAAGTAAGATTACCAATAGAAGCTTACACAAAATCTAAGAAAATGTGTGACAACAGAAAGTACCTGTCGACAGCTAAAGACAGCCAGCATCAGTCTCCTTTCAGTTGTTTATATTTCAGCCACAATCATCATATGTGAATGCACTATTTTTGTTAACCACAGTACTACATTTAAAAATACCCTAAATTTCTAATAGAGAAATGGACATTCAAGATTTAAAAAAAATTACAAAATTATAAAAGCCAAAATAAAAGAGTGATTTAATTTAATGAACAAGAAAAATGACAGCAACAGAAATAATTTCTAAGAGTTTGCATATCTTTCACTGAGGAAGAAAATACTAGAAATCACACCAACCCATATCTATATTCAAAGTCACTAAATTAATTCTAACACATCAGCAAAATACAGTTTGATAAAAAATAGAAATTAAAGAAGAGGTCTTTTCTACATTTCCATGGATATAGAGTTCAATTCTAGAATTCTGAATTTATTTAATAGTCTAAAATTTTTAAGTCTTATGAATGAGCTTTAAATCCTGTACTTATAGGAACCAGAACTTCCATTTCAGTAATTTATTAAAAAATACATATTAAAAATACAATGAGATACTTGATTGAAAATATACAATGCTACCAGCACTATGGGCTGATGGATTAGATGACCTGAGCACTCACAGGCTGCTGGCAATGACAGGACCTGTCCTTCCAGACCAGCTGCTTGAACTACCAAGTTTCTGGCCCAAAATTTTTAGTTCACAGGAAAACACAAAAAAACATGGAACAGGCAATAGGAAATTCTTAGTTTGTGTAATTGGTGTTTTATTCATTTTCCAAAGATAAGAGCTTATTGGTGTGGATGTGGGTAATGCAAAGGGACCTACACAATGCTATTGCCGTTTGTAAGCCTATCAAGTTCTACTAGTTAGGCCGTTAGCTGTATGGGCATTCTACAGAAAGTTATTGCACTGAATATTTGTGTGCATCTTATCTGTGTTAGTCTTTGCTTTCTTAATTATTTTCTGGCACAGCCCCATTTGAATGATTTTCTTTCTCCAAATTTTATCCAGATATATACAAAACAATTTATGAACTGTTCTGAGGGCATATGGATATCTAAATAGCCTCCATTTTGCATTTAGTGCTTTGAATATTTCTAATTACATCCTTAACAGCATCAGTTGTAACAAACAATTACGGATTGAAGAGGTATATTCATAATTATTATAAATTATCAAATTATTATTGGGCAACTCATGATCCTCTGGGAACTCTAAACCAGTTGTCAATATAAATTCAATATAAATCAAATACAGCTTACATGCAGCAAAATATCAAAGTTCCCAACATCCCTTTAGTTGGATGTTTTTTTAACCCTCTTCTCCACAAGGGAGAAGAAAGGTGAAGAAAGGTGACAAGTGCTTTTGTCAGCATTCTTTGCTGCTCTCTGAACTGCTTTCTATACTGCTCTGCTTTGATTTTTAAGGAGGAGACAAAGGGATTCCCACTAAATTAAACACCATTAAATGAAATCTTTCAATTGAGCAAAGGTCAAAGGATTCCACACGTAGCTGATCCCGTGGCACAGCTACTTCCTGCAGGTTTCAGAGGGAAAAGGCAGCTCTTGGCAGCACTTCTGCACTTTACAAGACCTTACAAATAAAATCTGCTTGTGAGACATTGAACATTAGCCCCTTCCGCCTCCAGACCTTACCTTTTTCACATTTTCTCACACAGAAATCCCATAAGGCTGTACTTGATTCATTGCTGAATCAAAGTATCTCATTCTGAAGAACTGCAGCTGTTTTGTGTCTGCATGCTCCAAGAGCATTTCAGCTGCATCTACAGTACTCAAAAAGCTAAACACATGATTGACTCTTCCTTTCCAGTTTAATTTGTCTTGGTCTTGTTATCAGACTAGAAGATCACAAAGCAGCATGTTAGTATGCCTTACATTACTATTCTCCTTCCCCAAACACAGAGAATTATGCTTGTTACTAAAACTTGAATTGTGGTTATTGATTATCAGGAACTGCAGTTTTAAATACATCTGATGATGCAGAAGGTTTCAGTCTTATCATCAATATGAATCATTAAAGGTGGAGTTAGGAAATCCTCTTTGATGTTCTGTACTATTCTGTATTCAATGTTCTCTTTTCTGCATTTGGCTAAATAAGCTTGTTCAGGAAAAAAAAATAAATTTTATCTGCTCTTTTACATCTTTTATCCCAACTTTATTCTTTGTTGCTCTAACATTGTTGCTCTATTGCTAATTAATACATTACTGACTCTATTACTAATTGCTATGTTATGTAACTGCGTTTCTTTGCCTTTTTGTAGGTCATTATTTTTTTCCTAATAAAACAAATAAAGTTAGTCTCAAGATACTTAGAGGCTTAAATGTGTGTCAGCTAGTTGTCAGTCTCTGTTTTACTTTTGTTCCTAAAGAAAGCCATAGTTTTTCACTGTTGCAACTCTTACATAAATCCAGCTCTCTTTAGTTTGACATCAGTGATCAGATTTCTCTGCAGTGGCCAATATTAGCCTGCATTAATGGAATTCTCTCTTGATTCTACATTGATTTCACACTGATTACAAACACTTCTACGGTTCTGTATACCACAAGTATGTTCTCTCTTTTTTTAATCCAGTAACAACAAAGCTTTTTAACTCTCCTCAGCTGATCCACTGTGCATGTTCTAGTGACGGGGCAGAGAGAGAGGAATGACAGGATTTCTCACACCCTTCCTCCTAAATTTTTCAGTAAGAATTCCTGAATCTGAGCAATGGTGGGAATGGCCAGGAGAAGATGGTGGTTACCAAACATAGCACTACCAATTTGTTTGCCAGAATGGTGGGAGTATGAAGCAAGAAGCAAGGCAGAAAAGTTCAGAGAGGTTTGGTGCGGTAGTTTGGGAAGTGACTCCAAAAGCCAGCTCTACAAAATGTGAACTATGAGTGAGTCTAGCACGTGGCTCACTCAGCTCCCATCTTGCTTAACAATTTAGAACTAGGAAGCTTAGTTCTTATGCCAAACAATAAACTAGTCACAGAAAGCTTCTTGAGGGAAATTGCACAAATCGGGCTGGCATTGCAGAGGCACAGTATGGTAAATGGCTAATTTTGCCTCTGGTGGAACACTCTTGTGCTACTGAACATTTTTTCATTTCCATAACTCAGGTTTTCCAGTATGTCAGCATTTACCAGCGCTGCAATTCAGACTTTATTATATATCCTATTTAGCACAAGTTCACTAGTACCCAATAAGTAGAAATAAACAGTTGTTTCCAATATCAGAAATTAATTTACCTAATCCTTAGTGCCTGCAATGTTTTTGTCTCATCTGCTTGGCTGTAAATATTTATACAAAAGTTAATTTATTACTTGCTTTCCATATGTCTGTCCTGAAACCACACTTCAGCAGCTTCTGAAGGAAGTTATTTAAGGAAATATGTATTTTGTACCCTGCTCAACTAACTTATACAAAATATTATGGAAGCAGAATAATTATTGTTCGAAAAATAAGGCATGTATAAGAATAATAGAAATACAGTCTTTATCAATCATGAGGAAAAATATATGGGAGAATCAATTTCATATTTCAGCAGCTTCTAAGAACACAGGTCTGGAATTAAACCTTTCCCACAAACTTTTTAATGTATGACAAAGCACCACAGAGGGGTATGAACCTCCTCTAAGTCCTCTAGCACTGACTTCCAGAGGTAGAACAAAGCTAGAGAGATATAATACAGGATGCCTATAATAATATTTCAGTACTTAATAGAACTTCTACTTTTACAGCTTTTGCCTTCTGAGCAAGGAAAGAGATTGAATATTTTTCTTAACTTAAAAGTAATCAAGAGGGACATTAAGATGCTGTTGACCTGGTAACTTCTATTTAAAGAAATAGAATAGAAAAGGTCAAAGAAAATTCTATATGCTGGCTTTCCTGAATGTGGCTTAATGCCTACTTAATGACATCTTTCTCAGGCATGGCACTCATGAGTGCCTGCCTGTGCCAGTTGAGAAGGCTAAAAAAATTGAAGCCACTGTTTACTGTACGGAACATTCCAGTCAGCATTCAACATACATGTTTCAGTTCATGATTCCAAAAGAATTTTTGTAACCAGGTAGATAAATTTTACTTACTCATTTTCTGTCTCTAGATAATACAGGAATTTAATTAAGGGGAATTGAAGCAGTGGTAGTAAAAATGTGAAGACAAAACTCTCATATGCCTTATGAGAGTTATGGTTCTCACATGGCTTTGAAAATACCCAATTTTAAGAATGCATGTTGAATTACTACATATATGTGAATATTCAGTGTCTAGCTCCACAGGTTCATTGATAGAATAAATAACTCATTTTCAAGTACTGAAACTACACTTAAGCAGAAGAGTAAATTAACTGTTTATTTCTGTAGACATTGTTTGATGTGTGCAATAAATAAACCACCATATTCATAAAATAATTCCATTTATAATTTTCCTCTTTAATACATTCCAATAATACTGAAGGTAATATTTTAATTAAAAAAGATAAACGATGTAGAGTGAGACCCAGTAATATGGTGTAGGTGAAATGGGAAAACAAGGGCAGTGAATACTTCCTTAGGTAGTCACATTCTATCTAACTCCTTTACAGGAGAACCAATTTAATCTGCACCAGTCCTACTCCTGACTCAAGTTTCAGTTAAGCATTGAGGGAGCAGGAAAATCAGCAGATTAAGTCTGGTTGTACATACAATACATATTGTCATATTTTTGTGGTACATACAATCACAACACTTAGGGTAAGGTCCACTCACAGTATTACGCTCATCTCTCAAAGTTAACTTTGCCGTAAGTGTCAAAATAAAAGAAACAGCTAAACACAACAGCATCCACGTCCCTTTTACATGTTAATAAACATTCCTATACCTTAAAACTACATGTACAAAATATCCAAATAACCATGCAGCACATCGACAGAGTTTTAAAGAAGCTTGAGCCATTTTCATGGTCTTGGTTTTGTCAATTCTGTTTTCATTAAAAGGGCTTTCCATTTGGAAATGGACTTTGCTAAAGCACTTCTATTTTCTCACACTGAAATGTTTATTCTAGAAAGTAATTATATGCAGTATATTAGTCTACATTATCTGCAAAACTAATAATTAATTATAATAATTTTATTTGCATTCAAATACTAAATGTCTCATTTTACAGTAGCTTTGCCAATCCTGGAAGCAAGGAAAAGCATCCTGGAAATAAAAGTCTAAACCAGATATCTTTTGCTCAGCCAGATTTTATAGGTCAGAAGTCTCATGTTTTCCACTTAAAATGTGACCTCAATTAATGAAGTCTTTTAGAGGACACTAAATTATTTTTGTATAATAGAATTTAAATTGAAAATATCTTGATTATTTTAATTAACACACTCTATATGACATGACCCTGTTCCAGATAGCGGGAAATTTTGGGTGGTATATTTAAGATACACTACATAGATATTCAGATTCTTGGCAATCTGCCACAGCTGGGGTGAAAGCTTTTGCTGGTGTATAAAACACTTTTCCAAGTGCTAAAAAGACACCGTTAAACTAACACTGCAGCTTCCAGTTTTCAATAGATCAAGATAACTCTGTTTAACTATATGAAAGCCATGAACAAGTTTCAATAGCGCTCATGCCATCCATCACTCAATAAACATCCTTTTTCCTTCTCTTTGAGTTTTTAAATCATGGCACTATTGTTCATTCTGATAGACAATTAAACTGCTTCTTTCATTTGCTTTAACTTTTCCTTCTTAAATTTTAATAGCCAAGAACACTGTGTGTTAAGAGTTTTGCTGCACATTTCCGATGTTTTATTATAGACACACAAGAAACTTTTACTGAAGAAACAACCTGGCACTCATCTATTACTTTCTAATAGGATGCTGGATATTTCCTTTTAGCATTTTTTGTTGCTTTTCAAAATAAAACTCCCTTGCCTTAGAATGATAATCTTGTTCCAGCCTGGAATCTGATCCTGCTACCTGTTTGTACTTGCTCATTTTCGTTTGGCGATTCCTTTCTTCTACATCGATTGCACCTGTTAAGTTAAAAACAGAAGAAAAAAAGAAAATAAATACACAAACAATCATCAATTCTAAGGTTAAAATTATGCTCATGGAAGTTTTAACAGAAAGAGATGAAATTTGATTTATCTAAATGCTGTATATATTATTTTACTCCCTGAATTATGATTTTGCAGAAAACCAAAAAGTTATTAAGAAGGAAAATAGCAAATAAGTATTTCAGCAGAATTTTAATAAGTGCTATATTATCTACACAATTAAAGGAAGCCAACTTTGTGAAAAAAACTCAGTATAAATTAAACACAATGTTTCCACAGAATATAATTTTATTATTTTTAAGAATATTCAAGAGAAATTGAGTCCTTCATTTAATGAGGAGGAATGCAAAGATAACCTGCATTTTTTGAATAGAGATTCTTGTTCTGCATTTATTATAGTCTGACATATCAAATTAAAAATCAAGTAACATCCACGGACTAGCAGACCTTCCATTCGTTATTTGAGTATACTCTCAGTGTGCTCAAAAATTCAAAGAATGACTAAAAGAATCTTAAAGAGCCACCCAGTGGCATCACTACATTACATTCTAATGAAACACAGCTTCAAGAAGAAATTCAGGATTCACTCTTCTGGGATAAAAGACGTGATTAGTTTCAGTCAGGGATAGGGTCTCACTGTGTGACTCAGGCAGTAGCTGGTTTCAACAAACCAGTACTGTAATACCACGATTTACAGTGTAAAAAAATAAGGAAATAAGTGCCAAAGCTGAGGTGGAACACTGAGAAATAGAAAAGTGAGAGGAAGACAACAGCTCATAAAAGATTTTAAAACAAAATTTACTTAGTTATCACACACACACAAGTTTGAATCTTTTCCACTTTAGCTTGGTGTAAGTCAAGAATAAATCATTATCCACTGAATGCTAAAAAGCATTCATTTTGACTGACGTTTGTCTTAAACTATCCATAATTTTAATGCAAAAGTTTTCTAGGGTTAAAATTTCAGAATCCCACTAATATAAATAGAAGTTTCTGTATATTGTATTTATTGAGCAATATGGACTGTATTTATCCAACTCAGATGAGAATGTTAGATTCTAGCGCACTACAGAAACCTGGTTTAAACCTAAACCTCAGTTTTAAGTCATAATCTAACAGCAAAGTGGGGCTCAGCACAGAACCTGGCCTCTCAGCTTTGTATTTTCTTTCTTGAAAACAACAGGGGTAGTAGCACATACTATGAGAGCTACCAGGTAGAGTTGTGGCACTTCATAGGAAATCTGGAAGGAGAGGAGGTGAAAGGAAGTGGGAATCCAAAAAACACTAAGCTCTTCTGCTCTCTATAAACACCCTGGCTTCTAGTTTTCATATTCTAACTCTCTCTCTTTACAACTCTCTATCTTTACCCTACAACAACATGAAAGAAAAGACTTCATCAAAAATTTTAAGAGAAATTAAAATAAGGAAAAAAAAAAGAGAAAGAATAAATGATGTTTTATAGGGAGAAATAAAATGAAAAAGAGAGCAGCAGAGGAAAATTTAAAATAAAATAAAATAAAATACTGTTCATTTTTCCTATCATAATTTTCCTCAACAATTATAGAACCCACAGCAGTGCTTTTCATATGTCATTAAGATGAAGTAACGTTTTTAGGACCTAGTTTTAAAAGCTCTATTTTTTTGTCTTAAAAACAAAAACTTTTCACTAGAAAATATTTTCTCTTTTCAATGACACAGTTGTAACAAATTTTTCGAAGCAAAATACTGCAGCTTCCTCTCAAAGAAAGCAAGCATCTTTTGTTGAAATCAAAATCTTCTTGTCATTTTCCAGTAATGTAAGAAAGGAGGCATTTTTCACAAAAAGGGAATTTTTTTCAACTTTTCTTATGTTTTATTATGAAATCGTGGCATGTTTTTTTGTCTCCAGACATTCTGCCAAATTTCAGGAAATTGCTAGTGAAGAAATAATAATTTTTGAGCATAAACTAGAAATCTAACAATTACTTGAGAAAATATTCGTTCTTATCTATGATCAGCTGGCAAAGTGAAAGATTTCCACATATCCAATAGCCTATGATTTATTCAAAATATGCCACTCGAAAGGGAAGCTTAAGATGTAAGGCCTTGGTGTGAGTCCTCTGCAACAAAATGAGCAAAATTTGTAGCTTATTTTCTCTGAGGAGAAAAGCAAGACAGAAAAATTAAAAAAAAAAAAAATTGAAATTCCCATAAATTCTTATTAAAGGAAAACCTAACTTTTGAAACTGTCTTTGGCAAGTGAGTGAATTCAGTTATGCGCACAAAGAGGAAACCCAGGGGCAGTGAATGGTTCTTAATGCAGAAGAGAGCAGCTCTGGTGCTCGTGCTCATGGCAGTGTCCTGCAGGAAGGGAGTGCAGGGCTGCTGCACTGAGCTCAGTGACTCCAGCAGATGCAGCTGTGCCCTGCGTGGCACTAGGAAAGGCTGGGAGTGCCATGGCGCTTCCCATTGCTGTGCTCTAGCATGAAAGCGTGTCACACCACTGGGCGGAATGCAGCGCTATCATCGCTTCTGTTGGCAAATCTCTGCTTAGCTGGCACCTATGTGGGAGGGTGTAACAGGAGCAGAAAATAGTGCCAGAGAGTTCAGTAACTGTCTGGGTGCGTTGGGAGCTTCAGCTTTTACCTTGAGTTTGGTAGAACACTGCTCCTATCTTAAGGACTCCACTGCAGCCAGGAGCTGTTCATGGAGCATGTGCCAACAAACCAGAACTAACCCGAATCTAACCATTAGTTATCAACAGTGGTTAAAATATAGGAGCACAAGCTTTCACACACCTGAATCCCTCAAGGGCAGACTAAGCCCTTATTAGATCCTGAGCTGGAGCCCAGTACAACACATTTTCAGGACTATAACAACTGGCACTAGAAAAGTTAAAGCTGCTTCTGATATGCTGAAGTACTGCCACAATTTATCAAAGTGAATGCAACCAAATTTTGGCCAGGTAAAATGAGTTCATTTCTGCTTGAACATCCTTGCAGAATTTTGCTCACAAACAGTAGTTGTGCCTCCAACAGAAATATCCAATGAGACACTCAAATTCCAGCCATATGAACAAAAAAAAATTAAGACTGAATGGAAGAACAAAGCCTGGTGCTGCTCACCAGACATGACTGGGATCATTGCACTGTAGGCAACATTCTGGAGTTTTGATTATTTTGAACTCTCTAACGTGAAAAGCCCATGGCCTACAGGTTAGTTCAGTGGGGCACGAGGCAATTCCAGGCTGGCAGAGAGATAGCTGCTGATTCCTTACCAGCCATTCCCCATATTTTCAGAAGACAATGTGCTGAGGGAAAGCAATATAACTGCAGAGCAAAGACTCCTGAAATGCCAGAGTAAGGCACAGAAGTCCTGTGCAGTGCAGCTCTGTAATCTCTCAGATCCGCAAGGACTGCAGTGAGAGACTCCGGTGCTAGAACTTAATTCTAGTGACTACAGTGAATTAAAGCTTAGGCTACATGAATTTGACCCTTGTTTTTATCTATGGAAATGCAACCACTAGACAATGAACTGTAATTTCAACTTTAGCCATAGGATATTTTGTAACAAAAGTAGGAAAATTTCTCAAGACACAGACAAAAGGGTGCGTGGAGGCTGTGGGAGTAAATCAAAAAAGAAAACCTCAGATGCTGCAAAGATGAGCAGGAGTTAATCAGAAAATGAATCTACCTTTAGAGACTATAAAATCCAGTAACAAGCAACAGGCAGGGCCCCAATTCAGAGGCACCCAGCTTGAGCTGTAACTATCATTGCCTATTAAACATAGTAGAAAAAGGAACTCTGCTCGATTCGTTTACTGAAGTAGAAGCTAGGGATAAGCCCTCTTGAGGTAAAATCTGTATAATTCCTACCATGGTATAGGTGGTGGCTGTATAATTCCATTCCAGTAAGGACAGGCACTAAAATCACTGCTTCAGCTTCAAATAAAAAAACCATTATTTTCATGTTTTAACTTGAAATAAGCTAAGATGAAATAAGATTTGATTCAACAATTTCACCACTTAAATGAAGGGCTGTAATCAATGATTTGGTGAATATCTAACTTCTCCTAACCCCTCGGCTGCTCACTGAGTCACAGCTTTTTACAAGGAGATAAGAAATCATTGAATTTAGCCCAGAGCTAAAGAATGTCATTTGCTTTTTAGGTCAAATACTGGCTAGTCTCCAGGGTAAGGCTCTACAGCTGATAGCCTGTGATCCGCACCAGAGGCAAGAGGGACTGAACTTATCATCCAGCTCAGCCTAAGGCAAACCTAGCTGGTTAAAAATCAAAATAAAACTGGCTAGAACTTCTGCTCTTTCATTCTTTCTTTCACTGTCTTCACCAGTGGGACTTATTAAACCATTCTATTTCCTAGAGATGCTGGTGATAGAGATCCTGTACCAGGATCTGAATTTGGAAGAGGAGTTTGCTGTACAGTGAGATTTCTATGGCACAAAGAGTTAAAGGAAATCTGGTAGGGAAGAAGAGGGGAGTTTCCCTCATAATATTAGAACAGATTTAGTGCAGAATACATATGGACAAAATGGATAGAAAATTTGGGAGGCACAGCCACCAAGGCATGGGTTAAAAACTCATGAGAGGAGACTAAAGCAACATTGATATTTTGGAAATCAGAAACCTGTAACAGAGCAGAAAGATGTGTGCAGGTGAGCGCACTCTGTGTCTGGAGAAGGGAGGACAGAACAGAGGTCCTAAAGTGTATGACATCTGCATTTAACTGATTTTGCTCTCTTTCTTACCACTTTTCACCTTTATTTGACACCCTTAGGGCTTTCCCAAATATATTTCCTTTGCTATTCTTTCTTAGGTTCCATTTCCTAGTGTCTCTTTTGAAATCTGCCAAATACATCAAAATTGCACTCCAACTCTTTGCTGCAAATTTGCTTAAACATAACAGATCAAAGAATTTAAGGGAAAAACACAAAAATAATTTTAATAGTTCACCCTACCTGTATCCCCATTCTCTGGATCTGTTTTCTTTTCTTCTACAAACAAATGAAAGCAATATATAAAGCAAAAATAGGGGGAGAGAAAAAAAAAAAAAGCAGAAATAATAATAAAAGTAATATAAAAATGCATTAAAAAGAAACACATTAACAAAACTCATCAAATTAACATAACTGGAAGAATTTAGTCAACCAACCAAGTATGGTGCTCTAAATCTAGAGGTATATTCACTGCATGCTAGTGTATACATTTGTGTACTCTTATTGAACATTTAAAGAAAGCAATCCATGGATATTTTGTGCCCTTCCAGAATCATTAACACATTCAAGACAGAGAGAGCAAGGCAGGAGTCAGGTAGAGTTACTTTACAGTTTCCATGATTGGGATGACACAAAAATAGAAGTAAAAAAAAAATTGCTTGTGCTGTAGATTTTATGCAGTGCACACATGAGATACAGTCTAATGGTTCAGACATAAAAATTGAATGTGTCAGGATGGGTTTTGGCAATTACTTTAAATCTTCATTGGTTTAATCAATTCTCATAGCTTCTACAGGTTAAAAGGTTTAATAATGATATTACTGTAACTTGTCTTAGAGTTAAAAATTATGAAGAACAAAAGACACTAAAATCAATACTCAGAACCCAGTTCATGCACATAAACTCAGCTGACTGACGCCAGCAAATACTCTGAATATATATCAAAGGTTGCAAATGGCTCAGGGCATTCATCTGTCAAAAAGAAATGAAAATACATTGGATCCCTCTCAAATAATTTGACAGCCCATAAATAATCTGAAATCCAGTTTTGGTAAATAATGTGAAAGAATTTTAAGTTAAATGAAATATACTTTAATTAGAAATACATTAACTTTGAAATAGATTCTGTTTCCTTTCCAAAATTATATTAAATTCAATTAAAACAATACCATGAATATGGAGCAACAGCCCCCACGCTACATACCAAAAATAGTACGCATTACTAGATCTAAATACTTTTCCAGAGTTATTGGTTATTGAGGATTGCTCAAAAATTTTCATCTAATTTACGCTACACAGACTGAAGAGGAAAACACATCTGTTGTATTTTAAGGAAATACCATTTTGTAGGTGGATATCAAAGCAGAGGATGAAGTCAAACTCAGAGAGAAATCATACTCAAGCAAGGTAGAATCATAAGAAGGAAAAAGGTGTTCCTGCAGAGAGCATAAATAAAATGCTACACTTCAACAGGATCTGGCTTCCTATCATGTGTGGGATCAAGATTATTGTTCTGCTGGCAGTTTCTAGTGGAACTGAACTATTGGGCAAATTAATGGGAAACAGATGTGGCAGGTCATAAACCTACACTTTCAGAAATCAGTGGGTATTGAATCAGTTCTTAGAACTTCTCCTATTCCCTTACATTTCCTGCCCTATACTCTGTACCATTATTAAATAAGGCTTTTTGTTATTCTGAGTTGGCCTTTGGGCAGACTGACCTTACTATCTATGCAGGCTGTGGATAGTGCTAGGAAAATAGAAGAAAACAACAGTTTTGTTTGCCTTTCAACCTTTCAAATCTTTATTTTTTCTTTTCATTTTAAATTGGTGTTACCAATATAAAATCTACTAATACAATGTCTTGCACTGTCACATTACTTTCTAAAGCAGAAAGCAATTTGATAGTAATATCAGTAATCCAACATAATGCACAAGAGAGGAGTGAATTGAGTCATTAAAACACCCTTGAGCTTGAGCTCAGAGGGAATAATGACTTTTTTAAGTTGGACCACAAGCATAGTGAAAAGAAATCTTTACTTTGCTTGAATATTATCTTAATACAGAAATCTTATCCTATATAGGATAATTAATTTTTAAGAGGCCTAGAAGTCCATTCATCCTTATGTCTACATGTCTTTCAAACATGAATTTTTAAATAAATACATTATCAAAATAAAGGTGCTTGAAACCTTTCACAACTTTCACTCATTCTTGTTCTAGGTATAAAAGATACATAGAAGAATATTTCCAAATAACAATGTACAAATTAATATCATAGTATTAGCAAACACAAATATATATTTGATTCCTGAATTTTAAAAGTGCAATTGAGGTGATGTGGCAAATCTCTACAATATATTCTTTAGATTTTTAGTAGAAAAGTCAACACAGTGGATCCTACTCTTCCAACTGAGGTTTCAGATGTACTGTGAAGAGCTGTCTGAAGAAGTATGAGAGAGGACAGAAGATTGAATTGAGAAAGATCTCACTTGGGTGGAAGCAATAGCATTGAACAAAATTGGTGTTAATCCTTTACCAAGTAACACAATATTAACTTTGCAGCAGCAAAGATCTTCACTGCATCTATTGGCCTAGTCATCACCTCTAAAAGAATTCAGAGCAGGTTCAGGATGTTGAAACTGAAGTAATTAATGCTTTTGTTTGTAATGTGTTCAAAGCAAGAAATCTCTAAGGAAACAATGTCTTGAAAATCTGTAAATCACTATGACATTATTTTTAAATGTCTCAAACTGAAAAACATGAGATGACAGAGTCACCAGTCACTCAAAAAAAAATCTTGATCTGAATTTTTTTAATATATGACCAGTATCCTTGCATTAGTCAGTATTTTTCTACATTACTTGATTTAACCTTGGTTTATGAAGTGAAAAGTATATATTGTGTCCTGTGGTGTAATGTTCTCAATTCAAGAACTAATTTTTTTCAGAGCTATGTACTTTGGAGAAGATAAATCAATGCTTTCATGAAGGAGACATTTCAGCACATTGCAGAAAATAACTGTGTGTTTTCCCCTTTATCAGAATACAGATATATTTAAGTATATTGATGAAATATAGAGACAAACTAAAGACACAGAGAGATTGAAATGCTGAAATATTCTCTCTCAAAACCTTCTTCTACCACCACAGTAGACATTGCTGTTATAATGACCACTGACATTTTATTTAATAGTAGACACAGCCATGCTCCCATGGTCTAACTCCCTGATCTTTCTAACTGGTCCTAATATTTTTCAGAGATATCTAATAATCTAAAATTTATCTGAAAGATAAAATAAATAGAAAAGAATTCTTAACAAGAGCCACATTCAAGAGCAGACTTGTCAAGAACTAAAACTGATTTAAAATGGCCTTGGCTTTCCTGTAAATACCTTAACTCAAGGTGCTTTGATCTTTTGGTGAGTACCTGGAGGTGCCAGGGCCCCATCAGACTTCACCCACATCACACCAAGAAGTCTCATGTAGCAGGGACTCCAAGTTCCTTGGAACAGAACATGTCCATCTCTGAACATGACAGAATAGAATAACAGTTCCACAGAAGAAGCAGGATAGCAAATTTCTCCCTAGTCATGGATACTGATGGCAGTATTGAACAATTGCTCAAAAAATTACTGATGGGAGTATTGAACAATTGCTCCAAAATTACTGATGGCAGCATTGAACAATTTCTCAAACTTGTTGGCTTCCTGGTGAATATAAGGGGCTGCCTGACTCTGTAGCCTTAAGGTTACAACTGAGAGGTGCTGGGCTGTATAGTCTTCCGAGGGTGTCTTCCTTCTCTCACAGCTGGCTGCTCCAAACTTCAGGTTAGATCCTGGTTCTGTCTTGACCTTTCTCTTCTCTCTCACCTGAGATCCAGGTGAATGAGATTTGCATAAACTGAACAGAGGCCTAAAATAAATCTTGACTTCTCTGCTTTGAATAAAAAAAAACCAACCTGCAGCTTCCAATACCAGAGGATATGCAAGACATTGCAAGGGACAGATATGAACTCCTTGTTTATTTCTGAGTTCAGGCATAAGATAAGACACTGAAATAAAATGTTTTATCCTTCTATTCTTCTATTTCTATTTGCAGACACTTAATATCAGCAATATGACTATGAATTCTATTTATACAGTGGCTAAATTGACTCCTCTACTTATGTACTTTATTGAAAATTGAGTCTGATTTCTCAAGGTAGTCCAAATTATTAAGTAACATTTTATTTTTAAAGTTGAATATACATGTAGTACCCTAACCTTGGGTATTTAAAAAAATGCTGGCTGAATTCCTTACTAGAGATTTCTCTTGAAATGCTCATCATAAGAATATAGGAAAAATCAGTTCTATTAAAAAAAAAAAACAAACCTGAAATGACATCACAAAATGACAGAATACTTTGAGCTGCAAGGGACCCATAAGGATCACTGAGTCCAACTCCTGGCCCTTTACAGGACAGCCCCAAGAGTCACTTGGGCTGCCACACCTGGGGAGCTGTTCCTGTGCCCAGCCACCTCCTGGGTGAAGAACTTTTTCAGATACTCAACCTAAACTTCCCCTGACACAATTCAGGCCATTCCCTCAGGTCCTGCACAGAGCAGGGATCAGTGCCTACCCCTTCTCTTCACCTCACAAGGAAATTGTGGCTGCAGTGAGGTCTCTCCTCTGTCCCCTCCAGGCTGAACAGCCATTCCCTGTATGGCTTCTACTCAAGCTCCTGCACCATTTGCACAGCCCTATTATCAAATCAGGCAAAGGAAAGAAGATTGTCTCCAAAAGTAAGATATAAAATGTAGAAGTATTTGCTCTGAATATCAAAACTTGCTGATTAAAGATCTTGTACTCAAAAGATCACATTTCCTCCTGTTTGCTGAGCATTCTACCTCTAAGGAATTAGCTCTGAATTTAGTCATTCTGGCTTTCAATAGTGTGAAAAATATAACTGCATAACTGCTACAGGTCTAGCAAAGTATCAGATGCTGTGATATAAATGGCTGCTGAACATCACTCCAGGCCTTTATGTCCATTTATGGCAAAAATAAAAATGGTACAGCAAACAAGTTCTTTCCAATTCTATGATCCACATCACAGTCTGAACAAAAAGAAAAAATAATTACAGTAGTTTCACAACTGTAAGGCGCACCGGATTATGAGGCGCACTTCCAGGTTGTCGGCAAATTTCTGAACTTCGTCCATATATAAGGTGCACTGGACTATAACGCACACTTTTCTTATGCAGCAAGGATCCATCCGCACGAAACAAAGTAATGAATTAGTAACGGAACCACACAATCATGGGGTTTACTGGCAGGTGCTCAATTTGCAAACACTTTTCACAGATTGGCATAGCCTTTAAATGCAGCCCCAGGTGCCCTCCCCGTGCCACGGGCCCTGGCACTCCTGCCTGCCATTCTCCCACACCCTGCAGCTGCCCCCAGTGCCAGGCTACTAACAGTGGCTCTCATGGCTCACAGCAGCTCCTGTGGCTCACAGCGACTCGCGGTTGTTTGATTGCGAGCTTCACGTTTGTTGCTGCGCAATGTGAAATCGAGAAATTGTTTTGAGATCCCTTCAATACTCATTTTTTTCTGCACTGGATTATGCAGCGCACTTCCGGGTTTCGATCAAACTTTTAGGCTTTAAGGTGTGCCTTATAGTTGTGAAATTACTGTAGTGCTTGTTGAAGTGTTCTTTGACTTAATACTACTTACATATTCTTGATACTTAATGTTACTCTTTAAATGTGACTGAAGTATCAATTATTGTCCTTAAAAGGGCGTGCTCAAAAGAAAATTATTTCAGCCAGCCAGCTTCCTAGTGGGGAACACAGCTTCACATTCCTGTTTTCTATTTGAGGATTGCCTGACAGCTTTTTTATTTTCATTTTTTTTCCTTTGTTTAAATTTTTTTTTTTTAATTGTTGGTTTCAAGCTTGTTACTCTAAAGAACGACCAAAACCCAGGGGACATTTCTCGCCACTTAGACAATTTTTATCACAATGCTAAAAGCATGTTAGCAATGTTTCTTTAGATTACTTGCAGAATACATGGCACTGTTTAGTAAAAGAGCTGAGTAAAATGATGTGGTAATCTAAACAGGGAAGTTAAAGAATCTCTACAATGCTGGGTTTGTAAATTAACAGGGTCAGCTGAAGTCTCCTTCATTAGGTACAGATCAGTGCCGAGGTAAAGAACAAAGACCTTTTGAAGCAAGCTGTAAAGTTCTATTTTGCATATTTATAAAAGTGATGATTAGGGCTATGGCTAGCCCTTTTAAAATGCTGCCTAGATCATTTTCCAAGCTGATTTTTGTGGGGTAGCCAGTGATGTTTTTCTGTACTGCCTCATACAAAGGTGTGGCTTTTATAAAATATCGAGGCCTGCATGAAAAAAGCATGGAAGAAAGAAGTAATAAGTCAAATATTAGCTAAAACATCCCATTTGGCTTCTCCCAAGAATTCTCCCTATATAAATGACATGAAATAGGATTTTGAAAGTGTAAAAAAAAAAAAAGTCTGAGTGATCAGTAGACCCTTATATTCTGTACTCACAAAAAAATCCATTCAGATCATCCACATGACAAACTCTGCATTGTTTTCAAGAAAACCTGAGCACAGTCTTGTTATGAAGCTTTCCAACATCCTGTTTGCCAAGCATGCTTCTCAGAGTTCCCACCACTGCAACACTCCACAGCATAACCACAGAAAATTTCACATTCTGATGCAGCCTCTTCCAAGCATACGCATAAACATTTGATAATAATTATGCCTCTGCTTTCAGGAGAGCTAACAGGTATTAACAGAGATTCTTGAGCCATCCAAAGAATGCAAGACATCTTCATTAGCATCTCAATAACTGGAATGATGGTCAAAGATTTAACCAAAGAATAAAAAAGTCATCACCTGCATTTAGAAATCAGAATAGTTACAAATTAAACCACCAAACATTTTGCAAAATTAGGCTGTCATTTTAAGTTACATAATCTGATGGTTTTACTATTTTAGCTTCAGCAGACTGATCATCAGCCTTTATTTTTGTGGTTTAGTACAGATGGCTACTTCCGAAGTCTTTGGTTTCTGGATTTAATTCTAAACAAAATAAAAAATAAGCACAAAGAGCCTCCCAACAATCTAGCATGATACATCTATTTTTAGGCTAAGTATCTATGGACTGAATTCAGAACTCACAAAATTAAACTGAATTTAGAGTTCATCCTTTGGGTTTTGTTGACCAAACACAGATTTAAATGTTTTAAATGTCTCTTCCATAGTCTAAGGCATCAAATTTTAAACAAACTTGTCAAAGTAAATATCACAGAAGTGTTCAGAGATGCACAAGTAATTTAATCATATTTGTGCTAAAATGTTACAAATTCAACCCAGAAATGTTTTTTCAACATAAGGAAAATGAAACAGAACAAGGCATCATCCTGCTCTTTAAAAGAAAGTGTGTCACAGAATATTGACAATAATAACAACTCAAAAGCAGAGGGGTGTCATGTTCTGTTTATAAAGGATAAGTACATCACAGTAGATTCAGTTTTGGCAGTCTTGAAAACCTCTCATGGTTCTGTAAGATAAGAATGAATTAATAAACCTGTGCTCCTTGTCTTCTACTGCAGTTGTTTTCTTAAACACTCTGACCTGTACCATTTTTCTTGTCCTTGTTTTCTCCTACAGCAAATTTGCCACACCTTTTCACTGTGTGGCCCTCCACCATCCAGGTCTATGAGTCTCCCAATTTGCTCACCCATCCTCAATAGCATTTGTTAGTTTTTGTAGGCTTCATTTCCAACAATAATGTCATTACAAAGAAACTTCATAATAAAGCACAGAAAAAAATGGTATTTCAAAGCCCTTGTCCATTTGAATTTCACTCTGAAAGTTAAAAAATCTCTAATCAAGCCGTTGTGTGCTCTTAACAAGACAGTTTTACACTAGAGGTTTCAAAAACGACTTAAATATCTATTTTCCTGCATTTTGTAGCCCTTTAGAAATGGAGCAATCCCCACTATCTTATAACTTCCATCCACCTTAGAAAGTTTAGAATGCCTGGGCATCACTATGGCATCACCCTTGTCATCCTGGAATCAACCTAGAATTAATTACCCAGCACTATTTCTGCTGTATGTGCACTGACTGCCCTTGCATTGACATGGATCTGCCTTTCCAACGCTTTGATGATCATTTTTCGGGCCGTTACTTGAGTCAGCTAGATTAATTTTTGGAATTCTGAACAATGTTCTCTGTATTTCACATGTTTGAAGAACACAGTAAGTATTACTTGCAATTGCCAGTAATTTTTGGCACGATGACAATGGTTGGTCTGACCCATCTTACAGACATGAATAAAGATGCCTGTTTCTCTCTCTCTAAGGGCAGAAAAGGGCTCACTTCCACTTCTCCTGAATGGATGTATTCTTTGTAAATATATGGGAATGTGAACAGGCACACATCTCCTCAGCAATTTTCACAATATCTAAGTCTATGAAACATATTAACTTGAAAAATATGAAAACTCTGCATCTCAAAGCAGGTTTGTGAAAACCATGTATTGCAAAGCTCCTCCTTCACACAAGAAAAGCAGGGTTTAATCATTAAAGATGCTATCAAGCTCTACTACTGTCAGATAACTAAATTTATATTAAAATACTTCTGCATCTTATGTTTCTGAACTTTTGTTTTGTTACTGTGTTTTGTGGTTGAAATATACAGCAAAAGCTTTGCACACACTTTCATAAAACTTTTCAATTAAAAATCCAGATTTTTTTTCAAGGAATACAATTTTATTTTTTACAATTATAAATTAGAATATCCAGAGAGAGGATATTGAAATATTTTTCTAGCAATACAATTGTAAAATATTCAGACATTTAGCTTTCACAAGACTTCTTGGTCTAATAACATCTAAAATCAACAGCTAATCATCTGGAATACCTGAATGTCTAGAAGCACGAAAAATTAACCTTGATTAATAAACCATGTGAAAACTGAAAACCATTTCCTAAGCAAACCTGTAAAGTGATAATCCTAGATTCACACTTCTTAAAGAAAATTCTAAAACAATAGGAAAACACTTTGTTCTAAAGTATGCCTTTGAAATGTCACTCTTGCTTTTTAGCTGTGCTCTAAGTGCCTTGTACTGAAACGTGTAACCTATTTTGTTGCCAAGGCAAACATGGAAGAGGACCTTTTACGCATGTATATCCAAAAATATGTTACTATACACACAACAATTTACTCCTGACTTTAAGGACAGTAATAACAACTATTGCAGCTGTAGCGCTGATCATACTTTTGCATTTATGTGCTAGACAATTAAATTCGTTAGTGTCTAACACACTTACTTAACTCTGTGAGCTAAGTAGTGTTTTGCAGAATTGAAATGTCAAAAAAATTTAATAATACACAGTGTTACCTATTTTTATATATTCAAGAAAAACAGGCAATGAAAATACTTTTTTTTCAGACCATTTTAAGTTTGATTTCTTCCAACAAGAGGAGAGACATGGACTGATTCCACATTCTGATTTAATGTATTGATTCAATCAATAACTCAGAGGAAGCTTTTTGAATAAAAAGGCTCACAGCTTTTATTGTGAATAGATAGGAAATGGGTCACTCTAACTTCATTTTTGTAACAAAAGAGATTCCGAATCACTGCACAGAAAGTGGCAATGAATAAGCACAAGGTAAGTAAACTCAGTCTTACTACAGCATAATTTATTAATTCCCAATAGTAGTGATTTACAAAAGAGGGATTTCAGGAAACCCTGCCAGTTGTCTTCCCTATCCATGCTCAACTTTTTTTACCCCGCAATTTTAACAATTTCCATCTTGAGATTTGTTTAACGTGAAAACCACAGCAAATAAAACCTGCAAGTTTCTGTAAAGATAATCTATGACTCTAATTAGGACAAGACCAGTAAAAAAGGTAAAACTGAGCTCAGAAGGAGCCAGTCATAGTATAGAAAAGACAAAAATGTTTAATTAAATCTCATCTAAGTTTAATGGATCACTCAACATACCCCAAAACTTCTCCAGATTTGGTAACCTAAATGGCATCCAAGTGTAATTTGTTGGGATAATAGCAGAGACAAAGGAAATTTATCAAAGTCTTTACAAATTAATTGTAAAATTTAAATTTTGAAGCTGAGTTTAATTAACTTAAATATGGGGAATTTTGTTGTTTTTCTACGTACTACAACTGAACAAGCAGAGAAGTGTGAACAAATATTGCATTTTCAGCACTAGGATGCTTTGATAGATGTTAGTTCTTAGTCAGTAATATAAAGTACATGGAAAATTCAATAAAATGGCATATTAAAATGTGTTATGAAAGAAACCCTAAGTAATGTACAATATGAAATAAAAGCCTCATAAACAATACAGCTAAGTGAGAACTTCAATGCTTCTTGCTTCTTGCTCTCTTACTATCATAATTTTTTGATTTACACTTTTTGGCATGAGAAAAGAGCTTTTGTTCACTAAAAACTCTACTTCTAATTGAAATAGGTTTCATTCAAAAAACTACCTTTGACATTCCAGTCCATGAAATTTAACTGAAATTATTCAGTTTTGAAATTATATCCTCCCAGAGTCAAAAATAACTAGTTATATAAGAGTTTCCACAGTTTATGTAGCAGTTTTTGTAGCAGTTTTCAAATGCATAGATAAATTATAGATTGTTTTCACGTGTTAGCTGGAATTTTAAAGGGTAATTCTCAGATTATTTGAGATGAGAAATAGGAACTGATATGATAGAAATCAAATCAGTTTAAAGTCTTAAGTTGCTATCAGTTACCTTTTGTCACTTTTTACAGAGTACAGAGTTTATAGGTAATAGAAATTATGTAATGTCTCAAACTAAAATTCTTACACCTTGACAATGTTTTGCCAGTATATTGCGGGGGAAGAGAGGGAAAAGTATGTGAGGTGAGCTGTGATAAAATCTACAGAAAAGGTAAAATGAAAAAAATAACACAGAGAAAAGCAGTAGAAGAGACAGACCTGAGTTTGTTCTCCTTGATGATTCCGCTTCTTCTGTGATCACATCGTGTAATGTACAGACATAGACAAAGGAGATGGGCGTGAGAGGATGTATTCAGAAGGTTAAAACTGACACTGAGGGAAAGGGCCAAAATTGTTTTAGAGAGAAGTCTGCAGAGCAGAGTTAGTAAGTGGAGAAAAAATTAAAAAAAATAAAAGACACTAGAAGAAAAAAGAAAGCTGAGAAAGAAGAGGTTAAACTACTGTTGTCAGAAAAGAATTGTAAAGACAGGGTTAGTATAGGAGCTGAGGAAACAATAAACGTTATAACTGACAGCAAAGTCAATCCTTGCAATGATGCTGAAGAAAAAGCAGGATAGTAAAAGATATGTTAACTAGCATAAATACTTTTGTTCGTGATTGTTTAAGTCTTTGAACAATATCTACTTGAATGAAAGTATCATTTTTCTCTTTCAAGTACTGAACACTCAGTTTAATGTTCAAGGGACTTCTATTATTAGATTTTTGAATTATTAAATTATTGTAATTTATGCTGAAACAAACTTCAGGTACCCAAAACAGAATTATTTGTTTTTGTTTTTCTGCCAGTGTATGTACAAGATCAGCCATTTCAGAATCCACATAACACACTCTGGAAAGGACTGCATTATTGTAATGCTCTGCCAAAGGCAAAATTGTCAAGACCAAAATACAGAACATGAGAAAAGAGAATGTAGAGCTTTTAATGGTCAATGCAGGATACTTTTCAGAACCAATATTTATCTCATCTCACAGAAATGTAAGTTACTACAAATGCATGCAAGTTAAATGCTAAAGCAGCTATCTCATTACTTACTTTATCACTTCACATTGAAAAGCATACTGCCATTTTAGACATGGAAAACATCTGAGGGACAGTGCCATGAACTGAAAATCTACTTGTAGCAAAAGAATGGGAGGAATTCATCTTGAAAATTAATAATTACAAAGAAGGTGAAACCACTGATGCTAGCAGAACAAATGATTTCTCCCAAAATCATCAGAAATAGAAAAAAAAAAAATCTGTAAACTTGGTCTAATTTCAACATGCAGTTTGCTAATGCATCACAAAACACTGCTCATAAATTATTAATGTTGAAGATACTAGATAAAGAAGTCCAGAAAGTTTTACACACCACAAAAATATCTGTAATTTTATCACCATTTTACAGTCAATATCAAGATACCATTGAAAAAGTGCAAAATTAGAATAAGCAACATAAATCAATGAGACAAAATTAAATACAACACTAAATTTTGTCTGATAACCATTGTCTTCTATACTTAAACAATTTTATATTATAGTGTTAGATTATTTTAATCTACTATCAAATGCCAAGACTGTACCAAAATCGTTGCAAAACCATGCAGCTTGAAACACACATAATCAGAATGCATTTTTAGAGAAGTAAATTTGCTTACAGAATGAATACATATTAGTGCTATATATATATAGCGTGAAAGCATAGAAGCTGTCAGTTTTCACAAAGATTGCTATGTCTTTGCATGTTAAAAAACAATAATGGAGTATAATTTTTTTTTTAATCTCGGCAAGTAAAAAGAATCCATTAAAAGAAATACAAATTAGCAAAGATCTACTCCATGTCATGTTACACTCATACTAATATAATCTAGCTATAATTGCTGCAAATGCTAAATAAAAGAAATAAACCATTATCAGCACCACCAAAACACAGCTAAAAGTATTCAAAATGTTCTGAAAATATCTTATATTACATATGTACAGCCCTAAAGTGAGCATTCCTACTATAGCAAAACCAATTGTTAGAAAGCCTCTATGAAGACCCCACTATCCTTGGTTTATTATTTTTAATATCCATAAGAACAAGCAGCTTGGAGACAGATACTACAGTAAGAGAAATCCTTCTCTATAAATTTTCAAATTATTGATTCACATTTCCAAATTTGGAATATGTCTGGTATGATAATGCGAGTTATTTAGCGATGTGACAGACACAATTGAATAGCAAGGAAGCTCTCTTTGAATATTTTAAAATCAAATGACCAGTATGTGCATGCATATCAGTCATATATATCAATATTTGTTTTTAAAATAGCAGTTTTAAAAATCCTCATGCAAAGTATTTGTTATTTTAAAAATTATTTACACATCAAAATGGCTATCAAAAATCATTACTGATTGCAAATACTCTTCAGTTTTAGGATTGTGCCTATAAAACATACCAGAAGAATAATTCTAATAGAAGCCAGAGGGGAAAAAAAGGTAATAGTTGCCATCTCACCGTGGATACCTGATCAACTGATACCTCATCTGTTGAGATAAATCCATTATAATATTTTTGTATTTATTGTTGAAAATATTAAAGAATTAGTGACATGGTAATGCACCAACTGCTTTCAGATAATGATGTGAAGAAGAAAGTACTAATAGACTGGTTAATTAAAAAAAAACCCAAAACTTATGTGAATCAATTTTCTTCTGATTAAGATATCATGCCATAAATCTCAAACAATAATTTGAAAATGCTCCATTTCTGTAGCTTTTATTCTTCAAAATAACCTTTTTGATAGAAATACTTTTAAATTCAAGAATAAAACAATGTCACCAATACTATCAAATTTACATCACATCAATAGGCAGTCTCCATTTGTAGTTATTGCTTTTTTGTGGAACTAGCATTTATTTGCATCAACTGTTCATCTCAGTGTATGAGAGCAGTATGTATAAGGCTATTACATGCAGATTAAGAAACAAATGAAAATCTCAATAAATGAACATAAAAAGTTAATAAAAACTTTAAGTCTGAAACCCACCCAAAAATAAATACCAACTCATTTATCATGCTTTGACACAGAGTTGTTCATTGTCAGTAATGTCACCCACTGCAAAGAAGTATATAGAAACTCAGTGTTCAAAAAACTTTACATGGCAAATACACCCAACTAGAATTCTTAAAGCAGCAGAGGACAAAGAGATGTAAGTAATTTAATCTTTTTTTTTCTCCCCTCAGGAGTTTTCTTAATTTCAGTTTTATCTTTTCCTAAGAGCCAAAGATCTTTCACTGCAAATAGAAGCTCAGATTTGAAAAGTCTCATTTCTGGACACTCCTCACAAAATACGATATGAAATAGCACAATCAAATAAGCATAATCTTAAAACACAGAAAAGTCTCTAAGACAGAAGTGCTCCATAGAGTCTGTATGTTCCAGAATTATATGTCATTGATCTGGATGTGATTAGACCTCAATACTGATAAAATATATTTAACGTTCAGGAAAGAAATCCCCTGACACCATTCAAACTCTGCAAAACTGAGGATACATATATACAAGGGTAGATAGAAAAGCTAAGAATACAAACATTTTTTAGCAGAAGATTTAGATGAAAAGGTCATTTTACTACATTGGGATGTGAATAGAATCAGTATTACTTAATACTCTTTCAAAGTATTAAGCCACAACTATTTACAGAGCCTGTCCCACACTTCTGAATTTTTCTAATTAGGTAGCACCCTCTTAGAGTCTTTATCTTAAAGCATAAATCTATACACACAAAATCCCATTTGAATACTAGATGTATGCTGACATTTTTACTCAAAAATACAACAAGAAAGTCCAGGAAAGACTAAAGCAATATATTTAATTCTGCAATTACATAACATAGCATATATTTAATATCTGCTAGGTAAAAAACACAATAGGTAGAGACAGTAAGTATGAAAAGTCTTACTCTTATCCAAAAGTGATAGTAGAGACAAAAGTAGAAAATAACAGAAGAAGGAATTTTCAATATTCTCACTATCATAAACTCTCTAATTCAAATTAAACCATGTAGATTGCATAACTTTTTTCATGGTCTCAAAAAATAAACTAGATGAAGAATCTAGAGAAAGCATTTATTGTTTTGCTTCTCTGAATAAAGTTCACATGGTAATTTTACAAAGGGGGAAAAAGACAAAATATTAACACTTCAAAATATTAAGGCACTATAGCTACACATTGGATTGGAAACATTATGAATCCTGAGAAGACCATTACCTCTCTCTGTCTGTCCTATCATTACTTTGTCTTTTCCAACCTATTTCTAACCATATCTTGCTTTTCATAATTTTCAGTCTCTCATACTTTTAATTCTGACTACAAATTTCTATGACTACTGTTTTTACAGCACAATTGAACACATGGTAATAGATAATCTGAAATTAGTTTTCATTACATTAGATTTCTGTAAGTCTTTGTCTGTGTAGGCATCAAGGCACAGTCCTACCCAGGAGAGAGAGACTTAAATGTTCCACAGATAAAAGTAAGCATGATTCCCCTTAAACTGAAAGCAAATCTATCCATCTAAAGACTTATCATTTGTAAGTACACATTACCTTTATATTTTCTGATGTGTTTAACCTACCATTGCTATGATTTCTCTAAAATTTCATTTTACTTCCATACTACAGAAATATGTCTTTCCCCAAAATAATTGCTAGGACACTCAATTTCTACTTAATTCCAGTCCAAGATTTATAAATCCATTTTGACTATCCCATGTCCTTTTGTTCAATAATATTAATATATGTCAGCACTTTCTCACAGTTCTGTTCTTCAACTGCTCCTTGAAAATCAAAAGTTTCTGTGGCAAAGGTTGGATATTTGATGACACTGCAATGGTCTCGACAGCCAGTGATAATGAAATCATTACAGGATGGTTTCAGGTAATAGCCATCAAATCTGCTGCCTCTCTGTAGGAAGTGCAGGGAAAAGCCAATACTGTTTTCTTTGCTGCCTTACAAAGTCAGTTTCTGCATCATCATCTCTGGATGGAGACACAGGTTGCTAGACCGTATTCAGCTTCCAATATTTGGGATTGTGAGATGTGGAACAGAAATGAGTATCTCTGCCATGGTACCTAAACTGAGTTTTCTGTTTTAATTACCTTGATGGGTTCAAAAGATACTAGTGATGATACTGATGAAAATAGTTGCTTTTTACGAAAAACAGCATCCTACCTAGCCTTATCTGTATCAGTACAAGACACATTCTCTACACACAACCTTCTTTTCCAACTTTTTCTCTTAAGGCCTCACATATAAAAATGCAAAACCATGTAAACTGTTTGGGTGCTGTACTTTTTTCCCCTTTGCTTTTCACTGACAAATGAAATCCGATTACAGGACCAGAATTTCATTCACTTCCTTTCAAATATCATCTATTACAGCTCAGATACAGTGGTGGGTGCTGCAGGTACTTAATAATCTCAGGTATGAACAAGTAACTGTTTCTCATGCTTGTTGATTTAGTGGTGTCCTGGAATGCAGTATTGTCTGACAGACTGCTGACATCAGCTAAAGGAAGGGCACAGAATCAAAATGTGGCTTGAATTTTTATGCTACGCTGGCCTGTGATTCTGCAGTTTTATCCTTCCAATCCTTCAAAATCTTTGCATAGATATAATTGAGTCTTTAAAATATGCATAACACTAATTCTGCAAATTAATTGCAATTAATTGCATCAGAACTTAGAATTTAAAGAATCTGTTAAAAAAAAGTTGATTTCTGATATTCAGGATGAGAAATTTTATCATCATCTTCTATTGAAAAGTCTGCAATACAAGAACTCTTTTGTTTCTTAATGACCTCCAGTTGTCCTCCAAAAAATTTGCTAATCCCATTTCTAGTCATGCATATTTCTTGAATATTAAGTCTTTACAAAGTAGAGTATTACTGTTCTTTTTCTGGAGTTTGAAATTACCTTTATTATCTATGCTTTTCTCTATAATTTGCTCACAGACCTCACTTCTTCACTCATGGTACTCATGTAATCAATGCTTTTTTGTTCTCACAGGTTTTCTTAGCTATAATAATGCCATGGCCATTTCCATGGCACTGGCTAGGTTAAATTCTTAACAGAAAAACTGCACTTAAAGACTTTCATATCAGGTCATACCAAAATACTCATCAACAGATGAAAAGGCAATCAAAACAGGAGAACAACAATATGATGTGTTTGTTACTCCTTGCCTCCACTGCACCCTCTGCATTCAGGGACTATTTTATTAGTATTGCTTCACTGTTTTCTGTGCAGACAGAACATTTAAAGAACATTCTCAGATGAAAAAAGTGCAGTCCCGTGCAGAGGGTAATTCCCATATTGTAAACGTTCAAGGAATCTGAAGCTTCGTTAGGTAGGTTCTTTCAGGCTGCATCACCGTGGTCATAGATATAATACAGCTCAACATCCAGATGTGAGCACAGTGTTATGGCACCTTCTTCTGGATGCCCTGACTACTGTGCCCTGAAAAGTAACTGTTTAAAATTATATAGGGATGTCTATAGGGAGCAGTGGTGTGCACACATAGCAGATTATGCCAGTCCTGCAAGTTGCATTACTCCACTCCTCCCAGTGAAGCACATAAGGCTTTTTGACATATTGAGTTTGGAAAAGCATCTGAGGAATAAAGGAATGTGCCATTTGATGCCCATTGCAGAGTGTAAAGAACCACCTCAGAGGTTTCTGCCTCGTGATCATCATCCCATGCAGAAGACATTACTGATAATGTAAATTACAACAGAAGTTACACTCTTATCAGGCATTAGCCCTCACAGAAAGACTTAGGACTCTAAAGTGAAGGAACAACTTGGACTTAACTTTGTATCTATTCTAGACTTTGACAGTTGACATTGTGGCTTTTCAAACCAATTCTGTGAATTCACTGGAGATCAGTGGCACTGTTCCAGACAGAAAAATAGACAGAAATCAGATAACTACCATTTAAATGTACAGAACACCGGTAAAGTGAGAACTTTTTGTTGTTCATATTTGATCCTGATTTCTATTCTTCTGCCTGTGTTTGTCTTTCAATTATAAGATCTTACTCGTGTTCTAAAAAGTAGGATGCCCCAAGAGCAGCCACCTAAAATATATGTCTCCTCTTTCTTAAATATGGAGAAGATGGCCCTAAAAGTACTGCCAGTAAGTATAAAAAAAAAAAAAATAAAAAATCTATCTAGAACACAGTCCTAGGCCCACCTCAGCTGGGAGATGGACTTAATGTTCCTACCTAGCAACTACATAAGAGAAAAGTCAGGGCAGAGGCCCTCACTATTCTCCCCCTGGAAAGACAACGATGCAGATGTGTAGATGTATTTTGACTCTATCATGCAATAGTTTAAACAGCTGGAAAAGAAGATATATCATATTCTGATCCTGACTCTTATGAGAAGTATTTATTTTGCCCTGTAACTTCTGATACGTCAAAAAGTTGGGGAACAGGAAATGTAATTGCTCATGTGGACTTTTAAATCTAGGTTGCCTGATTCCTAGCTTAGAGTCAAGCCGGATTTTGCTGGTTTTCTTCAGTTCTGAGTCTTGCATTTTCAACGTTAAAATACTTGAACTTCAGCAAAACACTTGGATATTATTGGTATTATAGTATTATTATGTAGGTGAGATTACAGTATTAATTTAGGAGGTGACACAGCAGACAAATCTTGTAAACTTTAATTTGTGTGACTGGGAGAAGGGCTATTAGAGTGAGAAAAATAATATGCCCAATAGAGTTATTTGCAACACAAAACTGAACCTAGGTGGATCAACCTAGGTGTGGATCAACATTTACATACAGGATGAAACCTGCAATATAAAGATCCCTCTTCCCTTTCCTTTCCCTTCCCTTTTCTCTCCTCCCTACCTTCTCTACTCCTTGAAGTGTGCTTGCCCTTTGCAAGTGTATAAATTAATATGATTAGGACCTTTTATTCTCTGATTAGGAAGACAGAAGAATACTTTCATTATCACCTTCATTATTATTACTAGGTTTACCTTTTATTGCTATGTGTTTGTAGGAACAAAGCTGAATAAATGAACTTGACATTTAAGGTGAAAGAAAGTTTATGACAGTTTTTAGTTTCAGAAGAAATCCATTCATGGACAGAATGGAGGAAAGAAGAGGTTTTTTAGATTCAAGAACTCCAGACATATAGAAAATTACACTGGAACATTATTTCTGCTATGTGTGATGGTGAAAAAAGGTTTCAGATTCAAGTCTGTAGAAGATGATTTTCCCACCATACATGCAGTAGATACCTTGGGTTGGTCAACTAAATAAGAATCAGCATAGATTATATTTGTGCTCTTTAGGCTTGCAAAAATATATTAAGTCATAACAAAATTCAAAACTAAAAAGCAAACTATGTCTAATATTGTGCCAGAACACTTCTTTTCTAATGCATGTGCATTCTAACACAATTGTTTATAAAAGCAGATCTATTTTGGCTATTCTAAAAGAGAACTATGTAATCTAGATGGTCTCTACATGCTAAAAATTTCACACCAAAGTGAAAAAATAAGGTACATGAAGCACACACGCATTACAAAAGCATGAAATGTATTTTTATAGTCTCATGCTTTCATGTGGTTTTCCAAACCCTGACAAACCTGTCTCAGAATGGTGTTTCTTTGTCGGCAATGGTTTGTCATCAGTTATTGTACCATTCACCTTTTTCTGCTGGTCCTCCCATGTAACTTCTAGCGTAAATCAAAAAAAACAAATCAGAAATACTATGTAACTTACATTATAAGACACCTAATACCATTTGGGACTACTTGATCTAAACAAGTGTATTATAATTACCATTACAATTTAGATTAGCGCTTAGAGGTCTGAGGTGAAGAGAGTTATTACACATCTTAAACATTCTAAAACACAACATCTTATCTGAAAGTTAGTATCTCTATGTAACTTGCCAAATATTCTGCTGTCTTTAATATTTAACAATAGGTATAAAAAACAGGGGCTTGTTTACACAATAATTTGGTCAATTTTTAAAAGTTAGTGGTTTACATTCTATACCTTCTTACATTATCATTGCCTTTCTGTAAGTTATAAAGAAAGTTAGAAATATTTTGGTAAAAAAAGTCTATGCAAAGATAAAATTAACAAATATAACCAACCAAACAAAACAAATTAACAAGCAAACAAACAAACAAAAAACCTGAACAAGCAACCATGCATGTCTAATTTAAGTTGAAAAACAGTTTTTAACAATTAATTCTTAAGTCAAAACTAAGTCAGATTTATTTTCAAAATCTGGAACAAGATTTAAATTCAGTTTTTAATTTGGGCAGATCAAACTACTCAGTAAGAACTCTTGCACCAATTATTCCTGTATTTGAAATTGGCATTTCTGATGTAACTGCTCAGGAAAAGGGCTATAGATAGAAGCATGTACTTTGCTCCACAGAACTGTATTCTCTAGACTTGCAAGCTGTTAGTCTTTTTTGAGGCTGTCAAACATATTCTTTTTTACACTTTAATTCTCTATCTTCCGACAAACTAAGTGGTTAGCATAAATATTACCAGTTTTAAACCCTTTGGAATCTCATGGCAAAACCAAATCTACACCAATTAACAGGACAGATTCAATACCCTAAGCTCCATTTTTGCTCTGGACTGTTAAGAATCTGCTAATTTTGCTGATCCAGAAAGGTTCAAAGTTCTCTACAACCATTGCCCATGGATGTTATCACTTTTAGGGCCCCAGAAATTGCCAGGGATGGAGAATAATATGATAGATATGGAAAACATTTTTAATCTTACAAATTCAAACTAAATTGACATAATGTATTTTAGCCTACAACTTTATAATAATTATTATTTTCCTTTTTCAAGAAGACTGATGAATATCTAAAATTCAAAATGTAAAATGTGAAAGTGTTTTCTGTGTGCATCCTGCAGCCTTCTTCTCTGTGGCTGTTGGTGATCCATGACAAGCTGCTGTCCCATAAAACGCTGCTTTGATTTTCAAAACTGATGGAAATGTAGGTTTAAGTAAAATTGTCATTGTAATGATTTCATGACACCACAGATATGCAAGCTGAAACCAACTCTAGCATCTTTGAAGTACCATGTGTAGTGAGCATTAAATGATAAATTTCAAACAGAACATTCTGTTACCAGACTGTAGAAATAAAATCTTGGTATGATTCTTCCTAGCTTATACATAGCTCACAATAAAATACCTACTGATGTCATTTATCCTTTCTTTTTCTCAAATGAGTCAGAAGTATCTTCTTAACTAGCCAATCAAAAAAACTCAGTGGCCTTTGTAAAACTACTTTTGAATTTAAGGAATAGTCACTGCTAGGGGAAAAACAACATTAACTGTAATTTAGGCCAAATAGTGGGGATTATACTTAGAATAAAATTAAAAATAGGCATACAGTGATCTAAAGAAATTTTTCACAATACACAATAAATAATCTAAATACTGAAGAATATCAGGAAGCCCAGTGATTTCCATGCTATTTTAATGCAAATTTTAGAAGACTCTCTCTCTCCAACTCTAGGTCAGAGTCCTTTTCAGAGCTCCTGGTTCCTTTCTGAACCTAAAAATGGTAATTATCTTAGTCACCAAAATCACTTAATATAACAAAGTTCCCTATCAAAAAGGAAAGCTTTACTAAACCTTGATAATTCTTTGAGAGCTCAGTATCTAGAAAATAGTTAACCCTCTCAGCAACACTCTGTACTAACATTTGAATTGACAAGAGTAAGGAAATAAAATAAAAAAATAAAAATGTAATGATATAAAAATTATATAAATATATAAAATTATATATAAATAAAAATGTAATTCTTTGAATAAATATTTTTGCCTCATGCTAATCTAAAAAAGAAAAACAAACAACATTGCAAAAAGCAAGACAAGCTACTATATGCTTTTAAGTGAAGCGATAGCATGAGCATGCAAACACTTTCAGAAAAGATTCCAATGACCTCTTTTCTATAGCTTCTGTTGTATTTGTGGCATATCAGCATTAAATTCAGATGGTTATTTAGTTTTAGCAGCAGTTAAGTACAACATTTAGATTGAGTATATGGGGTTTGGCAGCACTCCAGATCAAGTGAAAAGCTTCACTGACTTCTAGAACATTGCAAGAGTTTTACTAGTAATGGCTATTGTTTCACCTGAGAAATAAAAATAGATATATCTGTTGGATTTAACCTTTTCTTCCACCTTTCCTAAGTTCATTTCCACCTCTATGTTTTACAAAGATAAGAAAATATGTTTTAAGAAGAGCTTAAAGGAGAGCTTTCTGTTTGGGAACTAGCATGAGGTGCTGATGCTTATTCAAAGTGCCAAAATGTCAGTGCTGCCCCTATATTCTCTGGTTAATATTCTCTGGTAAATAAGTTTAGTTACTACAATATATTTGACACAATGCAGTCTTCAAAATCTCTTTTTTTCCCCAAGGCAGAGGGCCATAATCTATTCCCTCTTTGTTTTAACCACAGGCAACATTGGTCAAATAGCAAATATTTGGAAAGAAACCATGCAGTTTTCTAGATCATCGTTCTCCTATTATCACTCTGACTTCCCATAACATAAACTTCATCCTGTCTTCTGTTGTGATAATCAGCTTTGACTTATGTATAAAGAGAGATACAAAATTATAAAATATTTATACAAAACATCTTATATAGATTACAGTAATTTCACGATTATAAGGCGCACCTTTTTCATGGAAGAATCCAGCCTACCCCCGTAGTGCGGCTTATATTCAGGTGCAGCTTATTTATGGACAAATCCCAGTAAAATGCCAACCCAGAAGTGAGAGCCGGCTGGGGAGGGTGCCTGGGGCTGCCTTTAAAGGCTTTGCTGGTCTATGGAAACTGTTGCAACTTGAGCACCTGACACCAAACCCCGCTGGCAGTGATTCTGTTACTAATTTGTTACTTTGTTACACATGGATCCTCACTTAAAAAAAAAAATAAAAAAGGTGTGGCTTATATTCAGGTGCGGCTTATATGTGGACAAATCCCGTGGTCTACCCAGCTACCAGGAGGTGAGGTTTATAATCAGGTGCAGCTTATAATTGTGAAATTACTGTACATAAAATATGGGGTTCTTGAGCCAGAGTACTTAAATCAGCTGATGCACCTTTAGGGCTAGAAGGATTTGACAAGTGCCCTGATGCAGATTTTTCCCATCAGTATGAAATGTAAAATCTTTGAGTACGGTTGTTTCTTCAGACTGAGTTGTGGCACCTGCCCCTGGGCACTGCACAGCACAGTGATCAATGCAGCTGGGGTGACACTTGGTGTTGTGCCATTCCCTGTGAGAATGGCACTCACCTGGGAGAGGGGGCGTGGTGTGCTCCAGCACACAGTGCCAACTACAACCTCAGCATTTCTTACACTTTTGTTTAGAATATTTAATATGTAAAATACTTAAAATGTGGGAATAATATATGAGGAGAATAGTTGCATATATATCAGAGCTTTTCTGAATTACTAACCATGCCAGCTTAGCACTGGGAATGTTGCAGTTGAATTGGAAATGATGCAGCAAACTGCAGAAGTACAAGATGATGCAGCAAAATACCAGATACTAATGATGAGGAATTTCCTTATGGCAATACTTCCCTCCTTCCTTCTTTTCTCAATACTACAAACAGTAATATTCTTTTTCACAAGTACCCTTTACTTGTAACATTTTTATGTATTTTCTCTTTTACTGGAATTTGTCCTTTCATTTTTATTTTTTTTTGTATTAAATCCACTTCAGCTTTTGACATTTTTTCAACAGCTAAAATCTCTGGGAACCAATTTTTATCCATGCATTTCTAGTTTTAGACTTTTGATTAGGTTATCCTAAAGTCTTCACTTTTCCATTAGGACATATTTAGTCATCTTTTTTCTGCAAATGAAAAATACTCAGAGCTTCTTTCTATTTTTAATTTTATATGATAAATGTTCAGAAAAAAAGTGTGTTATTAATAATATAAGGTGACAACTACTGTAAAAATCAGTCAAAAGTGGATTTGGCTAGTGCTTCTTAAACCCAATGCAGCACAATAAGAAGTCATTAAAACTGTGGGGTAAACTGTCAAAAACTGAGAAACTGTTTTGAATCAGATACTCAATATCTCAACTCATGCATTAAGAACACAAGAAGAAGAAGAATTAATTAAGACTAAATCCATGGCATACAGGTTCTACTTTTTACAAAACAAGGTCTGTAAGAAAATTAAAGAGACATCAGTCTCTAGAGCTCACACAGAAAGAAATATTTTCAGCGTGTCAAACGTCTTCTAAGGGGAAGCAAATGGCTTCAACCCGTGGTTATGAATTGTCCTAGATGTACTAACTTGTACCTGGAATGAATCCAGTCCCACCTCACAGCACCAGCACGCTGCTAATGCCATCAAGGCCAACTCGAAGTGACACAAAGTCAGCAATCAAGATTTTATGCCAGAATGTTGACGCTCTTACACCAGAAAAACCTTCAGGTGCCTCATTAAAACAGTGTTGATGCTTCCCTACCCTGATGTAACAGGAACAAGACTCATCTAGTACCCAAAAACAAGTAGGAACACATGTAGTCTTTTTCTGACACATCCAGAGCAAGACCTCCTGCCTCCGCAGGTAATCCTCAGCCAATCTGAGGAGATGATCTTTTCACTTCCTCTTTGGACACAGTAATAGTTATCTACATGTTTTTCTCTATACACTGGAATAATATTTTAAAGAATGCTTCTGTACCTTAGAGATCAAGGCGTTTGAGACCTGATGATCTGTCTTCCCTTTAAAATCTTTACTGTTCCTTACAACATTGCCCTAAATGCTGACTGAGTGTGGATAGTATAAAGGCAGGGACACACACACACACACATATGTACACACAACCTTCACATGAAAATAGTTTGCAAACTAGTGCCAAATCAACTAATGAATGCTAAGAAATTATAAAATTTTAAAATAAATACATTCTTCATTAATGGCTTATATCATGATTTTTAATGAATACAGTATGCCAATAAAATTTCTGACATATCCTAATTATTTATTATTGCGATTTAATCTTTCTTACTGAACTGCATACACCTTCTGGAAAACAAAACAAACAAACAAAAAATAAACGAAGAAAACCCCAAAATCCAAACCTTGAAGTTCTTTTCTTGGGGCTGCAGTTGGAATACATTAAAAGAACTTCAATGTAAGTAATCAGGTCAGCAATAACAAGTACTGCAACATATCTACATTTCATACTATAGTTATTAGTATTAAAAATATGATAATGCACTGTAGATTTTTCCTTATTCCAGAAATGTTTTCTTCAAGATGATTCCAATAATAATTTTTAGCTGTAAATCACTTTAGTCCAGCCACAGTCTCTTTTCATCATATTCTCTACCCACAAACTCTGCCAATTATATTTTAAAATTATATTCAAATTTTTTTCTATTGGGTTACTCTATATGGGAAAATAAATTGTAATTTTCTGTTGCTTTTTTTTAATGAAAAGATGTAGATATACTCAAGCAAGGTCCTAGAGAACACTTGTTGAAATAATCATCAGTAAAGTCATAGCCTACCTTTAGCTAAAAATCAGAGTATCGTGTTGCTTCTTTTCTAAATAGAATAGCTTTGTAAAATATGAAGAAACACCAGAAAAAAATCTTAATACTCCAAATGGCTGAGAGCAAAATACCATCAGTTAATGTTAAATTAAACATGAGTACATTAATATTTAGTAACGTCTAATTATATTTAAATAACACAAAGTAAAGATATCATTTGTAAGGTAGTTTTTTTTTTTTTCTTCTTTCCCAGTACCATTCGGGGCATGAGAAGGATTTGTTTGCTTGTTTCACATCTTTTTTCATGTTTTAATCTATGGCAACTTTGCTCCCTCTTCTGGTTATCTGCCTGCACCACGCCGGACTGTGCCAGAGCCTGCCCAGCTTCTTTGGGACTTCTGGGAGGAGACAGCTCCCCCAAATCCCAGGTTTGGATCAGCACTTTGGGTCTTTCTGGGGGAAGAAACAGTGCAGAGAACCTATGAGAGAGATGGAGGCACCATGCAAAGATACCACTGATGTCACAGAGATGCACAAGGCATAGGAGTCTGGGCAGCCAAGTATCCTGGATAAGCCTCACTACACAATTCTGCTTGATTCCCTTTCTCTCAGCATCCATGCCTGGTCTAAAGAAGAGCAGACACTGGGCTAGATGGATTCTTAGTCAGGAGCCGGTATGGCAATCCTCATACTGCTGCAATAGGTAAACAAAATATCACCAGAATTTATTCAATAATGAATTAAATAAAAAAAGAAAATTACAAGTAATGTCCAAAATAAATGTGGAGCAAAGTACAAGCTTCTGCTCTACACCTCTCCTGTGCAGTGTCTCCTCAGTTTGCATTCCATTCCCTGTGTCAGGGAATACTCGGTGCATGCAAGAAAATGTGAGCAGCCTACAAATTCACTCTGCAGAATGCAGAAGGCAAGGTGTAGCTTGATACAGTGTCTAGGATTTTCTTTCCATGTTTTTATATTTAATGAAAAAGGTGCAATCTTATAGTAAGTCTTCAAGCATTTTCTAAGCAGAAAGATAATTTTTATTATATGATTATACGTCTCTCACAAACACACACACACAAAAACCCCAACATTGCAGGAAATCACTCTACCCTTTTTTAATACAGCTAACATTGAAGCTTATGATACAATTATAAATATACAAAAATAATTCTGTTCTCAAAGGGGGTCTGAAACTAAGCCAGTAGATTTAAGCACTAATACCAAATAATAAAGGAAATGCAATTAACAGCTTACACAAAGATGAAAAATACAGATTTGTTTCTTCAGAAAGCTCTAGGTTTTTCTGAATGTCAATAACTACTACTTAAAACCAGAAAAGTTTTCTTATTGCTCAAATTTACACACAAATTTACATGGAAATTGTACATGCATCTTTACATGCAAATACTATCTGTGCCAAAAGACCCATTTCATTCTTCGGTTTTACTTCTGAAACATTAGGTTAGTAACCAGACAAACTGTAGACAAAATGACATCCCATCCTCACATGCCAGTCTTAGAAATGCTACATGGTATTGCGATGTAATTTTGAAAGATGTAAACTCAAATTTTTTACAAGTGAAATTTGAAGGTATTTATGTACAAGTTATTAGCTAGACTATTTCTCATTTGTAATAGCTCCCTGATAGTTTGCTAAATTTGCAAAATAGGCCCCTATATCATAAGAATGTAGGTTCTTCAGTCTAGAGCATTTTACTGGTACTTTACTTTTACTGGTTTGTCTTGTATTATGCATCCTTTTTTTAAAAATTTAACTCCTTTCCCAGCATGAAAATTGCAGTTATGTGCCTGTCTACAACCAGCACAATCTAAGCAGGTCTATACTTCATTTAAATCTTACTTTGCTTGAACTAGAATTTAATTAAAATGCAGTATTTCTCTAGGTACTCATAACACATAAGAATATGTGAAGTGTTCTCACAGCCCACGTAGGACACTTGCAGTATCTTTTTTCACGCAAAATTCAGAATCTGTTGTGGTCTCTTAGTGAAGTCTAGAGTTAGTGAGCCAGAGGAAGAGAAAGCACCTAGGAGACTCACAGCAGTCATGTTCAGTAGTTCAGGCAAAGTGCAGGCCCCAGTTCCACAAATCCAAATGGTCTTAGATGTAAAAAGATGCTCAGGTCAGCCATAAAGATGAGAAGGCTCTTTTTTCAAAAAAGTGTATTTGAACACTACTCCTGCAAGTCAGTTAAGCAGGTCCATCTGTCCTCACTTCTTTGAATGGAGTCCCTCTATTCTGCCTTGTCCTTCAGTCACCTAAATTCTCTAGATTGTGTCTAAACTGTACAACAGTTTAGAATAATCTGGAAGACAACATAGTTTCAGTTCTATTCCTTCAGGCATCTAGACTGCTCACAGAGTGGTGGGACTCCCATGCATGGGGAAACCAGAGTGCAAACAAAGGGCACAACTCAGAGATTTGGGTCTTGTCTTGCTATAAACTCAAGACACAAATACGCTCCAGACACTTCTCAGCCTGGGAAATGAGAATTGCAAAGCATTCCTGATTCCCATGATAGAGACAAAGCTGAAGTGTAATCCTGTTCTGAAGAGTGAGGTAATATGAAACACTTAAAATTTTGCTTTGGTAACTACATCATCTTCTACACACCCTAAATTAAGACAGTAAAGGGCAGAATTACCTGGATCCTTTTCTCACAAACTCAAATGATCAAAAGATGTCATACAAAATATAAGAAACAGAAATGGAAAAAACCTGAGGAAGATTGGAAAGGGATGATGGTTTTGGTAATGAATATTTGAAATTCAATATTAGACACTATTCCTTCTTTTGGAGTATAAGACTTCTGCAGAAAAAAAACTTCTAAAACATAAAATGGGTACCTTAGAGAACTTAAAAAAAGTATGAAACAAACTATCTAAATAGAGGTTATTAGTGGTTAGTTTATTGTGCAATTTACATCTTTCAGGCTCTGTAAGTGTATAAAACTTTGGTTTTTTTGAAGGAGTGGAAGATAAACCAAAAACAAAACCAACTTTAGCCTGACTAAATCACTGTTTATTGTCTTGTCAGCTTTGTCAGGTCAGTGGCAAAAGCCTCCAATCTTACTACAAATGGAATTTAGATCTTAAAATTATGACACTGAACTATCGGTTATAGCAGCAGACTCCCAGTATTTGAATTCATTCAGGACTATGCTGGCACAGCCACCAGAGCAAGTGAGACCCCTCAGACTGCTCTGACAGGCTGGTAACACAGCACCTGCTCTGCAAAGGCACACCATTTGGTCTTGTCTACACTGGATAATGAGAGACATTAAAAACTGTGTGGTTGTCCCTCCCAGGCAACGAACTAGCACGGGCAAAATAAAATCCCTGGTCTCACATCTGCATTCCCTGTGCTAAGTGTTCTGGGGAATAGAGAGCTGGGAATGGTCCATAACAGTGTAACTGGGTCTATATCCTTGTAGGCTTCTGGTAGAGATGGAACTATAAGAGTGAGTACCCAAATTTGAATAAATCCAAGACACTACCTAGTTCATATTTCATTTACGGGCAGAAGACATCAATGAAACTAAAATTAAATGTAGTAAGGTCTTAGAAGTACGTGGAAAAGTAGTAACATATTTCCTCAAAATTATCAAAGCAATCTAGAGGCATGAACTTGACTAAAACTTCAAAGTAAGCAAGAAACCTAAATCTCCATGTTAACATTTCAGTGCTTTGAACTAAGCTTATTTCTACAGCATTTGAAAGAGTAAAGAACATCAAACATAAATACAAACTAGACAATAGAAATGATTGCTAATAACATAAGCCTTTCTCCACAAATATTTGATAATTAAAATGGTCTAGTTTTTTCTAGTCACATTAAAATGTGCCAAGCTTGTAAAATATATCCAAGTGATGTAAGAGAATATGGACCTGGTAAATAGTGGGAGACAATGCAGACAATTCTGCAGGTGTCTGCAATCTGTACTTGGCCTCTTAAAGCAAGGCAGAAATTCCAAAATGAGAAGAAATATAAAAACTGCCCCCTTAGCTCTCCATAGCCTACCTGATCACATATTTGCCTAGTAAGCCATATCTTCAGTAATACACTTAGCTGGAAAAACATAAACATCTGGAGTTTTTAATTCCAATAAATATTTTTAAACCTCAGTTCTAAATAATTATACCCAAAAAGTAAAGCAACACACTGAAATTGAACATATGTGAACTTTCTAATTTTGAGCTAGCAGTTCTAAGCAACACACACACATGCAGCAAAAAAGAAAAGAAATTTCTCAAGCACCCACAATTCATAAGCAACATCATAATCAACTTGCCTTTTCGCCCATTAACAGGTGGGGTTTGATGTTTTTCCTCACAGTCTTTACAACATTAAAAACAGACAATGATGATTAACAATTGGAACAGCTGCTACAAAGAACAGTGTAACTACAAGCACACACAAACCTGTTGCAAGCTACCTGAGCACAACTCCATGCACTAATCTTGAGATACCACAGAACACAGAGTGAAGAGCACACAGTACACGCAACATTGAACACCACAGAGACAGAATTATAACAGAAGCAACAAAAAGTACACTGTACTATAACAAAAAATGGGAAAGCAAAGAACTTAAAGGACACTTTGGATGCCTAAGTGAGAACTAAAATTTGGAAAAAAAAGTAAACCTGATTTCCACCACTGAAATCATGAAATTACTCTAGTATGCAGAGATTTGAACAAGAGTCTCATCACAGTAATTATTACTGACTTTTTTCATAGATGAAAATAGTAATCCATGTTTTCATCTCTTAAATAACAATGGGAAGAGGGTTCAGGGCACAGGATTCAGACTTTTAGAGTTTTAAGCATTTAGCATTTTAGGCATACATTTCTATGCTAGTAATTTTTCCTACAACCTAGTACTAAAGGTGTTTCTTGATCAACTCATCATTTCTTTTTTGCACCACGCTTCCACCACTTTTGGCAATTATTAACTATTAATTAATTATAGACAACAGAATGTAACCTGTTAACAAGGCATGTAAATGCAAAGGTATGCATTTATGATTCTTCCTTTGAAAAAGAAACTGAAGAAAAGGTAAATTGTATCTTAATATCTCTGCATATCTTTGAACCTGTACTGATGTTTCCTGAAATTAGAAGTTAAATTTATGTTTTAATCACAAGGTATTTGAGTTGAAAAAAGTATTTGAAACTGTTTGATTTGATCATGATCATTGGTTGCCATCACACCACCAACTGAACATCCAAGCAGGATGGAGGACATAATAAAAAATGGTCGAAGTATTTTCACATAGTGCAATCGCCTACTATTTTTGTCCAGCATCAGTCTGCATATGTAAACTAAGGGGAAAAAAATGTCATGATTCAAAAAAATTTACTTTCTGCTTTTAAAAATTATTAATGCAAAGTAGACTTTACCACATCCAAGAAGTACCCACTCAGATCTGCTAGGTCTGTTACTTGAGCATAGAGACAGAATATTTTCATAAATAAGAAGAATGAGTAAAATAGTTGGGTACATTTTTCAAGTTGAATCATTTTAACCATTCACAACTGACAAAGAAACTATTCTAAAATGAATTTGTTTGTATTGCTCTTCCATAAAATGATATAAATATTCTCTGGATTTTTTTATTCTCAATTTATTTACAAGTTGGCTGGTAATGCTGGCCTATATACTCAGGGGAAAACATATCTAAGGGAGATAGGTGCTTGTGGTCAGACAGACCTGCCTCGACCTCTGCCTCCTGAACTCCAGTGTGCTTGCTTTCTTCATCTCCTGCTGCATTAGATAAGCAAAGGATGAGAGAGGAGAAAAAAAACAGGACAAAAACATGCATGCTTTGTTATAAGCTGCTCAAATAAAAAGATAAACACCAAACAAAAGACATCCACAATAACATACAAACCCTCAGTCTGTGGCAGAAATTATTTTTTTAGTGAATTTATGATCAAATCAGTTGTTATGCTATTTTTCATTTATATCTCTAGCTAATTCCAATGAGATCTTTCTGCAAGTAATGATGCTCATATGCAGCCCTTAAAATTCTTTGTTTCCAATTTCTTACTAAATTTTTAACACTGGAAAGCAGACAATTAGTATCAAAGCAGAGAAAACAGACAGATATTGGTAGATAATTAGTTTAAATCTTCTGCCTGGCTTTGCTTTAGTTTTTCTGGGAATAAAGCCCAAGTCTCCATTCTCAAACAGCATATTTAAAATTGTATATAAATCATAAACTAGTGGACATACTTGGTACCTTAAGAAGAGCAGAAGAAACAAAGCAAATGCTTTTTCAGCCTGAAAATAAAAATCCTCAATTTGCCAGATACCATGCTTTTTACCTGGATGCCAGACTAGTTCAAATGCAAAAAGAAAGACACTTTCCACTAGTATCTACAGTTGCCTAGAGCATATTCAAGTACTAGAGAACACTGAAATAGTTGGGAACAACAGTGAAAGTGCCACTAATAAGAAACACAGATATATTTTTAATGTCATTAATAAAGAACCACAACTTTCTTCTGTGACAAAGCTCATGAGGGTAACATAATATTATAGAGTTTCAAACTGAATTACTGATATACTATATGCCTGCTTTAATTTAAATGTCATTTATTAAACAGCTTTGATGTGATACAATATAGTGTAGTTTTTCAAGGCTCAGATGTTGATTGTTTATAGATTTTTCATGTTCTCTGTTTCCAGAATTCTTTCTAGTTCTCTCATTACTTGTGTAAGTTTATGTTCAATTAAATAGCTCATTGAACTACTTGACTTTAGGTTTAGCTAGCATGTATAATAATTTTTAAACTACTGATTCCAGGAGGTTATTGTTAATGGAGAAATTCAGGCTATAATCAATGCAGTGCAATGCAAACTAATCTGTGCTTAGATTTCTGCTCTACTGCTCCATGATAAAACTGGGACATTTGAATTCCAATTGAAATCATGACACTGAAAATTTCAATTAAAATATTCAGGAGGGATAGCATCTACACAGTCAACTTTCTCTCATAGAAACAAACGTATAGAATACAAACCTAAGACTTTAAAAAACATTCTCAGTAGAATTGAATTAAAATGTTCTTGGTATGTAGGCACCCTGAAAGGTAAATGAACAATGGCTGCCATAAGCACAGCTGGATGACTTCTCAGTCATTTTCCTTTTATGCCCTTTGTAGTCTCAGGCCTATATAGTAAGATCTTCAAATTTCATAAAGCTGTTTAATTTCTCCTTTTGCCAATCCAAGAGAAAATTATAAACTATGACTTCCCTTGAAAGGTCATATCCTCTTAAGTAAGCATTTTAAACTCTCGGTTATAGGTAAAGCTTGTTCAAGTATTTCTGTGGAAACTGTACCAATGCAAATTAAATATTTTAATATTCTTCAAGGTCTGAGGATTCCTCTGCCTCTCAGGAAAGTGAACTAAGCATCCACAATTGAAACCCAAAGGCGTATTTTTGCAAAATCGTAGTTGAAATCAAAACCCCAAAGTAGACTCAGAAAGTATCCTAAGGAAGCCTTGTTACTGGTCTTAACTAACCTATTCTCCTTACTTTGCTGTCAAGCACTCAAAACGCAAGTTACACTGTGAAAGTATGAAAGTTCCTAGTACAGCCAGTACCACAGAATTATCCACACCAAAAAAAGGGGATGGTGCAAAGCTCTGTATTTCCATCTTTTAGACTGTTATGTTTGCCTAGGTCAGCAAGTTCATAGCCAAGCTGAAGGTACTCTAAGTTCCTATCCTATATTTTATACATATGATCAACCATAAAACAAAATACCCATATGGCATATATTTTACAAAACCTGCAAAATCATAGCTGACAGAGTGTGACAGTATCATGACCTATGTTAATACTGCTTTGCAAGTGCATTATAATAATTTTTCTGTATCTCCCACCAAAATAGGGTAGGGCTATGTAAAACACACAATAAAATTCCTTTTCATTTTGCAAAATGAATTCTCATGAAAAGAAATCATGTTCTAAATCAGAGAAAACTCCTCAAAATGAACAGTGTACACTTTTGTCAGTAGTGTCTGTGCTTTCCTGACCATCAGAGTGTCTCTGTCTTCCATTCCAGACTGCATGAGTGGAGACAGTGCACTGCCACTATGCATCTGTCATTTTTAGAGATTTAAATATGTATCGGAGAGATATGAACACTGGCTAATGGTTTCCAGCTATCCCTGATTAAACCTAATCAAGTATTCCTGTTAATTCTATTAATATCTAATTTTATTCTGGAATAAAGATTACTTGCACCTGAAGTTAAGAGAGGACAGTTAATCAGGATTAATGTCAGGCTTTAACAGGTTCTGAAAGAACTTTCCCAAGACACAAGATTATTATGAGATCATATAATTAAAGTCTTTATCATAGAGCATAAATAGAAAGGCAAATCCTTACTGAGCTCTACTGTTTGCTGAATTTCTGAGCATTTCATTTCCAAATTTTAAGGTTTTATTACATCTGTTTGGCCTAGAATAATATTCTTGGTTTTATGATTGGGTGAATGGTTGGGGGATGTTTTTGTGGAAAGAAGAAAGAAAGGGCTACATTTATTTTTAAAAGGAAAATTAAAAATATGTAATAGGAAAAAATACTTTCTGATTAGTAATTAGCAATGAATTGAAAGGGTGAATACTGAATACTTTAACTTTATAATGTTCCATTTTAATTAGGAACAAGTGGTCAGTGATTCCATCCTTCTGCCAGGGCAAGTAAGAACAAAGAAATACATTACAGACACACAGAAATGAAGCAATCGTGTTAACCCTTAAGAACTATAAATACTGCACTTCTTGTCAGTAGCACAAAGACAGAACACTTAAGAGTACATCAACATTTCAGCACTAAAACCAAATTCCACTTAACAATACTTTCAACAAATGTTCATTTAAACAAGATATTTCTATCTCTAATACAATTTAAAAATATACAAGCAAAAGTTAAGCTGAAAAAAAGTATTCAGGCATTTCAGTAGTGAAAACTTCTTAGGTTCTTTTCAGAACTATTTTCTAACCACATAACATGAAAATACACTAAACTAATAAAATATAAAGCAAAACCCAATCTGTCTAGATGCTAAGGTATAGCCTGGGTAGACAAGCTAATGACATGCATTTCAGAAATACTCATTCTTCTTTACAGGCAAATCTGATCCTACAATAAACACAGCAGCGGCAACCTAGGGAATTAGCAAAAATATCCTGACCATAAAAGGCTGTAAATGCAACATAACTAATGCTATTGTATGTTCTTCTGAGCATGTGGGACACTGTTAAAAATATGTTTGGGTCAGTACACCACAGATAGGAGTGGTCCTTCATAGCTACTCCCAGGTAGCTTTCATGACAGCAAACATTTTGGGCTATTTTAAAATAAAGTACTCAAGAGGCATCTTCATGTCCTGGAGCAAAAACTGCCAGCCACATAATACAGTTCATAGAACTAAATCTAACCCAAACCAATGCTTTTTCAATTCTGATCCTAATGTGGAAAGCAATTACCCAAAAGGTTGGTTGGTTTTTTCCCTGGAGATTTCTTCCCTTCCATTTCTAGTCACACAGCCACAAACACACCATATTGCACATTCTAGGGAGTGCTGCCCTATAACAAAGGAATATCTGCAACAGCAAATTACTCCTTTCTACTTGAATTCTGGCATTGGTACCACATTTAAAGAAAAGGTATGCAGATACAACCTTGTAAGAAACACAGATTATTCAAATGTATGCAAACTAAATGAGCCCACTGTAGGAGTCTGCAAGAGGTAAGTTTCATTCTTTTGTTTTCTCTTTTACAAAGCTGAGATGACTTCCAATCCATCTTTGCCTATAAGCTACCTTTTACTAAAACTATAAGGTACCTTTTACTAACCCTTTTCATCAGTTTGATTCCAAATTAATGTAGTCAACAGTAAGATCCTTGATTTCAAAATACAGAAAGTTTAACCTTCACAGCACGTTTCCATGCAATATAAGAAATTGCTCTCTCATTTGAGTCAAGTATGTGTTCTGCAAGAGTAAAAAGGACTATTCTGTGACAACATTTTTTTGGTATAGTCATACAGCCTTCCCAACAACACACAAAAGTTTTGATTATCACTGGGGCTTAAAAAAAAAAAAAAGCATTGAAACCTACTCAAATATCTACAAAACTTTCAGGTTTACTTGGTGCTATATTTGTTAAATACTAACATAAACTCCTTCTATGATAGTCACTGTTTTTTCCAATTCTATGAAATTTCAGTCTTTGTAACTGGTACTTCATTTGCCTAAAATAACTTACTGTAAAATTCAATTCTCCACAGTAAAAAGACTGCTATTAATCTTAATTATATTCTGTCACTGAACAAAGTAAGGTAATCTGCTGTTCTTGCAGAGCATTTCCCTTTATAAAGAAAATTATTACTCCCTTTAAAGAAAATTATTAGAAAATCCTAAAGAAGGACAGGAAAAGTCTCAAAGAGCTCTATTGGTATTAGAAAATGAACTCTTAACTCATGATAGAAAATTACATAGAATGCTCTATGAAAACTGTATCTATGGATTATGTTTACCATCTTTATATGTGTAAATTCAATATGAAACATCTCCAGTTACTGTATCTTAAGTCACTTATGAGGTTTATGTTTGTATATTAGAACATCAAAATCTGTGGATCTGGTAATTTTCCATAACCCAGGTTTTCCAAAAGACTACTTTTTTCAAAAGACAAAGTAAAAGAAACATATTACTCAGTTTTCAAGCAAAATGAGAGGTCCTCAAGTCCCAGCAGTACTTACCAGAGGAACCAATTCTAGCATTCCTATAAAAGTAATTATTTTATTTCATCTAATAAATTTCTCTCTATAAAACTTATGATGTAAATAATAAATAAGACTGTTACCCTCTCTAACCAAACACAATAAAAATATATAGTACTTCACAATTGCTGCTCTGAGGAGCTCACAGTCTAAATAGATACACTAAGCAAAGAGCAGGGAAGAGTGGTAAAACATGAAAGCACATACAGCAATGACAGCAAACATCATGTGATTAGATGTGATTATTTCCTGGAATATCTATACTGTATTTCATATAAGCAATTCACAACACACAAGATGACAAAGAAATTAATATAATTGAGTGATGATCCAAGAAAACGAGAGTTTTCCTTCCATGAAGTTTTGTTTCCAAAATGGAAATAAATACTGCAAACACTGGAAATACTAAATTAAAAAGTCTGAAGAGACAAACATAGTAATACCACATAAAGACCCTCAGTGGTATAACCAAGGACTGCAATTGATATCTGGTGGCTTGCTATTAAGTAAGTGAAATGGTTTTAATATTATAAAATATAAGGGGATTTTATTTGAAGCAAAAATATTTTAACTTTTTGAAAGGCTATCTCAATTCAATAATTTGAAAATTACCGACTAATTCAGCAAATGTATCACACTATAAAATATTTGCAATAAAAATATTATTCTGATTAAATGTATGGCTATCTAAAACATGCCAAATAGCCTTCAATGCTTATACTTAAACCTGTGTCTGAATATCTCCTAATCCTGGAAATTTACATACATAACTGCTGAAATGCTCTAATTCGCCATAGGGTAAATTCTAGATCTTTAAAAATGAGTACATGTCTAGGTACTTTACTAATGGCAATCATATTTAGACAGTATTATTTATATTGTGTTTTTTTTAATATAGAATCCTGTAAAATTTATGAACTATAGGTCTAAAAATAAAGACTAAATCATTATGACAATAATCCTGACTATGTGCAATCAAGTAACATCAATTGCAGTTGGGTTTGTTTTTCCCTATACAGCCTCTAAAAAATAGGCTTTTTGGTGAAAAACAAGCCCTTCTTTATGTACAGACCTTCATAAGATTCTATCTCCTTGTCTCCATTGTCTATGGAAAGTCACAAAACAAAACAAACAAAAACAGAAAAAAAAAAAAGGAACCAAAGCACAGGGGTTAAAAACAACAGAAGTTTTTAAAAAGATACAATATACATGTTAACAAGGATTTTAAAAAAAAAAAAGGAGTGCAAATGGCCATTTAGACTGATTTTGTGCAGCACATCTAGTTACTAGAAGGGTGAAAATGTCTTTGCTGTCAAAAATGCATTTATATACCTCTGTTTCTAAACATTTCAGAAAATATCTCCATCAACCAGTGCATTTAATAGGCATTAAAAAAAATCACAATTACAGTACCAGTAAAACATGAATCATTAAATATCTGACATTTCTCATTTTAAAGATTATTACCTGTCTTCTTGCTCTTCCTGTTTCAAGATGCGGAGATTTTATATTAGCAATCTGTAATACACTCCACGTGAGCCCACAAGTGATCAGCTAGGTTCTTGACTCCCAAAAGAGCCACAATTCTGCCACTAGACAACATACTAAAGATCATTTCCTGTGCCTGTTGAAGTCAATGACCAAACACCTACTGAGTTCAAAAGGAACAGGATCATGCTAATAGTCCACCTTGTTCCTTGTGCATTGTACTGCTGGTTATTCACATCAGCCAAGAGTATTGAAGATATTAAAACATAATAGAAGAAAACAAAGCATAAAATGCAATATCATTACCAAATCCCAACTCTGTACACAAAACCTCAGAGATTTCAACTGTAATGCCAAAAAATAACAATAATCAACCTTTGTGAGCAATTTGGTAATATCATTAGGGAGAAAACCATCCACTTACTTCTCTCCAACGTTCCCTTTGGTGGGAGCTGTGGTAACTGCCTGCCCCTTCGCCCTACTACTGGAGTACTTGATGGACTTGTCTGGACAGACCCAGTTCGAGGATGTGACCTAAGAGACACATATCAAAAAAAACCACAGCCATTAAATGACAAAGTCATTCTTAAATATAATCAAGAACTGATAACATTACTAAGTAGACTTTACAACACTTGGGACCCTTGCAGACCCAGAGGGAAACTATTATCTCTCTTCAGAAATAGACCTGATTAAAAAGAGAATTCTCCCCATTAACAGGAAGCCAAATTAAGGCTGAGGATCCTTCCATAAGCTGCTTCCATAAGATGCTTTTTCACACAGTTAACTCAGAAAACCTGCCGTGTGCATATTCATGTGCATATGGATATAATAGCCACATACACATAAATTTATTCACAAGTCAAATTCAATTATCTTTGCTCAGCTTGTATTTTCTTAAATTACCTTGGAGTTGCAGTGAGATTACACGAATTTTTCTAAACAGAGTAATGAACTGAGGAAAGACAATGATATTTGACTCAATTCTCACTGGGGATTTGATGATACTAACTCTAACTTTCAGAAAACAAAAGAATGTATTCTGCAGTTCTAAAATAAAGAGTTGCATTCCTGAACATGATCTAGACCAAAATGTGCTCATCTTTTTATTGTATTATGTTTGTTTAAGCTAAGAATAATATATAGAAATCTTCAAAATATCAACCAGGGGTACTCAAACAGGAACAGTACAGACTATGGCACAGTAAAATGTAGTCAGAAAAAATGGTGGTTAAAATGATAAGTAATAGACAAAGTTAGTACAGTGCATCTAAAGAAACTTTTTTTTTAATAAAAAATAGTTTCATTTGATGTTATGATGGTTGTTCCATAAGCCATGTCTGATGAACACAAATAATTTCTCATTCTGTAAGAGAAGAATATGATAGTTATGAGGTGCTTTATGTGGAAACCATCCAGGATTCCTGACAAATGAGAAATCATAAACAAATGTAGTTAAATACTGTTAGCAAGCAATTTGCAATGGCAGCCACACCATTATATCCAGAGTAGAATATAAATAGTGTGTTCACACTGAAAGGGTTAGTATCTATTGCTGCTAGTGATCAGCTAAGGATGAGGCGATACCAATTAGCTACTGGGAAAATAAAATGGTGATCTGGTGGGGCAGAAGGGGTTTAGTCCGATTGATTTGTCTGTTTCACCTCGGTAAGGCAGGTGAAGGAGGGGCAGATCTTCCAGTCATTAATGAAGGCATCGACCTGATGAGGTTTGAGTCAGGACGCTCTGTGGATCGGGAGCGGGAGTTGGTCCGCTCTAGCACAGGACGTTGCTCTGTTGATCGGGATCTTTGATATGGCTGTCTATCTGCTGCTTCACAATTCCTGTAATGTTAGTCAAAAAGCAGCTCAGTTGAACTTTGACTTTTCTATCAGTTATAAAATATGCTGCATGATACTGGTTTGGAGCAAATCATTTTATTATTGACATTTTTAGGGGGAATAAATTTTCTGAGATAACTTCTTGATAATGCACAAGTTTTTTTACACGTATCATTTGACTTGCTCCATACTCCTGATAAATGGGCTGAAATGTTTCCAATGTCTCAGTAATGACTATCCATGCAATAGTCTGTTTCCTGACAATCTCTAGGTTAAAATATTGTTATTTTGTCAATTAATATATCAACTTGAGGATAAAAGAGTAGCTGACATAATCTTAAGTCTCAATAAAGGTAAGAACTCATTAATTGTGCAGTTTAATTATGCAATATTCCTCATATTGATAGATTTTTACAGATTTTTTACAGATTGCATTCTCTCTAATGGTAGCACACTTGTTTGTAGGAAAGTCCACAATCTAGATCTAATAATTACCATGTAGCATTGTCAAATGTTATTAGACTTGGGGATGTTTGGTATATATAGGCTAGGCTACAGTGATAGTTTCATATGTGGTGCTCAGACTGTAATCAGATGAAAATCTACATCATTAGTACTTACAAAGGTTCCAACAACTAGAAAAAAACTGGTTTGTAATTAAAATATTCTTTTAATCCACAGTCTATGGAACTGTACCAAAACAGCAGTGGAAAAAGTTCTTGTTAGAGATGCTATGGGAAGAAATTAGACTGAGTAAAAGAGAATTTCTTGATCAAGTAGTGATATTTTCTACTATCTTAGGCAGTTAATCAGGCCATTACTTTCAGAAATTAATCAAGCTCCACCTTTTTTCCCAATGTAATTGGTCTGTTTTCAAGGAGTAATATTTGCTAGCAATATCCTCAAATACATTAAATCAAGGCAATTTAAAGAGTAGAATCCATACCCTAATGGAGCTATTTATTAAAATCACACTCCTCCTAGCTCTCCTTGAGTAACTGAACAGATACAGAATACAAATGGGGAATGTGTACCCTTCAGGACTTTTCCTTGAGCGAAATCATGCATTTTACAATGAAGTCAGTTAATACAATGAGTGGCTTGATGGTGATTAAGTGTAACAAGAAGTCAAATTTTAATTAGTGTCAAAAAGGAGAGAGACATACCACAGCCTTATCATGAAGACTTTAATGTTAGTAACAGCATTTTATTTCTAAAAGCATTGAAAAAGATTAGAGTGGCTGACTTTACTGAATGCATTTATAAAACATTCATTAAAAGCAGTCTTTTCAGGCCTTCCAGGAGGTCATAACTGGACTCCTACAGCATACAAAGGAATTGCTACAGACAGATTCCATGTAGAATAATACTAGACATCATGAACCTACATCTATAAGCTCCTAACAAGCAAACACACCACAGTGAGACACATAAATGGTAATTATAAGCTGAGGCACTAAAGATTGTAGCAAAAGTACAATGAGCCTGGCATGAAACCACAGGAAGATTACCTCACTTGTTCTTCTATCAGTTCTGTTTCTGAATAGGAAGGTTCATCAGCAAAAACATCCACTGTCTCGCTTCTTTCATGACAGACAGAGAAACACAGCCTTAGCTTTGACAGGAATGTTTAGTTTAAGTAAATGTTTGAGGTTTTGGTGTTATGGAAGGTGAGAAAAGTGTCACCCATCAGCATGATGGCAAGAAATGACCATAGAATACATTTTTTGACTATCGGAATAAATTCCAAGAAAAAATATTCCTAAATTCAACAAAATTAGAAAAAACAAATCCAGTTCTTGAAAAACCCACCCTTATCTTGTTTATCCACATATGTAAGAATATTAATGAGCCCAGAGAAACTTTTTTGGGTCTGCCAGGATTTCTGCTGACATGAGTGGAGGACCACTGGAGCACTCAACAGCAGACACTGAGCAATATGATAAGAGCATCACTCCATACTCTATTTCTCTCTCCTTCCAACAGCCAGTAGGACACACAGAGGAACAGGCAAGTAGCAGCCACATGCTTCTCATAAAGACTTATGAGAAGGTAAGGCTCCCATTTGTTACTCTTAAGGCCTCGTTCTCTGTAGCTCTATAGGTATAAAAAGTAGTTTTTAGGATATTAGAGGTCTGACCTATTGACTGATTAGAGGGAAGGAGGCATTTTTACCATTGGGATCAATACTAATGGCTTAGTGGGCAGGTTTTGTGTTCTGCAGAACATCATGGAGCAACTGTAGCTAACCACTATGCTAACAGAAAAAGGCCTCAAAAATGTCATACTCAGCAGCTAATATAAAGTTTGCTACAATCTCCAGTTGGCATGTACCTCAAGTGGAAAAACAACCAGGAGTTCCCCGAAGTGAAGGAGAGGGTGGATTTTGACAGCAAACCTTTGATGCTATGGCAATGCTGTTTTGTAGACTGAAGGATGTGAGGAGTAATTTGAGTGCTGAGGTTAAACTGGCCCCAGGCTGCAACCCTCCCAATAACCACTACAGCAAATGGAGGGCTATGTCAACGGGACAGCTTGAAAAATTCACCTTGTGGTTTTACATCATATACATAAAGAGCAATTCAAAGAATAGTTTTACTCTCTGGTCTTCATCCTCACTTCTTCTTTTATCCTTTTAACAGTAAACACATGTACTACATGATCCCAGTCTTCAGCAACTGTCTGTTTTATAGGAAAACTATCATTCTGATAACCTGCTTGTGCAGTGACACTCTTTCCTTACCACTGTATGCAATTATCCATGAATATCAAAATCCAGCCGTAACTATGGGAGGAAGTTAAATTAAAAATGGAAGTTTCTAACTTTTTAGATATCATTCTTACAGACTTCTGCTTACAAATTATCTAGATGAAACTTTCTTCTTTTTTCAATTCAAATTGTATCATATAAATTACTGATTTTTAAAGAGGGAAATATGGTAGTCTTAGTTAAACTATTCACCATCCATATAATATTTAAATGTACACTAGCACTATTTACCTTTGTTAACAGATTTTCATTATGAGAATACAGTTAATGAAAGATTAAGTAATCACTTCCTCCATCTAGTAATGCCTATTTTAACACCCTTCTACTTTTGCTAGGGAAGACAGGCATGGTAGATGGCTAATTTCCTTGCGAAAGCCTGCATGCCTTGTAAGCATAACTCTCCCTCATTCTGAAGAAAAGGTACAGAAGTGTTTGCTTCTAAACCACATAAGCCAATCACTGTGAGACTCTTTGAGCTCTCTGTAAGTCACTACACAGAAAGCCCTGTGAGTATTCACAGTCTAACTTCTTATTCCAAACCTATCCAGCATTAGAAAGAGAATCTAATATCATTTAGGTACCACTGTAAACTCTAGTTGCTGTAGTACCTAACCAAAGGTGCTACCAAATGTTCATTTATATACTGGTTTATCTGCATTTACATATACATACTACAAATTTCAAATGTAAACTTTTTCCCCAATGCAGTGAATAAGATTTTCTGATTTTTAATTTTTCAGATTTGTTACTTTTCCTAACAAATAAAAAGAATTTTTAACAAATTGTTTTAGTCATCAATCTAAACTTATGAGTAGAGAAAGCTTTATAAAAGATTAACATTTTCCAACAATAAGCAATTGTAACAGCTTACATAACAAATAGAACTGATTCTTTTCCCAAAATGACTGAAAACTATTAATTGAAAACCCCTTGTTACATTCTTTTACTCTGTACAAATGATGAGATCATGCCAATCATCATTTTAGCAATAAGTTTTTCTTGTAACAAAAAACTGAAGAAATAAAAATAAAATTTTTGTAGGACTACAGTACACTACAATTAAGCTCCTAGTGCATGGTTTTCATCTAGAAACACTGAACAGAACAAGAAAAATACAACAAAACACTTTCTAAGTATCATAATTTCAAACTCCAGCTAATATACAATGGCAATACCTGTCAGTGTCAGATGGTTGCTGGATTTCAATCCTTGGACATATTATTCTTCTACTAGCTATAGAAACTTTGCTGTTTAGTCACAGACACAAGATCCTCTGTTAGCATAACACAGATAAGCATGTCTACAAACAAATAAGATTTCTAGTTCCAAAAACCTTAAATTTGAGTCATAAATATTGCAATGAAAAATGGGAAGGAGCAGTACAGAAATCTGGTGACAGGATATCTCAGCAAATATCTCATCCATAAAGGAAAACTCATCTATACCCATAAAGGAACTTAATAAAAAAATATAAAATAAGTGCTGCTGTAGTTTTTAAAAGATAGGAATGTAAATCTTTTAGGAATTATGGTTGAAAAAAAAAAAGAAAAGTAAGATATTTTGATTGCTGTAATATTCCATAATGTTTTTATGTGCTGTATATAGAATGCTGTAATAGTCTATAATGTGTATATATATGTGTGTGTGTATATATATACACACACACACATATATATGTATATATACACATGCATCCATACACTGATATGATCTAGTCATATGCATATTACTCTGTGGTACATGTGGTAACTCCCAGTATATCTCCATGTTAGAGACAGGCATGATGAAACTGTGACATGCCAGAATCTGAACTATTCTACTAACTCAGCTAAGCAGACAAAGCAGGGAACTCTGCTGTGAACCCAGGCATGTTGTGCTCCACACTCCTGTGTTGTGCTGCAGCTACAGAAATGCAATTGCTCACAGCTTCCTCAGGTACCTGGACACGGCACTGCAGCCACTTTGGGGGCTACGGTTGACATAGCTAACCATGCAAACATATGGCATAGTACAATGTTTTTTCTAACTCAAATTATTTCATGATTCTGTGAATGCAGTTAGAGTTTACAGTAGCTATTACAATCAAATATCAATAAGACCAATAAGTAATGTAAATCCTGGAAAAATTAAGACTGAAATGATGGGCATTTCATATCATTTTTATATGTAAAAAAGTCATAGAATGTTTTTACTTTATTGCTTCTGGTACATGCAATGTACCTTATCACTTACATAGCCAGTTGCCTTATAAAGTATCTTGTATTTTGCCAACTACTTGTAACTTTCAACACCTTTAACACAGTCAATTGACACATATATAAGAATCACCCTGGAGGAATCCGCTTCTCCATGTTCATGAGATGACTCACTGAAGATCATGCTAAAGCTGATTAGGATTCACAAGCTGGGAATTTAAAATTCTCAAAGATGAGAGCTGAAATCCTCTCCTCTCCTTCACCCCAGCTCAGTTTTATAACTGCATCTACTGCAGTGATTCTCTCCAGATAATAATCTAAACGTCCATTAAAGTACTGGAAATATTCCAAAATATAACACTTTAAGATTTATATTATAAATATATTCTACAGTTTTCCCATTTTGGAACATAAGATCTCACCCACTCAACTTGAATATTATACCAGAATGTATGAGCAAAACCAGGAACATGCCTGGGTTTTAATTAACATGCCTCATAACTGAAGTATAGTGGTATATAAGAAAATGCATAAAGGATCTTGAGAGGGAAGCAATGAAAAAGAAAAATTTTCTAGTAGAGCTTGAATGTTCAAATGTAGTTCAGCAGAGCACCTAGACTATAGACTAATCAAAGTAGTTGTAGGCTTAAAATTAAGCATGTACTTAAACATGCCTTTTTAAAGTGCAGTACTAAATTATGCAAAATACGAAAAGTACTTGGTTCTTGATGAATTTTGTGGGATTCTTTTCCTCAGATCTTAAATATAACTTTATTTCTATATGGCACATATATATAGAGTTGGTTTTGTTCCTTTTTCAGTGACATTTTAAACACCAATAACATGGCAGATGTTTAAATAGCAAATTACCACAACCAGAGTTGTAACTATGCAATTACTGTGTATACATACTGCAGCTATATGTTTATCTTCTTCTTAACTTTTGGCAACAGACCTGTAATTCTGACCTCTCTGACATTAAGAGCTTTGTCTCTTGATGAGACCAGGATTTCAATCAGATCATTTGAACAGGAGCAGGTATGTAAGACTTTAAGATCTTTTAAGTTTTTAAATTATGAATGAGCAAAATAGCATTCAGTTTCTGTTACAGGCATTCTCCAAATCCATTGATCTGTACATAATCTGATCCATTTCAGTCTTTATTCTACTGAAGTGTTTTCTATGCCTTATATTTTACTAAAAAGTCATAATGGTTTCATAACAAATGATTTTATCTTTTTTTTTTTCTTTTGACAAATAGTTTTGGAGCTCAGTTTAAATGGAGATAGAGAGTAGTAACTAATAAGATTCTTTTTCATGTTAAAAATATATTTTTAGATATTTATCCTTCACAAATCCCTCCTCTCTCAAGAAGAAAGAAGCCCACATTAAAATACTGTTGGAATCATTCTGGGTTTTATCAGATTTTTTAAGTTTCAATTTAACAGTCTCTTATGTTCTCTGTTAACTTTCATAAAGGAAGGAAGTAAAAAAAAAAAAAAAATTCTTGCAAAAGCAATAAGAAAATGAGGGAAAAACAGTAAAGTCAAAAAAACTAAAAGCAAGGAAAATGTGAGCTTTCTTGATCAGAAGCCAGCTACAAGGGGGAAGAACTAAGGATTTTAAGGTACACATCACTCTGCATAGGGTATGCATCCATCACAAAGCAAGATAGGTTACACAGATAGATCTGGGATTATTTCTAAAAGTAAAAAAGTATTAGGTCTCAAAGACACCTTTCCCAACACTGCAAATGTAGGTAGGTATCACCAAAAAAGCCTCTTTTCATTGAAATGGCTTTGAAAAGTGAGAACATGCTTTAAAAATAGTTCCAACACAATTACAGTAATTGCACAACTATAAGGCGCG
>VRYO01001463.1:18850081-18860341 GCA_009812075.1 Sialia sialis
AAAAAGACTAGAACATAATTGTCTTAGTTCTGAGTTAAAAAAAAAGACATCAAGAAAAAAACATTTATTAGAAACAAATTTGGTACAATTTTAAGTGAACTCTTATTATAAAGATCCAAAATACATTTTAGTTTCATCAGTAACACTACACTCTTTACTTACCCATATTTTTCAGCTGAACCATTGACTATATCATCTGCCCATGAACTTGCACCATTGTACCACCTTTACAATGCAGTTAAAATAAAGAAGTGTTATTAAAAAGTTATGTATCACTATTAGCGCTCACATTCATGTGACATAACCACTTCTCAACAAAATGGGAAGATTTCCAAATGTTTTCAAATAATTTTGTACATTTCATATTTTATTTAGGGTATGAAGAAAAGAGAAAACCAACTTTTTCAAAATCAAACACCAAGAAAATTATAGGGCTTTTTTCCTTATACAGTTATTATATTTCACCACTAGTCTTTTCAGCAGTTAAGCCATAAATTTCAGTACCATAAAGACTAATTGATCCCTTATCTTTTTGTACATAAATGTCTCCATGTTTTCAAGGGCTATTGAATTTGTGGAATAATAAAAAAGTAATTATGGACACAAAACATTAACTAAAATAACATTATAGGCACTAATATTTTAAAATATTAGTTTTAACTTGAAATACATGACCTTTCCAGTTGTAATCTTTGTTTTCTATTGGATAGAGTAGTTGGTTTCTCACAGGTATGTAAGAAACAGAAGAAAATTCACTTCAATGATCACACAATGAAAACTAATTAAATTTTATAGTGGTATTATTCTTCCAAGTAATGGAAGTTGCAGGATCACTGTAGCAAATCAGTGACCACAACACAAAACACGTACAGAAGTATTTTATCTTAAGAAAAACCATCAAGAAAGAAATAATGGGGAAAAAAAAATCTGCTTTAAAAAATCAGGGGATAAACTTCTTATGTGCCACTACTCCAGTACATTAAAACTAGATACACATCATCTACCATTTGGTTAAGGAGTTTCAACTAAATCTGTGGAGTTTTGTACTTTCAGGATCTTGCTAGGGTAAAGCCAGAGAGCTCCTATGTTGTCTCTACTCAATAATTTCCACATGGTAGTCAGTGAGAAGACAGGGATTATCAGAAAATATCAAGAGACCACTATATTATCAATTTGGACAAAAAAAAATCTTTTATATGCATTTAAAATATTAGCCATAGAGAAAGGAAACTTTTTCCATAAAGGAAAAAACTTTTTAATGGCTTGAATACATTGATCCAAGAATTTTCATTAATTTTTCCTGGGAATCACAGAATCACAGCAGTAATTGTTGCTTGTCTGCCTTTCCTCCAAACTTCTCATGCACAGAGTCTGAGGGTTTGCAGTATATTTATAAACTTAGGGACCCCACATTTCCTGGATATTATGTTGAGGGAAGACTCTATGAGGGACAATATATGTGAATGTCAATCAGTCCTTGTTTCTTCAATGTCCAAAGGGATGGTATGGGAAGTGGCTATTTTTTATGGTTTATAGCTAGATTAATGGCTGGATGAAAGCCATTTCAGTTTAATCTAATTGAGTTTTAGATTTAATCTTGCAAAAATTAGAATACTGCTGGAGAACGACAAGTACATCTTTACTCTCTCCCTGATAATCCATATCCTCAAATCTGAAACCAATCTCTCCAGTTAACCAATATTTTAAATAGGAGTTTTTGATAAAACTACTTTATTGCAGACACCATAAATACATAAATATGAGTATAATATTGCAGTGCACTTTATTTTTTTCTTAAATATGACTGTATTTTTTCATAGCAATCAAATAAAAACAAAATTTCTTGCTTAGGAAAAAATTCCTGCTTTACCTGTTCTCATAGTGTAGACAAAATTCAGACATTGACTTAACAATGGGCAGAGAAATACAAAAACATTTAATGGTAAAGAGGGAGAGGAGCATTGATTTGCTCTTTTCTTCAGATTTCCTTCTCTTTTGGCCTGTGATACACTTCATCCATAACAAAAGTTAGGAAGAATAACACTCAATACCAATTTGAAGGTATTTAGTCAGTCCTTTTTTAAGTCAATGCGAGTAACATGCTAAAAACTGAGTACCATCTTAGGTTACTCAAGTTATGGAAAGAATTAAATTGAGGACTCTAAATTGCCCTAGAATCACTTCTAGTGACAGAAAGAGTTAGCCATTAGAATTATGGTGCAGTTAAGCAGAGAAAAAACCTTCAGTTGTACCTAAGCTCCTCTGTACTATTCAGTTTTCCTCCCACATCTAATGAATAAAAAATTTTTCAACTTAAGAATTATGCTTAAGAAAATTCAAAGTCAAATTAATGGAGGGCTAAAAACAAAATGAGGTACTTAAAACTATGGAGATTAGTTGTTCTCTGTTTAGAAAAATATGGCATAAAGTGCACTGCAAATTTAAATGTCATTAGTGTATGCCAATTAGAATTTTAGACTACGCTTCATAAAAATTTATCACTCAACTCTATCTATTTTTACTATATAAATTAAAATACCTTTCAGGAGTATAGGCTGTGTCATCATAATATGAATTAGGCACTCTTCTCTCCTGCCTAGTCCTCCTGAATATGGAATAAATAGCACAGATAGTTCAGACATTTTAGAGGTTGCTTTTTTCATTATGCATTCCCTTACTGCATTATTAAGATGTGATGAAGATAGAGGACATTTCTTCAAATCAGCTGTATACTCTGAACATATGTTTTCTAATATATATATATATATATATATATATATATATAGCTTTAAACTTCTGCTTTCAAATTCTATTCAGAAATAATTAACAACTTATTAAGAACACTTGATCAATGCACACCTATTTCATAGAAGTAAAAAGCTACATTGACAGAAAACTAGTTGAACAACTGAGAATGTTCACCAAAAGTAGGAATTGGATGTTAGAAGATGTCTGCTGGGTAAAAAAAAAGTCAGGAAAGAAAATGGAAGCAAAATCTAATTTCCTTAAGTGAAACAACAGAAGTTCTACCTGAAAGAAACCTCACATGCTGTACAAAACATGCACAAACCAGTTCTTATGGACTTACAAACACTAAACTCAAAGGCTAAGTGAAAAACTAAATTGCACAGTGTGGTGTTCTTGCTGATTAAGCTGAGGAAGCTAAGTTGAGAAAGAATTTCATACAGTGACATTGTCACCATAATTTTATTTGGAATGAACTGCTAATTTTTTGGTTTTTTAAATACAAAGACAAGGCTAAGAATAAGAACCTTGAGAACATTACTTTGAGATCATGTGTGTGTCAGACAATTTAAAATGTGTTACTTTCAAATTATGAATTAGCTCATATAAGTCTGTAGGATTCTCAACTGGGGGATATAAAATATAAGTGTAAATAAAGCTCATCATGTCTTGTGCGCATTCAGCGTGAGTAGCTCAGCAGTGTGAACTGGTACCAGCTGGTGCTGCTGGGCTGACTGTAACCTAAGGGAGCTTGGGGTGCAGCCCTGAGCAGCAGGACGTTCTTGAGAAGACCCCAGGTCCTAAGCACTCTGAAGCCACTGAAATGCACAGGTGCTTCTTGCCTTTCTTAGGCAGATTCTGGAGTAAATATCTTGTCAATGCTGCTGTTCCTTTTGGGAGGGAAAGAGTTGGACTTCTTCAAAAGAGGGGGAGCCATCATAAAAACAAAATTATGAACACCATATCCTAAGAATGAATGACCTCAGAAATTAAGGTTTTTGATATTGTAAATGTGTCCTAGAACTAAAGAACTGCAGTCTGTCATACCAGATAAATAGTAACTGACACAAACTTCAGCAGAGAAAAGATGTAAGAACCAAGTAGTCATTCTGTGGGGGGAAAATAAAGGAAAATAATGCTAGAAGAGACCACAAGAGTTAATGGAGTGGCTGTGAATGACTACAAGATAAGCAATAAAAGGAGCCATGAATAGCAAAGGCAAATTATTTTGACTAATATATCTATATGATTTATTTGCCTGCAGGACACAGACACTGATGAATTCAGAATGACATGAGAAAAAAAAACTCTCTGCCCAGATGAGAGACTCTTTCCTGAATGCTGGATTGTAAAGAACAATATTTGCTATTTTGATGAATAGTGGAAACTGAAAAGTTGCATCATATGCATGATAAAGTGAAAGTAAAAGAGAGGAAGAGATGCAGTTGCTTGATATTACAAGACATTGATTAAGAAGACAGAACAAAGATGACAGGAATAACACCTTGGCCTACAAAATAATGTATTTCAGCATAAGCACTGATCTGAGGAAAAGTGTAAAGATAAAAGAGGAAATATTGTTTAAAAAGTAATTGCTCATATATTTACAATAAAAATGAGAAATAGAAAATCAATTCTTTTTTTTCAATGAGTAAGGAGAAACTGGATAATGATTATGCTATAAATGTCCTTAAATTGTGGTTAGAATACAGGAAGAAGAAAAAGGATGAAAAACTAGGAAGTACAATTGTGGTTGTAAGGTACACAGACGAGTTCATGAGTGGTAGGATGACTCAAGTAACTTGAACACTAATGTCACCCACAGGCAGCCTGGATTCAAGAGCATCGTAGAATCCAGGATCAGTTTTCTAAGCCCAAGGAATCTCAAGATACTGTTCTAACAGTGAGCTAGAAATATTCCACTTCATGTCAGATTTTCATTTCTGATCCCAGGCAGAATTAGGTTTAATAGTCTTCTGTTCCATAAAGCCCTGGAAAAGATTTTCTCACTGCTTAAGTCCTAGCTTTTTCATCTTTATGAAGTACTGTAACTTCTGTCCTTTGTTTTCATTGATTTGAATTTATTTTTGAGAGATTAATTTCAGAAACAAAGATTGAGATTTGCAAGTCAAGAACCTCAAAGACAACTTGAGGATAGCCCAAATTTTCACTAATATCTGAATAGTCTCAGACATAACCAGGTTCATATAAACTAGTGCAAATCAGAGTATATATCTAAAGCAAAAAAAAGTATATAAAAATTATCATAATAGTATACGAATGAGGACATTTCATCATGCATTTAAGAAAACAAACAAAAAATCCCTCTCATCAAAGTTTCTACATGTGGACAGAACTATTATACACTTCCTTTATACTAGGATTCGAGTAAAACAGCATCATTTCAAAACAAATGTCTGACTGACTTCTAAATGTTAAAATGTCTAATATGCCATAGCTTTGGAGAATTTTTAAAAAGCAATGTTTCTTTTGAAGGATTTTTCAGACCCCTTTCTGTTTCTGCATACAAAAGTAGTTTTACATTCATTTACAAATATGGTGACACATGAGGTTTGACATTAATTATTACATTAATTTTGGCATGATCATGACATTAATGAACTTCTCAGACTCATATCCAGATGGTAGCCATACAGTTAATAGAGTTCTAGAGTAAAAGAGTTCTTTACTTTTTGCTTTAGAAATTTTTACATGGCCCCATTTTTAAAGCAATATCTAGATCAACCATTGTTTCTGATCTGAAGTCACCACTTCCTTTTCATTGGTTTATAATTTTCAGTTAGATATTCTTATTTCTAATAACACACAGCTATGTAAACTTTTTTTGGTTTGCAATATTTCTGAAGATATCTTAATTACAGTACTTCAGCAGCATCTCTTAAGAGCCACCATATTTGAAGTCACAAGTTGTTTCACAGAAATTGCTATGGGCTCAAATTCTCTCTCCATGTGTAATTCCATGTGTAAATAGGAAGTATGGTGTTCTGCAATCACACACAGGTATTGTGAGTATGTACAAGTACTCTAAATCACAGAATATGCAGTATGCAAATATAAATAACATAAGCTTACACTTTCCCATTTCACTCTTTTTCAGTTATGCAAAGACTTCAGACAGACACTCTTTCTGTGTAAAAGCAAAGTAGATAGGCTTTTCCTCCTTATTTCAAAAAGAATAATAAATGCTACAAGCACTCTGGAAAATTCCAGCAAAGATAAGGGTTATAAAATACACAGACATATAATATCCAAATAACCTATTTTAAAATTGGCTTCTGCAAAGCTATTCAGTACCTCTTGGGATTTGCCCATGGCCTGGAGTAGTCAGTTTTAAGATGCATACACACCCAGAGTATTACGAAACATATTCACTGTAAGTGTTTATCTCTTAAAACATAAATCACATTGTCAGTTTGGAAAACAAACATGGCAGTGTCAGTGTGGCAGAGCTAATGGCATATTCCACATCAGTTATACCTCTCAAGATCATAGTAAGCACCCTCAGAATAGGTACGGCACATGGTGCGGGAGCGCAGCAATCTGATTGCATCTTCGCAAAACAGAGGATACATTGTGTGATCCTGGCTGTCAAAACACAACGGGTGAACACAATGAAAAGCAACAAAAAGATGAAACAAGGACAAAACAACATGAAAAGCAAGCAATGTCAGCAACAGAACAAAACACTGGAACAGAACATGACGGGAACTTTGGCAAACTTTGCAAAACTTTAATTTAAAAATTAAAATATATTGGCTACAAGAGCTATAAGACTATGAGAAAGGTATTACTCTCCAGTTTTATTGAAACCTTTAACTCAGACACTCACATATGATTTTATTCATATTAAAATCACAGTATTAGCATGTATTATTGTTTGCTTGTTTAAATTATTTTCTTTATATACTCTCTAAGAGACATCAGAGTGATGTAAATAAAGCATAATCTTTGAGGATCATCAGTTATAGACCATTGGCAGTGAGAAAATACTCGAGTGAAACACAGAAAGAATAACCCATCGTTAGTGTACACACTACATTAAAAAATCTAATTATGATACTAACTCCACTTCTAAGTTTTCTACCACTACACACAGACAAATAAAACCAGAAGTGGACATGTAGGTACACAGGAGTACATGCATTACCCACACATAGTCACACAGAGGAAAACATATACCTGACATGCCTGTAATGGTGATCTGTGGACTGGGTATACCGGGAACGAGGTAAAGTAACATAATGACTGAGGTGATGGCAGAAAGAAAAATACAGATATGAGACAATAAGATGGAGAAGGAATGATACACAACAAAACAAAAATATTATAATCTGAGCATGCAGGAGCTACAAAACATTGTTTATGAGCACTGGACTTATTAACAAAATAATATGATATCTGGTTCTAAAGATAAAATGACCTAGATGACTCACATATTTATTCTGAGAAGCCAGTGGAGATTATGGATCAAGAAGATAGCTAAAATTTGGGATTTTTTACAGAATTTCAGTTAGGAAAAAAAAAATGCATAAATCTCTGAAAGCAGCTCAAGAAGTCAGATTGCCTATTCCCTTATCTGAAGGCAGTAATAACTTTAATATGAATAATATCTTTGAAAGAGATTTGCCTAATCTGTCTGAAAAGCCATTTGGAAATCTGTCCCTACATAGCTCTAGAGCCTTCCCATAAAACCCAAATGCAGGTCAAAATAATAAAACTAAGTTATTTATATTTTGTTTGTATTATGAAACAATGCCAAAATTTATAAATTTTAAACATATTTGTGAAACTAGATATTCACCAAATATCAAAAACAGAATATCAAAATAAAAAATAAAAAAAAATTAAAAAAATAGAAGAAAGTAATTTTGCATTTGATATAGATATATGCACACAGTATACTGAAAAGGGTTCAGAAAAGAGAGGGGTTTACCATTAACAAGTAGTTATTGACAACAGTTTCCCTGAAGCTGGGATATTTCACAGGAAAGTCTAATGCCAAATGTCCACATTGAAAGTGCAAACTGACTTCACAAGAAACATGGAAAACCTCATTCTTCATTTTTATTTCTCATATCTTATTTTGCTTATGATTACTGTTTTTCCAGGAATCATATTGCTAACAATAGGTATATTACTACACTTATTATATTTCCCTCTTTTGCATGAGGACAAAATTCACCATTACCCACATTAAAATATTCCTTAAATTAAGTCAGTTATATATAGTACAAGATGCCTTTGTGTTCATTTCTTGTCAAATAAATTCAAGAGAAGAGTTTCCACTATAAAAAACTAATTTAAATCTCTGATTATGCAATTTAAACTTTACAGTTTGTTTCTGCAAAGAATGAGGAGCTGTACAGGGCCCAGTTTGACATGATACAGTTAAAATTTGAAGAAGGACTAATAAGTATTAAATGGTCACAGACTTTACACTGCAAGCTACAAAAACTATGAATGTTCTTAAACTAAAGACCTAAGTATCAAAAGTAGTCAACCCATAACAGCCTGTCAGTCAGCATGCTGTCAAGAAGCACTTAAAAAAATTACCATGTTCTTAAAATTTTCTTTGGAATACATGCACACCTACAGTACAATCAAGAAAAAAATCAAATAAAAATGTAGGAGTCTACCCACCAGGAGCTAAATGTACAACAATGACCAACAACTCCATATCAGGTTATCCTCTCCACTACATGGATACATTCCCAGGCTACGTCCACATGAACATGCCTTTAAATTATTCAGATGCAACCCTGGAATTAACACCTAAACACTATTGCTCTAGTATTAATAAGCAATTAAGTATTTCCAGCTGGTAGATGACATTTTAATTTTAACAATCCACTTTGCCTTTTATCTTCCCAGTGAATTGCTGACAAGTTTTCCTGGTGGTCTTTGAAAAATAGATTACATCAATAAATACAATATATTTAACCATTATTTAAAAACCAACGTCTTAAAGAAAACTAGGACTTCAGGCAGAACATATGTTGTGGAACATTAATTCTATGGAAATGCACACCCTATTTGCAAGTAGATTACTTACTAAAGGAAGGAACATCCCAGACTGTTCACTTCCCTTATTTGTATGTGAATGAGACACCATCAGTTCATGTTCTGCTGAATTCCATCCAAATAACTTTTCATATCTCCACCAAACTATCTTGATTGCCCAAGTTCTGGTATCAGCTTTTGCTCTAATACTTCAAGAAACTCAAAACTCCAATGTCCTTACCAAGTTCTGGGATTTTTTCTTAGTAATTTCTGACAGGCAGTTCAACCCTTTACCTTTTTTATTTTTTCTTTTTAATTCAGTTCAGGATTTCAGAATCAGAGTATGACAGCATTTAGATGGCATTTAGATACAACCACTTAATACAATTTGATATGCAATAACCTGTAACAGGTTCGAAATAAGCTGTCTCATCACCCAGAACTTTGCTCATTATATATAGGAGTGGAGTTAGCTTGAGCTTATACTTGACCTGACCCTCTGGAATTACTGGCAATTCATACTTTTCCTTTTTTCTCAGAGCCTATGTTAACCATGCTGTCTAACTTAACAGAATCATAGAATCATTATCAAAGATGATCAAATCCAACCTTTGACCAAATGCCACTATTCCCACAAAAATATATTGCAAAGTGCCTCTTCTACTCATTTTTTGGGCACTTCAAGAAATGATGACTCAACTATTTCCCTAGGGAGTGTGCTCCAGTGCACAGACTCTCCTCTCTTTCAGTGAAAAAATATTTCTTAATATCCGACCTGATTCAACACACAGAACAAAATGCTTCAGTGCAATCTTTCTTCTGAGCATCTAGCCAATACCACACTAGTTGCTTTTTTACCCTTAGTTATTACTATGCATTTTTATATATTTAGGTTAAAATAAATTCTTTAGGCTTTTATAAGTATATTAGCAACACCAGATGTCAGATTTTTAATATGAAAAAAACCCTGCAGGATACCTTTTTTTTTTTTTTTACACTGCAATCTTGCTTTAGATTTCTAGCCTCTTTTCACACATTCTTTACTTCCTACATTATAGTAGTCCATGGCAGAAGTATGTCAAATGATGGCATGGCAAAATGAACATAACCTGCATTCTCACAGACTAACAAAATGTTACCTATTTTGTTACAGATAGAATAGACCGAAAATTTGTAGCAAAAATTAATTTTATTTATATTAAAAAATAATTAATTTATTAAGTCTAATAAGGCAGCATTACAGGTTTTGCAATATTATAATTATTATACACAGACACACACACTCCCATCCTCTTCCACACTGTAGTAGGTGAAAAGAGATTTCTACTGTTCTGACAAGGAGACTCCAGATAGATAGGTGAATAGAATAGCAACTTTTTTTTTAAGTTTAAAAAAATTACTAAAATTTTTTCTGATATTGTTCACCTATTCATCCATTTTCTTACAAAATTCAGTGAATCATTAGTGTAAGGAAACAGAAATCAGTGATTCAGC
>VRYO01001463.1:18861341-18875425 GCA_009812075.1 Sialia sialis
GAAATTACTTGTACTTGTTATCCAGGACAAGGTTTAACATACCAGAAGAGTCTCAGAAGCACACTTGAAAACACAGAGTACCTCACTTGAGCCTCATGCAATATCTTTCTGTTCTTCCTATGCAAGGATAATTTAGCCTGTTCTCTATTGTGTGGGATATTTTATTTATTGGTAAAGAAGAGGTATTTAGGAGATAATTTATTCCTTTCAATTTTCATTCTCTTTAACCAGGTCCTAAAATCTGATTGACATTCCAGCTTCCCTACTAGAGTGGGCAGTAGCTTCCCAAGGGCTTTTGTGGAAAGGCTAAAGTACTGTGTATGATTACACCCTTGTGCTCATTGGAATATCCATAAATAATTCTGATTGCAAGTCTTTGTGTTCCTTCTCATTAGAGCCTGCATGAATGAAACTCATTTGACACAAGAAATTTCTCTCATCCTATCACTGTTTATCTATGCCCATATTAAGCTTTTTCCAATGTATTATCTGATTGCAATTAGAGCAATATATTGTATCATTGGCAATAACATTATCCTCTATTTTCAGTAACATTCCTTTACATTTTTTCTGAAATAACAATGTATGAAATGTATAAAATTATTTAAATTGTTAAAAATGAAAAGTAATTTTTTACTGGTATGAACTTCCCTTTAACCAAAAACTTCCCAATTTCTCAAGTTACAATTTTCTGAAAAACTAGCAATGTGATAAAATAGGAATTAGCTTAATAAATTAATTGGAAATTTAGGGGTAAAAGCACCATTGAAAGTGGTAGAAAAGAGAAAGCTGCCATATGAAATTTAGGGGAAGTACTGTGGGAGGGATGAAGTAAAAAATTGTGCTTGGGATCACATTGACTGTGAGGTTGAACACAGAAATGTTTAAGGGAAAAGGAGCTGGGAATTAACAAAATTATGTGGATTCAGAGAAGAGATGCAGCTCCATGAGCAGCTTACTCATTTCAACAATGGAAAGGAGCTAATACAACTGGTTACTTTCTCCAGGGCCCAGTTATACCATTCTAAAGGATTTTATTCTCATCTGAATAAAGCAACAGTTAATGGTCTCTGTGGTAGAATGTTTTCCATGCTGCTTCCTAAACACCTGGCAAATCACGCCAACAATGTGAATAAATGTGAAGACCAGCTCTTAACTCCTAGAAAATGCCAAATGCCATTCAAGAATAAAGCACTGGTTGGGTAATTTCCCCTTCTATATTTAATTGAATACATTAATAGAATAGTTTTATTTAATAACTGGGTTTTTTTAATAAAAAACCATATTTTCTTCACTTATCAACGTCAACAATTTTTCCACCAATAATGGCATGGATGCTTTTTGTTACATTGATTCTATAGAAATTTCTGCTTATCTCCTGGGACTGATGAAATCCTAGAAATGTTCTATCTGAATGTAACTGGCAATTTGAAGACTTTAGTGGTGAAACAATAGCAATTATCAGCAGTGAGTTTGTGAGCTGACACACATTCCATCAAGATGACTTTCAATAAGAAAATGCCACATTATCACAATTCTCCCCATACTGCATTTTAAAATCATTGGTCCAAAGGTGCAACACAGAAGTCTTTTCTCAGAACTGCATTATTTTTAACACAGACTTTCTTTTTCTTTTTTATCTTTTTTTAATATTTTTTGGTGCATTTTATTCTGAGGAATGTATCTATGACTCTTGGCAGTGGTGGTGGGTTTTTTTTAAATTTGGCTCAAAGCTTCTTCCTTACCACATTCCTACTCCAGCATCCCTGTTGGAGATAATCATCCTTCAGCAGACTCATGGAGGCACCAGGTGGGTGGTGCTGATAATTGTGCAATTAAACAGTGATTTGAAAGGAGAAAAAGAACTTAAAAACCACTGCAATTATTGAGATTCAATCTAAAACAAACATTTTATAACAGCTATAAGGAAATTTTCAGCAATGCATTTTTACTTTACTGGGTATTTGAAGAAGCAAAGCAGTGACATTATATATCCCGATGTGGGTATGTCACCCACATGATACACACAGCTGAAACCTGAAAAATACCAAAATTTCCAAATAAAGCATTATGAACCTTTATACTTTACAATATCTTTGTACTTAAATCTGCACTTAAATGATTTTACAGTAAAATTTAACTAAATAATTAATAAATTACTGCCTAAGTACATATTATTCAGCTGTGTATTTATTAAAGACTTTAGAAAAAATCTGTTATTTTCAGTGTTTTAATATATAAAAACGTATCATTTTTTTTTCCTAGTTTGACCTAAACTGGCACTTAATAACAGTATCGGATTAGGAGCCTACTACCTATAGATAAAGCAACCGCTCAGTTAAAGAGGACATTTAGAAGTGCAAATTTATGTTGCTCTTGACCTCCTTTAATTTTGTTTCAAATAATAAAAACAGGTATTTACATTATGTTTTAGCTAACATGTAACACATGCATTGTAGTGAATTATTTTGGTCTTCACTGTTTTGATTACAGCAAACAGAAATTTTTGGCATGTAATTCAACATTTACTTCATGTTAAAAAAATCCAAGCCACATGCTTTCAACAGAATGAAAACAACCAACTGTGTATTCAAATATGTGCATGAAATCTGCTCTCAGTAATGGGTGTGATAGTCCTGCCAGTCCCAGCAAATCCAGGTAACATCACATATTTGAAGTGATTTTAAAATAACGGACAATATTTCTCTGAATAACCATGCTTATGACTGCCCTATTAGTCTAACAAAGCAAGTAGCAACTTTTCTTCTTTTAAATGCAAAGTGTGCAATAGCTTTGATAAAAAAATAGTGGGTAGTTTCCCTTTTCTCTTGCTTTATTTGAAGTGCCTCTCAGAAAACATTTATTTTAGGAGCTTTCTTATACATTTGTCCTGCAAGATTGAATTAGGCATTCTCAGAATGCTCTGGCTTAACATACCTATGCTAAATTCACCATTAGCAATGTTATTCCTCAGAGAGAACTCACCTACGATATTGAATACAGTTAAATTAATATTTGCTAAATAGCATCTAATTTTGTTGAAGTTGTGGGCCTGAGTACAATTTTCTCACACTGTCTTGGTGTTTGTTTTTAACTGTTGATATACCTTTCAGAAAGAAAAACACAGATAGTTTGGTGGTTTTGTTGTTTGTTTTTTTCTTTCTGGAACTATGCTAAGATTCTCACATTTTTCCTCTAATTCACCTTACTATATTGATTGTTTAAACATAAAACTCTGAGGTTAAATCCAATTCCAAAATTTTCTCAATAGTTTCTATAGTTTGGTTAGTTTCAGTCTCTCAAGCAAGGTAAAAGTCAGTTTTTGAGAATTTATTAAAATGTGTCAAACTGACATTTGCAAGGTTATCCCTTTACAGATAAATCTCCTTATGGAACTTAGGTCCATATTAGGTCATAAGGATCCGTATTTCTTTACATTAAAAATGTAGGCTATTTCATAAGAGTATGAGTACCCACAAAAATCCTTACATTTTTATAACAACTAGTAGACCTATATTAAATATACAGGTAACAAATTAACATGGTTTCTCACTTTGAGTTAGCAGTGTACGATTTAGCACTTTTGTTAATACAGCAACAGATACAAATTTCAACTGTATATTTACCCTTACATTATACAGAAATAAGTATATGATATAGCCATATTTTACATATTTAGGGCTTGGTGTTCGAACTTAAAATTATCTCCAAATAATTTTTTTTTTAAATGTGCCTTTCAGGATTTTTTTAAAATAATTTTATTTGCTATTCTAACTATGCATTCAATTTTGAAGGAATGTTTACATTGCCATTAGACATGAGGTTGTTAGGCTTTTTGTATGTGGTTTCAACTAACTCATCAGTGCCATATGCCTTAGAGAACTTAATGCTGAATTATCTAGAAAAGGAAGGAAATAATTTTCTTACTCATATTCTCAGTCATACTATAACTTAGCAACTGAGCATACCTATAAGACAGTACTATTTCCAAATCCCCTTTTTGCAAGCAGCTTTAAAAGCTTCATGTAAACCAGAAACCGTCATAGCTGTGGGAAGGAAATATGTGATTTGTTTTCAGAGCCAAGTGTGAATAATCTGTAGAGATTACAAACCTATAGAAAAATGCAGTTTTTCAACTTTCCCCAAGTGCCTGCAGTTCCAAGTTTTCAGGAGCAATATTATTAAAGTGCTAATTTAGGGATACCACTGGGGTTTATTATATAACAGAGACAGTATCACAAATAATAATTTAAAAATTTTGAAATCTAGAAATATTTCCATTTATAAAATCACTGTCAAATTAACAATGAATATTTTAAAAATATAAATATGTGGAAATAGTCTTTTTCTGTTCAGAGACTGCATGTTGCAATAGAGGCTTAACTAGCCAATAATTTGATTACACAGGCAAGCACTCACCATGTATAAAGAAGAGAATTTCTCTGTGTGTTTTGGAAAATACAGGCAACATATAAAACTGTGTTCAGAGATCCAGAGCATACCTATCAAGCAAACACCTATTCATCTAGAATGGTCATGAAAAATTCAATAATCTCATCTCCAAAAAACATTCTGGCATTGTTTTTTTGATATATTCTAAAAACCCAATTATATTTCTCTAAATCAACTCAATCCAGCAGGGATTATTTGACTGAAGGAAAAACATTGCGGTACAGTACTTCAAGCAAGCTTTCACAGCTCTGCATTTATCTGGGAGGCAACAAATGAACTTGTACAGTGAGCAAATGCAGCAGCATTCCATAAGGCATACTCAGGCTCTAAGGACAAGTTTAGATCCTGTTTCACTGGTCTAAAAATCAACATGACATTGTATCCCAAAAGCATTCTGTAACCATCTTTCACGGAAACAACTCAGAATCTTCAAGTTACTGCCTTCTGTGTGAAAATCATATTCTAATGAATCAGCTGAATATATTTTTTTCCATAATTTAAACACAAATATTAAATAGTTTAATGCAAAAAAGAGGTTGATTTATGACCTACTATACTTGTGATGAATACAGTTACTATTCTAAATGATAAACACTTCACTGTTTTTTCATAGTTTAATTTTTGCCCATTAGACTTTTTTATTCACCAAATTAAATTACAAATAACTTTGAATAGATTTGGATTTTAATTCCTTTTGATACTTTTCTTGCAACACGTCTTTGGGAACAACTAATTATTATTTTTATCTTCTGAAATTAAAATATCATAATCTTCTGAAAATTATTGTCTTGTATTCCATACAATCATTGACGATGACATTAGTGGTCTCCTAAGAAATATTAATCTTTTCTGCTCAAGATTGCTAATAAAAAGGCACTGATTTCTCAAATTCTTTGTATTACAATTAGAAACCCCAAAGACATGTTTTGATCACTTAAGAATAACCTGTAATGGCTATCTGTAAAAAGTATTAGCTTCAAATACTAGTCATATATTACTCAGGATTACAAAATATATCTATACTACTCCTCAGTATATGCAATAATAAAATGAGAGAAAAGCTAGCAATTATGCCTCTCATTATAAAGTGCAGGAGTTTCATATTGGTGCAAAAAGGCTGAAAGATTTTAAAAATTAAAGGTAATAAATTCCTTTTTGTTTTGATTTTCTACCTGAAGACAATGAGGTTCAAAAGACCAATAACATTTTAATGTCACAAAGTCATTGCCACAATTAATTAAAAATTAACTACATTGTTCAATTATTGCTGCAATTCTTTTTCAAATAATTCCTGTTAAAATTCACAGAGGTTGCTAAAGCTCTGTTTACTGTTTAGAAGTTCCATTAGGCAAAAAATTAGTCATAGTCAGATATGCCTCAAAACACAAAGACTACAATTTCATACATGCTGTACTAATAATTTTTCTTTTCTTTTTTACAAAGCGTCTCAGAAGGTTGAGCAAAGACAAAAACAGAATACCAGAATATACTTCTGTTACATCTGTGAACTCCACTGTATCCAACAGAAGCATTACATTAACACTGAGCTGAAATTACCTCTTTTTATGCCTCTTCATTCAGCAGCTAAAATGACCAACTCTGATATATTTTTTAAAGCTACTTAGTACTTTAAAAATTCGCTAATTTAACACAAAAAAAGTATTTTCATAAAAAAGGACAACTAAACTATTCAAATTTTATATTATACACTTTCTTGTCGATTTTTTCAGATTCCCTCCTGGCAAACACACACTCACTGGACACTTTGACAACCTCATGTGCACCGATATTTTGTAATGCATGTCATGTAGCCAGTGGATAAAGGAGAAATGCTAATCTCTGGGATTAGGCATGTCATTTACTTCAGCAAGCCACCACACTGGAGTTACTCACGCTGATGTGTTTGCAGCTGTTGGTGATTCCAGCCAGGCCTTACCTCTCTCTGTCAGGGGAGTAGTGCTCCTCCATCCCTCGGTGCCTGTCCATGCGGTTCAGCGTGTTGTAATGCGCAGGGGTCGACCGAGTCCCTCGCAGGCTCTGATCCACGTTCCGACTGGGGATAAAAGACACCAGATTCTGAGTTCTAAGTGTGCCTGGATAGCATCCTCGTGCTGCTTTGTACAGCTATCAGCAATCATGTTGGTAACAAGATCTGTTGGCTCACCAGACTTTTCTATGCATTTAAAGTACAATAATTTTAAATCTTCAAGTAAAAAAAAAAAATAAAAAAATTATCATTTAGTAAATGGTCAAATCCATGATAGTAATAGAGCTCTCTTTTTTCTCTTCCTCTGGAAGAGGAAAGTATTTTTTATTCCCTTCATTAAAAATATTACAGTAATTTCACGATTATAAGCCGCACCTGAATATAAGCCGCACTTCCGGGTAGCTGGGAAGACCACGGGATTTGTCCATATATAAGCCGCACCCGAATATAAGCCGCGCTTTTTTTTTTTTTTTTTTTTTAAACTCTGCACGGCAGAGGGGGCGGGGCGCTTCGGCCCAGTCCCACACAGCCCGGCTTCCCAGCGGCACCCCGTTCCCGGCGATCCTGCGCTGCCGCCGGCTGCCGGCGGCACAGGGGCCGGCCCACCCACTTGCCACTCTGCTTGGCCGGCTCTCACTTCCGGGTTGGCGTTTCACTGGGATTTGCCCATAGATAAGCCGCACCTGAATATAAGCCGCACCACTGGGGTAGGCTGGATTCTTCAATGAAAAAGGTGCGGCTTATATTCGTGAAATTACTGTATCTTGCACAACATTTCATTAGTCTTTCCAGACTAATGAGCAAAAATTCATTTCTGACAGAAATATACACTTTAAATATTTTTATCTTGATTTCAGCTTTACTATAAAGATGTAAACTGTAGTAAGACACAATGGGGACTTGTGGCTATTACAGTAGAGTGCAGCCTGCAGAAAATATCATCATCTGAATTTAAAGCTGCTTGTTTTGCCCTGGAAAACTTACTTGTAATCTCACTAGAAAAAAATCTGAAAAATCCATAACCATTTAATTAGCTGTAAGTGGTACCCATAGCGCAGGTTTGGTTAAAAAGCACCAATCACCTGTACTAATTGAGACCAAAGCTTTGTCTGTTGTTTGTTTTGCTCAGTTACAGTAATTTCACCATTATAAGCTGCACCTGATTATAAGCGGCAGGGTGGGGGTGCTGCTGAGGGGCCAGGCAGTGCCAGGGCCATGCCGGGAGGGGCTGGCCGGCAGTGGGAGGCGGCAGCGCTGGGAGCTCTGGGAGCGGGAGCGGCGGGCAGTGGGAGAGGCAGCTCCAGGAGCGGGAGCAGAGGGGCAGGGAACGCCTGTTCCTGTCTTTCCTGCTCTCTCTGCACAGCTGCTGAGGGGCAGGGAACACCTGCTCCCCCCACAGCTCGTACTTCTGCCTTGGCAATTCTCCTGAAATTATCCATAAATAAGCCGCACCTGATGATTAGCCGCACTGCTGGGGTAGGCTGGATTCTTCAATGAAAAATGTGCGACTTATAATCGTGAAATTACTGTAATCTCTCAATACCTATTGACACACCCAAACCTTGCTTTTTGTCCTCTGTAACACAAATCCACAAGAACAGGAAAATAGGAACCAATGGTTAATTTTAATATTTATTGGATAGTGAAAACATAACTGTTTCGCATTGATTTCAAAACAACAAAAAGGATGCTTCCCTTAAACAAGTTTGTTTTAGACCAATAAATTCTCCGGTCTCCTGTCCTTTACTGCAATCTGCACTAGTGTGAGCCTCAGTTTTCATTTTTTTCTATTGTTTTGGTGGTTTTTTGGGGTTGTTTTTGTTTTTGTTTTTTGTTTTGTTTTGTTTTTGGTTTTTTGTTTTGGTTTTGGTTTTGTTTGTTTTGTTTTATATCACTCATCTCCCCTTTCTTTTCTTGTCACTTTGCACTTTTGGTGCCTGTCATCCTTTGCCATTTACCAACTTCTGACTAGTGTTAACTTGTACAAGTATCCTTCACTGCTGCTGCCATGACATTTATTTCTGCATATAAGTGTTATAAAGATGTTTCATTACACATAAACTTTTGCCTTCAGCTCCACCTCATTTGTCATAAAGCATTTTCCACTCCAGCATTTGTGAATCCAAATATTGAGTTTACTCTGGCTAGTGAAGAGTAACAAGAGAAGCAACAATTTCTTGTCATCTACAATGCAGTGGCCTTTGGTGGACTTTATTAACAAAATTAAGTGGGACTGAGGACAAAATAGTTTCTAAGAAATTACAGAAACTTCCATGGCCCAAAAACTCCTGCCTGCAGAGCTGCCAGTAATGGGAAATCTCTGGGCATGCAGAATGCTCAGTACAGTTAGGACATCTCCAGAGCAGCACATGAATAACAAATTCACCTGAACAGGGTGCAAAAGTGATTAATAATTCTTATAGATTTCCTGAGTATCTCTGCATATTCAGTAGAACTAAAAAAGGTATTTCTGTAACCCATAGATTATACTTCACTTCCAAAAATCCTCAAGCTCTCATAACCTAATTTGCTGAGCTCAAAGAGTCTCCAAAGAATTGATTTGGTGTGTGGGCAGGGAAATATTTCACAAATAATGCATTTGATTCTGACATTGTAGGAAACAGCTGCAATAAATTCAAAACTACATTTAAAAATTTAGCTTTAGTAAAGTTAAAAAGCAAGAGATTTTGAACATGTAAAGAAATCCAAGACTACAAGAAAATGAAAAGTAGATTTTTCAATAATGTTAAACAAGTGGTAATTACCAGCTTGGGTAAAAGTTCTGCCCAAGCCTGTATGCAGACAGAAAAACATAAAAACACAAACATACACACAAAGTGATTTTCACATTTATGTTTATGTACAAGACAAATAACCTCTGGAGATTTAGCATAGGCAATTACTTAGGCTGAAATCAGTATAGTTAAAAATCACGATAGGCCCCTTTGTGTCTACCATTTATGCCTCATTCCAAGTCAGGCTGACTTGGTTTTAGATAGGTTTAGATTTCAAGTAGAATCACAGTTTCTGCCTCTTAGCTGTATGAGATTATATGGGATAATTTGGAATCCTAATATCTCACCAATGCAGATGGATAATGTATAGGCTGTATCCATTAGAGGAAATGGTAAGTAAAAACACAAGACATTATGAAGTCAAGAGAATCTGAAATTAACAAAAAGAGCAAAGATAACTGAAAGGAAAGCAAAATACAAGAGAATTGGGATGGCTGCAAGAAAGGGAGAGGAGCATATACCTGACAGGAAATATTGGACAACAGATCTTCAGTATTAAAGGGGAATTGTGAATATTACAGGCAAAAGAGGAAACAGAGATAACTTCTACTTTCATTTCAACCGAATTTCATCATCTGGAAAAGTGCTGGGAAACAGATTTCATTCCCATTTACATCTGTCCTCCTGTTTCCTTTATCTTAGGAAAGCTTATCCTGCAGAGTATTAAATCAATTATTAGGCATTATCCAAAAGCTTTTGGATAGCCTTTCCACTAGACTTTGGAAGAAATTTCCTGATCTAATTTTCTCAAGATAAATCGTTACCTCAGATCTTTCAAGATCACAAATTGATTCCTTTCACTATAAAACTGTATGTCTGTCAGTTTATTCATCATGATTTAGAAGTATGAAAAATATAGTAGAAAGGAAGCTACTGTGGGCAGCATGGGAGGCTCCCCAGAATCCCAATTCTACAGAAATAAAAGGGTGGAAAACATCCACTGTAATATGAATGCTAAGGAAATATCAAACTATCACATACTATAAAACATGGCACGTGTAAATCGCTCTAGAAAATGAAAATGTGGAGAGATATTTTTCTTTCCTTAGATTGGACTGTACTGAATTTTGATGAAAAACTAGATATAAATAAGCAGAAGTAAGATACAATTAAGTAACCATAGAATAATAATACTGATTAATATATTAATAATAAACCATAAATAACATAGAACTATATATTAATTAGGACATCATTATAATGTAAGAAAACACACAACTGGCTTTATGTAATGTTGCAAGATCTACCCATTTGTGTTTTGAAAGTCTGGAGATTACTTCGAGTATTGGTACAAGATCAATACTTTAATCAATACTTTAATTTATACAAGTGCATAGTTAAACAAGAGTTTACCTTTGTGGGGGAGGGACACTGGGAGACCACGATCTAGTCCGTCCTATACTATCTCCACGGTGAGGGGACCCTGATCGAGAACAATGATTAGATGACATTACTTGCTCTGGCACTGATAGTGTTGAACTTTGAAGATCTCTCCCATTATGTTGGTAGTCTAAAAAGAAATGCAAATATTCAGTGAATCTGAATTTTCACTTTTCAACTTCCTGCCATACCTGTAGCAGTGAGAAACTCAATAAAAGATGGGATGTGATTGAGAATGCTATCAAGTGCTCTTGGGTTTTATAATAAAACAATACATATGTAAAGTTGACTCCTGTTGTGATGCTTTATTTAAGAACAATTACAATTCCTATAGTTATACTTTAAAAGTATAGAAATTAATACCATGCACTAAACTGAGGACTTACCATTTATGGTTAATATAATGTATTAAAAATAGAACAAATTAAATTGATTTTTCCTTAGAATAAAGAAGGTAATTACTGCATGTTTAATTAAAATTCTGTTGAAAATGTAGTGTGTATTACTTTTCAAATAGAAATTAAAAATCGATCCAAAATTCATTTTACAAATTTGGGATAGAGAGCTAAATAATGACTTTGGGTTCAAGAAATATTTGTTTTTCAGAAACAATTAAAGTAACAATGACTCAATGACATCAGATTTCACTCACAATTATGAATTTAAAAAATACAATTCCTTCCCAAATAGCAAGCACCCTGGCCTAATCTTGAATAAGTGTAATGGAAGGCACAAATGATCTAAGCAAAAGCCTCCAAGTTAACTGACCTAAAAGGCTACCACCTGGACATTTAACACAGGCATTTAATAAAATATTTTTTAAAAGCTGGATGTATTAAAAGAGATTGTCTCCATCTAATTGAAAAAGTTGAATTCACTGTCCCATGGTGCAATACTCTCAGTGGAAAAAAAGATGCTAGATAAAAAGCCATTTCAAGTAAGTTTCCTCAAATTTTGTGAGGATGAAATTAAGACATAATTATAAGAAATTGAAAATTTGCAATTGTTAACTTGATCATAATACTTAGCAGGAACAGGTCTTCAGAGAGTTCCTAGTAGCTATGACAACTGATATAACTAATTTTTATGTTCTGAAAACAGTAACCAAGTAAAGAATACTTAGAGAGATCCAACCGGCACTGGAAAAATTCTGGCTCATGCAACTGTTACACTTTTCCCATGAGAATCTTCCAAGAGTATAATAATCTTCTGCTCATGATTTTTCTTATTTTTCTTCCTGGAAAATGTTCATTAGGACCTAAACAAAATCTTATTAATTCATTCCACTTTATGGTTCCAAGTATGTTCAATACTGTCAACTGAGTACATATATTTACTGTATGACCTTACAACCGAGGATATATATAAACAATCCTAATTCATACATAACTTCTTCCTCCTATGTTTAGGTGTAAACAAACTGCTTTGTATGTTTCTGGTATGTGTACATAAGGGGGAGAAAAAAAGTACATCATCATTACATCACACTAGTATAATGATGCTGAGGACCACATAATCTCTCCTCTCTACACAGCAGTCAAATCATGTTATGTGTATCCTCAGCTAAGAGTCAATAATGAAATGCAGACTTTTATCCTACATACAAAATAAATTTCTTATTGTAAGCATGGACAAAATATATAAGGGCCAGTGCAACAGAATTCTGAAGTCCCCAAAGGCAAGACAGGGGAAATTTTACCTGTTTGAAACAGGGTGTTACTCACTCACTAGTAAGTAAGTGTAGGAGATAGATAGATAAATAAATAAATTTTTTGCAAGTCAGTCTGGAAATCAATATGTTCTGCAATTCTTTAACCAGAAGTAAAAGAGCTAAAGTAACAGTAGAGGAGAGTCCACCCTGCAGAAGGCTCCTGGCAGGACCTGTGGAGAGGGAAGACCACCCTGCAGCAGGTTTGCTGGCAGGACTAGTGACCCACCCTGGGGCAGTTTGCTCCTGAAGGACTGCACCCTGTGGGAGGCACTCATGCTGGAGCAGGTGGTGAAGAACTGCAGCCTATGGGATGATCTGACATTGGAGAAGTTTGATGAAGGACTGTCTCCCAGGAGAGACACCTCACTCTGGAGCAGCGGAATAGAGTGAAGGGTTCTGCTCCTGAGGAGGAAGGAGCAGCAGAGACAATTTGTGATGAACTGAGTGCAACCCCCATTCCCATCTCCTGTGCAGCTGAGAGGGAGGAGGCAGAGAACCAGACAGAGTGCTGTGTCCAGTTCTGGCCCTTCAGGGAGGATGTGGAGATGCTTGAGCGCATCCAGAGAAGGCAACGAGGCTGGTGAGAGGCTTGGAACACAACCCCTGTGAGGAACGGCTGAGAGAGCTGGGGTTGTTCAGCCTGGACAAAAGGAGACTCAGAGGTGACCTACAGGTACCTGAAAGGTGGTTGCAGTCAGGTGGGGATTGATCTTTTTCAACAGGCAGCAACCAACAGAACTAGAGGACACAGACTCGAGCTACGCCAGGATACAGGTTGGATTAGGAAGAAGTTTTTTATGGAAAGAATAATAAAGTATTAGAATGCTTTGCCTGGGCAGGTGGTGGAGTCATCATCCCTGGATGTATTTAAAAAAAGACTAGACGTGGCACTTGGTGCCATGGTCTAGTTGAGGTGTTAGGGCGTGGGTTGGACTCGATGGTCTTGGAGGTGTCTTCCAACCTAGTTATACTGAGATACTGTGATCCTGTGAACCAGGAGCCAAGTTGAAATCACAGAGAAGGAAGGGGTGTGGGGAAAGTTTTGAAATGTCAGGGGGTTCTTTTCTCATTCTCCTACTCAGATTTTATTGGTGACAAAATAATTTCTCTGAGCTGTGTTTTGCCCATGCATAAGTGGTGAGTGATCTCTTCCTGTCCTTATCTTAGCCTACAAATCTTCAGTTACATTTTCTCTCCCATGTCCAGGTCATGAGGGCAGCAATGGAGCAGTTTTGGCAGCCACCTGGCAGCTAGTCAGGGTCAATCCACCACACATAAATGAGCAGCAAGGTATTATAAACTTCTAGATATTGAAATAAAAAACATTATTTACAGTACAAGAACACAGAGAGAAATATTGTCTTTTTATCCTAATAATATATGTCTACTGACAGAAAATATAGAGATAATTCTTTGTATTCTGTATACACAAGGAGAATTCGTTACATCTGGAGATGGAAAACAATGTAGAGTAGTAATATGAAGAAATAGGTAAGTCCTTTGAAAAAAGAAGTATGAAGGGAAGGAGCAATACCATAAGGTTTTCTAGGTGAATAAATATAATGAAGGGCTAGGTAATCAATTGACAAAAATAACAAGCAAAAACGTCCTCTAAAATTCTAAAAAATGCTTAAAAAGTCTAAAAAATTCATAGAAGTCAGAACATGTAAATCAAAATTATTGAATATGTTAAATCTGCACAGAGAAACAAATTACAGTAGTTTCACGAATATAAGCCGCACCTTTTTCATTGAAGAAT
>VRYO01001463.1:18876425-18959828 GCA_009812075.1 Sialia sialis
GAAACTACTGTAATTACTTTGGAACAGAAAGCCTCCTCCTGCTCTGATTTCTTATTGTAGATGACTACTTGAGCATAATTGTTGCAATAAATCAAAATTTATGACTTTGTAATTAATTATCTAGTCTCATCCTGATCAAATAAGTGCTTTACATTAAATTGGAGGTAGACATGCAGTGCTTTCTGGTAGCTAACACTGATACTGATTCCTTATAGCAATAACAAAGGCAGAAACAATCAGCATTCATAGCAATTTTGATAAATTTTGATGAATTTTTGCTACAGGTTTTGAAGAAAATTAGATGTCTTTAGCTGTGATCAAAGAAGTAGATTGTCTAACAATATGGTTGCCAGAAAACAAACTTTGATACAGTAATTTCACGCGTATAAGGCGCACTTTTTTGGCTGAAGTTTTGATCCAAACCCAGAAGTGTGCCTTATAGGCCGGTGAGCCTTACATATGGACAAAAATCGGAAAGTTGCCAACCCGGAAGTGCAAGCTGGCAGCAGCCCTGAGCAGAGCCGAGCCCACACGGCTCTAAGTAGGGCCGGTGCCGCCCCCCGCGGAAGCCATGGGCGGGGCCAGGGGCAGGGTCACAGGAGCCCAGGAGCTGCAGGCCATGGGGTCGCAGGTCCATGGGTGCCTGGGGCTGCGTTTAAAGGCTACACCATTCTGTGAAAGTTGTTTGCAAATTGAGCACCTGACAGTATTCTGTTACTAATTCGTTACTTTGTTCGACATGGATTCTTGCTTTTTTTAAAAAAAAAAAAAGTGCGCCTTATAAGCTGGTGCGCCTTATATTTGGACAAATTCCATGGACTCCCAGACACCCAGAAGCGTGCCTTATAACCTGGTGCACCTTATAAGTGTGAAATTACCGTATTTATAATTCATTTACCTAAAACAAAAAGTATTACATTTACAAACTCCTCTTTTGCCAGCAGTTCACACATTGAAAATCAGCTGTTTGAGTAAGACAACCCACTAACACGGGTTAATGAGGTAATTTCAAAGTTATCCTTCAGTTTTGTAGAGTTAATGTAGCTCTGATTAAACTGCTTGTACTGAAGGTATGATTTGACTTCCAATTTTAAAAATATTGCATATTTTGGAAATAAGGTTAGGGAAGGCAAGTAAAAACATTTTCTTGTGAAAAGAAATTATAGACAGAAAAGACAGGTCATAAGTGCAGCTTGACCAATGAGTAGCTACTGAGCAAAGCAGATAGTTATTTATAGCAGTAGTAAAAATAGGATAAACATTATCCTGCCTGCAGCTATAAATATTGAGTCATTACCATAGAATCAAAGGCTCTATCACTATGCCAAGCCTCTTAAATCAACAGAGAGTACACAGAACCTGATAATCAGTGTGGAGACAATCAGAGATAAACTGGGAGCTGCAGACACCTAAATGACAGACACATGACAAAGATAACTGCAATGCCACCACCTTCGTTCATGGGAAGGTTTCATTAAAAACTGATACATATGCAAAGAGGGATTTTACAAAGCACACTAAATACAGCTCCTTCCAACCTGAAGTTTTAGTTTTATCTGATTTAAGAGAAACTATTAATATATTTGACTTAAAGTATTAATCCACACAGTGTAGCTGTACTGTGATAATATTATGCTATGCAGGGTACATTTTCAGTAAATACTGATGATATACTTGTTATTAAATGCCGAATCTTTCAGGCACAAAAGTGCAGAAAATCATAAACTTCCAAATAATAGATTCACATCAACAGCCCTAAAATAGCCCTAAAAAGAATTAATTGAAGTGTACTAATGAAGACTTTAATTTAGATGCCTTTCTGCTTGGTTTATTTGGAAGAAACTCTTGGTATGAAAATTGTTCTAGAAAGGCAGTACTAGAAATGGCTGTTCATCACAGGCATCATAATTGATTTGTTTCTTACATTGATGCTAAGTGATGTTTTCTCCACTTTGACATCTGTACTTGATTGAGGCATCAAGCTTTCAGATATTTAACTTTTTAACACTCACTGTGGTTGGGTTTAGAACAAGCACTAATTAAAAACAATTATATAATCAAATTTCCAGAAATGCTTAACATACTAAGATTTCACACATGGGCACTTTGAAGGGAGTTCAGTTCTTTTCATACAAATGTGCTCAGCTTCTGGGGTAGTTTGAACATCTAAATGAAAAATTTAGATGTCCTCTAAAAAAACTGCTGACAGACACTGATCAAATAAATTGAATTATTAATATCTGAATACTTTATAAGTTGAAGACACATTATGCATTGCTTTGGGGAATTTCTTGTACCAAAGTATTATTCTGCAAATAGGGGAAGAATTAATGTACAGGAAAAGAAATTACAGTCAGAACAACTGGTTACTTGCTGCATAGCAACTCAGTTCCTCACAGGTATATTTAGCTCTACAGCACTAATTGTATTTATGGGCCCATTACACTTGAGAAAATTCTTTTTTTAAGGAAAAGTGTTCCCACACAGTAATAAACTAGAGCCTGCTGAGTTTTCAGTGCTGTTTTCATAAGCAGTATGACATGCAAATCTTGGGGGGAAAAAGGCCCAAACCACCACAGGTCCTATAAAGATGATGCTTCTTAATTAAGCACTCATCCATGTATATTTGCATCTGTCCAGCAAGTCCTCCATTTAGCCTCTTCTTTCATATTGTTGATTGGAATTTATCAATCTTTTCTTGTAGCATTTTCTTTTTAAAATTGCTCTTCTCCACAATTGTAACCCACCCCAATGAGCCTTTCTCTTATGTGAGATGTATCCACTAAAACATCTCTGATAGAAATGCAACTTCATTGCAATTTTCATTGCCTTTGTCACTCCATACATATAGGACTGTGGTAGAATATGAACGAATACACCAAGCTCATATTTCCTTATCTTTCCTCAAAGAGAATCCCACTGATGATTAGTAATAATCTGAAAATAAAACTTGAATCAAGTTACATCTTTACTTTCAAAGTGGAGTGATACAGCTTCTATCTAAAAATAGTTTTGACTAGTTTAAAGAAAAGCATTGAGAGAATTTGGATGTTTGAAGAGAAACATGATTTGTCAGCTGAGGAACTGATACTGAAGAATTCCTTAATTTTCTACAATAATAATAGTATTACATTCAAAATCTAAATAAGAGGATAAAATGGAAATTATACATTAAGAAATAAAAACTAAAATGTAAAAAAGCTTGAAGAATTAGAATAATGTGTAAAGAACTTTTGGCATAAAGTTGTAAATAATATATCCATTATTTGTTTGAAAGAAAGGAAAATGGTAAAAGATCCATTGATCTAAGGGGTCAGCATAAGAACTATTTAACATGGCTTGAATTTAAGATTAGGAGGTGGATTTTTGTGATACACAGACTAACATTTTTAACTCAAGGGAGAATCCAGAAAGAACAGATTTTAGAGCAGGGCATTTGGCATCAACATGCAATAAAGTAAAAACCTTGTCAGTGTTTATGTCTGAAGTTACTGGGCTTTTGGGTCATTACATGCTCCCATTTAGGTCTAGCTGGTGATCTACAATGAAATCCGTATTTTAGTAGGGATAGAACTAATCCACTCTATGTCCTAATGCTCTAAGATGTCTTTCTATATAGGCAGTGGATTTAAATCTGTAACCAAAGTGTTTTTTCGGCATCCACTTTGAGAAGCAATCATCCACAGGATTCAGGAACAAAAATTCAGTCCACATTATCAGCAAATAGAGAAAAAGACATTTCCTCTGCAGCAAAGGCTGTAACATGACAGTGAAAGAGTTCCTCTGAACAAAGGATTCCTCAGGTGTTTTGAAAAGTGAAGCAAAAATGGATAATTGCTTTTCATTCTTCTTCAAAAACAGAAATATTTTTGTAAGTTCAATAATAATTTCTGTACTGATGATTACTATTTTTTGCCTAATTTACTTGGCTCTAAGTATCCTCTGAATAAATATCTTCTTTGCATTCTTATTTGCTCCTGAAACATACACCTATCTTCTGCATAATGATAAGAACTTATCACTATAAATGTTTTTCTTCTCAAAGCTGGAGACTGCATTCTTTTACTGGAAAAAGTTCTTCCCTATAGAGACTTGTAATGCAATCTATGCAGAATTCACTGCCTTACATTCTTCCATGATTCATCTGCTGAAACATATCTCAGATTACAAGAGTTTCATAAGACATCATCTGTGGTAATACAGATGAGATATTGCTGTAGAACTGAATTTTAAATAGTAATATCTTACTTAATATTTTAATGTTACAATCACAATAGGTGAGAATTCTATGGTTAAATATTCTTGACAATACATGTCTCTGTTCATAAAGTCAGACTCAGCAGGCTGCTTGTATTCCCTAGGTTCAACATACACTAGAGAGTACCTGGGAAGAAAACTGTTTAGAAATTTTAGTCCATATTCATTGAATTTGCTAACTGTAATGCATGCTTAACTTTGGACACAGAAATAAAGTAGAAACAAAAACACCCAAAAAGCCAACTTGCCTTTCACTGAGTTGCATTTATTGTTATAATATAAATAAATGATGTTTCGTAAACCTTTCTGGCATTAAAAAAAAATCAATATAAAAAATACCATATTGCCTTTAACAAAAAGGACATAAGAGCATTCTAAAGAGCAGGTGTTGATACTGATGCATTCCCACACAAAACTGCTGGTGACAGACAACTCTGAGGGCCAAGGTTTATTGTTCAGAACAGCAAAATTTAAATTGTTTGAGAGCTATGTATAACCAATCTAAAGACATAGAACTGCTAATGCTGCTCATTCCACTATCCTATAGTAAGATTAATACCAGCAAAGATGAAATATAATAGAGACTCTATTCTAGTGTCCCCCAAGATGAATCTATATTATATTTGAAGAGAGCTATTTCAGAATCTAGTAAAAAATTGCTTTTTAAATATGCAATATATTATAACCCTTTCTGACAATTGCTGTTGGAGAATACATGTCAAGCCACAAAAAAGACATTGAAGTTTTTAAATTTTTATTACTTTTTTTTTTTCTTAAAAGCCTTTCCTGTTGACAGAAATGACAGACTGAGGTTTATAACATTTGTCTAAGCAGGCTAAGATCCAAGCCATAAGAAGTGGTAGATTTTGTAATAAATTTTTCCAAAAGGTCTTAAAATCACAGAATGGTTTGAATTGGAAGGGAATTTTAAAGGACATCTAGTCAACCATTATGAATAAAAGTAAACTGAAGAGGAGCAAAAAGATAATTTTTATTGCTCTTAAAGGTTTCTGGGGTTTAGTACACAGGTGTGATATTAGGAATTAATTTTATGGAAATTTTTTGAGTACTGAGAGTACTCAAAAGATGTTGGCAAGCTTACTTCATGTAAGGCACTATTTATATAGCAGACAGAAGAAGAGCAAAGTGGCATGTTAAATAAAACCTGAAAATACAAAATTAAAGAACTGGGGTCAGTGGGAAAGAAAGAAAACATAGAGAGACAAATAGTGTCATGCAAAGAGTGCATATATTTAAACCAAGATTGTGATGAGTCTAAAAACAAATAGAGGAACTTTACACGATAGAGGGACTGATAAGGAGAGTGGATGGTAAGACAAGAAAAGACAAGACAAGATCAGACTAAACCTGAAGAGTGACAAATATAGTGGCAGCAGCACCAAAAAAAAAAAAAAATAAGGCACTAAATTAATATTTTAAAACCTAAAAACCAACAAATTTTCCTACCCACACAGCCAGGCTGAATTGAAATGCAACTAAGGTAAGTGTAGAATTGCTCAGCAAAAAATCAATAGCTTAATATTACTTAAAAATTAAAGGTATGTCAGAAACTCAGGTAAGGGAAGTCGACTCATTCCTTGAACTGTAAAGACCATAATTTTATAAGTAGTCAAAAGATAAGTTTATTGAATCAAAGTTATAAATCTAGGTTTTTCATAAGAATCCTGATGTTGAAGCACCTGGTAAAATAAATCTGCAAAACTTGGTACCTTTTCCAGGACAGGAAAAAAAATGTCACTTTTAAAATGATGCTACACTGGGTACTCTAGAAATGCATCCAATAAATCCAGTTCTTTCATAACTTTACCCTTAAGCTCCTAAATTAGATGTTAGTTGGAAGTTAGATGGATACATTTTTAACTTAACTGACCCACAGCAATATGAAAGCCCTTATTTTTGGGAAGACAGGTAATTTGAATGCCTTAGAGACTAGTAATTACAGGCAGACAGCTCATCAAAGACTGAAATTACAGTAAATAGGAACAAAGGACTTCTGAGGATGGCTGCATCTTTGATTCCAGTACTTCATACCACTCTGGCTACCTATCCTTCCTGTGTTCTGACTGTAACAAAGCAAACAGGCGAGTGGGAAATGCTGTAAGTTTCCCTTAATTTTGTAATTAAGGTAATAATCTGAATACTGAGCCTGTTAATGTTGGAAAATAAATGTTTTAAGGAACTTAAGTGGTTTTGCAGGCCTAGAGTTCTTTTTTATCTCGTAAAACTGCTGGAACCTTAGCACAAATATGATTTGCCTGCTTATATCATAAAGTCTGTAAAATTTTATGTTAATTTATAACAAGGGCATTTTCATAAAATTTGCATTCTGCTTATTATTTTTTTTAAAGAAGAAAAAAGTTACCTCCTTATCCCAGCAAGTGTAAAACCCATAGCATGGAATACATAACAGGGTCAAAAACGAAGCACAGCCTATGAGCTAACCATGAAATAGCTGGAAATAAAAGCAGGAGTGTGTAGACAGAAGAGAAATGTGTCTGAACTCAGACTGGTAACAGTTTTAAAAACAGGATTAGGCCAACTCATATAATTAGATAGTTCACTAAATGTCTGGATTTATCAGTACTTGGTTTCATACCATCTTGTGATATTCAGGATTGCCCATTTCACCTCTTTTTAGTTCCCTCTAGTTCCTCTCATTCCTTTTTCCTACCTCCCCTTCCTTAGCCTCCAGCAGAATGCACTGTACCCCAAATCCTGATGAGGGGTTGTGTGGCAGGAGCACCCTTTGACTGACCTGAGTAGATCATGGTTTTTACAGCTGCTGTGCAGACCAGCCAGATTTTACTGCTCAGCCTTCACTGAGTAACGCCCAAACCCCACCATCCAACACTTGAGCTGGACCTCTCCCAAGAGAACCAGAAACTGCTTAGCCCAGAAAACTCTGTGAGTTAAAAACCTCAGAAGAGCAGCAGGGTAACAGAATACACTCTGAGATGTGTACCCCGCTCTGCTGATGCCAGTAGCCCTCAGTACTGGTTAAAGGTGGCACAGCTGCCTCCTTTGCCTTGGATACTGGGGAAAATGTACTTCTGAAAGAGTTGTCCATCAATGGAGCAGGCTGCCCAGGGAAGGTGTGGTGTCACCATTCCTGAAGGTATTTAAAGGACGTGTAGCTGTGGGACTCAGGGACAGGGTTTAGTAGTGGACTTTGCAGTTCTAGCAGTTTGACTTGATCCAACATAAAAATGTCCATGTTTCTATAATCTTAAATATATTCTCTGTTGTAGTTATCAAAAGCACATGGATATGATTTTATTGTTTTCAGCTATGATTATTTTTTATCTAGTATTATATTTTTTCTTAGAGGAGGAGATATACTCCTTGACATGATAACTTTTTTTCTCAAATAGGCTCAATTCCAATACTTAGGGAAACACATTATCTGCTATCTCCTCTTCTGCCTTAAACATTCAAGTTTCAGACCTTGGACAGTGTCATTATTCCATCATGAAATTTTACAGAATATATCAACCACAAATGTCTGTCAAAAAGAATTAAATTAACACTTCTTGACATTTATTAAAAACACTACCTTTATGCTATTTGAATAATTTTATAAAAACAATAAGAACATTCACACATTGATATTTTCCCTCCATTAGTAATTTTTTGAGATTATATTAGCATTATGCTTATTTATTTTATGTCTCTTAGATTATTTCTCATCAGAAAAGCATTGCATAATTCATAATAAATTATAAATAAGAAATATTTCTACTGAACACCGACAAGTAAATTTAAACATTAGTACCTGAAACAACACCAATTCCATCATCACAGTCATAATCAGAGACTTCACTATCGCTGATTCTTTTGGATCCTGAAAGAGGAAAAGACATGTATCATTTTCCTTCCTGTAAGTTAAAACTACCCTCTGTCAATAATACTTAAATTAATGTATGGATTTGATACTAGATCATGAAGCATTAATATCAGCAAATAAAGGTAATTATTCAGTTATAATTAATTATTGCACATGTATGACTGCACCAACTATTTCAGCTAAATCTTTAAAGTAATAGAAAATACATCTCCACATTTCATAGAATATTTTTATATACTTTATAATCATTCCATATACACAGATATTTGCATTCATTCCATACACAAACTGGCATCACTGTTCATCTTCCAAGTTTTCAAATATAAGGCACCATTCCTCCCCAAAGTCTCAGAATAACAGAAAGATCATCAATAATAATAATATTAAATGCATGTAGTACTTTCTTGGAGTTCTTAATAAGGATTATCATGAGAGAAGGCAGCTTCACACATACAGTGTGCCATGGAACACAGTCAAACTATTCAATGTATCCCTGCCAAAACAGCTACAGCTGAGTTGGCAAAAGCAGATTCCACTTCCACGATTAGACCCCAAATGTAGGTCTCACAGGACAAGTAAATATGTCAGGTTTTGTTCAGCCTAAATTTACTTTGGTCTTCTGTGGCATCTTTTAAACAGTATTTGATTGTTGATATCAGGATTAAATGCTGGCATGTGATCGATAATTATTCATTCACTTATTTTAAATGCGAAAGAGTCCCTGTTCTCCTGCAAGATGGTGTGCCTATAGTTTCTGGCCATCTAGAAAGAACTAATTGGAAGGCAGGAATTTTAATTGACACCACGCCTCCAATCACGTGCAAGATTTTTTTTTTCCTGCCTCAGGACAATTTTTCTAAAAAATGTAGACACAAAAATACCAGTAAAAAACTTGGAGAAAACCTGAAGAAGCCCAGGACAAAGTTTTAATGCTGTGACTGGCACAGAAGGATGTCTATCCTCCCTTCCAAACAGAAAACTCTGAGAACATGTACTAAGTGATTCTTAACAAAAATGAAGAGCTTTCAATTTAAAGAAACCTTAGAAATTATTTGAATTATAGGAACTTCTGTCATCTTTTAGACTGTAGAATATTTGTTTACCTGCTCACTAGAGGATAGTGGAAAATCCTTCTTTAGCAGAAAGAGTGTGCTTACAAGATCTGAGACTTCTCCTAAGCCATCCTGTTTACAACAAGTAATTGACTAATTCTCCACAAATCCATATAATTTCATTTTTAGTCACAGTATTCTCTTGGCCTCTGTAATATTCTATATCAGTAAATTCTGCAGTTTGGGTATGCATTGTGTGAAATCAACTTCCCTATATTTTATTTCTATTGTATTATTTTCAGACAATGCACTCCAAGCTTTTGTATTCTAAGAAACATGATTCAGCATTCTGTGTTCTTCTATAGTTCTCTCTTTGGTTTGCAGCTTTTAGAGCTGAAATATCATTCTTTGGTTCCCTTACATATGCAAACCAGTCCATATTGCTGATTGTTCCTGCTGCATTTGTTTGTATATTTTCTTTATCTTCTGCGTCTTTTATGAGAAGTCTGAAGTCACTGCTGCAATTAAGATGTGGGTGTAGGAATTTATAATTGAGATTGCAGACTATTTCTTTGAGGATAAAAATTTCTCAGTTTAAAACTTATACAACTGAAAAATGGTGTTAAGTGTGATATTTGTTAATTCTTAGAAAACAATATAGCCTGCCAATAAATTTTGTGATTTCAACAAAGAAATTTCAATTGTGATTATCTAATTGCACTAAAGGTTGATGCTTTTCCTCACAAATAGGAAATTAAAATTAGTTCAAAGAAACTCATGCATTTGTCATATGGCATCTCAATTTATTATAAAATTTTAGATATAGCCATGCTACAACGGGTAGGGGACAAGTATTTTTAAATTCAAGAAATAACAAGCGAAGTATTTCTCTAAAACAAAAAATTACAAGCAAGTGATGACAATTAGCACTCAAGAAAACCTAGAAGATGAGGGCAGAAATGAAGGAAAAAGTTTCTACCTCCTCTGATTATTTTCTTAATTACAGTATTGCAAAAGTCCAGTCTCTCTTCTTCCCCAAAGAAAACATCAATTCCAGCTGTGATGCTGTCCCTGTTGCCTTTTTCAGGAGAACCTTCTACTGGTGTGGTGATACACGTGTCAGTGAGCAAGAAGGATTAGTCTCCATTCTTCTTAGCACTGATTCAAATCCAGGTCATTAAATGAGGACAATATTTGTGACCAAACACTAAGCAGGAAAGCCCTGGGGTTTGCCTGGGAGCTGAAAGGCAAAAGCCCCCAAAGGGAGTGCAAAGCAGTGGGATTCTGTCTTTTGGTGACCCTGACACTGATCTGGCAGTGGGTCAGTGGCTGCTGTGCAGAGATGCCAATAATGTTACTCAGGCCCTATCAGAGAGAGGATTGGGAATGAGGGCAATGGAGCTTGCTGATGCTCATCACATGGATGCTTGGAAAGGTTTTCATCAGAAAAGATGTAAAAAGGCTGAATCAACTATGATTTGAATAGATGTCATTTACTCATCAACTAATTCATTCTTATGAATGAATCTAATTAATTACAACTGAGGTTGCTTTTTATTTATGTTTATATTTACAGCTAAGTACATCTGCTTTAACATATTTTTAGAATATTATATTCTGTATTCAGAGGGAGATTATTTGCATCTTTGAGGATGAAAATAGTCAGCTGTTGTCACAGTGGGCTCTAGACTTCCCAGCTGTGTAGCTAAAATTATATATTGTGGTAGTCATAGGATACATCTGGCAGAAAAGAGAGATTAAGAAGTTCAACAGACCACAGGTATAAAACAAGGTATTAAACACAGAGTTTTCTCTCTGTCTTCTCAAGCCATATCTACCTGTTCCAGAATCTCCTAATACCTCAGCTCTACATCATCTTCCAGGATCTGAGAGATCTGAGCTTCAGGGAAGAACCAGGGAAAGAGAAAGTGAACTGGCTAGGATTGAGACCTGCCCAAAGGATGGGAGCAGAAAAAAAGGAAGAGAAGAATCACATTTCATGATTTCTCAAACTGTCTTTGCCACTACAAAGAGGAGAATCTCTTCTAACACCTGACATCCTTAAATATGACAGCTTGATCTGAAAGATGAGATATGAAGCTTGTTCAGCTCGGATCATCTATTCTAACTCCTCAAGCTGCTACAAGCCAGCTCTAACTACCAGGAAACTTGAACCAATTGAAAAAAAAAATCACGTTAAAGTAGTATTTTTCATTTCCTTACAAATGTAAATTTAAATGATGGTAAAGAAGTCAAAAGAAATTCTAAGGATAATTAATGACTTGGTTTTATCTTTGGCAATCAATTTTCAGGAAGGATAGAGGAAGGAAAGCAATGCTATGTCAATTAAATGTGTAGTGTCAAGAACTACTGCCTGGAATATATAATTTCTGCAAAGGAATCAGATTATACTTATATAAAACATCTTCCATTAACTTCAGAAATGGAACAAACTAGAAAGTGCACAGGTCAAAAGCTTTTATTGAACCAAGTATTTGAAACGTCAGTATAATTGCAGGCTGATTAGTTTAATATTTCTTGGAATTTTTGCAAGAGTAATTTCATCTGCTGTATATTTTAGATGGTAATTTCCTTTTTAACCTATTGACAATATACATGTGAAGATTTAGGCATGTGTCCCATCTTAGCCATGTCTTTTCAAAGTACTACTTAATTAAGTAATTTGGACAACTGATTAAAAAAAAAAAGAAAGGGGAATTAATATTTTTATCTGGGAAATGTGACACTGAAGCCTCTCATAAATTATTGCAAATTAATATTGTGAATGAACCTGTTATTTAGTATTTAGTTAATATCTTAAACTCTTTGACATATATATTATAAAATATAGTCCTAAAATAAGAGCAAGGAGTTTTAATCTATTCTTACATAAATTCAGAATTCAGTAAAAATTTTATATTCCAGGATACTCTACATTAAATGAAGGCATTGGTGCCAGGTTTTCCTGTAGTTAATTTTTTCTCTGATGCCATTCCACTAGTTTGTAGTTTATTTATTGGAGGTATTATTCACCTTCTGTCTAATAAATGGGAAGTAATAGATGGTAAATACAGATTTTCAAATCCCTTCCACCCACATTAACAATTATTACAGTTTTGGGCTGAAGGCAAAATAGACACCATGCTACTGTAACCCTCAAAAAATGCCTTAATTCAGCATAACCCCAGCCCCATTTGCATTTAGCAAGTTTGCATTTAACAGCATTAAATTATGAATAAAACTTTTCAGGGGCGAGCTTATAAGAGTTTTTACACTGGGGACAGTGGAAAACCTCCCCATCAGAACTTGTCAAAGTCCAGCATCCTCCTGCCTTCCACAGCTCCTCACTCCTTCCCTGCAATGCTCAGGCCATCGCCTCTCCCAGCACGACAGCTCTGTGAGAACACGCACAGCAGAACTGGAAATTCACACAACCTGAACTGGGGCTTCCATTGCAGGGCTGGGGAAACCCCCCCCAAGATAGAAGCCATTAGGATCAATATTTTCAATTTATGTTTAGCAAATACCTTCTATTTAAATTTTTTATTATTTGCATTTTTACTTTCTATTACTCAGAAAATGAATTTATAATACAGTAGTTTCTTAGTATAAAAATATTTCCATCCTCAGGGATTAAATAATGTAAAGAAAAAATTAGGTAGTTAATTTACTTTCATTAATTAAACAGTTACTTTTGTGTAAACTTTCCACAGGATGCAGTTGGTGGCCGTGGAAAACTTTAACCACTTCTAAATAAAAATAATATGGGGACAATTGAAAAACTATTCACGGAATATTTGGTTTTCCCAAGCCTATCAATGTTTAAAAAGTGTTTGGATAATGTATTTAATAACATGCTTTAACTTTTGATCAGGACTGAATGGTTGGGCTCTTGGACTAGATGATTATGGCAGGTCCCTGCCAACTGGAATATTCTATTCTATTTCACCAGAATCACATTTTCCTCCATAACAACATTCTAAATAATTGGAACTCTCCCAGATGAATGAAAAGATATGAAAATATAAATATTTTCTAACAAAGCAACCAAAATCTGTGGAAGGCTCCAAAAAACTTTCTGCCTTTCACATGACACTGAAGTTGGTGCACAACTTTTCTTCACTCTCTTATTAATATACAGAGGAAATAATGTCAAATACCTTCTGTGTTTCATATATTCCCCATAGACATTTCTGATAGACCTCAAGAGAAGACTAACACAGCAGGTTCAAAGCTCTGCTGAAGTGCATATGACCAACCAACATAGCTATCAAAATGAACTAGGACAGAGGATAGAATGAGAAATAAAGTTATTGTGGATAGAATGAGAAATAAAGTTATTGTGAGTGAGCCTAAATATGGAAGAAAGTGCCAAATTTATGGCTCAGGGATCCTGTGCTTTTCTTGTGGAGAAAGAGAAAGAATAAAAAAGGAAAAAGAAAGGAGACCAAGCTCCCTGTCCCTTAGATTGCAGGCAGCTTTTACAAGGTTTTGTGGACTCCTTGGGGCACCAAAGGGCAGTGAAGCATGCTTGCAGGTAATTCCCTGGAGCTCACAGAAGGCCTTCACAACCACTTAAAGTCACTTAGCATTGCCTGTATTTCTGCTGTGTTCAAAGCCAACATATAAGCAACCCCAAAAGGGTCTCATAACTACTGCTTTAAAAATTTACTCTCTGATATTCATCCAACCTGTGCCTGAGGGTTCTTAGTGTGAGCCAATTTCTCCTGCAGTCCTGCTGTCTCCTGTCAATCTGTCACTTTATCATCCTGCACGTAAGAGTGGGGTTTAGAGGCTTTTGACCAATTTCATCCACACTGACAGAGCACAAACATCAACTTCCATTAACTTCCTAGGGATCTTTGAAAATGGTTAGAATAGGATAGATGAGAAAGACAAAAGAGAAAGATACAACTTCAGGATAGAAGAGAGAGATACAAATTGGAAGTCCTTGATCAAAAAAAATCTTTATCCAGCCAAATATTTGAGTCTAATCCACATGTGTGCAAGTCCACAGATGCCACACCAAACTTGGCCTCTCCCCATGGGAGAAGATCATAAAACATGAGAAGAATGTGGGTTCATTTCATGAGAGAAAGGTGTAGAAGAAATATTGGAGACTGACATGTAATGGAAAATGTGTTTTATAAGTGTACTACCTTCAAGAAAGTTCTGCTCTAAGGGAGTTTTCTTTCTCTCCACCATGGTATGTATCTATTTTCATAACAATATGAGTTTCATTTTTTAAACATAACTAAAAGATAATTAGTTGAACCAATTCTCAAAGAGATTCCAATAATTAAAACTGAAAAAACTGCAAAAAGTCCCAAATGAAATGCACTACACAATTTAAGTTGGTAAAAACTGCATGTTATTAATTTACTTATATTTAATTAAGGCAAATTCCTCAGATAGAGCTGGATTTGTAATGGGGGAATTATATCAACAAGAAACTGTAAAAATACATACCAGTTTAAATACTGATTTTGCCAGTACTTCACTTACCCCATGTCTGTATTCTATAAATACTTACACTAGTTCTCAAACAGCTGTAATATAATAGCATTCCTTTTAATCCAGTTTAAGCAAAATAGCATTTTCCTAGTATAGTTAATAGAGCTCACTACAGTTTTCCTACTATAGCTCTACCTAAAATAAAGGCAAGCAAAGCAAGTATAGTGTTACAATATTGCTCCAATATCAATACTGAGACATTAAGAATAGAGAAAGAAAGCCAACAAAAGACCTATCACTGAAAAGCAGACAAGAAAAGCCAAAGAACTTTTATGCATTTTAGTTTGTGCACAATAGGTAGCAAAAGCACACCAATAAAATATCAAACAAAATTTTGCACGTATATGGAAGCAATAAGCACTTCTGGCATGCTGAAAATTTACCTGAATTATATGAATATAAGCCTTTATCTGGAAAACAAATATTGAAATGAAGTAGTGTCAGGGGAAAATACATGAATCAACACATGTAACAGGGATGATTAGAACCTTAAACTTTTTTATAATTGCTACCAGAGATGGAAGAATTTGATACTGTAGGCCACACTCCTTCAAAACAATAAAACTCAAGCAGCTAAGAGAAATTAAATGTAAAAATGCCAATCACTTCTGGATTAACAGTTATACACAATAGCCACAGAGATCTACCAGAATATTTTCAGTCATTTCCAATTCTGAAATACAACTGCACACTTTTACTAGAAATGTTTAACTTTTTAAGGGCAAAATATATATTCAGCTAAGCATACAATATGAGCTGCTGCCCTTAAAAATATTGCACGTTTCTGTTGGCACTGCAGCACTAGCAGAATTTTCCCAAGATGTAGTTTGGAATCCTGCTTTAAATTTAACAGGCTCTGAGGTGATGTGCCAGTCAATCCGCTCCCTCCTGCTAGGTCTTGATTTGGCAAATACGTACATAAATGAGAACCTTAATTACATACTGTTGTTACTAGTGAATTTTAGAATCCTGATATGAGCTCAATGATTAAATACTTGCAACACATGATTTATTGCTTGCATTCCTTAAGTCTGATTGATTTATATATTTTAGCTTTCCATACAATCTCACCAGTTTTTCTAAACTGAACAAAAATAATAGTATGTGAATACCTGGACAATTCTGGAAGCATGAAATGTTAATTTTATGTTTAGATTTTGAAAATATGACTTCCATAAGATGTCGTAATACATAGAAATCAGGGAGCCAGAATAACATTAATAATATCTTGTCATTAGCAAGTTTTTCTGAATATTTTTATTCCCTGTAGTTGAAAAGCTCACAGACACCATATTAAACAGAAAAGAGTGAGTGTCTGTAAGTAAATAATGCACCTCAGATGATATGATACAACAATGTTAGAGAAAATATCAATTTCTTGCCAAATGGTGCTGTTAATGGATTCACTGGATGACTAAGTGCCTTCTGGCAAGTCAACCCTTTTTCTGTCCAGGTACTAACTATTTTAATATGTGGATCATATTACTAAATCATCTCCTACTTGCAGTTTCCAACTCTACATTTTAAACTTTGGCTTCTTGATAAATGTAATACATTTTTATGTCCTAGACCCATTAGGCGATATAATTTCAAAGTGAATTACAGAGTTTTTTTCAGCATCACTTAAAACCTTTTAGCTGTGATTTATTGTGTAAGTTCTTTAATATTTGTGGTACTTAATACTAATCTCTTCTGGCTATGAATTTCATTAAAAATGACAGTCATTTGGCTATAAAATTATGAAAAATTCAGTTTAGAAACCTTGCTTAATTTACCCTGACAACATCAGGTGTTACGTGAACATCAAAGGTGGAAGCGTGCCACGTGCCCACAAAAAATATCGATTAACAGTCTAGAAATTATTCATAAAGTTCAAAATTATGGGCTTTCTGAATTTAACTGCTGGATAGGTGTTTAAAAGGGTAGAGCTTCTTGAAGAGCACAAGAATATAAAATTATTGAGACTATAATGGGATTGAGAACTAAGAAAGCAATGTTTGTTTCTATATGGTGACAGCACAAAAAGGATGAAGTCAGAATAGTATTAAAACCATCTGAAAACTTCATTACGCAACAGAAGAATAGTTTAATAATATGATTTTATCAAGTAACCAGAGAAATAAAGTAATTCTCTTAAACTGCTTCAAAACAGGTTTTTTTAAGCATTTTTGCAGTTTAATTACAATTTATTAAATTAATATCTTAAATAAGATTCTTTCATTAGAAAAAGATAAATCTTTTGATAGTTTAAGGCCTTTTTAGACATCCCTGTATCATGTTAAATACCTTTTAATTAAAGTATTTAATAAACCATAGATGTACAATAAAATATAATAAATAAATAATAGATGTACAATAAATATAATACTGGTCTATAAATCCATATTTTGTGAACAAAATATCAATGCATGCAAACAAAGATAACATGCCCAAGGCCTGTGCTCCATTAAAAGAAAGAGAAAAACTAAGGAAAAAACATGAAAGAGAAAATTAATTGCTGTTTTTTCTCTTTAGGGTAAAATTCATATAATAAATTAATCATGGCCTGTGCCACTGACCATAAAATGCTCCATATTATAATTTAGGAAAAAATTCACTGATGCATGTTTCCATTAAGTACAACTCGCTTACCTACAAGTGAACAACATTATTATAATTTCCTCATGTAAGCTTCAGTAACATTCATTGAAAATTATTACCAAACTCACAACAAACTAACAGGAAATTGCTGAGACAGCAAGATCCCAATTCTGCAGTAAAATGAGCCTCTACAGTGCTCCAAGTGAACAATTTTCAGTGGAAAAAGATTGGCCATCATTTCACATGGTCTTATATTTCACAGATTAAAGTTTCAGATACATTTGTAATTAATTATTGTTAAATTTTAATGATTGTGGTACTACGAAATGTATATCCTGATGTTCTACAATATAGACTTGACAGCTTTACCATTTAAATAATTGAAGAGAGGGATTAAATTAACAGTTATGACATTCCTCCTTGATCTGATGGTAGAGCCACAGAACTCCAAAAAATAAAATTTGTCAGCACCCAGTAAGACCATCTAAAAATATTTTTTAAAAATTAATACGTTTTGGGCTTCTTTATTTTTAAATCAGTCTATCAGTTTGATTTTTTCATAGGCAGATTTAATAATTTTTATCATGTTAAGGTCTCAGCATGGGTGCAGAAAATACAGTCTGATGGAAGAATGTACAAAATAAAAAGCTGAAAAGATGACAAAACTCTTCATCCTATTCAAAACACTTTGTTTACACATTATAGATTTTCCTTATTCCCACCCCAAAAAATGAATAACATTTGGAAAAAAAAGTTATAGATTTTGCACACTATATGGAGATTATTTAGAACAGAACTATAGTCAAATTTTGTCCCCAGAGTTTAAATTCTCATTACTATATTTTCTCTCTCTCCAGATTTTTATGGGCCTGGAGAATCATGAAATTCAGTGAATGGAGTCATTGATGAAATTCATTCTAAAAGTAATGAAAGTAAAATTCCCTTTACAAGAAAACTACTTCAAAGTATCTTTATTTACATTTATTCTTATTTTCATTGATTTTTCCTGATTTTCAGATCTTGAATTTTTTTTTTTAAATTCTACATGTTGATTTTCAAAAACTGTAATTTCTAAAATCTTTGAGATCTTGTTCTCAGCAGAGTTTATCTCCCATAGATTTATTACTTTTCCCTTACTGAGGATGTTGCATTCACTGACTCAACATATGTTTGCCCTTTGATCTGAGGATCTGACCAACAGGAAGACGATCCTATTACCTTTCCCCTTCCCTCCTCCTTTTCCCTCTTTACCTTGGCGCCCAACGTGGGGCAAGAATACGATCTTCATCCTGTTGGTCAGATCCTCAGATCAAAGGGCAAACATATGTTGAGTCAGTGAATGAAACATGAGGATGCTCAAAATATGAAATTTTTGTTTTTTCAAACAATATTGTGAATTCTCATAGTATTTAAAAACTGTACAGACCTGCTGCTGTACAGGCCTGTGCTGCAACAAGAGAAGTGAAAATATCTGGGTTGACTATCTGGGTTTTATATTCACATTTCTTCTCATTTGCACACTTAGCTGTTCCCTGCACTGTACTCTGCACTCTCTGTGGGCTGCAGATCAATAACTCAGCTTCGTTTTAAAGCTGCAGAATCTTAGAAAACAAGTGTCACTTTTCAAGCCTAAATATTTGGGAAGCCTTAAAACCAAATCTGCTTCTAAAACAAATTCAGCATCAATATAAAACTAAAAAACGTGTTCTTCTCCAAAATAGAAAAATAGCCCCATATTCTTTCTCGATTCAACAATATCAGCTCACATTGCACAAATGCTCATATTACATGGATATAACTGTAAAAAACGGAATAAGAATGTGTCATACCCAATTTGATGTCTATCTCTGTATTCTGGGCTCATGGAGAGGAACTAATTTCAGATGCACAATCCTATGGTATAAACCTTGCTTGATTTCTGTACCATTTCTCAACAAATAGAAATACAAACAATAACTTCCACACCAATGATCCTAACAACCATGAAAACAGCACCTAAAGCACACTAAATTTTGTATGGATTCTCCAGTAAGATTCTTAGCTAATATGAGATGGAAAAGTAACCTACCAACAATGGAAATTCCTAAATAGTCTCTAAAATTATTTTAAATTTCCTGGTCACATTTTTTTTCAGATGAAATATTTTTAAAAGTTTGGCTGTAATTCTAGTTAATGTCTGGAATTTTGGGTGCATGGCTGATTTTATGGTAAATGTTAGAGAAAATGAGGTTATTTTTAAAATTCACTTTGAAACTTGAGCACAATAAGTAAAATAGACCTACTCATTACCCCACATTTCACTTAAGAAAAAGCTTAAAATATACTCATTGGATCAGGTTATGAAAATCTGAAATATAATTAGCTGAAAGAGCTAGTAAGTCATAATCCTATGTTCTATATTAGTTCCAGTTTCTAAGTAGATATCTGTCAAAAATCACAAAGGAGAAAGCAAAGGAATGATTCTTTATCACTAGGAAATTAATGGAATGTATGGATCAGAGGGCTGGGATAGAGAAGGTGGACAGCTGACTTAGATCAGTCTGTACCACAACACGCTGCCCACTCAAAGATATTGAGAGATAAATATATGTAGAAACTAAGCTACGGTCTCTGAAAGCTGGTTCCTAAAAAAAACAGCATATGGGGCTCTGTGGGAAGCTTGCACTTTGCTACTGGCAATCTGTAAATACAACTTCTCTCTTCAGGGCTGACAGTCTGCTCTTCTTCAGGAACACCGCAATCCAGTGATATTAAAAAGAGAATAGAAGTGGTAAGTGTAGGTGGTTTTTTTAAACTACCTTTAGAGAGCAACGTTTAAGTATTGTCGTCAAATATATGTTTATCACTACTCAGCAATCATAAAGATGAAAAAGCATGGATGTGAAATGTGTATTTATACAAACAAAAAACTACCTTGTAATTAAAAAATCTCTCCTGTCATTTCTCACACTAACAATTTTTGGGGATTTTCAATAAAGTCTTTCATACTGTACTCACTAATTCTGTAGAGGCATTGAAGAAAAGAACAAAAGGTAGGAGGACTGAACTTCTCAGATTTTGCAGCCCCAAAAATTGTAATCAGCCTGCATAATAACAGCCCATGTATAGTATATGTTCTAAGAAGTGCTTTGAAAAACACTGACAAACATGCTAGACAAGCCTTGTTCTAGAGATTTTTTTCACGTTGTCATAATGTGCTGCTGGATAACATCTTCTGTTTCATCATATACAAGAATGTTATTGAAAGATACAAAAACTCAGACACAAGAAACTAATGTATTAAATTTCACTTCATACTCTTTTGACACCACAAAAAAAAAAAAAAAGAAAAAAAGCAAAAACTCTAGACTTCTATGCGTTATTAATACAGAATAATTATTTTACTTTTTGAAAGCAAACACTTTTAAGAGGTGCTGTTTGCCCCTTCTCCAGTCCCTTGGTGATGACATTTAGATTGGGAAGAGCATTTTTGGAGGCCATCTGGTGCAATGCCTGTTTCAGGCTTGGCCAACTTACACTGCATTGTTTACAGCCTCATCCAGTTGATTACTGGATCTCTCAGTAGGATATTGCATGACCTCTTTGGACACCAAGAAGTACTTTTATTTCCATTTCAGAGGTGTTTCAGCAGCAAAAGAAAAACTGTATTTTCCCATTGCTAAATGGATTCTGCTGCCATAGCTGAGCTCTGATCAGATGCTACATTACCAATTTCCAATTTTCCAACCTTTTCGGATCCCAGAAAGCAAGGATTTTAATTCCAGGATACCTTGTTCTATATACATTTTAAACTATCTGTTTAAACTGAAAATTATTTATGATTCCACAAGGAATCAAGACGTGAATATATTCCCAGGCCACAAGAGAAAATCCTTCCTTATTGGGTCCCTATCTCCATACAGAAGGAAATATGGTAATTTAGTGAACATCTGAAATTGCTTATTTGATTGAAGTTTTTAGAACCTGAGGCTGAAAAACTAATGGTCTGGGAACAGCCAGGCTAAACCATTTCATTGAAAAGCAGGACATCTCTATTAGATCTTAGTATTTCACCAAACCAGAAATTTTGCTAAGTCCTTCCCTCTATATTTACAGACAAGCATGTAAAATTGTTCAGTTGAACACATTATTAGTATTTGTATTTATTATTTTTTATTACTTATTAGTACACAGTAGTATTACCAGATTTTAAAAAAATTGTCTTTCAAATTTTGAGTCAGTATCATCCAACAGATCTTTACTCAAACATCACAAAATATGTTAATAAATCAAACTTAAATTCATTATTAATGGCAGTTATTTATTGCACAGACAAAAATTCTGATAGATAAACTGTTTGCAGGATTGAATATTTCCTGAAAACCAGAATTTCATCAATTTCACATACATAGAGTCCAACTGATCTGCAAAAATAGTTATTGTAGATGGAATCTTAACTTCTTAAAATGTTGAAAGATAGCATCAACCATATAAGAAGTATAATTTAAAAACTAAATAACAGTCATGGCATTTGAGTAGACTGAAGAGGATTGAACTGCAATAGAACTCATTACCTTTTAACTATCACTTCTTTCCTCCTTTTCTGGACAAGTATAATCCTAAACTTGAAGGCTATACAGTGTAAGTCTCTGGTAGTGCGTCTATCTCAGAATATTATGATATGGAGCATTTTAATCCTTCTCATCACCAAGTGAGAAGTGCACAGAAGCAAATCAAACTGCTTGAAATACTTGTATACAATGGGGACTCTGCACAGAACATATGAAATAATCAAGCTTGTTTACATGACTTCACACCTTAGTTTCTGTGAGTTTGTGTGAAACATGCACTCACACTCCCATACAATGACTCAAAGAAACTCCAAGTAAATCTTAGAAATTTGATTTCAGTTGTTGAAGTTCTTTTGTGTTGTTGGGGTTTTTTTGTTTGTTTAGGGGTTTTGTTTTGTTGAGATTTCGTGGTGGTGGTGAGTCTTTTGGGTTTCTGGGGTTTTATGAATTTGGTTGATTCCTTGGGTTTGTTGGGGTTTTTTAATAAAACTGCCAACTGGTATTTTACAAAGTTTACTCAGTGAAGAAGAGCTTTAAATCACTGGCAGTACTGAACAGTTTAACTGGAGAAACAATAAAGTATTGAAAAGCCAGATTTTTCCCTTTTACTGTCTTATTCTTATGTATTTATTTTTAATGCCATATTTTATATATTCTATTTTCAAAACATCTACTGATAACCACTATGGATCAAGTATAACAAATTCCACAAAGTAGAGTTTTTAGAGAAATTCCACTTGTGAATCTAAGCACACAAACAGTATCAAAGCAAGGCAACAGGCCATGGCATTAATTTATCTACATATGATGTTATATACAGGTTACTTTAAGAAGTATGAGCTTAAGAGAGAGAGGTCCTGCAAATGCAGTTTTGCTTAAACAATGAAATTATGAACATAATACAAGAGTTTCATTATAAAAAGAGCAAATTGCAAAATCCAAGATAATTTACTCGAGCTGAGGATCTGAACTGAGTTCTCATAAGAAAAAAAATGGTGTCATGCACAGTGCTTGTTATCATTTGTAGCATGTCAAACTCTCATCAGTAACCACAAATTATATCATTCATAACAGCTACAAATCAACATAAAAATTCTGTCAACTTTCCATTGGCAAGAATTTAATAGATTTTATTATGCATTAATTCAGATAAACTGTACGCAGTGTGTAAAACTAATAACTGATATAACTATATAACTAATATAACTAATAACCTACTTTGTAACCTCCGTGTGGGACTCTCGCCATGGAGCTGTCTGCGTGGCAAATATGGTGAGGGATGGGGAAGTGGCAATGAAGAGACATCATGTGTTTGAAGTTTGTACCAGTGAGGTTCATCATCTAGTAATGCTGTCTCTAACTCAATAAGAATCTAAAAAAGAGAGAATGGTTACAAGCAGGAAAGCATTGCGTAACAGAATATTTTAAAATAGATGTAAATTTTATTCTACAATTCTCTTATTGCTGAGGACTTTGAAGTTATATAAAAACCTTGCTTTAATATGAAAGAATGTCCTGTGCCTTTCAGAATGCTAAATATAACAAAAAAACCTTTCACAAAACCCTTATTACCTTATGACAGTCTTTACAGCATTCAAACAAGTTAATGATCAATCTCCCAAAGTACTAGTAAAATGCAACTATGGATAATATGGATTTTAATGAACAATTAGAAATTGAGAAACCACATTTATGCTGTTACTAAAACAGAAAAAACATAGAAAGAATTTCATATCAGGATCATGTGAAATATGCGAGATCACTATTTACTACAAAATGAAAGAAAAAATAGAACAGTTAAAACCAGCTTTGCTTTGCAGTCTGTAATTTTTTTTAAAATACTGTATCTATAAATGAATATGAGAGCAACTGTATTTCTATAGCAACTACCAATACTTGTATACCTCTCCTAAAAATTCACTTTCTTCCTCTCGAACTCGTGCTTGGTCCCAGAGAGTGATTTCTAACATTCGTTCTCTAAACTCTCTCCGATGAACTGGAGAATAAATAAATGTCTGATTCCACTTAGGTTCCAATGTTTTCTTTACTGTTTTTGTTCTTCTTTTATTTTTATCACTGAAAAAAACAGTTAAGTATTAAATATGTTCAAAATACCATTAAACTGCATTTAGTAAAGAATGGAAAATAGGAAATCTTAAATCAGCATTTCAGCTTGTAGGATCATGGGTACTATAATCTACACCAGGAATTTTCCTTTATTATAAAGTCAGTGCATATATTGAGGATAATTCATAAGCTAATATTAAAAGCTAAGGTTAGGCGATTTCCAGTTTATGTGACAATTCCAATTTTAATATGTTCCCCAAAAACAACAAGTGTTTTAAGATGATTTTGGGTGTATTTTCTTCTATGTTGGAAGCAGCATTTTATAAAGCAAGATGTACTTCCAGAAATGGGATTTCCACAAGGCACAGTCTGACAGTGGAACATCTCCACAGATGACACTGGGCACAGCAAACACCTGCATTTCAGGAAAATGAGCCAGCTGCTTCACTCAGGCTCCAGTCCTGCAGTGGCTCAGCTCCAGCTGCAGAGCAGGAAGGAGCTCACATGAAGGAATGGTCAGGGAGCCGAGGGCAGTGCAGGGTTTTCCTCACTAAGGGCTCCTCATCCACCTGGGGAACCAGAAGCCCCAAAAATGAGTTACAGGCTCTTTTCCAGCAACACTGGAGCAAACAGTGTTTTCAAAACAGCTTCCCAAATCCTTTGGTCACTGAAGGTGGACCTCCACTAGCAGGTGAGGTCTCCAGGCAAGGTCACCCTGCAGCCTTGGCTCTGCCTCCAGGGTGCTGCTGAAAGCAAAGTCTTTTGCAGAATATTTCTACTTGAAAGAATTAATATTTTCTGATGAAACCATTTTCACTGGAAAACACCCACACTCCTCCTACTGAAAATACTGACGAGAGTCCTCATAACAATGCTTATTTTAAACCTCCTGATTGCTGCATTATGCAGCTGCAGTGCTAATTTATGAGGATTTTTTAATAGACAATACAAACACAGTCCATTCATTAACACTTGAAATTGTAATAAAGTCATTGTATTTCTGAACTGTTACTTGGAATTTGAATCAAAAAACTACCTAAGAAAAAATATTTTTAGACACACTGTTAAAAACACGTAGCATACTAAAGATTTGTTTACCCTTGTGAACTGAAATGTTACATTGTACAACATTTTTCAATGAAATTTCTTTCATCAAAGAGAATTCAGCATCTTCATCTAATTAAATGCTTGACTGTACTGTATTTTACTTCTAGCATGCTTCTTTCTACTACATAAGAAATGTACCGTTGCTTACTTAGCTTTTAAATCTAAAGAAAGAAAAAATAATTTCTACATCAGAAAAAACTCCACAATTCTCTAAGACACATTGCTCATCATAAACACATAAAACAACTAGAGGAAAGTGCTGAATACTTCCCATAAATTGGAAAAAAATTATAGTTTAATATTTAATGTCAATATATTTTTTAGTTACCACAATTTACATTCTAAAACATTGTGAACACACCTTTGTTAGCCTATTAATTATTCATTACTCTTGGAAAAGCAGGTAAGATAATTGAAGGAGACCTGATTCTCCGTTTAGCACAGCTTCAAGCAGCTACAAACACACTACAGCTGTTTGAATAAACTAGGGATCTAAACCTACAATGTAAATATTGGTGAGCCCAAGAAAATCTATCCAAAACCTTTTAAACATGAATGACACAGCAAATTAGGCAGTCACAGCAAATTTGCATGTCAACATATGGTATACAATGAAAGCAGAAAAGCAATTCTTCCAAAATACTAAACAGCTTTTATTCCTGCTGAAGTTAAATGGTACTGGAGACAGCTAGCATCTTCCCAGTTTAGCTATTTGGAAAAGCAAAGGAAATAAAAATACAAGTTACATCCTATTCTACAGATTCAGAAATCCATTGATCTATTATTTCAAGTGACAAAGCCTTGAACTGTTTGGTTGGCGCATTATAAAATAAAAGTAAACATGTTCCCCTACTGACACAATCTGGGAAAATATCAATTTAAAAAATCAGCTGGAGAACACACTATCTCTTCTGCTGTTCTTCCCAACATCTAAATTGAAACACAGAAAATCATGAACTAAAAGTGAAGGAGCTTTTCAGGAATAGGGTTCCTACTATAGTTTAATTTTCCTTAAGTTCATTTATGATACCATGAGACTAACATGAGTCCTGTGCTTTAGGGGAAGTATTTCAAAGTGCAGATGAGAACTCTCAGGTGCGTCCCCTTCAGCCTGAATTAAATTCTACTCTGATAAGAAATCGGTGGGTTTCAGATGCCAAACCTGTTACTGCTTCACTGTATAAAGGTGGGGCATACCAAACTCTGGACTCATCAGCCCAGAAACTTATGAACCCAACTGTGTAGCATTTTCTTTGCTCTAGAGAAGAATAACTGGCATAGGAAATAAATACATCATGAAACACTAATAACATTATTTGCAAATAAGAGATGCCCATGCAAACACATATGTTTACTTTTCCTTTTCTATTCAGTATTTTATAATATAAACAGGAAAAGCAACTTTGTGCTTAGTGTTCAAAGATACCTTGACACAGAATGTTCAACACAAGAACTCAACAGTGTAAGTTTTTTTCCATGTAAATATGACTGATAAACTCAGTTGTGCATGTCACCTGAGTATCAGACTAATTCAAATACCTCTTGTCTTTGTGTTCACCCTACCTTCTGTCTGGAAGAAAGTAAATTTTAACATAAGGATTCCTTGGCCTCCCATCTTCCCTTGAAGGAAGATCCTTTGCTCCCAGTATGGTCACTATTAACTGATGACCAACCTTGTCATACCACAGTTTTATCTGTAGGAAGAAAACATTAATTAGTGAACTCATTTCCATAATGAAGCTGCATATTAATCCTTAAAAATAATTTTGCTCATGAACTTCTATTTATATTGATTATTTTAACAGAAAATATTATATTCTACTTTTCATTTATAACAAAGAATAAAAATAAGTTAATATTGTAAAAGCTTCAGTATATACCAGGAGTTACTCTTTTTTTAAAACCCTGTACTATAACTACCTTACTTCACACTAACTGTTTTTTACATGGTGCTCTGCTTTGGATTATTCTCCCTTATATTCTATTACTTGCATTACTAATGTATGGTATTCATATATATACATTTCTGAGGAGTTTATGCACAATTAATTCATTTTTCATCTGCTGTTGTGCTAAAGAGACTATGGGATAAACCCATAAATATTTCATATCACTTAATATTTTTCAACATATATGCACTTATTCTGAAATCATATAAGCCCTCCATAAATACTAAGAGAGGAAGGTTCAGTAGTCCAACCCTTTTCATAGTCCAATTCAGTAACAGGGTAAAAACCACAATTTTTCATTTGTAGAAATTGTTATTAACCAGCCTAAGGCTTGATTTGCTATCCTTTTTCACTACAGTCACTACAAGCTGCTATTTAGCTATTTTAGTTTGAATTCCATGACTGCAAATACATCAGCCAAGAAAGGGATATACCTACTTCAGAGCAGTCACTGCAGAGGAGGGAAATGGTGCAGTCAGGGCAAAACAAAGCTTTGCAAACAGCCAGGGAGCCACTGAGCTACATGGTAGTAGCACTTCAGTGTCACTAACTACAGCTCATGAGGAGCCTCTCTTCATGAGGACAGGACAAACTAGGACATTTAAAGAAAACAGTGGCCCTGCCTGAACTTAAGGGAATCAGAGAGGATAATGCCCAGCTGCACACCTAGCCAGGCAATACACCTTTGGGCATGGATAGATCCTTAACTAGGGTAGACATAAATAGGGGAAGGTGCACTTTCTGTGGAAACCATCTCACGTAAATTCAGAGAGAGGGTTTTCATCTGCTATCATAGATCCTCATCTTCAACACTGCAGGCCCTTAAAGAAAGGTCTTGATGTATTTCTCAAGACTTTTAACCCATAAAGAAGGGGCTGATTTAGCTCTCTGCCATTCCTAATACTTCACTAAGTGAGATTACACTAAGACACGCCAACTCAATTATTGGTGGCAGTATACTTCTTCCTTCACTGCTTCAGATCTTGCAATTCCTGTAGCCACCAAACATTTGAATGGATATTAAAAATGGGATATTTGTCCTCTATTACCCTGTCATTTGCCCTGCTGCAGATATTATAAGTTTCTGGTACTAATAGTTAAAGGGGCCTGTGACTACTCATTTGTATGTGAATTTTAGATGTTGTTCCTACATTCTTTCAAGTCAGGGGCTTTGAGAGTATTTTTTTTCTACAAGGAGAATTATCTGGAATTCTAGCTATCTCAATCCAGCTACAGATCAAAAGCAGAAAGCTTTGTACCAACAGTACAGCTTTAATGACCTCTGAAGTGCAAGTCAACTTAAATGTTTTTTGACACTAAATGTATCCACCCACAGGCTTCTTGAGAGTCCTGAAGCAAAAGAGAGGTTTAGCTAGTCTCACATCTCCAGGGGAATAGCACTGAAGACAATATTATTTGTTTGCTTTTTGGGGAAAATTATGCTTACTTAAGGAGAATGATACATTTGTAATATAGACACTATGACAAAATGTGACTGATGAATGTGAAATCATCTAGATATAGGTGCCAAAAATACAACCAGAATTATATGTTCATATGCAAACTAAATATTTCTTCCCTATATTTGTTTCAGACTGACTTTTTACATGAAAACTTCAGTCAAAATATTTAGAGAATTACTTAAGCAGAAACTGAAATCATCTGACACCACTTCACTGAGATGCTTTAATAACTGTAGTTTGGGACAAGAGCTCAACATTTGCATTGATTTATACCTTCTACTTTTCTCTTGATATTCTGAAAAAACAAAATAATTGGAAAAACTTTAATTTAATGGGAATATTTTCTCTGTAATGCCTTTTAATTTGCCTTGTTACAGGAAAAGTCAGGAATCATAATTAAGACTATAAAGCTCTGTCTCTCCCTCCTGTATTCACACTGCTAGCACTCCAATACACAGCACAGGTACTTGTAATCCAAGCAGTCATTTGACTAGGATGCAAGGAGAAGAAAGGAAGAGCCTGTGAGAGAATGGTCAAAGAAGCCCATAGAGGAGAGAATGGGATTGCATTCTCATGGGATTAGAAGAAGGAAGGGGCAAATAAAAAGCTCTTTTATAATTACAGTGAAAGAAAAATAGACAGGCTACTTCTTGGTGAAACACGAGAAGAATGGAACCACTAATGCCAGGGACCAGAGACAAACAGAAGGGCAAAAATACAATGAATGAGAGAAATTCTTTGAGGTGACAAAAGAACTACCCATGCTAACTGGCACAAACTATGTTGAAAGAGAGACTGGGATGAACAAAAATCTAACAAGATTTTATACACACACATACATTTTATAAGCTTAAAACATCTAGGAAACTTCAACAAAGCAATCCTGATCTAAATGAAGGAAAGGGAAAGCTAAACTAACACCACATAACATACACTACATAAAAAATTTTGCTGGCTGATGCTAATTTGTAGACTAATACTTGCACAAAACCTTCTTGAATGGAACTTTGTCTACCCAGATTACTTAGGATGTAGGCACCTAAGATTCACTTAGAAGATGGTGCAACCTGAATGCTTTCCGAAGGTCTTCCCATTTTGCACTGAAGTCCTGGAGACTAACCACACACGTGTTCATATCCTTTCCTTCCCTGGGCTCCTTCAGCAGCCAGGCATGCACCTAATGCTTTATTAAGCTTCTGCTGTGACCTACATTCAGGTAAACAGGCATCTAAATTCAGTGCATCCTGATGCTGGGATGCACTGAGATGGTCTGTTATTCACAGAGGGGTGCATCTGCTGCACCCCTTGAGACAGGCTGCCAGGTAGGAATAACTGCCACAGAGTGCAGGAGACAGGATGATTGGAGGAAATGGAGATGTGGGTCTGACCTCAGTTTCATTCTTTCTGTTTTTTAACAAGTAGTGGTCTATATAAGAGCAATACTCATTAGTTACCAGGTCTGGAACCTGCTATGCTAAACTTAAGCATGTTTTGATAATACCACACATTTGTATATCCCAGGCAAACAGTGGCTCAGCTTCAGATGAAACTTCATACTCCAGAGAAGAATAGGATGGGAAAGCTTGATGATAAAGGCACTATTTTGATACACAGGTTCAACCTCTTCAGTGTAAAAGGTATTTAAACAGCACGTGTCCTGTTTCTGGAATAAGCTTCCTACACAGACAGCAGTATAGAAAAGCTGACTGCTGGTGGTATCCAGTATATCTAGCCAGCATTCCTGTTTCACAGAATCCCACAGTGGGAAAGGTTGGTCCTCTGTAGCCTCAGTAGAAGGTGCCTCCCATGGAGAATCAACTCAGTTTCAAATAGAGTTAATGGGCTTAGGCGTCTTTTATTTGGGTAGATCAGTCACTGCAGGTAGTGAGATACTTAGATCCTTCTTTCAACTATACAAGTGAAAGCTCTTCCTCAAGGCACCTCAAACTTACTTGAAGTTCTGTAGTAGTATATGAGTTATATAAATTAAGGACATAAATTCAGTTTACTAGATATCATACTTTTCTATTAGATCGCATGTTTAGTAAAAATTTTAGAGCACTGAGGTCAGAGTGTAGAAAAGAAGTAATCATATATAAGAACCTCTCCAACACAAGCATAAGGGAATCAGTTAAGAAGATCTAGATAATATTGTTGTTGCACTTCCTAATACTCCTGTCTCATGAATGTTTGAGTGTTTGCTAAACTATGCAATTCTAATGTAGTTTTATGTACAACACATACAGGCAAAGCATATCTTCAGTCATAACTTAGATTTAGAAAGAGAAAATATTTGAAGATTTAAATCCTATGCTACAGGTTTTTCTTTGTTATATAAGGGTTACTTCACAAATTTCATGAAAAAGAGCAAAAACTTGTGCCACTGGGAGAGACCATCTGCCCTACAGCTGATTTTTAACACCACAACCTACTCAAACATCACTGGCTTTTAGAGACAGCTGGCCAGCTTTTTTCTTTCTTCTGTTGCCCATTATATATAATTTTTCATGTAACCTACATAGATACTTATTATGTGATTATTTTTAAATTATAGATTTTTTTTTTCTCACATTATTTTGAAACAAAAGATATACCAGTAGGATGGATTATTAAAAAAAAAAGAAACAGGTCTCAAATTATTTTTAAAAATACTTGCAGTAATCATTTTATTTGGACTTAAGCTTATGTAGATGCAGAAACTGCCCTGAGGTGATGATGTCTTTGGCATAGCTGAGGCCAGTTTTGAATGTTGTTGAACATACAACTAAAAAATCCTGAGTACTGAGGATTGCTAAATCAAACTACTTTGGCTTTTTGCTTCAGCTACTGTCTGATATGCTTGAACAACTACAAGAAAAGGCTGTCAAATGGAAAAGCTTGTACAATACAAAGGCCAGAAAATTATAAAAGCATTTAGGCTGCCTCAATCTATATTTTGTTTTTAAATCTCTTTTTCAGTGGTTTTACCTTGTACATATTTTTATACATGATCAAATATATTGATGTTCTGTATTAAAGTCAAAAGGATGATTGAAATTTTTGAAGTTAGAGAAAACCCAGAGGCAACTCTGGCTCATAAAAACGCTTTGCTAAGTAAACAAGAGATATTGCATAGAAAATACAATTTTAAGAACAGATTTTTCTCTATAAGGATTCATAAAACATCATTCTGCAAGTTAAAAAACTACTGGTATGCTAAACTGATTCTAAAATTTCAGGAATTATAGATACACTTTTACAGGTACTGTAAAATTAGTAAAAGCTCAGAGGGCTTTTGTTAGGAAAGAAACTGAGTGTTTGTCTTCCCAATAAAATAATGATTCTATGAAATCATCCAGTGAGCTAGAAGAGGAATGGACTGACATGGAGGGAAGTGTAGAAGAGGAGCTTTTGCCAGAAAGGATCAGTTTCAGACTAACAAGTAAAGAAGATGCAAGCAAGAATAAAGATATGCATTTCCTGTTGAGAGCAATGAAACAAATAAGTATAAACAGAATGTTTGGTGATTCTGATTCTTGTAAGGAGTTCTACAGACACAGCTATACCACAGCCCACAATGAAATGTATACTTCCTGACAACCATAAACAGCAGCTCAGAGCTCTGATTTAGTGAATTTGTCATGCCAAAAAAAAGTAACCAGAGTTCTGCACTGCTGCTGTACTGCTACAAATATCCTTGTTTGAGGACCAAAGGAGAATTCCTCTTTTTTCTGAAGCCCACTTGTTAAAGATATCTAACATTTATCTTTTTAAACTATTATCACTACTAAAAGTGGGCAGATGGATGAACTTTTGTTTCAGACTAGTTGTAATGATTTTGCCAAGGTCATAATTTTTAGTTCTCCAAAACCCTTATGTTTAGTGTTGACTATTACAAGGCTCTGCAGAAAAAAAAACCAACTTTCAGACAGGTCCACAAGAACTCCACAGGCATTGATTGAATAGAGACAAAACTGGGCCTAGGACAATTCTTACCTACAATATAAAAAAATAAACCATCCAAGGGGTGAGCAAGTAAGCCTTAAATATTTTCACCTCTTGTTAGATATTTTCTAGCAAACATGATACTTCTTTTCTCAAACACCATAATCATTTTAGCAAAATATTTTTTTTATTAAATTATATTAGTCTAAGTAGAACAGACAATTATGTCTATGTCTTTATTTTTTATAATGAGATTAAATAAGAAATTACTACATGTTATTTCTACATTACAGCACTTCATGAAACATGCAGGTTTCAGACAGATTTTCTTTTTAAATGGAACCATCAACTCTCATATAATTTTTAAACTTATTTAGCACATATATAAAAAGAAAATAAATATTTAAAAACTACTTATGTCACATATAACATTTACCTGTATGAAGTATTTAACAACTTAACAATTGTACCCCTCTTATTTCATTATCATGAGCAGAATCCAACTTTCTTAATCATGCTAAAGGACGGTTTAAATTTTTCATACAAAGCCACTCTACATCAATAGCATATAATTAACTTTAAATCACACAATCAAGGCATTATTTTCTAATCTCTTTGTTCTTTAAAAGTTCCTAATTTTAAATTTATATTTAAGCAGTTGTAGGGAATAATTTGAGAACACTATATTGTTAATAAAGATTGTACTTTATGAAATATGACTCATATTACTCATATTTGATGTCTTATTCACAGTCTCCCTTAGACTTCCTTTATAAATATATATATATGTATATATATATATATGATCTCTTTTCCATTTCATAATGGAATTCAGTCTTCTCTTTCTGATCACTTAGATCATCCTTTACATCTTGGTCAATCAATCAAAGAAAAACATTTATAAAGCTGCCACAGAAATTATTAACATCACCATAAAGATATTTTGTAAGAAAATCAGATATTATTCGAGTTATTAAAAAAAATGAAAAACATGCAGCAAAGCAAGATAAGCATTGTAACATATTAGCAAAACCTACTTTTGCATAAATCTATAGTACCTTAGGAGCTTCCTAATGAAAAAAAGGCAAACAACTTGTACCTAAACAGAATATCAAAGCTAAATAAATTTAGTAAGACAATGGGAAAATTCATTTTTAATTCAAGTAGAGTTTTGGTTATATTGATGTACTTAAAAAGGCAAGAACCAAGTTTCATGCACAAGAAATTTGTTTATTTAAACAAGGTACAAATTTTTTGCCCATCTTCTACTCAAGGCGCTACTATTATGTGGAAAATGCAAAAAAAAAATACATGTTAAGTAATGAAAATGAATGATTTAAAGAGACATTAATCTTTATATAAACTCAAGCACAAAATTATTTATTGCTTAAACAAATTTTGTATGTGGGATGCGTAGCCATCATGGCTATTGAAACCTGTATAAGTTTAATATTAGGCAGACAGGAAACTAAAACCAGCTGTCTCTTTAAATTTTAATTCAATATTTTAACCCCCATGCAGAATTGTACAAGCTGCTCACAAGATGACATGGAAGTTGTTAATATGGTTTAAAGCAACACACTCAAAATATGGGAAAACGGACTACAATGTAACGTTTTCCTACTATGCATTTTCCATAACAAACAAAAGAAAAACCCACAACTGAAGTTTCTGTCAGGCAGACGAAGTCTTTACCTGAACCCTAGGAACAAAAGGCGTTGTTCTTCTACTAAGGCTTTGGCTCTGGTAAGCAAAATTAAAGAAAAAGCAATAAAACAAAACCAAAAAGGACAACACGCTGGAAACTAAAAGACCAAAAGTAAAAACAAAGACACATAACTTTTACTTTAAACACAGCTTTACACCAACAACATATTTATCTAACAAAAAATATTTTAATGCAATGCATAAATGAAATCTGCAAATCTGTAACCAAATCATATCAAAACCCTATGGTGGAAATTCTCGCCTTAGGGAAGTCAGCAGGAATTTTACCACTGATTCCCCAGGAGCAAGAATTTCTCTTTGCAAGTCTATAGACAACATTTACAATAGATTTAGAAATAACATGTAACAAAAAGAACATGTAGGCAAAGTGTGATTTAAAAGTGGGGTTGGAAACATAAGTTAAGGTTGATCATCACTTTCAGGGAGATTGTACATGCATATTCAGAGAGGTACAGTTCACGCACTGACAGCTTTGGTTGTTTAGGAAAGTGAGCAAAATAAAAGGTTTTCTCTATTTTTTTGCAACTTTGAGACTCATGTCTACGAAAAGTGCTTCTAAATACTTTAAAAACAATTCAAAGTGCTCTCTGGTATTAACATTACACAGGGGAAGTTACAATCTATGTATTTTAACTCCCTAGCAATCATGATAAAAATGACATATGGTATACACACAAAACCCTTGCGTGAAATGAGAGTTTAGCACTGCAGATGTAGGTGAATTTATAACGTATTTTTGTGCTGTAACACTTCAGACCACATTCAGCCTTGTGTCCTCCAGCGGCTACATCAAGACTACATGAAGTACAGGCAACACAAATTCCTGGACTAGCTGCAAATTCCAAGGAGCCTCTCCTCCTTCACCTTAGAGCAACGGCTAATGGAGTGGCACGGAATTGGTACAGAGTATGGGGCATGGGCAGGAAAAGCAGCATGTGTTGATACCCCAGAGGGCTGGTGAGTGGGAGAACAGGAGCATGGAGTAGGTCACAACAATCACAGCCATCTGGCAGATCTCCTTTAGCTCTGCTCAGTTTTCCTAAGATTATTGATCTAATTCAAAATGATAGAAAGAAGCTTCTACTCAATATTCACTTCTATTAGAATTGTACCCAAAGCCTGGAAATAGGCACTGTGATGATGCTTCTGCCACCCTCCTTGCTTATTTGGCATGCACAGATGCTGGAGAAGTCTGTTCTATAAAATGTGTGAAGTAATCTGTTCTTACATCACGAAAGAGGATATACAAGAAAATCTGACAGTCTGGACAGTTTTGTCCGATGTGCTCCCTGCATTCCGCAAGGTGCAGCAGCTGCACTCTACCTGCCACTCTGCATGGGCAGGACTGCAGAGCCCAGTGTTAAGGGTGTCAGAATGTCACCTAGTCACAATAAAAGCAGATCTTCAGCTTGCTTCAACTCCATTTTACATGGGAAAAATAAATTATCACAGGACATTGCAATCCCAAGAGGGATAGAATCTCTCCCACCATGCACCAAGGGTCCTCACCTGTCATATTCAGCCTTGGAAATGGAGGAAAATCAACACATTGTGTGAACTACCTAGAACTTCCCAGGTTCTGATGTTAGAGCAACAGCAATTTAAATGTGTAGAGGTATAAAGGAGAGGAAGAAAAGGAAAAAGAGCTTGTGAAAGGGGAGGAGGAGCATGTGTTTTACTTGATCTCATCTCCTCAAAGTGCTGATATACAGGCTCTTCATAATGTACAATAAAGGCTTTCTATAGTACTGCATGTATTACAACTACAATTAATAAAACTTTATTTTTATTGATTTAAAAACTGAATATGTATGGAAAATCTTTTGAAGTGGCTCTGTGGTTCAAGTGTACAGGGAACTAGATTTATTTTATAAATTATATCCCTTTTCTGCTAGAACTTCCACCAGTACAAAACTAAATACTATTATTATATACTTGTATCCATTTAGATGGTCTTATAGTTATGTTATTTTTCCCTAAACCTAACTATTGGAAAAGCATTTCAAGTTATACTTTTCATGCAGTGTCAAAAATATAGCCAAAATTCAGTAGTTAAGACCACCAACATACAAAGGATATATCTGACTTTTGCAAAATTATATTAAAGGAAAAACAACTCAGTGAAAAAATACAGAAACAGGAATGAGACAAAGCAAATAAGAAAAAAAAAATATAATTGTCAGATACCCCTCTGAAAAACGACATGAATAAAAAATGTTATAAAATAAAACACAGATAATATGGATATTTGTAAGTTATAACACATTATAATTTACTGCAGTTGCACATAATTTGTTCAATTAAATATGTACTTGGGCAGAATAATTATTAATGTAAAGAAGATTTCCTGTCTATATGAGATGGTTTACTTTGTGGTCAATCCTATTAGTCAGCTCTAGACTGACAGTGTAACCTCCACAAAGATAACACTTACACACATCCATGCCAACACAGAGGAAAACATGGAAGACTGAACAAAGACATCCCTGAACACTACAGTGGCATTGCTGCAGCTAAACCAGCCAAAACCATACTGAACATAAGGAAATATATTCCAAAGCACTATTAATATATAAAAATCCTTTAAGGATCTAGACCACTGTATGAATAAGCCTATATCGAGTACGTTCAAATAGTTCAGACTTTCATCTGAATTGTTGTTGTATCTCCATTTCTACTCACAACTCTTGTATTTCACTGTCTACATTTCACAGTAACCACAGCTGCACTAACAGCAGCCCTTCAGGACTACATGCTACTGTTCAAAGGCACAGAAATACAGAAAACACTTCCAAAATCTTCCCTTTCATCTTTTTCATCTGATCCATCACACCTTGAATTCAGCCACCATCACTCAGAACGTCATTGACCTCACACTTCCACAAAGAACAGCATCCTGTTCTCATTTATTGCAAGGGTTCTGTATTCTCCTGTCTAGGCACACATCATAAAGAGCACATTCACAACTAACATTCAGAATTCAGTATTTCCCTTCATTTCTACCTTACTCAGCTATTTTGAATGAATATGTGATCCACCAACTGTCCTGTTAGAAAAGAGCTGATTAAGACATGGAAAACCAAAATATTGAAGCACATCCATTTTGTAGCATTCAAAATAAAACAGTTTTTGTAACTTGAGGAGATTTTTTAAATTCCATTTTACATTATTACTTCATCTTTCTTAATGGTCTAAAATTAGAAAGTCTCATAGTCCATTCTAATTTTTAAAAACATCTCCAACTTTACAAACAGGATATTTTCACTAACTCTTCCAAAGTTTCAAAACTTTTAAAAATTGTAGAATGATAAACCCAAATATCAAAAAGTGAAGGAAAAACTATTCATCATATTACATTCAAGAACATAAACTCCCAAATGTGATGTCACAAAATTCTTAATTTTTCAAAACTATCTTAAAACATCAGATCAAAGAGAAACAACATTGTTTTGAAAATACTGCTCCTGTAGAATACTTCCATTCTCATAAACTCCTTTATTTCTAAAAATGCATATTAGCCTATACACTGCAATGTTCCAAGTTAGATCCCATCTTGCCTATCCAGAGCTTCTTCAGACACTATGACACCATCCTTGCTTGCAAACCAAAAAGTTTAGGACCTGCCTCCCAAAGTCTTGACTCAACCCAGCAGGAGCTGAGCTGTGCCTTTACCATGATTAACATGAAATACAACTATTTCCAATGTTTCATTAGCTGGGCGGACAAGACAAGCACCCAAACTTTCAAACTGTCTGCTAATCTTAAATATCGAAATTGTGACTTTAGAGTTACAGAGTATTTCTGACTTCAGCTTCACTCAGCTGGAGCTTTGTGTTCTCAGATAGGTATCATCTGCTCTCTGGGGGAAACGCATATAATATGTAGTAGGGAGTATTGAATGTAATTGCAGACAATATGTAAAGAAATAGCAAAAAAAATTAGGACATATTTTCTAATGTGTCTTAATATTATTTCATTCCCTTAGATGGAAAGAAACTTTTTAGAATAGGCATTTATATATTGAAACATTCAATAAATAAATAAAAACAGGAATTATGCCCTCTTGAGTTAAACACTGAATTTTATGCCCATTCTGAGAAATAAAACCTTTGTATTTCTGTAATTCTCAATAAATCACAATATATATCAAAATTTCCCTATACTATAATTATATATCTCAAACTTCAGTATCCTATCAAACCACTAAATCAAAAGATGGACTGACTTCACTAAAAAATCCTAATCTTAAATTCATGGTGATTTTGATCTGAAACTGAGAAAGTGAGAAAGTCAGTTCTATGTGGTTCCTATGTGGACAATTATTCCATAGTGTATGCGCACTGAGCAGCTAACTCTGGCTCTTGAATTTCCTGCTGGGAGCTATGCACCACAGGTTTTTGACAGTCTACTCTTTTATGAAGTTTAGCCAAAAGAAATCCTTTCTTCCCTGTCTCCCTTACCAACCATTTTTACTGTCTTGTAAAAAAATGAGGGTTTTTAGAAAGTTTGGTCTGTGTATTTTGACAGTTCATGCTCCCCTGTCATTGTATTTTTGCAAAGCACTCTGCATTCTAGTCAAGATATTTAGCTTTCCATTTATCCAAATGATTGAATCTTTCAAAGTAGTTAAGTACAACAACTACAGAAAATAAAAAGTTATACATTGTAAATGGTTGTTCTGATGAGCAAACAATGTCTCATGCACTGCAAAATGGAGCAAACACAGCCACTGAAGAGACAAAAATATTCTCCATCTCCTCTATCAGTATCATAAACCATTTCTGTGAGACCTAGAAGCAGTCTGCTTGAATTTTATGCATATTTTTATGGTTCACTCAACATATACAACTTGAAAGTAATGTGAATGTGACACTTCCAAACTTGTTTAACACCAGTTTTGCACTGCTTTCATTTCATTTGCCTTTCCTTTTCAATATGGCAGGCCACAACTGAGCACTTTTGAAAAATCACACTTTGGAATTGTAAATAACATGGAAAGGTGCACAAAACCCAATTTCTTCCGTTTATTACAAAAAAAGTAGCCTTTAAAAGAAAACATTCACATAATGAACTTTCTTCTCAGTGAGAGTGAAGAACACAACTGAGTAACACCGGTACAGAGAGTACAACATGAGTGAAATATCAGAGCAATATCTGGGGAGGTTATATATGAAAGTTAGTGCAAAGAAATAAGCAGTTGTAATATCCAAGCACATAGGTAATAAAATCTACCAACTCTAGACTTAAGTGTGACATTTGAAAAAATGCTTACACTCAACAACACAAACATAATCAGAGGCCAAGATAAGACCTTTCTGAAAATTGGACTCCATCAGTCTAGCTTACCAGATAAATATACAAGTAAATACCAAATTCAACTCATATAAAATTTCCAAAACGTAGTAAAATGGAATATGATTATGAAATTCTGTTGCTGACTAGATTGAGATGTATAGCATCAAACAAAAACGTAGCTAGTTTAGTAAGAAATTTCGGCTAGGGGTAGGTAGCACTACAGTAAGAGTTGTATATGCTGCAAAAAGCACAACTTTAATATCAACAAAATGTTTACATACTGAAAGTTGTCCAGACAAGAACTGTGGAACATCCCTTAACATGCCAGGACTCATAGGAGAAGTCACTGAAATAGAAGGTCGGTCCATTTTTTGAGATTCAAATGAACTAGAACCTGTAATTATAAACAAAAATATTTTATAAATAGTACAGTTATGCATATATTTCAACATTCTTTAAAAAGAAATCGTAGAAATATAACCAAACATGCCGCAAAGTTTTGAGAAATATTACTTTTTAAAATCTATTTAAAGTTACCAAATAATGATACTTCTTTTGGTGATGAAATGCAATCAGGAGCTTTTATTTACAGAATGGAAAATAAATTATTCAGATATTTCTGACTGTAATTGTCAGTAAGTTGAAGGCCCAAAAATTAACACTTTATTATGGTCAAATGAATTCAGCCTTCTGACTTATTGTCTTGTACAATTAGACTAATTTTTAATTTGATTTCTACAAAAATATCAAGATTTTTTTTGGTGCATTTTGTATGTTATGTTTTTTGTGCATTTTGTTTCAAATCTACAAGGTCTAAAAATGGTCAGAGGACAAGTTTTGACACACAAAACATAGAGGAAAAGTGAAGTATTTTTATAAATACAAAGGACAATCCACATCTCACAAAACATAAAATGAATTTTAAGAATTGGGCAATAAGTAAAAAAGTCATTGAAGGAGTTTTTCATATTATTATAATCAAGCTTATGCCATTTCATTTATTCATGGCTTCTATTCTAATAGCATTCTAGAAAAATGATAAAAAATACCTCCAGGATGAAATCCATCTTATCAGATCTAAGCCAAAGAACAAGTTATTCTTGCCTACATGAAATATGGGTTTAGTCAATTTAAGTAGCACTGAGTGGCTCTAATAAAGTAAGGGTATTCTGAGTTCAGAGTAGCTATCACTCAGGCTGTAAACAAAAAAACATTTCTTTCCCATTTTTAGTTTATAAGATACAACTGAAATGCAAAGCAAGAGAACAGGAAATTAAAAATTTCTATTAATGTTCTTATATATTATTTAGAATTATACTTTCTTCAATCAAAACTCAAAGCTCATAACCAATGTCAAAACAAAATCAGAATATCAGTATCTTGACTTTGATAGCTTATTATTAAACAAAGGTAGATAGATAATGCAGTAAGACGACATATTGAGACAAATATAGACAAAAAGACAAGACCTATTCCGACTGCAGAGGACATTTTTCATTCTGTTTGTGCTGACATAAAAGACAGAGAAGGTTTTCCTACCCCACTATTGAAACTTACTGGACTCCAGCTGTGCATGTGTGCTGTCAGGTATTCTGGGAATGTCCCTGAAATCAAGAAAATTAAGACAGGCTGATCCTTTATCTAACAAGCAAATTAAAATTTCAGTTACACTATAACACTTCCCAATCCACCATGAAATGCCTCAGGAATGGTGCATGATCTGCTGGCTGTCTTCAGCCACTGGGATGATTATCAGTGATCCAGTATAAATAATTTCATTGTCAAATAAAATCCTACAGAACAGATTTGGTGGATGCAGGAGACAGGCTGCACAGTCACACAATAAAATGATTCAGTAAATAAAAGAACAATCTCAGAGTTAATAGTAGGCTAAAACTGTGAGTAGCAGAATTTACAATGATGTTATACATTAATCAGATTTACTGGACCCTCACTCAAACATACTCAGCTGCCAATCATGGCTATCCAAGTATATTCTTTACTGTCCTTGAACCACAAATTTAATCAATCATACCTTTTCCATAACCAAATAAAACATATGAGTTCATTTGGCAAAAGCGCATTTTTTCATAAACATGTTACAACAGCTGTATTAAATTGTGTGCAGAGCCATGTAATTTTAAAGCACTCAATCACACCTCCCCCAGCAAAACATTTTTAACTCTGAGAGGCAAACATTACTGCATGCTAATAAAAACTATCAATATGCTAATAAACAATTTCAGAGCTATTTGAGCAAAACCCAGCAAGATGAAGAGCTTCAATCCTGAGTCACAGCTATGTCAATATTTACAACCATGGTGTGTTTCAGTGCTGCTGGCTTCTCCAAGGCCACAGCCACTTCTGAGGGGTGGCCATGGAGAGGAGAGGCAGGGGCTGCACCATGCGGGCCCCAGCTGGCTCCTGGGATGTTTCTGGGATAATATATTTAATAAAGGATAAAACAGCTGTGCAGCAGCTGTGGGAGAAAACAATGAGTTAAAAAAGGCAGAGAGAAGTGTTGTGTCAGGCACCAAGGCCTGAAGAGGGAGAAGGAGGAGGATGGGCCGCCACTCCCTTTGCCCGTGGACTGCTTGGCAGAGAGGGAGGCAGAAAAAAAAGGAAAAAATGAGTGAATTTGAACCTGGGAAGAAGAGAGGTAAGGTTAAGGAAGCTTTAGTTTTGGTTTTATTTCTCACTAGCCTTTTCTTTTATTAATTCCTACCAAATTAATCTTCCTCGAGTTTGTTTTGCCCACGATGGTAATTGCTGAGTGGCCCATAAACTTTTACATCTTATTTCCTCCCCTCGTCCTGCTGAGGAAGGAAATGAAGAGAGCATGTCTTTGGTGCTCAGTCAAGGTCAACCCATCACAAAGGAAAATTAAAAGGAAGGGGAAATGAAAAATGTTCCAGTGATGTCTACCGTCTCACACAATGAAAGAGTCAATATGATATATAAATAACTTATCTATTTCTTTTAGAAAAGTTTTTCCAGAATACCTTTGGTATATCGTTTCCAAGCCTTTTTCAAGACTCACTAGAAAGACAGCTTTACTAAGTAGACTGAGGAATCTTTCCAAGTCTGTTGATTTACAGTATCCAAAAAGCTAAATAAACCAGAAGGCAAGAAACTGCTCTAAGTGCCCACTACAGACAACAAAAAAATCTCTGTTAGAGCCCAAAACATGTGAGAAACTCACAAGCACAATTGAGGAAACAAATATTTAAGTTTGTATGTTTGATGTAAGGAGAATTTATAACTTGCCTAGTAATTGACTCAGAAATACACTCTTGAAATCGATTAACTCATAAATACAAACAATTTCTTCTACCATATGAGTCTAAAAACAAAACCTTGGAAAAAAAAAAAATATATATATATATAAAATACATAAATCAGTCTAAACAGAGTGAATAAGAGTTTTCTATAGATAGCTGAAAAAATAAACTTGAAAACTTGGAACATTGTAATTTCTCCTCCTAAAGCATACAGATCCCAATATTTCAAGGTAGCATTAATGGTAATTCTTACAGGGAGCACTCATAGTGATAAACAGATGGAGGAGAAATAAAATTAGTTCACAATGACTCTTTGCATAATAAGTTATGCTCCACTACAAACAGCTTGTATAGAGTAATTATTAAAACATAGTGCATTATTTCTTCCAAATTCAAAACTGAAGAAGCCATGAAAATAACATGCATTTAAAGTTATTTCTGAGAATTAGAAGGGAGAAAATAGATAAGTTCCTGTACATAAAGGACAGACAGTTCACACTGATTAGCAACTTGGCCATCAATTTTTATTTTAACATGGAAAAAGTGGTAAATTGCATTACAAACTGGCATGTATTGTTTTATTGGGATTTTTTAAAAATGGCTTTCAGTTTTATCTGCCTTGTCAGCTTAGCTTGTCATCTTCAGTTTTTATAGCACTCAGAGAAAAAAATAATAATTGTGTTCACTGGAATTTGGCTTTTTCCTCAGAATATTAAGATGTAACAACAGATTCTCAGCTAAGTTAATTGCTTGCAACTGAAGATTTCTTGCATGATTTAAAGTGTTGCCATGAAACCATCAAGAAATTTTCCTTATAAATAATAATACTTATCTCAATGTATAAGCAAAATCTTTTAACTGGGCATCAATAATTCTAATAAAAATAAATATCACTTCTGATATCTGGTAAATAAGAATTTTTAAATACTGTACATACACTGAAGCTTTATTTCCCAGAGCAGAAGACAATGCTATGAAATTATGGTTCCTTGGACAAGCATAGGCTATTATTTTTTATTGACCATTTGATTATGAATTGAAATCTTCTAAACTGAAAAAAGTAGTACGCTCTTTCGAGCTCTAACCTCATGAAAAACATGTCTGACATTGTGCTGTTAATATCAAACTCCAAAGAATTACACACATCTATCCAGAATCCAAAACTCACCAATTTGTAGGAAGTATTCATCACTGGGACTCTTTAACGTCTACTGCAAAATGACACTGGGAATAAAATACACTGAACAACTCTTTTATCACTGATCTAGCTCAGTTCTTCAAACTATGAGTCAAGTGCTTAATGTAAAAAAAGGCCTCTTGAGAGCCCCCATCACAGTTTAAGGAATTATAGATGAGCTGCTCGAGTGACAGCAACATAGAGGAAGACATGATGATAAGGAAGCTGAACAAGAGACAGCAAATATAAAAGCACAATAAATAATACAGGAGATTTTATACAATGAAGAAAATGCAGAAACATTTTAAAAATTAGTATTTTCAAGATGTTTTTCCTTGAAACTTCTGCTACAAACTTCTATTTGAGAGATACTGTGAAAGATTTACATATGAAATTAATTTGAGACCTCCTTTGCTGAGACAAGTGATGTAGTCTGTCCCTTAGCATTACTATTACACCCACACCTCCCAATTTATGCCGAGCTTTTTAATGATAGGACGGATGATACAGTCTTTCCCCTAAAGGGGTTGCAATTCCATATGTATGCAGGAGATAACCTCTCATATCACTAACAAGATAAAGCTGTCTTTTGTTATTATCAGGTTTGTTTGAAATTGTCACATCAAATTAAGTTACTACACCTTAAGTTCCAGCTTTGTCTAACACTGTAAGTTCCTATTATAGCTAAAACCATAATAGTCGTCCTCACCAAAACGCTATTCTCAGATTTTATAATTCTAGATTTCTCTTAATACTTCTTAATTTTTAGTCATATTTTCTTATATTAAACTGCATCTTATACAAAAATGAAGGGTTAAATATATTTATTAAAATGTAATTATAGAACCCTAAAACGGTCCAGGTTGGAAGTGATCTTGGAAGTTCATCTGGGAATCTAGATATTACCTATCACTCTGTCCAGTTGTGTCCCATATACCACAATAAATTCTGAGGGAAAAAAAAAAGGAAATTTTAATAACTGTAAGCATCTTCAAAGTCAGTGATAATCATTCCCCTCTTCACAACCCTGATATGAACAGATATGGAACTTTCAATAGAGAATCAAAACACATGATGAATATGGCTTTAGGGTGTAGGAACTTGGAAGAAAAAGAACAGTTGAAGAAGAGGAAGTACTCACAGTCCAGTACAACAAAGCAACTACTGCTATGAAAGAAAAATTAAGTTTAGAAATTGAGAGATAGTTTTGAAGGTTAATAAAAAGGAGCAATGTACAGCACCAAAGAAAAAGTCACACACAGTTCTAACCATTCAGATTTGTTCTGTGTTAGATAACAAGCAATAATTTAATATTTCCACAGATGCAGATGATATGAATGTGGATTTGAGACTTTCCAAAGCATACTGATTTTTTTTCATTAGCATACTATATTTCACACAAAATTCTACATTGCAGACTCTCTATAAATAGAGTTCATCAGCAGTTCATAGACCAGATATGGTCTCATAATTTTCTATCTACATTATAAAAAATAGGAATGGAGAAATAAAAATCAACAGTCAAGAATTACAACAACGAGTATAACCACAGTTTTAGAGCCAATATAGGGTGGCTCACCAACTGAAAAGCCAGAGAAGGGAACCTATTTTTAACCATATAGCAGATGATGCCTGAGACCGAGAATACAGGATTTCACACCAGCTCTTTTTACTCACTGACATGATCTATCATTCCAGCTACACTTTCAGTTTACAGAAATTTGCATAAGAATTTTTCTGCTTACAATGTTAATGAATGTTTGATATACTCCATCCTAAAACTGAAAATTGTTACCATATTTAATTAAAAAATACATGAAATTACTTACCCTATTGGTCTTGAAACTACAAGCTCTACTTGCGGCTCAGGTTTGGATTCTAAAATGATATTATACACCTCCTCAAACGTGGCTCCTTGTAGTATCCTTCCATTCCATTCTAATACTTCATCACCTGTAAGTCAAGTAAAAACACCCCACTTAGGAAGTTTGCTGTGAAGAGCACTTAAAATAACAAGTTAAGCCATGCTACTGTCAGATTTTGGATTGTGAAACCTGTGTTATAGAACAAGTTTGGAGGCCTTCGTGCAGAAAAATCCTGAGCATTAAAGATTTCCTGCAGCTAGGCTTCAAGTTTGTAAAGTTCTGTGAAACAATAATATAATCAGTAGGACTCCTATTGAGATAGATGCTGCACTTACTTGCATTGGCAGCTGTGGCTGAAATCACAAAAAATACACAGAAATCCGAACATGCTCTCCAGAAAATTCATATCTAAAGCATCCTATCTCATCAACTTACTGTTTTGAAGATCCATGTACTTTTACAAGTTTAGTATTTAAGGTTCAGATACTTCTTATGTTAATAGATAAAATTTCTTGGACATCCTCCAGTCTAGCAATCTATGATTTGCATGTTGGAAAAGAAACAGCTTCCTAGCCAAGGTGGTTCTGCTCATACATTTGTAATAGCTTTATTTGCACTAAACAAGATACATGCCACAAAATGACTGGGGAGGACATCAATGGAATATTATTTTCAGTATATAAATGAGCAGAAATGTTAAAATCTTTTTTTAACAACATGAGAATATATATTTCACAAAAGCAACCATCCAACAGTGTCAGGTTGAATTCAGCAGTATTTCATCACATCTATTTAATATAATTTCACATGTAATTAAACTTGCTCACTTTATCACCTTCAGAAAAGCAACTCAGCAGTATAGATTTATAGTAGATACATACCTGGTCTAAGATGCCCAACTGTATCAGCTAAGCTTCCCTTTTTAACTTTGGTGATAAATGCGCAGAGCCGACCTGATTCAGTCATCTTTCCTCCTACTACCTGTTTCAAATAGGAAGTATTTTCATAGTATGAAAATTACTTTAAATTATTTAAATGTTTGGACAACAGAAAGAAGAACTCAGCTTTTTCCTTGGGTATTATGTAGTCCAGGTAACACATATAAAACACCACAGAAGTTTGGCTAGGAAAGTTTATTTTTGTAGCTATTCTGGAAATTTGTACAATTGAAAAACAGTGGAAATAGATAATTCTAAGGCTTTTAAATTTTAGCAAATGCCTACATAATATCTCATTGTATTATAAATTATTACCCAAAACAATGTGAGGTACTGGTCATTAGATTGCTCACTTCACTATTCTTTTAACTGGGAAAAGATAGATTAATATAACAGAACTCAGGATGTTCACAGTAAGCAATGAAATTCCCTTTGGCTTGGAAAGTCAGATAAAAACATTTGTCACACAGCAAATTTCTCTACAGGGAACTTCAACAGGTTTGACCTTAATATTTATGTTAGAATCAAACTTACATGTCAGAATTGGTCATAACTGAATAATCTTCAAATTCTTAAAGTTTCTTAACCATCTCCATACTGGGATTTAAAATTTGTAATACTAAAAGCCAGTTTAGTTTACTTTCAATATGTAAATACTTGAAAATTCAGGTCAGGGATAACTATTGGAAATCACTCTTTCCAGATGTCTATTGAGATTAAAAAGTAGTTACTCTTAAATCTGAATCTCACTAAAGAGTTTATCTTCATAATACAAGATTTCAGAAATTTTAACACAGATGTGTAAACAAAAAGTGCTTCCTACTGGCACTGGTAAGCTTTTCTCTTGCATTTTCTGACAATAAGATAAATATAACCACATAAAACTTGATGTTCAACTGGCTTCTCCACTGACTTAAAATAAAATTATTTATTAATTAAATAAAAATTTTAAATATTTCCAATACATGTTAGTGTATGTAATACATAATAACACTGATTTAATCCTTACTCATAGGGTGTGACTATAACCTAATCTGTATACCTGAGGTGAAGTAAGAGTCATGCTAAATACAGCAAGCATATGGAATCAAAATAAATACATGTTTGTTTCTTTCACTATTCATAGTCTGTTCTCATTCTTGTACTAGTATTTCTGAGCCTCTAAATAATAATATCACACAAAATTGAGATCAATATATGAGATAGAAATAATTCATAATGTGTTTAAAGAGCTCTGCATCATGAAAAAGAGGTTACATCATGGAAAAGAGGTCAATGCAGAAAAAAGATTATTTTTTTTTAAAAATCCAGTAATATTACACAATTTTCCATTAAGTGATTTTAAACTGTGGCAAATCAAGCAATCAGAGGAGAGAAGAATTCAAAAATAGGAAGTTCCATTGGTATACTCTGATCTGATTGAAATTCTGTTAAATCACAGATGTTCCCCAGGTCTTCAAGAGAGATAATTTATTTTTCACTTTTCTTCTCTTTCTTGGGAAATAGAAGTTATACCATGATGCAATGCTCCATACTGAAGAACACAGATAAGACTTGGCTTGCCTAGCAAGGGTGCAATTAGTACTTTGCTAAGACGACATCCTTGGAAAACTTGTGAAAACATGTCCAGTCTTTCAGAGACGTATAACTTTTTAATTCTGCTAAGGACTCTGCAAAATTTCTCTAGGTGAATGAATATAAAACGTCTATCTATAATTCTGAGAATCATAAGGCATTATCAATATTGGTATGCATGTACTATCTGAGACCACTTTAATTATGAAAGTAGATAGTTTAACTGAGAGAGTTGTTAGTTTCAAAACTGTTCATCACCAACCTTCAATCCAAGCATTGCTCCTGAATCTCTAGGCACACTTCCATCTTTTAGTCGTTTATTTAACAAAATCCGACCAATGAGCCGATCTCCATCTTTGGATGGCTGCCAAGTCACTGGATGCTATCATATGGTGTTAATGGAAAATACAGTGAATAGTATTTTAATGAAAAATATTTTAGTAATACTTTTCATTTGCTGATATGTTTTAAAAATGCTATGAAAGTATTATGATTACACTAATATTTAATCTAAAAAATGACAGAAAACTATGCTGGAAAATAGTTATTTGGACATATCATTCATCAGAATGGATGTCTAATATTTAATAACATTATCTATTTTACTAAATCCAATTTGTAAATATCTAGAATGATCTTTCAATCGTGATTTCATAGATATAGACAACTACACATAGTTATGTACACACAACGAGAATCACATCTGAGTACTGAGAAAAACATTGCTAAAAGTCTAGCGTAAGAGTAATACTGGAAAAGAAGTTTAATTCAAACCGGAAGTTTGATATAAGAAACGTCTTATTTTTCCACTACTTCAAACATTTCCGTTTTTATCTGAGTACAGCAAATATTTTACTGTTTTGCTTTCTCTCAGTAGTAGTAGATTAAAATTTAAAAATACAATTAAAAAGTATATTCATTACTTTATTTTAATATTCTGTTTCTTTCTTGGAATAATTAATTCAAATATGAAGCACAGTTACAGTGAGCATTATTATTCCCTTACTCTGTATGGGTACAGTTAAACTTGTCTGTTGGCCTAATTAATGAACTTTTAAGATTTTCTTTTGTGTAATCATAGTACTTTTTCACAGAAAAATATTATTTCATGCTCTATTTCATGCAAAATTAGCAGGCACAGATAAATCTGCTCCCATTACAACTAATAACTCTAAAAAGATTTATCATAATCTCCACCAAACAGAAAGCAAAAATGAAAAATACCAAAGCAGATGGCAAAGCCTTTAATTCTGCACAGTACTGCACAAAAATTGCATGGCAACAAAACAAATGAACAACCATGACAGTGAAAGGGAAAAAAGAAAAACAACTTTTCTGCGCAGAGAGACCCAATTTTCTCCCTTTTTCACCTGGGGTTTAAGCTATTAATTTAATTTCAGCCCCAGGAGTTTGGAAATGGTAAATCAGATAAGCCAATTGGTAGAATCCTTATTGTTAATTGCTTTTTTCTTTAAGGTAATATTATGATATGCTAATTTGCAGCCGTAAGAACAACATTCCTTTATGCCTCTCTTTTTTTTTTTCTTAGGCTGCCAAACAGTAAAAGCTGCAAGCATGCAAAGACTTTTCATTTGTTTTTCTTTTCTGCACCTTAAGAAATGCTATATTGTCTCTAGAAACATCCTATCTTTTATTTTATGCACTATTTTAATGAGTGACAGAGAGCAAAGACCAAATGAGCAGGTTAAAATGCAGGCTCCATAATCTCAGTACCTTCTCACTATGGCTATGTTCCTCGTTTAGAGTTGTGCTACTACACGTATCTACCCCAGAGTCTTTTATCTGAGGTTCAGACCATTCCAAGTCCTCTTCCAAAGAGTGGCCACCAAAGCACACCATTCTCTTTTGCCTCTCGGATAAGGCGATAGAATCCGACAAAACTGCCTGCTCACTAGTTTTTCTTTTTCCCCTTTGACTGTCCCCTATAGGCGTGGGATAAAAAAAAAGGATACAAAAAAGAAAACATGCAAAGGTGTAAATAAAACCAAGGAAATGTAAAATGATAAAGGAAACTACATGGTAAGGCTCCACATGTCTCACCAAAGACATTGGGGATGCCTCACTGCTATGCCAAGACGTATGGTCCAACCAGTTGTAATCCATGTCTCCTGTGAGAATCAGACAGACAAGATAGTGCAGTAAAGGAAAGGTGAAAGAAAGGACAAATAAAGATACAGTCAAATTGTAAAGACTTCTGATTATCCTATCTGATTGATAACCTCTGCCAGCAGGACTTGCAAGGGCTTCCAAGAAAAAGGTAAGGCTCCAACAACAGAGTACATGGAATAGGAGAAACAGTGAGGAAGGAGATATATTTGTGTGTACCTATGTGTGCATAAAATTACGTACAAAGCATCATTGTGCCAGATTTATTAACTGTCCCTATAAAATTATTTACAGTAAATTATATGAAAAAGCAAATTGTATTTCTAACAGAATATCCAGAAAGGAAAGCATTTGAATACAGAATGTCTTAAGGAACTTACTTCTTTGCTTTTTTAACACAAATTAGTATGTATTCTAATCACATCAATAAAATACTTAAAACAATGGCACTCTGTATTCACTTTGCAGCAGATGATGTTTTCAGGAAGGTTACATGAAAAACATGCTAGAAACTATGTAAGAATAAAAGGCATATAAACTTTGCTTTGTCAACTGGTTAAATATAAGGATGAATTTTAGTAAGCACAGGTACCCCACAAATGGGAGTGTTTAGGGTTTTGACAAAGCATGGAAATATTAAATAGATTCAGAATTTAACCTCCATGGCAGACACATGGTAAAAAGAAAAGTTTGAAAAACAGTTTAAGAAGAGATCTAAGTTAATGCTGCTGTCCAAAGAATTAGGGAATGACTCATGCATTTTAATAAAATATTCTCTATTATGTAGGTGCTTTAAACTGCAATTTATACCCACACATTCTGCACTATTATATTTCTCTCTTTTTTTCCCCCTCACAGTTGTTACTACATGTTACATGAAAAATATTTTGTTACTGTATGCTACATCATATTTATATATTACTGTATGCAGGAAACAAATGTTTCTATCAAATTTTACAAAAAAAAAAGCTTTCTATCCAATTTGATCCAAACCAAAACAAAATAGGTCAGTGTTTTTTAATACAGATCTCAAAAAACTTTTTTTCTGTTTCTTTTACTTCAGATCCTGCTTCAACACTGTTCAGCCTGTTCCTCAGGAACTACATCAGTAGGGTGGTGAAATGTAACTAACAATTCTTAGCATTGTCTTAACACTTGTCTCGAAAAGTTGACAGAGAGGATGTGAAGATATAGACCCATAAAACTACAAAAAAATAATAGGTGCTTTAGTAAAGTAAAATATTCTCCTTGGAGAGGGTATCACAAAATTAATTTGGTTGGAAAAGCCCTTTGAGTACATCAAGTGCAAGCTTCTATATTATATATGTACAATGAGAAATACGATTTTTTTCACTTGTTTCCTCCTAAAACAGAGACCTGCATATGCTGTATGGAAAAAAAAATCAAGTGTTGTTTTCATTTTAAAGAAGGTAACATATTCAAAATACAAAGGATTCGTTTTCTGAAAGTACTTTGAACTTAGCCCCTTACACATTGCAGAAATATTGTAACACATTAATTAGCCTTTTCTTTCATTAAAAACAGATAAAATAACTTCATAAAATTATTTTCAGGCCTGAATGCATTCATATTTTCTAAATAATAAATAGGCTGTACTCCATTAAATATGTTTATTGACACTTGAAAGGAAGACAACATTTAAAAATGGAAAAGTCTTACCAAAACTGCTTTGCCATGAATGTTAACATCTTGCCTGTGTTACAGATAAAAGTGTGGTATCCTGCTAAAGAGGAAAGGAATACTCTTTTGAAGGCTAACATTTTGCTAAAGGTATTTCCGCAATGGAATTTCCAGTGCAACTTTTGCCTCCAGACATTGCTTCAAGGGGTACTGAGTGAAATCATCAGTGAGCTCAAAAGGATCTAGCTCTTATTCATAAATATACATTTAGAGATATCCAGAAGATAGCAAGATTTCCAGCCTTCATATTGCCTGTTTTACAAATTCCCTGGGGTCTTTAAGCATTGGTCCCAGGCTCAGCTGCTGGTGTAGCTGGTTTCTGCTTACTCCAAGTCCTCTTACCCATAAATTACTGTATGGTGCATCCACAATCTCTATGTGTCCAAGATGAGATTCAGGTATTTTTGCAAAAACAGTTACTCTTCAGCAAATTATAATCCCTAGAATTAAAGCTGCATAAAGGAACATTTGCAAAATTGAGCCCGTTACCATATAAAAGTAATCCCTCTTCTTGCTCAACCATTTTCCATTTTCAAACAAGATGCAGAAGACTTTCTTTTTATTTTTGTCTTGTCTCTCAGTAAATACTAAATAACTGGCATTTATAACATGAAAATCAAATTAAAATAAACAACTCCATCCAAACACTGTTTATCTGCCCAAAATATGTAGCTATGTTTCAAAAAATTATCATCTAAATTAGAAATTGTAAAGCCATCGTAGATCTTCTAGATTTTGCCCTTAACAGTGCATTAAGTGATCTAAATGACAGGCATAAATACCATGCACATTAATAAAAGGATGGTTGGCTGGAAGCCCTCTAGTGTATTACACTTCTATGACAGACAGTATGGGTTAGTATATCTACAATATTTTTGTTATACAATGAATTGCTTGATAAAGTCACTGGACATAAATTTTTCAGTGCAAGTTCTATAGATATTAAAATCTTGAGTAGGTAAATGATTTTTGAAATCTTGTAAAATTAAAACTAATATATGTAAAGCACATAGATCTCTCCCGAAAGAAAAAGAATTAGAAGGAAATAAAACAAAGCAACAAAAAAAAGGAAATAAAAGTTTAGCCATGATCTTTTGTAACAAGGATACCACAGCTGTAACTCTGAGTACCAGAGAATGCGCTTGCGGCCCTCTTAGAAATGTCTCTTCCATAATAAAAAACAGTTTATTATTGAGAATTCATACATTTAGGGCATGCAGCAGAAATTACTCAGGAAAAAATGTCACCTCACTGATAAATTACATAAGCTATAATATTAAGACCATCATTCATAGAAAAAGAACCTAATACATTACTAAGGAAGATACAATCCTACTTTCTGCCATTATAACAATATTCAGATGCCTTGTGATTTCAGGAGTGCAGCTGGGTATAGGAAAGGACATATGTGAGGTCTGCTCTTATTAATGTTAGAGTTCTATGTGGGTATGGGAAGCTCCCGTGGACAAATCAGGCTGGGAGAGCAACCACAGAGTAACCCAGCCTTTACTTAGGAATGGGGGTAAGCTGAAGTCTTTGTACTCCTTGGTGTTCAGTGTGTTTTTCTTAGTTTCTCTAGACAAAACCAAACAGGTAGAGGAAAAGATTTTTTTCTTTTACATTCAGGAACCTCCAGCAATGGGACATTTCCACAGCAATGGGAACTTTGAATGTCAGAATAAATTTTAAAAGAATTTTGGCCAGCTTCTGTTTCCCTTTTATCTTAATGTTTGATTATGTAGTTTTTTTGTTTCCTATAATGGCTTTCCCACACAGAAATATGATAATTGAGTATCTTTTATAAAGCATTAAGGAATTTGTACCTAACATACAAGGTGCATGTCTACTCTTTTTTGAATATTGTTTAAGTTCATGGTCAGGTCTAAAACCAATTATCTTACAAACAGGCTACACATAAAGCACTCAGTGTAATTAGCTGTTCTACTCATACAGAGTTATTTGGATGCTTGAAGTGCCCCAAAATCTTCACATAGGATATAAGCACAACCCAGGCCCTTTCTACCTAAAGCAAGACCTCTCTAAACTGTCAACTGTTTCCTTAGTAAACCAAAAATATAATCTTGCTTTGAACCAAATAAACCAAAATCTTGTCTTCAAATTCAAATCTCTCTGCCATAAAGGACAGGTCATATAACTTTAAATTCTTCATGCTGAGGAGACTATCTGACTGCATAGTGTATATTGAACACGTACTTGAGCCAATAATGGTACATGTATGTCATTACTCCAAACTGCAAACGATTTAACCTTGCGATTAAGTGAGTATTCCCCCCAAGCATAAGGGTACAGTGAGCTGAACACAACCTGTGTATCTGTATCCTTCTCCTAACTGCACAGCTCTCAGTGCAGCCCTGTACCAGAAGGGCTCTGGAGTGAAGTAAAAAGTGAACTACAGCTATTGAAGAACTTCCATTTAAGCAAGCTACTTTCTGTTTGCAATACTATCCATCTAGACTGCCACACAGTGGGTGACTCCAAAGAGGAGCTACACAGCTAGAACTGACTGGAGATGATTATATGAGTGCTTAAACAATTGCTTTGTCAGCTCTGGACATTTCAGGGACATTCTAGCTTTTGTTGCAGGAACAAATGTAAAGCTGCCTACCACACAGCTGACTAAAGCACAGAAATATTTTCCAAACAGTCACTGATGAAGTTTGAGCATGGATTACAAAAAGAAGCCCCTTCCTGCAGAGCTTACAGCAGGCTTTGAAAATTCCTACCATGCATTTCAACATTTCTTGTTGGGAAATAATTGTTCCTCTGGCTTTGTCTACTTTCAACATGGAACAGCTTAGGAAAATGTCTGAAGGATCTGGTTCTAACAAAGCAAAAAAAGAGGAGCTGTTCTTCATGTAAAGGATATGAAATATATTTTGACTTTTAATATGTTAAACACAGAGAAATACAACAATCAGGAGAAAAACATATAAATCTTCATTAGTGGATAGCAGAGTGCATTCCACAAGGCAGGTGAGAGAAAAGACTGAGGGAGGTGGTAGCAGGTAACAATGCATACCCATATATTAAAAATAATGGCAGTGACAGCATACAAGCACTGAATAGAGATGCTGCTACAAATGAAATGTGTCTGGACCCCATGGGCTGGTCACTGAGAACTTAGAAATACCTTGAATTTCTTTGGGTTCTTTTTAAGGGATATGGTTCAGGGGGAAATCTTACTAAAAAAAGACCATGGTTTAACCTCAAAAACTGTATAGCCTCACTTTCAACTTCTACAAGAACTGCTTAACAGAAAAGATATTACTCTTGATGTAAAGGCTTACCTAATGTAAAGGTGAGAGGGTTTCAGCATTTCTGTTTCATTCTGGCTCTCTTTCTGAAACTGAGGCTTAGGATCCCTATTAATGGAATATCTACTGGAAGTATTTTTTAAATTATTTTTTGCTCAAAGGATTGAAATCACAAGAAAGACTTTTTTTAAAATTACATTTTCTAAAATAAAATTATGTTCAGTCTGTTAGTTAAATATATTTTGATAAACGTCTTTTCTTGGAATAAATTGAGATAAAGTATACCAGTATGACAATTGCACTCAGTCACAGTTCAGTGCACAAGCTGGATGACCTTATACGCTTATAATTAGGTCTCATATGACACCTGCAGTGTGACCCTATATGCCACACCATGACTTCTATCATATGATCCAGTACACAAAATTAATCAACAAGAAAATGGACAGGCACAGTTTAGTTATGGGAAACAGTTAGACATTTTATACTGTGGTCTCAGTCTACCACTGCCGGTTTGTTTCCATATTAGGATTCAAATTTTTCAGATTTGCACACCTTTGTTATGTATTCCCTGCTACTTCAATAAGATGAGGGAAAACGAGAACTATTTAAGTACAACATCCTATGGGTTTCTCTCTTGCTTATGTTTAAGATTTTATGTTAGAAAGATGTTTATTTCAAATTACGCTTTTGACCCTACTTCTATCATTTTCACTTTTTCCCTTCTTCCTTCTGTTGTTACAAAATTTAGAGCCTATACCTGAAAAAATAAGTTCTTTCAGTAGAATACAAAGGAAAACACACATTGAAAAGTTTCAATAAGACAGTATTTTTGGATCATGTCTAGCAGCAAGTACAGTAATTTCACAATTATAAGCCACACCTGAATATAAGCTGCACTTTTTTTTTTAAAAAAAAAAAAAAGCGAGGATCCATGTGTAACAAAGTAACAAATTAGTAACAAATTAGTAACAAATTAGTAACAGAATCACTGCCAGCTGGGTTTGGTGTCAGGTGCTCAAGTTGCAACAGTTTTCATAGACCTGCGAAGCCTTTAAAGGCAGCCCCAGGTGCCCTCCTGGCTGGGTCTCACTTCAGAGTTGGCATTTCACTGGGAATTGTCCATATATAAGCCGCACTTGAATATAAGCTGCACTACTGGGGTAGGCTGGATTCTTCAATGAAAAAGGTGTGGCTTATAATCGTGAAATTACTGTAATTAAAAGAAATTTAAACACTTTCATTATTATTTCTAAAACACGCCTTTTTTCCTTTTCTTTCTCTAGTCACATGCACAAAGACCACACGTGTTCCTGGGCTGACCTCACACACCTTCCCTGATTGTCTGTTATAACCATGCATCCCTTTACTTTAGGGTTACAACTGACAGCTTGGTCACAAGTCCTTCACCATCTCAGGCCTGGAACCAGTATCAGCAATACCAGCTTGCCTGTACCTGAACTCAAATAAAGAGAAAACAATGCAGGGGAAAATAATGCTATTGGAGAATCTCATATCTGGCCCTTCTTTCAGCAGCTTAGTGTTATGTAATACTGTGATAATGTTCTATCAACTAAACCCAGATAGCCCATTTAGCTGTTCTCGCTGAGCACAACCTTTTTCACAGACTAGTCTACTGAAAGTTTGCTAGCTATTGGATATAATGCACAGAGAAATTAACTGGTGTCTAGAAGGTGAGGAAAACCCGTGTTTTTCCTGAATCACTGAAATCCTGAATCAGAAAAATGAGCCATCCTGGAAAACAACTGCTAAGGAAGAACAGAATCTAATGGTTCTGTGATGTGCTGGAGTTGCTGCACAACTGGGAACCAAACCACACAGGCACAAGAAATTCTGTCCTCAGACTGAAACTAGTCCAGGAAAATTCAACTGTTTTGCTGCCAAAAGGAAGGCAACAGTAAAACCTGTAAAGCCAGTTGGAAACAAGCCTTATAGTACCCTGGAAGACAGTTCATAATTGGAGTGCTATGAAAATTTGTGAGAAACAGCTGCAAAGTTTAGGAAACAGGTTTGAGGTTTTGTGTGCTCTCAGTACCTATTTAATTTAGATTTTCATTACCATTTTATATACACTCACTAAAGAAGGCTTGGTTAAACTGAAGAAATAAGTAGCTTCAGGAAAACTCTATTTAGCATTAGTAGACATATTTGCTTATGCAATTCAATTCATGCTAGCTTACCCTATACTCAGCTTTCCCAGATAAACACTCTTTCTACATCCTGAAGTTGTGACTGTGCCAAAATGATTGTCAGAGTAGGTCCAACAAGACTGCCGGGCATCTCCAAGTCTCAGGGCCATAGGGTTTAATGCACATGAACCGAACCCTAAATGTGACCCTGTTTCTGTTTGGAGAGAAATCAGCTCGCTACCTTTGAGAGGCAGTGTATAACCAGGTGCATTTTCCTTTGAATAATGGACATCTGTTGACAGGGAACCTATAATAATGTTTTCTATATTCATGGTTCCTTCTAATACTAATTAAAAAAAGAAAAATAAACCAACACGGAAAAACAAACAAAAAACCCCCTTATATTGCGTACTTACTTACTTTCAAGCTTTATTGCTTTGATGTCAACACTAATTATTACAGAAAATACCCCTAAGCTGCTTTAAATCAGTGTATCTTAATTAATAAGTAAACTTCAAATTTGCAAAATTAAGACAACAAGAGGCCAAGAAAGACAGCAAAGAAATGGATTCTTCATGAGGCAGGATATCAAATTCACAAATAAGAACATGGATTTAACATGCCAGTTGTACTCATGACAGAGCTGTACTAATTTCATCAAAAGAGCTATCAACCATAAGCAAAGCTGAAATAGTGAACATGTCAAAAAGGAAAGTCTTCTTAGCTTAGGTTTAAAGAAACAGCAATATATTTATTCCTAACAGTGTCCTATCCTTTATCCCCAATGTCATGTAGAGCTAATCCTAATGAAAGGAGACATTACTAACATAGAAATGGCTCCTTTCATAGGCACATCATTATCTAGAATCAATTTCCATCATCAGCCCAGCAGCCACCCACATATCATGACTGCGGATCTCCCAGTTGTTTCATGGATCACATCTTTTTCCCCTCTCTCCACCACTTCCAGTTAAGATCACTGACATCTTGCTACCAAAAATTGATATTAAGAATTACTCACTTTGTGAGTTTCAGTGTGATAACCAATATACAAAGAATGTATATCTGTTTATCTACTTTAAAAAAAATCATCAACAAAAACCCAAAAAATTTAAAACATTTTAAAAAATTAAAATTTTGAAGTGAAACAGTCATATAAAAGAATCTAACCAACATCTAAATTCCAGATACTTGCTGCCTTTTTCTGTTCAGTTATTAGATCTTGTTTGGGACAAAAAGATATCCTCTACTTTTACCCTTGGACATGGCTATTATCCTGTAAGGACAGCTGAAGGGAAGGAGTAATGCAAAAAAGGTCCAGTTCATGTTTTTAAGCACAGTATTACCAATAATTTCTTACAAACTCTCAGTGGGTACAGAAGAAGACTCTAAATGTCTTGATCACTGACAAGGAAATGAACATTTCAAAATAGAAATAAAAATAACTTTTTTTTAAAATCTTCTGCATTACAAACTTGAAGAACTAGTATTTGAAGAGTAAATCATCATTCAGAAGTTATGCTGATTTATTTTCTCGTCTGTAATTCTCAGTTTACATTATGGGCAAATTTTTAAATTCTACCTAACAATCAAGAGGGAAGTACAATCTCTGTGGCACATGTCACCTTTTAATCTATATGTAACAAAGAAACGGCATTTCTTTACATGTCACAGCAGGGTTGTTTCTTTCTTTAAAACTGTCCTAATATTTCCAAATAACTTTCTGGTTTTCTAAACAAGTATAATTTTTAACCTGTTATCTTCTCAAAACTAAACTGCAGGAGACACAATATACATTCACTTTACTGTTAAAATTATTTTCTTTAGGAAGCAAGAGTTTGATAGCAACTGTAAGTCCAAAGAATCATCCATCCCTGGCAGCACACATACAATATCTAGAAGTATGCAGTACATCTGCTGATTCAGTTAGCTGTAGTGGAAGCAAAAAAATACTTCTATAGGCTCTTTCATCACCTTGACATTGCAATAAAAGCCTTTGTAAACTAGTAATTGGGTCATTAATTATTGATCTCCCCTTTAGCAGTCAGAAAGTAATTTGGTATATGTAAAAACACATACTGTTTTGAATTTGGTTACGGTTTTTTTTGTCAAACCACCTTCTTTGAAGGAAAGTAAACCTGAAAACAGGAACAGAAAACCTGAAAATGAAACTCCCAAAAGTGAAAAATCATAATCAACTGTCTTATTTACTTTCATACCTTCTGTGCATAAGCTTGACAGTGTGATACTGTATAATCAAATTGGTTCAGAGCAATGATATGTTATACCTGAGTTAAAGCTTAAAGAACAGATGTGCAGAAATAAAATACCAGTGATGGTGGTTGTTTTTTAAGAAACTTTAGCACAATCAAGGCTATTTTGCTCATGCATACACGTTTATACATACATGCAGGAAAATTACCATACAAATTACATTAAGAAGAAGGTTAGGTTGCAAAATTAAATATTGAGAAGGTAAGGGTGGTACAAGACTTAGTTTGCCATGAAGCATTAATTTAGTTCCTATACAAGTGTATTTATGTCTAATATTTCATGATACTATGGTAAAGTCCCCCATCCCCACAATGGATCTTCCAGATCTGAGAAAGAAAGGTGTAACTTAAATAAGTAACCAGTCAATATCATTGTTTCTTCAGCAATGACCCCTTTAATTAGTTACTGAACACAATCTAAATGCAGATCTAAATGCAATATTATTTGTCTCCTGAGAGCTCTGGTGTTGTGAGAATATTCCCCAGGAGTCAGGGTTAAATTCAAGAAACTATTCTTTGTGGACTGTCTGCATAATGAAATGAATGAGATGCTACAATAAACTTCTTAAAATGAGCTGCTGACATACAGATGTACCATCAAACACTCTGAAATGTTCCGAACAATTTTCAGTGCCAAACTTGAGAAATACAGAGCTTGATTTTTCTTTAATATTTTCTTGGATTTTAGCCCTACCTTTTCCTAGCTCTATTATACCTATTCTTAGAAAATAGCAAGAATTTATACAAACCTACTGACCAAACAAGGAGTCAATTTTAATATATGATTTTTTTAAAAATCATCTTCCCAAAATTTATCCAAGATTGCTCATGTCTATGTATACAAGTTGGATGGAAACCTCCTTTGAACAGAAATTCCCTAAGAATGCTCTTCAAAGAAAACCAATATGGTTTAAAAAATGTTGTGGAGATATAAGGGTAAGATTGTTAAAGTAATAAATAGTGAGATACAGATGCAATTTGTATTTTAAATTAATTTAGAATCCCAGTGAAAAAAAGTTTATTTTTAATTGCAATTTGCACTGTCTTCATTATTTCAGAAGAATACAGAACAATGGAAGAAGTCTCCACAGAAGAATAGTGGATGTTAGCTCTGCAATTATTTCATTTCACTGAATATATAAAGAAGTACATTGCTCAGGGACCTTTCCACAGTCAACAAGAACTACACTCATAATTATAGCCTTCATGGTAGCTGAAGCTGTAATAAAAGTTACATAAGGGATTTAATCTCAGTCTCTTGTTTTTGTATGATCACAATTACCCAAAAATATATCTCCGGAGGCTAAATATTTCCAGAATGAGTTGAAGAAGAAGGTCAGTATTTTCCACTACTTTTCAAGGAAAATTCCCTCACAACCTCTACTTGTTCATGTTTAAATTTCTGGAAATTTGTGATAAGAGAAGAAAAAACATCATAATACTTAATGCTTACAAAATCATCAGGGAATTCTGCCTCATAAATTGGAACAGGCCCTACACTGTGGGGGCTCTCATTGCATAAAGCAGTTCTTCAGACAGTGTAACTTGTTTGGTTTGCAGAAGCAAACAAATTGTGTACAGAGGCTGGACAAGCCTTCTTCAGGTGGAAGAGCTACACTCACAGAATAGAAGGTCCGTAATTGTGATGCAAACATAGAAACTATACTGCTCCAAGTGAGGTCGGTAACTTATTACAAACATATTAAGGACAACAAAGCAATATACTTCAAAAGGGACCAGTTGACTTCAGATAGAGTTGAGTAGTACACTTGTAGTACAGCCAGTTTCAAACCATCCTCTCCCTTGCTCCATTTACTCATTTCCTTCAGGACAATATAAATTATCCAGAACAATGCAACTCTTCAAACCAAAGTTTTCAACTCTCCAAACCAAAGTTTTACATTTGTCTTGTGACTATCCAGCTTTATTTTCAGATAAGCTGCTAGCAAACCAACCTGCTACTGCCTAAAGAATACGAACAGGGAATGCATCATGTTATCTCCATAGTTTGTCCAAAGACTTTTGCACGTCACTCATGAATGACTTATTTATCTCTATGCAGAATGAAGCTGGAAGTCCTCGATGAAGAAACATATAAAGAAATATGAAAATTACATGTAAAAATTTTATCTGATTGGATGGTTTTGATTTTTTGAGGGGAAGAGGGGTTTGTTTTGGTTTTTGCTGGGTTTTTTTAAATTTTAAATTAAAGAGGCTGTCTCTTTTCATTGTGCATTCTCAGTATCTCTGTCCAAGACTCAGATGTGAAAAAAATAGGTGTGGGATCCAGCTGGCACAGGTGTCAACACAATGACCTTAATAGATATGGCCAGCTGATTTGTAAACAAAAAAAGAATCATTCCCCTGATTTAAAACTGGCAGTGAAAATTTGGAAATGCCTCCATTAGTCCCAGAAGACTGCTCAGTAAATTTTTCTTAGACTTCCCAAAACACTCTTCTTTTCTGCCTCTGTCTGCCAGCACAGACAAAATAGCATAGAGCATCTTTGCAGTACTGTAAGAACTGCAGTCCTTGTCAGAGAGAAGGTTTTATAAAAATGCAGAGCATTAATAAGCTATAATAAATTTATTATGATTAGACTATTATATTACCTGAATCTACCATTTTTTCAAAGTCTGTGATAATACTTTACCTATTTTACAGTGATTAGAAATAATCTCAACTGTCAGTATTTTTCTGCTGCTGCTTATTATCATGCAAATAAATTTGGCCTATTCATATTTATCAAAAGAAAATAAAATTGGATTCAAATGAAATTTTGATTGGTAGTATTGAAAACATACAAATAGTGACACTATTAACATTTATTATTTTACATTTTATAATGGACTGTGACTTGTAATTCTCTTTTTAGCATTTGTTGAAATAAGGAGACAGCAGAGGTTTTTGCAAATGTAGAGATGAATTTATTGAAATAAAGCAATACCACAGGATTTTGCAAATGTGGACCTGGCTATGCTCACAGCTATACACTATACGCAACACAAGCAGTTAATGGCTTTTTAGGATGACATTGCTGTTCCTGCTTTTCTGTTTGGTTTTTTTTTTTTTTTTAGATCATCCTGTCAAGTCTGATAAAGAACTTATAAATATGATATGCTTTGGGAAAACCAACTTTGGCAAACTACACATCTCAATGAAAACAGTTACAGATTTTAACTGCTTCTCTGCCACAATTCAACATCTTTTCTTTTTCCTTGTTGATTTCAAATGAGATCTTATGCAAAAAAAATGGTTTCTACATTTCATAGAATCACAGAATGATTTGGATGAGAAGATCCTCTAGTTCCAACATTCAATTTCATAAATGACTGTGTTACTAAGATGTTTCTTGCAACTTTCTTCTTTGTTTTTGCAACATCGTTTCTTTTACAAGGAAAGTATAATAAGAAATCTGTTATTTCTTGAAGTCAGTAGCAACAAAATTTCATAATAAAAAACTTAACTATTTCATATATTTCCAAGTACAGAAGCATTCCAATTGGGAAAAACTAAAACTTCACTGTACTTTATCTCTAATTTCAGGTACTGCACACCCCAAGAACAAGTAGGAGATTGTCTGTTCCTAGGGAGCACAGAAGTTCAATAGGATCCTTCAAAGCCTTTAACTTAAGTGTCCCTTGCAACCATAAAACCTTTTACACTTATTTACAAAAGCTCTGTCACATGCAATCAACATCGTGTAATCAGACACTGAAATTTTGATCAAAACCCGGAAGTGCGCCTTATATGTGGACTAAGTTTGGAAATTTGCCAACTCGGAAGTGCGAGCCCACCCAGCCCCGAACCGAGGGAAGCTCGCGGCAGCCCTGAGATCACGTGATTCCATTACTAATTTGTTACTTTGTTGTGTGCACATCCTCGCTGCAAAAAAAAACCAAAAAAAACCAGTGCCTTACAGTCCGGTGCACCTTATATGTGGACAAGTTTTGGAAAATTGCCGACAGTCCGGAAGCGCGCCTTATATTCCGGTGCACCTTATAGGCATTAAATTACTATAAATAGGTGAGTGTAATCCTAGAGCAAGACAATTTTGGATACAATTTTACTCAGCTACTCTCTCAAATTGTATCCAAAAATGAGGAAAGTTCCCAAGCCAGTACAATGCCACAGCCTTCTCACTGGCAGCTGCTGCTTTCCTATTTCATTCTTTGTGTCCCTGAACATGATGATGAAGCACTCCAGGTGACACCTTAGAGCAAGCCATAGCTCAAGAGTAACTAATCCACAGTGTAACAAAAACCAACCTGAGCATAGACCTCATCGCGACAGCTTCGGTGTACTGAGGAATGGCAGCTATGGCATCTAAAGACAGGCATAATAAAATAGTTGACTCTGCAAGATTCACGCACGTTTTATCTTCTGTGGAAGCTGTCTACTCCAGTAACAAACCCTTCAGAAGTGTTGTGTAACCAGCTAGCCGGGTATGGTGGATGTCAAGACAGCAATTCTTTCCCTGGTTTAAAGGCACCCATCAGGAGAACCAGCGGGCAGGCAGCACAGGAAGATACCAGTGTGGGCTGCTCTTCCTCAAACACTGTATAACTAAGGCAGACATTCCATATTGGGCACTTCAGGCCCTGTTCCCAGCTCTGGCCTTGTGCAATGCCTTAGTTACCTTATCTGCTAGAAGAGATTAATCATAAAAAGAGCAAATTTCAGAAAGCTTTGAACACAGAAAAATGGTATTGAAGTCAATGCACAGGAATGAACAAATGCTAATAGAAGAAAGTGGAATGCACATCACAGTTAAAGAACTTAGAGATTTTGATTTTTGCAAATTTTACAAGACCCAGAAGAAGGAAGACTGTCACACAGAAAGTTGAAGAAGTAGGCCTGGCAAAGTGAACTGAATGCAGAAAAAAAATGATCTTTTCCTTTGTTTAAGTGTTTTGTGCCTGAACAGAACCCATATTTTAGCAAGCGACCCCAACTGAAATCTAATTATTAAAAAAATAGTTAGTTGAAATGTGGATCTTCAGTTCTTTACAAAAGAGTAATGAGCAAAGGACTCAAAATACAAGAGCTCTGAATGCTAGGCTTTGTTCTGACAGTTATCCATTGATTTCCAGTCCATAAAACCAAGATAATAAAGCTTCCTTCCACTTACAGAGATTCAGGAATGAATGTAAGCCATTCAAACACTACTCTGATGAGTGTTCTGCAAAGCACCATTAAAAATTTGGAGACTTAAAATAATCCAGGCTCTTTTAATAAGAATTACAAGAATAAGTATGCCTCATTTGTCCAGATATCATCCATTTCCGACAGTGAAAAAGGCAGAGGCTGAAAAAGGACCATGGTGTAATAAGCAAAAATAGATTGGTACAAATCAATGATTTCAGAAAGCAAAGTATAGCTGACTATGCAATCTAGTTTCTTAAATTTTTAAATTCATATGTGATTCTGAAACACAACAGTGTAGTTCAAGGGAAGAAGTAATGAGAGATGGGCTATGATTCTGTGCACAAAGGAGCAAATACCTCCTCAAAGGTGAATGCCCAGAGTTTAGATTAGTCTGGCTGATATGTAGAACTTTATTTTGACTCACTGTGAATTTAGTTTTCAAGAGTAACCTTAATTTTTTACACCAGTAACTTTTTTTAAAGCTCTTCTTTACAGTTCTTGTTTGCTTTTGAGTTAAATCACATTGTAGCATGAGAATTTGGAAAAGAGAAAGAAATTACAGTAATTTCATGATTATAAGCCGCACCTCCCGGTAGCCAGGTAGACCACGGGATTTGTCCATATATAAGCCGCACCTGAATATAAGCCGCACTTTTTTTTTTTAAGTGAGGATCCATGTGTAACAAAGTAACAAATTAGTAACAAATTAGTAACAAATTAGTAACAGAATCACTGCCAGCTGGGTTTGGTGTCAGGTGCTCAAGTTGCAACAGTTTTCATAGACCATAATCGTAAAATTACTGTACATTAAAAATTCACCTACTTCAACTACTTCACAAAAGCTAATGTAAATTAATTAGTCTATGTATAAATAAAATAATAAATAAATAAATGTGATCACAGCTATGATGCTTGGGAGTATATACACTTTATACTCAATTCAGATACTGTTAATTTCAATCTTAAAACAAACATTAATTATACTTTAGCAAGTATTATGTTGTATTTACCAACATCAAAATACTGTTCTCAGTCCATAACTGGGTGGTACCAACATCACCCAGAATGTTGTCAGATTACATTCCAAATACAGATGTGAGAAAGAATTTGGTCAGCATTTCTCACATTGCATTTATGGAGTAGTTTATTTCTTCTGGCTTAGGAAAATACTTGGCTTTTTTTTAATATAGATATAGCCCTTTTAAATAAGTGTTGATGAGGATTTTTTTGTTTTGCTGTCTGCTATCATTACAGAAATGAGGATCATTGAAAGAGAAGTATGTCCATTAATTAAACTAGATTAAATACACTGAACTTTTTTTTTCAGAATTGAGAGGAAAAATGTGTTTCTTCATATAAAAAGTTCTCATTTTTTATTTTATAAAATATAATAAAAATTATATTACATCACTTTCATCTATCAAGAGTAATTAATTTTGTAGCTTGAAACAATTTGCCTTTGGTGACTGGGGCCACATGAGCTATACTATGCCGGAATGTGCATTGTTACAAAAGCCTTATGTGAAAATTTGCAAATTTTTGGTCTTTCAGTAAGCAGCTAATGCCTTATTTAATGGAACTGTTCCAAAAAAAAGATTTGCTTCCAGTAAAACAATACGCATTTTTCAGATGTTGAATACTGCTTTGTTAATCAGTTCTACATCAATTGTTTTCCTTATTTAGCCCTTCTGCACATAAAGCACATAAATCCCCAGCCTCCTTCTCATTAGAACTTTCTTCCAAATCTGCAGTATATTGTGCACACTATGGAGAACACAATGCACTTGATAAATAAAAATGACAGCATTCTGTCTGCTTCAACGTTACTATAAACAGTCAACATTTTAAAATATTACCACACTGTTTCAAAACTTATTCCTGGAAATTTATTTCCTAATATTTCATTTTACCATATTGTTTCATATGGTTTTCTGCTGGAACAACGGAGTAAGGTACAGATATAAACAAGCTCACTAGATTTCTAGCTTTGACTATGCATTAACATTATATTTAGTAGAAAAGATAACCATAATCTGTATAAATGTCTCCAAAAGAAATAGAAAGATTCTCTGCTGACTTCTGAATTAATGATTTGCGTATTTTGCCCTTTGCTCTGCCTTGTTCATTATTCATGACTCAGGATAACAGATACCAGGACACATTAAAATTTCAAATTGAAAAGAAAATTCAATTTTTGTACCCTTTCTTAGCAATGGAAATTCTTCTCAACCACAGGCAAAAAGAATTTTGTGTGCATATTAAAATCTTTCCCTAAAGCAAGTTCCATACTTTAATGAAGAGCTTGCAATATGCCAACATTAAGCATCACACGTACTTGCCATGCTGGATTTCCACTATCAGTTACTGGTACTTTTCAGCCATTTTCTTTGCAGTATTGTAAAGGCCTGAATAGGATGCTGGCTAAAAGACATCTAGCATATAATTTCTTAGGAGCTGGCATAAGTGGAAAGACATATAACTAACTTTCAAAACAAGAACTTCAGAAAGTCACCTTTGCCCAGACAAAAAGCAAAAGTTGCCAATGAACATCACAAATAGAACTAAGATTTCCAGTCATTGCTCAGCTGAAAGGAGCTATAAAAATGTGGAGCTCCATACTGAAGTCTCAGTGATTTCTGGATTAAATCTGCCCATACTGCAAGTTTAAAAGGCAATCCGTGGCACTGTTTCCACAGGAAAATCAGCCTCTACCTCAAGAGACTCTTCAAACTTGTACAACACCAACCAGAACTTGCTTTGCAAGCAGATCTTTTCTGAAGTTTGGGATTGAGAAATAAACTGTCTTTTTCTCCCAGATCTCCAAAGTGTTTACAAGGAGCACAGCAAAAGATTAGCGAAGAGATTTGACAGGGGTGGCAGCTCTTTTCACTAAGACACCAATTTTAAAGTCATATTTTAGAGGAAATAAAACACTTTCAGCTGTGGCTAAAGACAAAATAATACAACTGATATAAAACAAATATATTGTGCAAAGAATATAGTCTCATAATATTCATTAACACTTTTCTGAATTTCTATATTGAATGACAAAATAACTTCAGAATTTATTTATTCCCCATGTTTTAATTTACTTTAAAAATTGCATATAAATTAAATCATGGTATTACCACTAAGAGTAACATAATGAGTTATATATTAAAACAATTTTCATTATAAATCATGACAGTCACAAAAATATTAATAAGAAATGGCAAATGCTTCAGTAGTGTCAATCTCTCTGTTTTGTCCCTTCTTTTTATTTCTTTAGTTGTGAGCACTGTGTAACAATGCAGAGATGTAAGCAAAATAGGTGAAGTGAATAGCTTAGATTATTGCATAATATACAGTCTGCATTTTTTCCAGTAACTTGACTGTTTAGGAAACATTTCTAAAAACTTGGATTTTTCTGTATGCTCATGAATTTACTGATGCTCATAAATTTTAACTTTTGAAATGATAAAAAGAATATTCATATTGCAATGATGGCCTTAACAGATAAATCTCTCTGGTATAATAGACTCATTTAATATATTTTAAAAATTGTTTTAAAATGCTGATAGCATGCCAACATGGATTTACAGCATCATCAGGGCCACTGTCACCATACATGCCTATTTTCTTCATCAAAGACCAGTTTAGCAAATTTCACCCTTTAATCTCAGAATACTTTAAAAATACAATCCTATAATCCATAGAATAGTTTGGAATGTAAGGGATCTTTAATAGTCCTAGTTAACCCCACTGCAATGGGCAGGGATATTTTCTACTGTGCCAGGTTGCCCAGAGCCCTTGCCCACCACACCTTGGATCTCCAGTCTCATCTACCACATCTCTTGGCATTCTATACTAGTGTTTTACCATCCTCTTTTTTAAAACTGTCTTCTTCATAGTTAGTTTAAAACTACCCTTTCTACTTTAAATCCATTCCGCTTTGTACTATCACTACATGCCCCTGTAAAAAAAAACCCCATCTCCATCTGTCCTGCAGGCTCCTTTTAGGTACTGGAAGATTCTCTAAGATCTCTCCAGAGTCTTCTCTTCTCCAGGCTGAACAGCCCCAATTCCCTCATTTCAGCTCTCTGATCACCTTCGTGGCCTACTCTGGACTTTTTCCAACGGGTCCACATCCTTCTTATTTTTGGACCCCCAGAGCTGGATGCAACACTACAGGTGAGTCTCAGCAGAGCAGAGGGGCAGAATCTCCTCCCTCACCTGCTGCCCATGCTGCTTTTGATGCAGCCCAGGACACAATTTGCTTTCTGGGCTTAAAGTACACATTGCTGGGTCATGTCCAGCCTGTCACACACCAGCACTCCCAGGTCCTTCTAGGCAGGGCTGCTCTCAATCTGTTCATCCCCCAGCCTGGACTGAGACCAGGGCAGCTCCAACCCAGGTGCATCACCAGCACTTGGGTTTGTTGAACCTCACCATGTTCCCATGGACCTCTTCTTGAGCTTGTCCAGGTCCTTCTGGATGGCATCCCATCCTCAAGTGTTTCAACAGCACTACTCAGCTTCTTGCTGTCTGCAAACATGCTGAGAGTGCACTGGATCCCACATGCCATTTACAAAATATTTCAAATTAGAAAGTTTAGGTAAGGAAGAGCAAAACAGTGGGAATTTGTATAGATTTGCTTAAGAGTGTAGAATCTAACAGTCTTGAAGGGAAATAAACTCCAAATTTTGCATCATGAATTCTCGCAAAATTTATCATTCAGAAGTTAAAAAGAAGAAAAAAGGGAAGAATTAATTTACTTTCTTTGTTTACAGAACTGCTTATTTGTATCTCTCTGTTTCGATTGCTGAGCTGGCAGCGGGATTATTTTGATCTGATACACACAAGCAAAAGGATAAACTTTCAGAGTAGCAAATATACCTCATCCTCACTAAAATTCACTCACTCTTCAAAAACATATCTCATTCCATCCTGTTTGTTGACCAAACCGTCACTGAACTTCAGGAAAACACAGCGGCTGTTTCAAGAAGCTGAAATTGCAATAAAAGATACAAAAGTTCCAGACACAGATCATCTGAATTCTCTTGAACAAGGGCCATGCAGTGAGCAGCCATGAGAGAACCTGGAGGATTTCATTAGAAATGCTTTTAGCCATTCTATCAGCCTGACTTCATGTCAATGACAGGCATTATCTCCACCATCGCTCTTTGCTGCACAGCAACTCTGTGCTCTTACGTGTGAATCGAGGGTGTTAGCCCGGATTTACTGCCCTCCTGTCCTACTGCAGAGCCCTACATCAGCCCTGTGTCCCAGTTTCTCTGCGTCTCTGTTGCAAACGCCTCTTGCCAGCTCTACACTGTTCCACTTTTCTCCCTTTTCCTTGCTACCACTATTATATTTTTCCTTCTCTCTGCTCCCCGTTTCAAGTGTTATATCTCCATTTCTTTACTAGGGTGCCAGAAAAAGCAAAGACAGATCCTGCTCTACAACTCTGACTCCTCAGGTTGGCAGATGCTTTATTAGTACTTCATTATCCATATTTTTTCATATCATTGAACCATTACTGTTAGGAAATTACTTGCCAAGTGTTTTACCACCAAAATACCATGGGAATGAATCCACTGTGGACAAATCTCAAGCAAACCAATATAAATTTTTATCCATAATATAAAGGTTCTAAGTTGTTTGTTTCCTAATTTAATTTATTCTGTGAATATGATTACTTTGTTTGATCCAACCTTATCCTGTAGCCAAACACTTTTTTTCCTTTTAATTTAATTAAGTCACAAACAGCCTTCTTCTTCCCCACAAACAAAACAAAAAAAAAACCCTGTTCGCTAAGAAGTAAAAATATTAATAGAAGAAAAGCTAAAAAAACGTTAATGGTGGTGCTTGCATCTTCCAAGATGGTTATTAAATTAAAAGTCTCTCTTCTTAAGGGCAATGCTTTAACCAAGACTAGCAGGGGAAAAAAAGGCCAATACATGAAAAATACTAAAGACTATACACAGAAATATGTTTGGATAAAAGGTGGTTAATCCCAAAAACTTGAATTAGAGGATTATGGGGCTTCTGTAGGGCAGATGGTTGTTTATTGATGTCACAGGACATGAAAAGTAAACAGAGGGGGGAAAATGGATAATTTTTCACTGACCAAAGACTTCCACATCAAGATACACCTAGTAGTACAGGCATTCTTCAAAATCACTCAACAAACTCTGGCTTGCCTACAGACTTTCCAAAGGCACTGCAGAATTCTGTTTCTCAGTTTTCAGTCATATCCCCCATCTCTTTTCAGCAGTTCATAACTGTTACACTGCAAGTGTCTCCTGTGTGGCAAACCTGCCCAAGCTGCATTCACAGACAAAATCACCAACACTCAGAGAAATTACAGCACAGAAAGAAGGTCACAACTAACAAGTCCTCCCTTTGAAGTTCACCTCAGTGAACGTGCACTGCATTCTAATGATTGTATTCTCTCACCCTTTTCATTCTTAACAAATAATGTGTTGTATTGATCTCACTGGCTTAGGAGTGCACTCCATCTCAAATGAACTCTTCTGCAAATGTGAGTAATGTAAAATAAAAGGTACAAATGTGTAGGTTGTTTACTAATAAGTTGAATCAAGAAGCTAATTATGAAAAATTAACTCCCTGTAGATATAAATATCTACAACTGCAAAAATAAAATTTGGGACAGAAAACTTTGAGGTTAATTTGGATTAAACACAATATTTTATTGTCACTTTACCTGAGCATGTTATTAAAAATTTAAATCCTGAAATCTTAATTATCTTAGCTTTAAAATACATAAGAACCTGCAGTGCCAAAAAACTTTTTTCTTATTTTCTAGCTGAAGCATCTGGCGAAAAGCAACATATGACTTACATTTTTTTCTCTTTTATAATTCATACGGACTGTGAGCCTTTTATTCCATGAGGAATGCACATCATGGAAGAAAAACATGTCATATGCACATGTTTCAACTGCATTACTATCCTGCATTGTATCATGACATAGATCAAGTTTTACAGCACAACCTAGTTTAGAAAAAAGAGTGTAGATGGCATGCTTTTTTACTGCTTAGTCATTTGTGTGATGCTATAAAAAGATGTAATCCTTGCAACCTTCTTATCAGAGAGATATTTTAACCCTGCACTTTAAAAGTCCATCTGCCATCCATCACCAGTCAGAATTTCCCTGGCTTGAATACTACTCTTCCACCAATACACTTCTCTTTTGCAGTGCTGAAACTACATTCATGGTGATACTTTGTTCTAAATATGCTCATAAAAACAAACTTTCAGAAAATCATAAAGACAGCTCACCAGCCTTCATTTTGAAGTATTTTTATAGACGTAATTCAAACACCTCCTCAAATAATGTCAATGTTTTTGGAAAGAAGACTAAAAATTTCAATCAATGATGAGGCAGAGCTTTGCAAAAAACATTGCAGTCTTGGCACAGATGCAATTAATAATTATGTGCAGATGATTTTCACAGCAGATGTATAAGTGCTTTACTTAGTCACATCTGCACAGACATTTGAGAACAGACTTTATCTGGTATGCCAATACATTACCATAGAAAAGGCTTATCATACTAATAATTAATCATAGTTTTGGTTTCATCTTAAAGAAAATAATTCAGATTTTTCTTAAAGTCAACAAATATTTAACTCAAAATCATATCTCCCAGGAAAAACAGGTTTGACTTTCAAGACTTTTTCCAAACAGAAATTATGAAAATATAAATACTGTAATTGAAAGTGCACAAGCAAGCAAAATACTTTCTTTTTTATTTCTAAGTTTTATAGTACATACAAAGCAGAAGTTGTTCCAGGTATTTTACAGGTCCTCCACGTAAATGTGGACTTGCTTCAAAGTCAGATATTTAAATATTTATTATTTAACAATCTTTTTTCCATTCATGCTTGTGCCTGATATTAAAAATGTCTATCACTTTCAATTTTTACGTTGTTTTATTTGAGAAGATTTCTTAAGAAAATTGAGTCAAATGACCACTTAAAACTGACATAAACTGTCATATTCAGCATCTATTGGCTTCCAGCAGAAAAATCTAGTCTGCAAATATTAGTCTTTGCAACAAAGTGGCTGAGCATTTGTATTTGTTAAAAAAGGTTACCTTGAAAGTGGTTAACTGGATTAATTTTTGCAATTGAAACACAAATCCTCACTTCAATTTATGTATATGAGAGATTTCCTACTAAATTCAGGGAAGCCAAAATATTCTGACCAGAATAGTTCAGCAGAAAATAATCTCATTGTCTAGGTTTTTGTGAAAACTCTTCAAATACACATTTAAAATATCATTTTGTTTAAAGTTAAATGTAGGAAATGCATTTTGATGGCTTTTTAATCAACGATTATGCCCCTCTCAACACAGAAACTGAAACTTGGCCACATCTAAAAAAGGAACACAGCTCCCACTGACTGCAGAGCCTAGATTTCTCTAGTGCAGAGCAATATGTAGACTCTACTGGCCATCAGGGATGTGCAGCTCTCACTCTGACATGCCAGAGATAAAATCTTTGCTTTCAGACTGCTTTACTCATTGTTACTGATGGCACTGCTCTCCTTGCTGATTATCTGTATGGGTGAGACCTCAAACCTGTGAGGGGATGGGCTGGGTGAAACAAAACACACTCACAGTCACTATTACATTTTCTTCTTCACCACATTCAATTTATTTTTCCGTCATTTTCTTTACTTCTATTTAACCAGTTGCAAAACTGCCCAGCTTTTGAATTGACTTCATGCTATCACCACCATCATAACTAGTATGAGAAACTCAGACATAGTCGGCAATATTGTCCAGACTGATGGCAAAAGGAAAGGAGGAGAAAAGCAAAGCAATTACTATGGCCCCAAACTAAAGTCTGGATATTAAAGCTTACCTATTCTCAAATATTATGTTCTCATATTCCTGTACCTATTGCGCCAAACAAAAAAAATCACCAGTGGGAAAGGAGTTTCTCTATTTGTTTTTGTTGCTTTGGGGTTTTTTTAGGAACAGTATGATCCTAAATTGAAGAAATAAAGTTGTTAAATACAAATGAGCCATAAAACCTCATTTTATCACCTCTCCTTTTCCCCAGTAATAACAATTTGCACATGTGAGAGTCCCTTTAAGAGGCAGGATTCTTTTCCTTCTGAGGATGTTACAGAACATGAAAGTATTTCACTTCAGTATTCCAGTGATCAATTAATTTTCTGGTTTTGACTGTGGATATTACAGATGTCAATAGAAATAACTTTTAAAAAATATTTTTCTGTGGAAGAAAAAGTCTTATTTTTAAGGACCCACACACCGTAAAGAGCTGTTCTGTTGCTGCAACAGTGAAACTAAAGTGGTACCTTTACACATATTATTCCCATCCTTATAATAGGTATCATCTATAGAGACAAAGGTAGGATAGTCAATGTGCTGGTTTAGATTATGATTCATTAGAAAGACATTCACTCATCCCTTGATAGGCTCTGCTCTGCAGAAGACCAGAAATGTTAGCAGACATGTAAAGAGCCAGAGAAGGTTCTCAGTTTTGCAGAGATCTGAAATTTTCTACACGGATGGCTAGTGATGTCCTATGTTTTTGGTGAAGGAAGCAGAGGAGATGGCAGTCAGGGTTAAGGATTCAGGGCCAGGTTTGTTGCTCCTGCTTCCTTCAGGCCATGGCTGTCAATGCAGCCTGAGGTGATCACAAAGCTCATCCCTTCCCTGTACTCAGCAGCAAGCACTGCACCAAACACTGACCTCTCTTACAGCAGCAACAGCAAGCTCAGCATGCAAAATAATCAGCTGGGCAATTTCACCAACCCTAATTATTCTGGGCTGCTGCCTACTTAGATTAGTCCTGAAACTCATCCAAGACATTATGTACACAGTCAGCTGCAAAGTCCGACATGCTTTCTTCTTCTACCACTTCTGCCAAAGATGCACAAACAAGCCCTCAGTTGGAAAGGGCATAATTGTATTTATGCAAACTATGATCATGCTGGTAACCCCAGCCACTCTGTTGAGTTTATTGCCAGTCACACACTAACAGTGTAGAAAGGCTGATGGCAAATGCTGCTCTAGTTCAGAGCACACAAGGGGCTGCTATCTACTTCTGAGCATACATTCAATTGCTAATTTGACTCATTTGCATCTTGTTAGAAATTCAAGCCAATCCAAGTAACAGAATACATCAGTCTTGGACGCACAGAAAATTCAGTTCTTTTCAGCAAACATGAAATACTGCATTTATTTTAATACTCTCAATATGTTACTTCTACATTAAAAGTCCTCACAGAGCACGTGATGCCAAGTTTATTGAGTATCCATAGTTTATACAAATTCTATGTTTTGATTTAGTTCATGGCAAGTACTTTAAGGTAGAGGTACCTTCACAAAGCATTTCAACCTGTTCTCTTTCAGGCAGGAGGTGTTACCTGCTCACACTGCCAGGAAGGAGCGTGGATTCAGCACAAACTCTCCCTGGCATCAGCCTGCAGCAGGATCCCCTGAGCCACCAAGAGCTCGGTGTTTACTCATCAGAGCTGCAAGGGACTGCTTCCCCACTTCAAACAGTGAAATACAACATCAGCCCACCCCAGCAGTGAGGAGGATGAGGGTGCATGAGAAGCTAGGAGGGGACACAGCTTGACCAAAGGGGTGCCCCATCCCATCCCATCCCATCCCATCCCATCCATTGGTCAGCAAAAAAATAACTGCAGGGGAAGAAAACATCTGAAAGAGCAATAGTTCTGCAATCCAGAGGAAAAAGACTTCATGTCCGTTCTCACTCTTTGACAAATGCATTCATCAAGAAATGGATGATGAAATTGAGCTATTTTACTTTCTTCAGTATTTGACTTTCAGTTATCATAAACCTCTTTTTTTCCCTTTTAAATATTATCTGACCATTTCATTAAATTAATACAGTTTTCAGATTTGATCTAGTAAAATATTTCATTGAACTTCAACAGTCATTAATTAATTCCAAATAAATTTCCAATTTTCAAGTATATAAAAATATTTAATGAATAATTTTAGTCTAATTTATGAATCTCTATTTTCTCCTCATAATTTTAGAATTGCCTCCCCTAACTGATTTTAAATCCACTAAGCATTTTTTCTAATAAAATAGTTAAATTAGTACATCATAAAACTTATTTTCTCTTATTACTGGAATGGTAATGATGGAAATAACCATTATCTTCTGATTTCTTGATTTCCCCATTTTAAAGAGCAGAAAATAATTTACTCGAAATGTAATTGTTTTTGAAATTTTCTTCCAATAAAACCTATTGTTCTTTTCTCTGTAGTTTTTTTTTTTTCCCTAATATAAACTTCTATCTAATTTTAACATTTTTCTTAAAATAATGTTAATCTATTTACAGGTTTGTTAGCTCACAATATGTAGAAGACAATGTTGAAAACCTAAAACAAATCAACCAGTTGATGAGAGGCACACAGCAATGCATATTCTCAAATATAATATCTTCTATAATTAAAACACAGCATAATCTGTTCTGCTTATTTCTTCACATCTTTTATATTCAAAACTTCTCATGTTAAAGGATAGCAAAGACATCTAGCTGAACTCCAGAGCAGTTATGAGACCTGTTTAGGCATTGAACTAAGATTTTCTTTTTTAGATAGGCTCAGTTCTCATAATTATTAAGGAAGATGCATTCAAATTTAATGAGATGAAGTTTTACCATTTGCAGCAATCCTAGGACCCCAGAATGAATATAGTTATGAGTGTTGCTCTCTTTTTCTGTTTACACACAGTTTTGGGCAAATGCAGAAACTTATACTTCAAGATTAATAGCACTGACTTTACTAGGATTATTTACAACACATAAAATTAAGACTGTGTGTTTCAAGATGAAGGTTTAAAACACTTGCAAGACTAGATGAATGTTTTGAATGTAAATCCTCTCCTTAAATGACAACAGAAAACATCTATTTAAATGAACTATCATGAGACATCATAGATTCTCATCTCTCCTTCACACAAATGCTGGATGCCTTTCAAGAAATGCCCTTTGATCAAGCACGAGATGTTCTTCAGTAACACAAGTTACTGAGCTCAATAACAAATTAACAGCATGTCACTGAACGGACTGTGATAAATAGCAGGTTGTATTAGACGTAATGGTAATTATTCATCCTAAATCCTGTGAAGCTAAAAAAACAGTTTAGAAAAAAACAGCAGAAACATTCCACAGGTCCTAAAGCAGAGCTCTCCTGCTCAAAGCATTGTCAGTTGACCAAATTAGACTCTAGACAGCACTATATTGGTTCTATTGCAATAGCACCTAAAAGCAGCACTCGAGGATTAGGACTCTCTTGACTATTCCTCAGCCTGTATTTTGAAAATGCAGCTACAATTTTATGCTTATGTTTTTATCATGAATAGTTTGCAAGTACATGATCTGATGGGGCTGTCTAGTTCAGCAAAATCTGCTTTATTTTTACAGGGAATACAACAGCCAAAGCATTTGGTGGATTATGCTGTGTAATACCCTGGCCTTGAAAAAGAGCTACTGTGCACTCCTAAGACATCCAAGCAAGCTTAGCAAGGCTTCTGATGAGCCAGTGGGGATGAGAAAGTTTGGGGGCAGCATAGAAATGAAAATGTCAGCTACTTGGCAAACACGTGTGGAAATAAAATATTTCTGCTCTCCAGCAAGGCTCACCTGAATCAATAGGAGAGGCAAAAGTATGTATTTACATTTCTAGTGGACACTAGGACATCACAATCTGATGTGATACAGTCCAGTCACAGCTATGCAACAGTTGAACTGCAGCTGTATCACACTGACACCCTAACCACTCTGTCCTCCAAGAACAGTAAATCTTTTGGAAGCTGTTGTATATGTAACTTCTGTTACAGATAAAATAAACTAACCTCATGAAGCAGGATCTACAAATGAATGCAGCTTCAAAGCCCAAAATTAAGGGGAAAACTCAAATCCATCAGTCTTCTACAACTGAGTTGAATTGCCTTTTGTCACTTGCTATTAGACAATCAAATTGAAAATTATTTACAGCCCCTCTTGACAAAGATGATTTTAAAAGATTTGGCAACTGTACTAGCTGCAATCATACAAAGATAAATCTTTAATAACTTCTACTCTTACAGCATCAGAATTTTCAAAGGAAAATTAGAGAAAACATTCAGCTAGAAAGATCTAAATAACAACAAATACTCCGAAAAATATAGAGCAGCTGAAAGAATGATGAAAGACATTAAAATCTAAAAAGTTATTGAAATTTGTTTCACAAAATAAAATTTCTGAAGTTTTGGTTTTTTGAGCTTGCTTATCCCATTGCAATAAACTGAAAAGAACCATGTAATAGAGAACAGGAGAGACAGTTTCTGTGGCTTGTTATTGCCAACAAAATCACTCAGTAATGTATTTTAGTTCATCTCTGTCAGAGATCTTGACTGTAGGAATTTAAGAACAATATTTTACATATCAAAATAACTTATGAAACAATCTTAATTAAATTGCATAGAATACTATCTGAACAATATTTAACATAATTCTCACCAACCAACGTAAGGAGTTCTGGAGTCAGCAGGATGTAGAAGACATATCAATACAAAATATATAGACTTCGCTTTGCAATCCTTTACTACCTTGGTTCAGAGCATTTAAAGATAAAATTCTCATGTGTCTGTAAGTATTTTCAAGACAAAACAAGTTAATTTCTTAAGAAAGGTCCCTATATATTACAAGTTATACACAGCAGCCTCAAGAAGTTCAGCAGAACCATAGATATTAGCAGCTAAATACTAACAATTCTCTCCTAAGCCTCTGTGAATTGTGATTTTTGTTCAGAGGCTTATAATAAACTCTGTGCCAGTTTTCTTAGTAACATAAAATGGATGCTCTCAGAAGGAAGGTGATGCACCACTTCAAATTAGTGCCTTAAGTGTTTTAACATGGACAAAACCAGACATCTTCCTGTGGACTCTCTCTTCAAAGTGACTGAGATACATTTTCCGAATTAAAAAAAAAAAAAAAAAGGAAAAAAAATAAAGGAAAAAAATCAGCCTGCAGCACAAATCCAGCAAGGAAAACTACATCATAAACAGCTAAGACTCACTGATATAGAACCTATAGACCAGGCAGGAAGTCTGAGACATTGCTACAACTTGTTTGTTTGGTTTTTTCCAAACAGGTAACTTCTAACTGTTATCTATAATTAGGAACTAAATTACATAACTAAACTGTACTTTCATAGTACTTCTTACAGCCCACTTTACTGTTGTCAATAAACAAGGAAGTTCAGCTTCACACAGCTCTGTAAAATGCTCAGCAATCTGTATCTGTGCGGAGTCTGAAGGCCAATGCCTTCACAGGATGATGGGATTTCACACTCACATGACACAAATGTAAATACCTCAAAAGAGATAGGGCACTGTGTACAAGTCTCTTTCCAGATATTTAAAAAGAACAAAGGTGTTGACTAAATATTCTGTGCTCTCATTGAATTCCATTGACACACTGAGACTTTACCACTTTTGAAAAAATAAAGCTTCCCCTGCAATATCATCTCATCTACTGTGGAGCGAACACAAAGAAGGTGTTAGTACTAATGCTAGGAAATCAAAATACGAATGTTTTATACCCACTTGCTAGTTACTTTGCACAGATAAAAAGAGAAGGGAACAACAGAAATTCAGGCTTAGAAAATATTGAATGACAGTCATGTCAAGATGCCTTAATGTGTATCTATTTTTGCTGCATTTTTCCTTTCTTACAATAGACTATTAGTAAAAAAGGACACAACATTAAGTAGATAATACATTTTTCTGGTACCAAGTTTGCCACAAACATATATTTTGTGAACTTAACCTACAGCAGTAACATGAAGCATTGACATTCTCCTAGATCCTCGTTCTCGTCTTACACAGGTGCTATACAGGATTCTTATTTGCACAAGCTTACTGCTTAGAGAAGTCATCTTCTTCCAGAGGCCAGGGTTGAAAAGCTGCTTATCTCACAGTGTATCTGTACACCAGCAGAGCCTCTCTAGTAACAAGGACATGGGCACATTAGCTCAGCACAAACTCATCACGTGAATATTTACCCAGGGTCTCAGCACTCTGCAGCTCCAGCCAGCAGCACTTTAACTACTGCACTCAAAACTAGTTCGCATCTGCCCAGATAAGCTGCAGTCATGCTTTGGGCTGCAGTGCAGACCTATCTTTAGATCATGTATGTGGTTTCAATTTTAGGAAAATAGGAATACCAAGAGGCTCTCACCTACCCTGTCATCTCCCAAGCTGTCACTTACATCACCCTTTATAATCTGCAGTTTTGCCTATGATGTTGCCAGTGTTGCTTGAAAGGCATTCTATTATTTACTGCTTAGTGAGATGTGGTCCATGAAGCAGCTGAGTTATCTAACAGCTCTTTGTCACTGGGCATGGCTCTCACTCTTCTCCATGCTGCTCCCAGCAGTGTGACTGTGCTCTGTTGTGCCAGTTCTGGTAAAGGTGCGATATGACACAGTAATTCTTCAGCTTATTAAGGTGAAAGGAATGTGTTCGTTTGTTGTAGTAGTTTAGTGTCATACCTAAAATGGCTCACTAAAAGTCAAGTAAATGATGGATTTGGTCCAGATCAACAATCATGAGATAGGATGAGGATGATAGGATGATTTCTTTCTAGATGACACAGCTCACATTATTGAGCCACTTCAAGATAAAACCTTATGGACACTTGCACTTGGTAACTTCTCCACTTTTTATGGGGTCTTTAAATTGGTTCACCCACTCAATTGGAAAGAGTTTCCATGAAATTTTTATCATTTACAATGAAATTCATGTGTTTGAAGAGATTAAATTTTTCTTGTAATCCTACACAGACAAGGCATTTAGCAGAAAACCTTCTACCTCTATCTCTAGTTACACTGAAATACATCTATGAAGATTTCAACTACTGACCAGCCTTGGCTTTTGTAAAGGTTCATAGTGATTGACTTGAGGCAACAGATTACATATGTCAAAAAACCAGGAACTTTCAGCCTTCTAAATACACTTTGTACATTGGGGGGGAAAAATATGAAAAAAAAATAATTAAAAAAAAAAGCAGCCCTTTAAATTGTGCTGGGACATTAGTCTGGACTTCAAACTTAATTCTGATGACCTTCAGTCAGAAACTTTTAAGAACAAATCCAATTTCTTCAGCACATCAATATCCCAGTTTTAAAAAATGGTGGCTTTTAATATTCTTTTTTAATCTGTGTTAAAATTGTGTGATAAAAACAGAACATGAAGAGTTTTCAAAGGAACTCATGTTTTAGAAACTTTCAGTATGAACAGATTATCAGAACTAAGCTTAAGAAAAAACTTAAAACCAGAATATAATATGCAGCAATAGTAAAGTTATTAGAAATTATAAAATCCAACATATTAACTTCCTAGAAGTATCAAGAAGTGTACTATCTAAACATCTTTCATAGTGTATCATAAGCTCAGCTTTTGTTATAGATGTATACAGAAAATGGCCTGTAAATAGGTAAAAGAGTAAATAGTCATGGAGGTCTGTGATGAAAACTTTTAACTGATTCTATTTAGATTATATAACTAATGACCATATATTTACATTTTCCAAGTAAACAGATTACATAACTGGGAACCTAAAAGATATTCATAATCTAAATGTTCAGAAAGGCAGAAAGCATAAACACTGGAACTATTTCTTATGGAATGTTTCTCTAAAATACCATTGATCTGAGCACATTTTCATAAGAATTGATGCCTTCAATCTGGTCTAAACCTCAGTGTGTGACACAGGTATTTTTTATGTACATATTCATTCAGTTCATCTGCCTTTGCATTTCAAAAAAATATCTTAACATAGAAGAATATAGTGCTGCATGAATACAGACTATTAGGTTCACTTTTCTAGTGAAACAGATGAGACATAAACCAGAAGCTCCAATACCACACACTTCTTTCACAATCTATTTCTCCATGCTCATAAATGCTACTCCAACATTCCTTGGAAACAACTCAATCAGTGAAGTGAAATGGAGAAATCAGATGTACCTGACTTCCACAGCACTTCTGACAGTTTAGCAAGTTAAATATTAACAGAAATAAACTTTTTTAAAAGTATCTTCAAGTCTGAAAGCCTGTTAAATGCTACAGCATGATCAAACAAATCATTGCCTAAACAGCATGGCATCAAAAAAGAGAAAAAAACTATATGAGAAAAAAAAAAAATTGAAAATTCTCTTTCAGTACAGAAAAGAAGAACCACTGAGTAATGTAAAGACTTTGACGGGTTATACGAAGGGGACCAGGTTGCAGTATAAGTAATGGCAATTTCTTGGGGGAACCTTAGGGAAACTTCTGAGATATTTCTCCATTTTCCCCTTTCTCTTTTATTCTGTAAGGATTCTGTAAAAAAATGACAATGCCTAACCAGGTTCATCTACTAGTTAGGACCAAAAGTCTGCAGACCTGCTTTGTCCTCAATACAGCTGAATTTTATAAGATGTCATTATTTTTGCGGAAAATCATGATATATTTTATGTGAAATATTTTCTGAAGTAAATTAGAAATTGTTTTTTTTAATCCTTTCACATTTCAAAGCCATGTACTTTATGGCAAATAAAGGTTATAAAAAGCAGTGGGGGCTAAACATTATTGTTTTCTTTGTGCAATAATCTTTAATCTTTCCATGGAAAATAAGACTACTTCATTAAGGTAAAAGTATTCATCTATATGTTAGCATAAAACTTCATTCTTAAGAGAGATGTAGATACATTGTATTCCAAGGCAAAATAAATTTCTCAACACCATTTTATAACAGAACCTCTAAGCAAAATTTGATAGACTGTAATGATCCGATCCTCTTCAAACAGTTTAATATTTTCTTAATTATCATAAATGTCATTATTATTACATCACATTTTTTCTACCTTGCCCCTAAAATAAGGATTTCAACGTCAGTGGACCATCACAGAAGAAATGCATAAATTATTTCTTTTTGTATTAATGACAGACAGGAAAAACTTTAAAACACATTTACAGGGTTTCAAATATAATTTCAAGATAATATTATTATTGGGAAAAGTTAGCAAGAAAGTTCGCTAGAAGTAGGGTGAAATTGCATTCCTAAACCAATAATCAGGTTCCTAGGCAGATGGCCTGATTTTTGAGGCACACATCATTTGGCACCTGCTGAGGGCTCTGACTGGGAAGAGTTTCTGCAGGACTGCCAGTGTGACTGCCCTAAGTGCCAGTGCCTTCATCACAGGACCAGCTTCACTGTTATTCAGCAGCTCCTGAACAGCTGCAGCTGAAATTGCAACTAGACAGATAAAGACACAGAAACTGGTGCCACTTTAACCAGACTATTCATACCAAATATTTCTTGCTGGAGCCCCAGTTGTGAATTGGAGTGGATGAGGCTTGGATGGAGTGAAAACCGTGAAAAGATGGAAAGAACATGCTTCCCTCTGACAAGCGTATGCTTCCAGGTCTCACCCTCAACAATATTCAGTTTCATCTCACGCAATTTCTGTGAGTAATTTCATGCCTATAAGGTGCA
>VRYO01001463.1:18960828-18995492 GCA_009812075.1 Sialia sialis
TTTTCATTGAAGAATCCAGCCTACCCCAGCTGTGCGGCTTATATTCAGGTGCAGCTTATAATTGGGAAATTACTGTAATTAAGCAAATGTATTTGACAGTGGCCCATTTAGTTTCTGCTAGCCAACAAAAGAAGAAACAAAATTACCTTCAAATTTAATGTATTAATTTTGTAAATGCATTAATGTATTTTGTAATGTATTCATTAATGTAAATATATCATAGCAAACATAATCAAAAATACACCACTAACATAATCTAAAATTGTATTGAGTCTAACCTATGATAGACTTAAGTGTTTTGTTTTGTTTTATTAGAGTACAATGATTTCATCAAAGTATTAAGAAAACTATAATTTGAAAAACACACACTTCATGTATTGTGGAGATATTACGTCTTTTTTTTTCTGTGTGTGTTGTCATTATTTCTGTTTGCTGGGATTTCTATGTAAAAAAAAGACTAAAAAAATCACAGTATTCACATAAATTTTCAGAAAACTTCAAGAGGAAAAACTCCATGATGTTTTTTTGGTCTGTCATGGCACTGTAAAGAACTGAAATGTTTTACACTGAATCCAGCAGGTCTTTATTTTGCCTTATCTGTGCCAAACCTGTATTAACTATTAGCACTTACCCTGATCCAAGATTTGGTTAGCAAGTGAAAATTTCTAACTTAGTGAAACTGAAATAGTTGTTTGGAATAAGTGGAGGAGGTTGAATAAGTTATGAATTACCTACACTGGAACCCTTGCATTTCAAAAGATGAGACCCTTTCTAGCCATGTTTGTACAAAAATCTCTTTTCATTAAAAAGTTAATGGATATTTATTGATTTCAATCAGCAGATATTTCACCTGCCAAGATGGTAAAGGATAGTGAAAAATTATCTTGGAATGATAACTCAAGTTTCTTTTGTTTTCTATTTAAATTTGAAAAAGATTTTAAAAGGGTGCAGAGAAAGCAAAAAAAAAACTTTATGATACTTTTAATATTGGTCACTCATATAATTCGATGGTCTACAGTTTCAACTGAGAAAGAACAATTTTTACCTTCAGAATAGAAAATGTTCACAAATTCCAAGAGAAACTGCATCTTGCAGTTAGTGTTAAAAAGGTAAACTAAAGCTAGCTTCCAAAGACAAAAATTCTCAATAAGCAAAAAAATATTAAAAATCATGTTGTTTTATTAATAATAAAGTAAATCTCACCTGAAACCATAGATAAGTACAACATATGCACTAAAATACTTTAGTAACAACTCATAGTTCTCTTGTTGCCCAGACAATACTTTTGCTATAGCCATAGATTGAGCAAAGTCACAGAGTAAAAGGAAACATGATTAAAGGATTACTGTTTTAATTATTCCTGTACACTTGGTTACAGAAGGTTCAGATTGCAATTAAGGCAAGGTTTTAACCAATAAAATTTAATATTAGGCATTTTTGTTTGAAGTGCTATGAAATTATTCATGTTCATTTACCTATGATAAAATATTCTGTATGCTCTGATTACTATAGGAAAATACTTCTTCTTCCTGCCTTCAGGAAATTGCTGTCTATCCTCAGATTCTGAGAAGGCATAATCAGTCACACACCATCTTTTCAGGATGTATTCTACTACCTAAGAGAACAATCATCATTTTATAAGAAAGCTTCTAATGTTAATATTTACCATCTTTTTGGCTAGTTAGAGTTATCCCACAAAAGTTTCCAGGCTTGATGCACCTTCCTGAATGCTTCTGCCAGCAGGAGCTATAATAAGGATGTGAATATGCAGCCAAGAACAGGGAAAGGTCAGGGCTTTTTTTATAAAGGATGTTATTGTCTTATGCCAATATTTTAAATTACTGCAAGTTTAATTTTTTTTTACAGTAGAGTTCTCTAAATGCTGCAAAAGATCACACTCTTTTCATATCTTCTAAGGAACACAGAAGTGTGTAACTATGAGATTTGGCAATTTTTTTTTAAAAAAAATTGTTTACAATTACAAATTTATGTAATTTTAAACATTCTAGTTCCATGAAAAATATTTTCCTAAAAAAATATCATAGGCAATACTAATATTTTTAAACAGGTACTTCTTAGACAATATTGTAAGAAGTACTTTCAAAGCAGTAACTTTTTATTGCTTAAAAATATACAGAGGAAAGTGTAATATTTATCTCTCAGTATTTCTTATATTTGCACTTAAAATAGAGGCAGTTCACACAAGTAAGCTTAAAAAGTGGAATAATAGAGTTCTGAATTTTCAGTTAATCTCTTTATATATTTAAGTTACTTTTACCTTACATAACAGGTAGAGGTGTTTATGAAAAGAAAAACTTTCATTACAAAAACAAAGCACAGTCTCCTAAACTGAGTGAAATAATAAAAAGAAATTTTGTCACTCACTGAAATCTGTTTTAATAAAACATGTCAAACATTTCAGCATTTTCAATGATCAATTATTCTTCTTTTGATCATTTAAAATTGGTATGTTGAATTGTAAGATATTTCTCTACTGAAACTGTGTGAAAATTCAATGTCTCTTCCTTCAACAACTGCTGCAGTTCAGTCCTAAAATTTTGCTTTCTAGTATAATTTGTTCCAGAGAAGTTAGACTTTCAGGAACTCTCTAACCTGAATGGAACGCATTTTAGAAACAATGACCTCGTTCTGATCTAATTTAGTGCAGTGTAACTTTGAAGCCAAAGTAGTTGAAGATGTATGAAACTGGCACAAGCAGGACTGAAATCAGGTCCCTTATCTCTCTGAATTTAAAAGTGAGAGCTCTGTGATGGAATCCCACTTCCTTGGCATCTCTGCTCATGTAAGACATTCTTGCAGTCGCACTCAGGAATCGAGCTTTCTTCTCCTCACACCATGAGCTACCATACTTTTTCTAACTTGTGACAAACATATTGTTCTCAAATAGACCTAATTCTCCAACAAAAAGAAAACTGGATATCTACCAGATTGGTTTCAAAACTGCAATAACCAAGTAGGTCCTGGAAGCTGTTCCAGACATGAGGATATATAAACTTTTATAATGAAAAAGCGTTGCTCTTCATATGTTTGTAAATCACCATGCAAGCTTTTTGTTTTCAGTGTGCTTAGTGACAAAGAAAAACAGCACATTTCCACCTGGTCGCAAGTACACATTGCTGCTCACACAGCCTGTACTCTACAGCTTTCAATCAACAACACAGAGATGTTTAACATTTTAAGATTGCTCAAGCCTAACCACATGTTGGGGGTGTTGGTGAACAGCTGGCTGAATATGAGCTGGCAGCATGCCCAGGTGACTAAGAGGGCCAGTCACATCCTGGCTGGTATCAGCAATAGTGTGGCCAGCAGGACCAGGGCAACGAGCATCCTCCTGTACTCATCATTAGTGAGGACTTTAAATGGAAGGCTTGGTTTTGGGCCCCTCACTACAACACAGAGGTGCTGGAGACAGTCCAGTGAAGGATAACAAAGCTGGTGAAGGGTCTGGAGCACAACTCCTATGAGGAATGGCTGAGAGAGCTGGGGGTTTTCAGCCTGGAGGAAAGGAGGGGACCTTATCCCTCTCTACAGCACCTGAGAGGAGCTGGAGCCATCTGGGTGTGGGACTCCTCTCCAAAGTAACAAGCAACAGAATGAGAGGAAATGGCCTCATGGTGTGGCAGGGAAAATTTAGACTGGATATAACAAAAAAATTCTCCACCAAAAGGATTGTCAAACACTGGAACAGGAACAGACTGCCCAGGGAGCTATTTGCTTCACTATTCCTGAAGGTATTTAAAAGGCATGGCTCTGACACTGGTTTATTGGTGAACTTGTCATTCTTAAGTTAACAGTTGGACTTTATCCCAAAGATCTCTTCCAACCTATAGGATTCTTTCTATGCGTATGAGTTTCTTTTATAATAAAAACTAACTAGCTATCATGTTTTAACAAAATAAGAGTGAAAGCAAACACTAAATTTAGGAACTGACAAAACACAAACACATTTGGCTTTCCCACCACAGATTCCACCCACATTAGATGTCAGCCACGATTTGTGCAAACAGATACCTCTCACAGGGTGCTTCGAAAAGTGGCTGGGAGCATGGTATGTGCATATGCCTGAGCTGTTTACCACCACTGGAAAATCTACTATGTCCTACTTTATATTTAGAGCAAATTAGGGCAATATTTAGAACTATCATGCACCTAGATATCCTTGAATGATTCTCTTCTTCCATATAGAGATTGTTTCTTGCTGAGCCCCTAGAGTTTGAGAGATCTGTAAAGACTGGTAGGGCTTTTAAGACCCTCCAGTGTTTGGGGAAGGTGCAGATGCTTCAGTGCAGGTCACTTCTTCTGTGCCTGTGTTCTGAGTGGGGGTACCACAACCCCCAGGGATAACAAGCTTTCCTGAGTCTCTTCAGATTGGTCTTTTGGCAGGCTATAGGTGTGACAATATTGCCATAAGGAATACATGGGCAGTGGTACTGTTTGATTTTCTAAATTTACCTGCCAAGCCTGTGGACGCACAGAATTAGCCAGTAGCAATCTGCTTCACATCTTCATGCTGGCTAACAAATTATAGGGGCCCTTTCAAAGCTCCCTTAAGGCCTATTCCTTAGAATTGAACAGAAACATCTAACTGACCAGGAACATAAAATAGCACTCTGTCCCTCACAATAGAAGACACTTAAATTGGACAAGCAATGTAGAAAGGTTGGCTGTACTTGCAAACCACAAAACACAGCTTTATTTGGACCTCTCTAGGTGACATAGTTCAGTGTCCAGTCTACTACAATACCACCACAACTGTTCTTTTCTTATAAGCTACATTTCTCAGAGCCTTCAAACTGCACCATGTCAATTGAGATGGCTTCGAGAAATAATTGGTGATTTGAACAGTCTAGAATATTTACAAATATGTCATTATAATCCCTGGGTTTAGTGATGGAGGATCTGTTTTACAGACACTTAAAATTTACGATTTCATAAAAAAACACTGGCATTTCAATAATTGGTTTTCTCTAACATTTTAAGCAATTTTGATCTTTCTTGTTAGGGAAAATAGCAATATACTTGATATTTTGGTCCAAAACATATCGGCAACTTTTTTATTCTGCAAAGTATTTCCTAAGGCAGGAGGTCCTGTCATGGAGATATGGCTTTGAACTGTCTGCTACACTGATCTCAGGACTGGCAATAAATGTTGTAAATGGAGAAATCTTTGCAGTTCCAGAAGCCTGGTATTCACAGCAAGAGTGAAGAAGGGTCTCTTACATAAGGTGGAAAAAATATTATGAGTTTCAGAAAAATTTGAATAACACAATACGAAAGAACTGTTCATCCTGTTCACAGAAAGAGGCAGAGGCTATCTGCTAAATTCGTGTTCGGTTATGTCAGTAAAGACAGTTCAACATCTATGAGGACCTGCACAAAATTCACTCTGGAAAATATGTCTAATTGTGGCACAACCTAAGTTTCAGGTAAACACATTGTAATCTCAGCTATGTTCATTTAACAGTATTCTCATGCACTGTTTCCTGAGCTTCTAAAGAACAAACTCATCTGTCACCGTGTCTGCTCCCAGCCATGGTTTTAGAACATTTCATCCCACCAAATTCCGTCTCAGCCCTTCATGTCAATGCTGCCAGGTCCACGTTCCTTGCTCAAGGAGTCCCAGTCCCTTTTTGCAAAGAATTCCACTCCAGTGGTTAAAGAGCAGGGGAGAAGTAGGAGGGTCTGAGGATATTATTCAATAATGTGGCAAGGGCTGCTGAGGCTGGCACCAGCTGGCTCTGGTTCCAGGTACAGGTGTTACTGCTGGAATGGCTCCCTGTGCTATCCATGGTGACCTCCCAGCACAGGCTGGGAGCAGGCACAATCAGGAGCAGTCACATCTTCCCCTAGTTCAAGCAGCTGCTCTTCTCCTTCATGAAAAAACGAAGCTGTTCTCCACATTGGCTCCGGCCACAGGCCACCACTAGGCCACACTGACACAGTTACACTCCAAATGTCACGACAAAGTGCTTACTTTGCAAGTAATTCAATCAAGATTAACAAAGCATAGTATAGACCATTACTTTTCCTTCAAAATCTTTGCAAGCTTTATAAAATAAATATCTAACTTCATTCACTACCTGAGAAATCAGGACAGACATGACGTTGTTATCAATAACAATGTTTTCTTTGACACTTAAAACACAGAATTACTTAAGAGAAAGCTATACATTTTGTAAGATCATTATTATGAGAATCTAGAATTGTACAGCATGCTTTAAACTCCCACCTGAAGGGAGTAGAAGACCCAATATATAGACCAGACCCACTTCTTGACGAAGTCTGGTGCATCCCTGAGACCAAGCTGTGAAAGGAAAGGTTCCTATCCTGGAAAGGCCCTCAGCCATTATAGATTTTTCAGGTAGGCAGTAAAGTGGCAATAAGAAATCAAAGGGCAATCAAAGAAAGACATCAGGGCTTCAGGATGACAGGTTAAGAAATCAGGAGTACAAGTGGGCTTCTCTGTTCTCCTAGTTGTAGGAAATGGGAAGGGAAGAGAGGGACATTCAGCAGAACAATACTTGACTCTGAGTCGGGTGTCACCAGCAGAAATTTGCAGGTTTTAATAATGTTTACAGTTTTCATGACAACAGGTCTGCTGATGGCAACTGGGGGTCACCTGACCAAAAAGAGGAAAAAGGATTTTCTCAGGCATTAGCAGGGCTCATGGAGAAAGCTTTAAACTAGGTCTGAAGGAGAAAGGCATGAAACCAGACTTGTTACAGATAAACCAGCAGCAGCATTCCAGTGTCTGAGAAACACTGTGCTAGTGGGATCCTTCATTCTGCTGTCTCCATGGAAGTAGGGGATAGAAAGCTATGCAGCAGAAGACCCAAGGGTTATTGATGTATTAGAAGCCATGGAAGTGCTAAATTAGTGGTAATCAATAATCTTGTAGATCTTTTCCAACCCAAATGATTCTATGCTTTTATAATCCTAAAGGAATATGCTTTGTGTTTTGCGTGTACAAAAAATATATTGTTTTTATATTATTTTTTGTACCACATTTCCTACACTGAATTGCCTTAATTAAATATTTTGTTACTACTTTCTATGAATTGATTGGTCTAAATTTCCTCAAGGGTGCTTCTAAGAACAAAATCATGAACATCATAAAGTCAGTATAAGTTTTTTCTACTCGTCATTGCTCCTTACTTATCAGACCATAGTTGTGGATATTAACATATGAAAATTCAGAGTTATTCCACTTGCCCAAGTTAATTACTGGCTTCAGAACCAATTTGATAGCAATATTAATAAGAATAATAACTAGTGGTAAATTTTCTATTCCCAATCCACAACTGCAGATGACCATTCAGGAGAAGTAATAAAGGTTCACTGGTGTAAGAATAATAACTCAAAAAAAATCCTTAAAACAACATACTAGAAGGTAAGCAAACTAATAATATTAATTTGATTAAATTTAAAATCACGGTCCCCAATACTTGCATATTTAGAATAGAAATTATCTTTTTATAGACTGGGAAGTAATTTCAATCAATCTTCATTTTCTTTCTGACATTGGTGTAACTCCTAAAAAGCACTAAAACCAAAAGTCATCATAGCACCACAAGAAAAAGAAACCTCCACTGGTTTAAACCACATCAGTCATTTCAAATTTTTCTCAAAACTTCAATGCGTTAACTTGATACATATAAGTGTTTTTGTACATCAGACATTCTTTAACCTGCAGCAGACAGCATGAAACTGGCATAAGGTCTGTGTCATGTGCTCATTAATTCAACAAAAATGCGGTCATGCGCCCACACTTGATCCAGATCAAATGTGCACTCATTGTGATCCAGGAGCACGCAAATCTGGTATTAATGGCCATGAAACCATGGCCTTATATGACAGCCCAGCTTTAGATACTTTGCAGATTTCATTGACAGGTTTTTCAGAAGGCATGGCTTTTTCCTTTAACTTAGCCAGATATTTATAGGAGCTATGATGTTGTTTTTCAAGTAGATCATTACATTTATGTAAATGAAACACAAAATCATTTAAAAAAAATCCCAATCCCATCACAAAAAAGTTGAGTCATGTATGAAGGGCTGTAGATGTGTGGCTGCAATCAATTTAAATAGCTAAAATAAATGTCCAAAGTAATGTAAATCAAATTAAATCTATATATTGAAACAACCAAAATCTTAGAAATCTTACCTTTTTCACTAACACTTTCACTTTCAATCTCTACATCATCACAACTTGTATATTCTGGTGTGGATGCCAATTCTTCTTCTGAGCTACTTAATGAAACCTGGCGCATTTTACCTCCTTTTTTCGTTTTATGAGGCTTTGGTGGTGGAGGTCTGACAGATTCAGACTGGTCTGAGCTGAGTGAATCATTCCGTAACATGGTCTCCATCTTTTCACGCTTTGTTTTCCGTACAGCAGAACTGGGATCCAAATGGTGCTGTTTCCTTAAAGAATCAGAGCGCCTCATGTCTGGTCTTTCCAGAGGAATTGGACTCCTCCTAGGTGTAGGAGGGCTATGATTTGTGGTCCTCTGACGATTGGGACTTGGTCCCTGAGCCTCTCGAGTTCTTTCCATAGAGTATGAACGTTGATTTTCCATGGCAGCCCTGCGCTCAGACACTGATCTTTGTCTTGATGGCCGTTCCATCCTGAGCATGGACATCCGAGAATCTTCCAACTCTGTATTTGCCAGTGAGACATCACTATGTCTCCGCTCATGACGTGCTCGGGACACCTCGGCATGGATACGCATTTGCTCCTCATATGGCTGTGGCTTGACTGGATAACGAGCCAAATTAGGATCACTTCGGTATCGTGCCTGGTATTCCTCTTCTCTCCTTTGCCTTTCATATTCTTCCCTGCTTTGTGCATCTTCTTCTTCTACCGGATACTCCTTGGAACGCCTGCGGCTCCTTCTGTTGGAATCTCTATAATCACCCAGTTCAGGTTCTTCGTACAACTGGGGCCCACGCTGTGACCGCCTATCTGAATAATCTGATGGTGACCTGGGCATCGCACTGTCTGATGTAGCATACTGCGAATATTCGTCTCGCTCGTCCCTTTGGTCGTATCTTCTGCTCTGTTCTCTTGATATTGAAGGGCTTCTTTTCCTAAATAATCACGGCAAGAAAGCAGAAAGAGAATTCTGTCAATACTTTATGTAGCACAAATATACAGTTAATGCTAGTTAAGAGATAAAATGGCCAGCTGATGGAAAAAAAATCCGTTCATTGCATTTCTTTGTGAATACGTCTCGCATTTTTGTACTAAATTAAAGAAAGCATGTCATGCTATAAATCTGCTTATGGTGCATACTTTGAATAAAAAAACAGCTTTGAAGGAAAAATTCTAATATGACTTAATAAAATATAGAATAAAAATACTTAGCCTACTTTGTAGTCATGACAGCTTTACAAGTACCAAAATTTTATAATCCTTTGTAATCATTTTACAACAATATAACTTGACCATATATTTCTATTTCATAGAGATTTAAAATCACCGTGGAAATTAGGGCTAGAAGGATCATTCTGTTAGTTTACTTTTTTAGCAGCTGTTATTGCTCAAAAACACACATTTCAGTTCCCACAAAACTGTAATTTGTGCCAAGGGCAGAAAACAGACAGAGATTCAATGGCAGCACTTGTTTAAATCAGATGAAGTCAGAAGTCCTGAACTCAGCAAACAAACCACGTTTTTGTGTTGTGAAGGGAAAGAGTTTCATAGTGCTGCCTGACGTTAGAAAATAATCCTTCCATCTCTGTAGGGATGGTTGCAGAATTAGTCCAAGCATTTGAGCATGGCAAATATCAGAAGGGATTTCCTGTGCCACATAAAGCACTGACTCTGATGTCTTGACACCATCTAGGTATAGACCGACTACCAAAGCTTCAGAGGAAGGTGGAAAAAGAATTAACACATATTCTCTCCTGACACTGACAAATGATAGATTGAAGCACATGATTCATTTATATGTAATATTTTCATAAAGGGCATGTCTGGAACATATAATGAATGTTATGTTTTCTGTTTGACACAGCATTTTTTGCTATGTGATTAGAAGTGATCAGTTAAATAGGACAAAACAAACTGGATCCTCAAATCTGGACTTTAACAATCCTTACAGAGAAATAAGCATGTAAAATGCTACTTTCCAGACACATCCTGATTCATGCTTGGGTTTTCACACAACTGAAGAAGTACCTGCAGGAAACTGGAGGAAAGATCCCAGATAAAAGACAGAGGTGGGCCTTTTCTGGGGTAAGGCAGACCAACTCAAACTTTAAGTAATAAAAATACAAATGAGAAACTATTTTTGTGTTGTTAGTTCTTCCTTCTTATATTTAGCTCTACCTTTATAATTAAGATCCCTTTTAAACTGTTTTCTACACTCACAAAATGACCACTGACTCTGAAGGGCAGCCTTGCAGGCAGCAACCAGGAGATTCTGCCTAGTATTTAGAAGGATAGGAAAAAAGGCAAGCAAATACAAAGCCCTGATGCTGTCATAGTTGTAATAAGACAAGAAGAAAGGAAACACTTCAACTCAGTGCTCAGGAAAGAATAAAGGGCTCTGTCTACCTGATAAGAGAGAAAACATTCTTTTCACAGCCAGAAAGGAAATGCAGTCTCTGCTCAGCAAGGGAAAACCACAACTGTCAGTGCAGAGTGTGCGTGGCATGTGAGATGACTGGCAAACTGGCATCCTGTCTTAGGTACCATACAGAATTATTAAACTGTGCTTGAAAGATTTGGACCCAGTATTGCCTTGTAAATAGTAAAGTACTTTAGCTTTGCAATGGCATCTACAAATGAGAAAACTAATTTAATCTTGAAAAAATGAAACTCTTCATGTGAAGCATGACAAGTTCTATAAGCATCATGCAGATGCCTATTGGCTTACGGTGAATCTAAAATGTCCTGTTACAGTGGCATTAGTACCAGTATTAGAAATTATAACCTCTGCAAATTTTACAAATTCTCTACAAATTCTGCTACTGGGGACTCAACTTGAATCGCTCTAATGTGACATGAACAGAGTTTCATAAGGCTAAAACCAGGATGGCCAACAGGAAGGCACAATTAGAACAACAGAACAACCCAAATGCAGACAGTTTGCAAGGACATAGAAGCTTCATTAAGACAACAGAGATTAGATGCAGAAATGCTTTAAGGAAGACAAATATTTTTCACTTAAATATTTCAGATGATGAAAATCATGCCACATCCCAAAATAAGTTGTTCCAACAGTAAATTACCCAATGCCTAAAAAATTCTGTCATGGCTATAGAAAAGGTATGCTTAACTTCCCCTCCCCAGTTGTGTCCCCCATATAGGAGAAATCTGCACTCAACAGATACAGGCATTCATTCATTTGAATATCACTGCAAGATTGAGACAAACATGTGCACACATGAAATATACACATACCATACTGCTAATACTCACATTTTGTATTCTCAGTCTATATAACCTGTAGGTCATGTGTCTTCAGAGACACATTTTTTGCATCAATTTGATCCTCGAAAGCATTAAAACATTCTAGTACATATGGTTTATAGATCAACTATAGGATGAACAGTGTAACACACAAAGCCATACAGATTCTGGTTTGACAAATCGCATGTGTGCCTTGGAGGAGTCTGAGTGTACACATGCTTCAGTATTAAACATCTACTTGTATCTACAGCAGTACAAAAAACAGAACAGTAAGAATTATTTCAACTACAAAAATAAGATTATATAAACGTATACAAAACGTGTATATACATATAAATAAATTAATATATCACTCCATGTCACAGTGTCCTCATAAGGATGCAATCCTCTTCTGATGATATTACAGCTATAATGTCATGGGGGGAAGGCTGAAGGGGATCAAAAAGATGGATTTCTGTGTAAGTAAAAACATTATTGTAGGTTTGTTGCTGAGGAAAATACATTTCTATTAAGGAAACACATCACCAGATGAACTGGCACATGACTTACTAAAAAATACACCTGTTTTTTCTAGCATGACCTATGTTAATGAGAGGAGGATGTGTTGTTACAGCGTTATATTTTTATACCACTTGCACAAACATTTTGTAACTTTGTGTGCTACATTTACTACAAACTGTCATTTTCCTTCCTCCATCTAAGACATAAATATAGGAAATCATCTACGGCTGACAGTAATAGGAAGAGCAGCTGGGTCCTCAATCTACTCCAATCTTTCATTAAGGCAAAAAACTTTGCACAGCTGCCCTGCATGTGGCAGCTACTAGGGCATGTGCAAGAAAAAAGACCTACCTGAAAATATTGTGCTTTTCTTCAGAGAAAGCAGCCTGATGGAAAAAAATGTGACTAACTCCTGGCCTATGTTGACTGACATTATCAAACCCCCTTCTTAATTAATTTCATTCCTGTTGAAGTCATCTAACTTCATTACTGAAGTTACTGAACTAACCAGAAGTTGTCCTGTCCATCAGAAATAAATTAACTGTACCTGTATATGTTATTAGCCAGAAACCTTCTGTCAAAGAGAGGACTCATCGTGCCCTGCAGTTACCAGACCCTTTCTATTAAAATCTGTCATTCTTTTTACATAGCATTACAGCAAAATTAGCCCACGCTTACTATTCAACTTTTTTTTTTTTATTTTAAAAATACCTGCTATATACAGAGTTGTACAATGAATGCTATGCATTTTACATCACAGTTATGAAATCACAGTAGGAGGCAGCTAGTACTGATGAAAACTTATGGCCTGTCCCTACTATTAAAAATCTGCTGCTATTTTTAGATCACTAGCTAATTCTCACTCACCTTCATGAGCGCCTGTCTAATCCATTTCTCACCATTAAATACCTTAAAGAGACCTTAATAAAACCCTTTCGTCAAGTACCTCCAGCTAGATACACCACACCTTTCCAGGACTTCTCTGGAACTTTAAAAGCTAAGTGAACTTAAAGGGTGTGATATGCACCCTCCAGCTGCCAGCTGAACTAAGCATTATATATCTCTTGTCAGAAGAATTGCCATTTTTCTGAAAAGGCTATTACACCTTTTCTGAAAAATCCTCCAGGCCATTGTGATTGCTACTTGTTTGAGACAGCCATAAAATAAAACCTCTATTATGGTTTAAAAACTCTAGAACCTGCAAAAATCTCTTTGGTCAGGCACATTCTATAAATGTTTTTTTTTCAGATACAGAATGTGAAATGCATTTTTTCCTACTTATAACTGTATATTATTTTTTTATTGCAATTATCAATACATTACTTTTAGTCTTTTAATACACAACCCATAACCCTACACTGATGGAAACCTTATTTTCAGTGCACTACAGATATCACTAATATTATGGAAAAGCAAATTGCTTGACTGTAATCTGTATTCTTGCTCATAGAGTTAAATTATTCAACTCTCCTACATCACTACAAAATTAAGTGCTTAAAGTATAACATAGAAGAATATAAGACAGCTATTCAACTCTGACAGCTGTGATTTCCATAATGGAACTAAATATCTTGAAAGTCTTTGACATTCATTTGTATTCTTCATTAAAGAGAAAACACTCTTCTGCTTTGATTTAGGTTTTTAGAAAATTGGCCCAAATGCACTATAGAAAAGGAAATTTAAAAAATTAAGTATCCAGCACATTTCAGAAGTCAGAGACATGTAAAAAAGACTTTAATATGTAAAGTATTTATATCACTGTCAAAACTAGATGTCAGACCCTCTTGCTAATAATCTTTTTCTCAGACTAATAGAATATACATTTGAACTTAAGAAAAATTTAATGAAAATATCATTCTAAAGTTATGTTTGACTACCTGAATCAAGTTGTATTTACTTGGAGAGTATCATTTATCAGAAGTTTTGGGCCAATTAAAAAATTATAATTTGGGTCAATTAAATACAGTAATTTCATGATTATAAGCCACACCTTTTCCATTGAAGAATCCAGCCAATCCCAGTAGCGCCACTTATATTCAGGTGCGGCTTATCTATGGACAAATCCCAGTGAAATGCCAACCTGGATGTGAGAGCCGGCCGAGAGGGCACCTGGGGCTGCCTTTAAAGGCTTTGCTGGTCTTTGAAAACTGTTTGCAACTTGAGCACCTGACACCAAACCCAGCTGGCAGCAATTCTGTTACTAATTTGTTACTTTGTTACACATGGATCCTCGCTTTTTTAAAAAAAACAAAAGGTGCAGTTTATATTCCGGTGCGGCTTATATATGGACAAATCCCATGGTCTACCCGGCTACAGGGAGGTGCGGCTTATAATCAGGTGCGGCTTATAATTGTGAAATTATTGTAATTGTCTCAAGTGGGCCTGAGCCATCAGCTACTTGAAAACTGAATATTTGACATCTATTTGTAAGACCTAATTATAATTTACTTAACAATACTTTAAAATTTTGTTCTTTTTCCTATCAATTATCAAGAAACAGAGTTGAATGGAAAATTAAAACTGATAATATCTCTCCTGCACATATTAAAATTTTGCTTAACTCAAAATTTGATTCTTTCAATACATGACAGAGTAATTCAGAGAAGGTAAAAATTGGCATTTTCCACCAGAACTTTATCACAAAAGCCATGCCAGACACAGGGCTTCTTGTTAGAGACCTCATCAAATGCACTGAACACAGCTTCATCTCTCCTTTACTATATGGCTCCTGTCAAGGAAACTCCATTTGCTGGTCCCTGAGTGATCATTCAAGAACAGCTCTTCTACTCTTTGAAACTTTGCATTTCTATGTGTTGTATTCCACAAACAATCAAGGCACTTGTTTTCAAACAACGGCGACAGGGAGCAGATAAAGCACCTTGCCCAGCAGCTGCCAGGCTGCAAGGAGCTGAGCTGGGCACACTCTGGACCTTGCATCCAAAGCCCCACGAGTGCAATGAACCCAGAAAACTTGCTGTGCAGCTTTAAGCTCTGCTGCCTTTCACAGGGAGGGCTCTGTTCTTTCATTTAGGAAATCATTTCCACAGTCTTCCTTTGCCATACTGAAAAATCTGCAAGATTGTTGGCAGTGGTTTTAAGAGGCTAGCTGGCAATGCTTTAACTCTTCATTCTCTGCTTATAACTTCTGCTTTTGCTGAGTCATATTGTGCAGGAGAATTCATTTTGAACATTCTTCAAGGCAGCTATGGCTCCCTTATTGAAAAAAAGAGGGATTTTTTGGGCTTCTAAGCAGTTCTGGTTTCCACCAAGATCCCTCTTAACATTTCCACTATGCTGTCTAGTTTTAGACTCAATTAAATTTATGATTTTTCAGTTCCCACCTCCTTAGTTTCTCACCCCCTCAAAAAAAGATGAAAAATGCAAGCAACCAGTGCACACTTCATAAGTAAATTAAACAGCCTACTTTGATAAAGAGGAAATGTGTTTATTGCATTTGACCAATATGATTTTTTTAAAATTGTTCTAAAGTACATTTAACACTCACATATCTAAGTAATCCACTAGGTACAGCTCATGTGAGATAATATTTCATTCATCATTTCAGCTACGCCTTACAATTTTATTTTCTAGAAACCATTTGAACCACTACAATACATTCTGGCTAAATATCTCCAAAGAATATGAATTAAGTTTGCAGTGATCATTAGTAAATTTACTGAAGCATGAGACTGGTAGAGCAGATGTTGATCTCTATTAGATTTTATCTGAAAACATGAATTCACTGACTGCAGGATTGAATCAACAGAATGAAAGGAAATCTGTAGTAACAAAATGTTAATATAATTAAAGTCACAACTGATAACAATTTCAGTTTGAACTTGACATGATTGCACAGATATATGAAATAATATGTTTTTATTCTATACAAGTAATTCAGAAAAAAATCAGCATTGCAGCAGGGTTAATTTGGATTTATATGAGGAAAAGAGTTACAACATGGAAAAAACTGCTGAACAAAAGAGGTGATTGTAAGTATCAATTGCTAATCTACAAATATTTACATTTTTTTTCTTTTTTTTTTTTCTTAAATCAAGAACATCAGATTGAAAAACTGGACTAACAGTAGAAATTATTTTGTTCCCCTTTATTTTGTCTGAGTATTCAGTAGCCCTTAAATCATACAATATGATTTTAGAGAAATGCAAACTGAGAAGTAAAACAACTATATTTTACTGAGTGTTCAATAAGATATTGATGAATGCTTACCTCTTAATAAATAGGTTAAACATGCTAAGATTTTTCTTTCTGAACATTTTCAAAACTAATATTTCCCTAATTATTTCACTTAATAGATAAGCAAGAAATATTGCACCTTTTCTTTCAGTAATTTTTTTCTCAAAAAAGATAAAAATAATAAATAGCAAATTGATTAGATTGTTTTCAAGAATAATTGGTAAGAATAGGCATTCTTGTTACCTGCATCAGCACTGACTCTACAGAAATCATTTGCAGAAGGGTGGAATCAATTAACAGCTGTCTAACAGCAGGATACAAATTAGTTTAAAACACATGGTGTTAAAAGACTAGTAGGTCACAGAAACACTAACATGAGAATGACTAAATATAGCACTGAACTGTTACTAAAAAGTACAAATAATATAAAACAGCATTTCAAAATTCTACATATACCTATTTTTATTACAAGAAATACAATATTTCAATAATTATTTTTATCACAGAAAATAGAGTACCATTTAAGAAACTAAATTATAGGGAAGCAAAAGGTTTTTTTAAAGATAATATTTGCATGTATCTGAAGCACAAGAAGAGGTTTTTCAGTACTTCCAATGAGTTTTTTACTATAAGTAAAATAAAAAAAAATCTCCCTCATCATCCCCCAGAAGAACAAGAAATGTTTTCACACAACACATTCTGCATCTTTCTTCCCTTATTTACCTTTTGATGAGCCACTGCACATCTGGGAAGTAGGAAGCCTCGGGTTCATGAGAATACATCAATTTCTGTTCTCGCTAGCGCTTTCATTTAATCCTCTAGGTTCAGTGAAATCATAGAAACGGTCTCTTGATTTCGAGAGACAATTTTTAAGTGATGTATTTTACAAATCCTTCCCTTCCACCAAAATGCACTTATAAAATATAAGGCATCTAGGAAATAAATAAAGTTTAGTATCTGAAACAACAGCAATTCAAGTCAGAGAGCTGACCCAATGGGAAGCTATTGAGAGCATGAGAGGAGTGTTATAGTTTAATGCTGTTACCATGTGCTGTATATAGCTGGAGGTCAAGTAAGAATTTACCCTATAAGGAGGATTATGGTACTTAGCTGATTAGTGCCTTGCTACAGTACTATTGCCTACAAATGTACACGCTGCTCAGGACATTTCATTTAAACTATTTTTAAAATTCTGCAGGTCCAGTATTTCATGTTTTGGATATTGCTCCAGCATTTTCTTCATCTTCTAGGTCTCCAGTGAAGTTATGTAATATCTATACTTTTAATTTGTAAGTAGTCAAAATTTTGGCATAATTTTCTACTATTAGGCTAAAATAGTTGTGGCATCCCTTTCATCTGAAGTACTGCACATACCATAAAACTGAAAATACTTTTTTCTCACATAATTGAAAAAAAGGTAACAATTAATGGACTAATCATTTCCAGAAACAGTCAATCAAAACTCACATTCAAAATATGTTGAAAATGTGAAAATAATAGAAAGCAAATGTATCTTCATTTGCCTTCAACAATAAAGACATTTTTCTACCATTTTCTACCTATGCAAACTAGATTACAAATCCATTCTGTGTAATATGAAGCACCAAATCTGACTGTAATATATTTAAGCCATGATAAAGTAGCATAACATGGGAAAAATAAAGACTTTGCAGAAACCTAGATTTTCTCCACTTCAATAATAGTGAGTCCAGATTCCAAGGAAAGGCACTCTGACATCAAAGTTTATTTGCTCAGCCATCACAGAGAATATATCATAATGGACCTCATCTATACATCATTTCATCTAATTTGAGTCTAATCCTTTTTCAATATTTCAGTTTCTTACCATGGGGATTGTTCAGCAGGTGCTTTTACCAGCAGCTTCCTGGTTCTTCAAAGGAAGCCTTTAGGTTTGATGACAGGGAGAATTTTCTTTCAAAGAAACACTCCATTATTATGTGGATATTATCACCATCACATAAAAATAAAGCCATATCAATGATGACCAAACTGAGGAAATATTGTTGACATGAACAGTCATTTGAGAATTGTTTTCCCTAATAACATCTGGAGGCTGTTTCGGACTGTTCAACTTAAAAACCTCTAACTTTACTAAAGAACCTTGAGTCAGTTTATATTCTGGTTTTTCTCTCTCTCTTCATTGTGTCCACAATTACAATATAAATGTGACATCATACAATGAACTTTAGTTTTAAAATATCTCTGTGATTCATACTTCAGTCTGGAAGAGATTAAATAGATCATACTGAGCTGTTTTGATGCCTCCATAAAAGAGCAAGTATAAAATAACCGCTGTGAAAATGTCCAGTTTCCTCAGTAATAGGAGGTGAAGGCCCATTATCAAATCTAGTGAATTAGATCAGTGGTGGCTCAGTGAATGATGGGCTGTCTGCACCAGCTTCTCCAAGACCAAGCTGTCAGGGTAAATGTGTTCCTGCTAGGGAATATCAGCTGGACCACTATGGAATGAGACAGGTAGCTCTTGAAAATTACCATGGTACATAAAACTTAAAATTTCTGGTTCAGCTGTCACTCTGGACATACTGGTGAAATGAGATTTAATGTCTGTATTTTAAAGTAGCACCTAGAAGCAGACCATAAGTTTAAAGCAATATTAGTTGTATTTCTGTAAGAAATATAGCACCTATACTGTGTATTGGTAGGACATGATTTTACAATATCTTTTAAGCAAAAGAACTGTCTCCACAGTAGTTTGAGCAATGGGCTCACAATCAATCCACAGGTGCTATGTACCAAAATGCTCAGGATCAGATGGTTATGGATGCCTAGAGAGAGCTCCTTCAGTTCAGAGCCCCTCAGGCAGGAGGTTAGGATGGAAACCATGTCTGTGCTGCTGGGTTTTCAGGGACACTGCCTGAAAAATTTCCCACCCCCCTACCATGCAGTAACAACCTCACATGGATAATAACAGCCTGGTTTCTGAAACAGCAATAGGTCAAGCCATCCTTAGATATTCAGTTCAGATCCCTGATGTAGGTATTTCTATCAGCATTACTTTGTTTTTCTGCAGTGCTGAGACCAGCTCTGGATATTCCTCTCCTTTTATTCTCTTATGAACTGTTAGAGATGTCTGCTGTAGAGCAAGCCTTCCCTAAAAGAGGTTCAATATGAAGCCTTCTAAAGAAGAAAATATACTCAAGGATGTTTTCAAAAACCCATATGGAAGATCACTAAGTACTCTAGAAAGTGTGTGAAAGTAAACAATTGGAAGTGAAAAGGGTAAACTGGCAGCTTCTTTACAAAAAGGTAGCACCCAGTTAAGATGACAACAGTACAGAGCACATACAGGGAAATAGCAACCACTTCTCTCAGGAGGCAAAACAATATTGAATAGTCCTACAGAACTACTACAAACCCAATAGCAATGAAAAAAATTCACTAAAATAGATAGCTGTGTTTCTTCCAAGGTAGTTGTTTGGAAATCTAAGGCAATTTATAATGGAACAACCAAAATAAACAAGTCCATAGATTCTAGTGAAATGAAGGTAGACTTAGTTACTCTACTTTTACTTCCAAAATAAGATGCCAGCTTTTTATATGCCACAGGAGAAATGAATGCTCACTTTGTAATGCAACGTGTGTAGAAACATTCCAACTAATTAATGCTTTACAGTTCCTGTCACCAATATTATCTGCTTTACTCAATAAACTTGTTTTCAGCAGGATTTTACAGAGTCAAATGATGAATTTCTAACTGAATTTTAGGCTATGTATTAGATTTTTGACATAACACTGGTCACTTTTTCCATCAATTACAGAATTTCTAGAAAAGGTATGAGAATAACTAGAGGGCCTGTCAATACCAACTAGACTCAAAAGGCAAAGAGCTGACAAACACTGGGAGTTTTATACAAATTATATAGTTCTCAGCACCTTCAATAACACAAGTCCATTACAAAAGTTACAGAGCACACTCAGCAACTCAGTCTTAAGCAGTGTGATGAATCAGCTAAGGAACACAGAAAGGAACAAGATAAAAGTAATGGATCAAGAAAAAATTAAAGTAATGATTTAGAAGCATTCTGTGAACTCATGAAATCTTTTTTAGATTAATGATGACTTCATCACTCTCAGTACTGCTATTGTCAGATTCTGGGAACCAGCAGTATGTTTTAAGTTAAACTTTACTTTCATTGTCAACCCAAACAAGAAAGGTTATATGCTTGCTCACTGAAGCACTTTTCAAGTATGAGATCAACTGGATATCAGGCTGGGGAGACAGGCAAGAGATTATAAAATTATTCAAGATGCTTGAGTTGACAGAGCAGAAAATGCAATCAAGTTTCAGTAATTTAGTTTCTGTAATTTAAATGGTCAAAAAGGATAGTTGGACAGATCTGATTTTACCGTCAGCAAAGAATATTTCATGGTATATAGTAATTTTGAAATGCTTATTGATGTGAACTAACACAAAACAGCTACAATATTAATAGATTCATATATAATAATGAGAGCAGACTAACCATGATCGAGTAGTTTTATTTCCTTCCTCATGGATGCTTTTACAGAAATGTGATTAATGCCAGATATGGATCAAACTTTGTTGAGAAGAGGAAAAAAAAAATCAAATTAAATTCCTTATATTTGGTCTTACAGGGGCACCAAGCTCATTTACCCTCATCATTAGGGAGACATTTCCCAAAACAATGGATTAGATTATTATGGTTTGGATGGATGACATGCTATTAAAAGCACAACCTGAAGAGCTATTACATTTCCACTCGCTGGCCATTTCTCTACTGCTGCAAGTCCTGTAGCAAGGTGAGAAAAAACAACACTACTCAGTTGGAATTTTGAGTTTGATACATAAACACACAGAAATTTGGGGTAAAAGGTGGAGAGAGAAGCAGAGAAGAAAAGGAAATGGATATTTATAACCATGTTAAAAAATTCTTACAGCAGATGAAAAAGCACTTAAAATACAGGAAAATTCTTCAGCAAGTTATCATCATTAATACTTCATGGAAAATAAAAGATTTTTCTAAGATCATGTTTTGTGAAAACTGAACTGAAAGATATTACTGGGGTAGAGGCTATGGACATCACTTCTTTGTCCCCTTTTTGCTTTTTTTGACTATTGTCAATATTTTCAGTAACACATTAGAAACTGTCTGTGAATAGAGAAGTCAGGTGCAGTTGCTGATCAATAGAGTGAAGGCTAAAAGCTGACATTAATGATACAAAAGCATTCTCTAGCTAGCATTTACCCAACATTATAAAAATATTTGGCATATCAGGAAAAATTTCACTTTACAAAAACTATAAGAGGTATTTGATTGGTTTAACTGAAAGTAGAAACTTTACCTATGACTTCAAAAGGGTATTCTATGTTATAAAAATTCAATATTAAAACATAATTTTAGTTTCAAAAATAGAAGGAAATTATGACTTATTTTCTCTCCCGCATTCATTTAAACTACGAGAAGGGAAGCATTTTCTTTATGTTTTATGATGTAAGAGTGCCTTGCTTTGCTGATTATTTATTCTGCACTTGCTCTTGTGCCTTGTGATGTCAGTTCCACTAGACCATTACTTACATACAACTAAGTTACACTGCACAGCACTAGTTGGGAGAGAATAGCTCCTCCTAGTGCAACATACCCAGAGACCTCCAAAGATGAGTGCCAAGGCAGAGCCACCTACCCTGCTTCAACATTAACGTGATGTCAAGCGGAAATTTTTTTACATTGAAATATGAGAAAAAAATCAAACTTCTGAAATCATCAGGAATAACACACATTTCTGCAAGACAGAAGCTTAACGCGAAAAACTAATTTATAGCCAAGAGATTCAACATTTTGCCAGACATTATGAACAATCTTTGTCAAGAATCATCTAAGATTGAGATTCACAGGCAAAGGCTGGTCCAGCAAAGTACTTGAGGACTTTGCAAGCCTAGCAATTATATAATTAATCTCAATTCAAATTAAAGCAAAATTCCATTTTCTCTTTTTCTAAACATTTTCAGGTCAGGTCAACCTAACATTAGAAGAGCCATATTGTCTCACTGACTGCAAATGGCAATTTTTTGTTCAAAAATTCTGGATTTATAAAAGAGTCTTTAACTGTGCAAGAACCCGGACTTGAAGATTTTGTTTCAGATTATCAAAGATAATGGATCTACTCATCATATAAATGGATCACAATGGATCATCACGTACAAAAAATTATGAAAGATTTTAATAGAGACAATAAGATGATTGGTATTTTATGCAAATTATGTATAAACAGAGGGACTACTTTATAGGGACTCCATAAATACTGCAAGAACCTGGACTGGGAACTACAATTATCTTAAAAATACAGGGGAACTACAAACAAACAGTCTCATGCATTTCAGTGAAGTGGACTAAAATGCTTGCATTAATTATTTTTATGGAAGGTGTAGGTCTTGCAATCAGTATTGATCATCAGCAGGTACGTTGGGCAAAGAATCTCATCAAGGTAAGTTTTTAATCTAAGGAAGTTGTATTCAAAAAGATAATGAAATTGTGATTAATAGCAATTTGAAAAAAAAATGTTAATTGAGATTTCAGCTTTACAATACTGCCTAAAGAAATCAAATTTAAAAAAAAAAACCCATTGCTAGGAAAGATGACAGAAAATGCAATAAAATGCAAACCAGGATATTTCTAATCTAATTTGCTGTAATTTCACCTTGTGTAATAACAATGCCTGTTAGAAACAAGAAGGGGTGTTGTACATTCTACAGGAGCTTTAATTTGCTCGGTTTCAGTACAGGCTAAGTACCTGTGCAGGAACAAATCAAGAAACTGTTTTTAATTTAGTTGCCCAAATATATGCTCAGAAATATTTGTGCTTTCAAATGTTCTTCATCATTCCCACTCCCAAGTTTTAAACATAGTTTTGTTAGGCTTTATGTGATTAGGAATGATTTGTCCCTTATTCTTCCTTATTGGAATGGATACTGCCCCAAAAAATCTTGTGGTCTGGAATGGGACAGCATTTCTTACCAATGGCACCTTCTTGTATATGAACTCAAAGGAAAGGAGGGAGTTAACTGAGAAACTTATGTCCTAATCAATCTTTTACTAGCAAGACAATAATAATTTATTCCTCACCTTAAAGTGAAAAAAGCAATTAAACCACATACACACACAGAAGCAACTACACACTTTGTCTGTCAAAAAAACATGAGGGTGGCCAAGATTAAAAATTCAAGATCACATAGGGCATTATGATATATCATCACAAACTCTGTTTTCAGTCAACCTCCTTGATAGAGTTTAACAAGAAGGAGTACAACTCTCTGTATTTCATTGTGTATGGCAAGCTTGCAGGTGCCTGAAAATGCCTCTGTGGCAATTATCTCATTAAAAACTGGAACTGCGTGACTAAAGTTAGGATAAGTATATCGGCACTAGGAGCCCCTACAAAACTCTCATATGAACCCTTCAGAAATGAGTAACAGCAAGTGATTTTGATGAGGACATGTGAAAAAGCAGTGTTATAGTCTGATTCCACGACCAAGCTCGTGCACCAGCTTAAGAGGGGGTTTTTAATATATATTACACCCAAAGATCAAGAGACAATTAATCCTTTGGACTTCTTTCTTAAGCTCATTGACTATTAAAGGGAGCTCCAACTCACACTTGATTTCCTTTCCTGATCCACTCTGCTGACAAGCTGCCTGCTGTCTAACAATAATTATGCTAGTTTCATGTATCACGCCAAGACATAAATACTCCAGATATTCTAACGCAGGAGTTTGTTTTGGTGTCCAAGACCCAAACGTAGGTTTCTTCCAATAACACAACCTGCACACATTTTATTGCAAAACTTGTTTTCTGCTTATGCATTTTTTAAACTTCCAAATTCTTTTTATGTCCAATAGTTGTCTGGCATACTGAGGCACATAATACCAGGTGGCAAAAGACAAAATAAAAAGAAATCCATTTCATATAGATACACTTTTCATTTTTTAGTAAGTCTTCCTGAATCTACACCTTATTCCTATTCTTTGCCACCAAAAATATCTTATGACCTCTGTTAAACCATCACATTACCAACACAAGGGACCCAGGACCTCTATAATTTCACACCATTTCTTAAAAAGAGGCATTTAGCTTTCAGACGCAGTGCTGGGAATCAGATCTCTTCCATCAAAGAATCTGTTTGCAAATCAGGCCTTCCACTAAAATGTATCTTTAAAGCATTTATCTTCAGACCCTCTCTCTGAGAAATCATACTATCTTTCTGGGTCATCTTTTATGGCACCCATTCTGAGATAGGCAACAAAAAACAAGCGTTGAATGGTATCTCTTCACATGAACAGGACTAGGCAGGCTTTTCCCAAGCAATGATTCAAGATCATAATGGGGGATAAAACTGAAATACACTGATATAAGAAGTGGCTAATATGCAAAGAGAATGATTGTAAACCGCAATTTAAATTAGAAAACTCCCAGAATTCCTGGTTTGAGGTGACCTGTGTGATTTCCTGAGGAATAGTGGTGCAATTACTCTCCAATTTCTAGCAATTAGTTTTACAGCTCCAATTATTTAACATGCTATCTTCACCATTCTTATGCAATATTATGCAGAATGGTGCCTAGCCACGAACAAAATTCAGGTGAAATCACAACACTTAAGCAAAGCCTCCAGTGCTTCAGCTGCATGAGGAAGTTTCAATGCTCATTGCCTTTATTCTCTATTCTGGAAACCAAGATGCATATAACTCCAACACAAACATACTCTGATTAAAAGTAACACTTCATTCTTCTGAACTTTTTTACTTTAGTAATGGATCAAAAAGAAGTGCACAGCAAATATAAAACTCTTATTTGGAATTTAGATGGAAAATGCAAAGTATACGAAGGATATATGACTCAATCTTCACAAAAAAGCTACTGTGCAGCCAGAATGTGACCACAGATTGTGCCTCAATGCCTTCAGGACAAGAAGAAATGGAGAGACAGAAGAAAGAGGGAAGAATACATGTGCACAACTTCAAAGAGAAGACTGTAGAGAAAGAAATAGGAAAAGAAGCCAAAGAGCATGTGCAGCATAATCTGCACCTGCTGAAAATTTCCTTCATTGCTTTAGGAGGCCTATTTAGAGGTTCTGATACCAACAACTTTACTACAGCAAACAGTCTGAGATTCTCAAAAATGCCTAACATCTCAGTCCATATTTCATGACTTTTCCCCAAACCATTACTTTAGACAGATAATCTTCACCAGAAAAACTCTTTTCCTCTTATTACTTTTATCTCAGTATAAATGCTGCTGCAGGGGATTTAAAACCTCTTTATAGCTTGTCCATAAAACCCAGCCAAATAGCACTCTGAACGTCAGCAATCTATGTGAAAAACTGTTTAAAGTAAATGTTTCTTAAAATAACAAGTCCTGACTATTCCTCATTTTCTCTTTCGAAGTAAATTACAATGTAGAAAAACATGAATAATTTTAAACATTTTTGTGAATATACAGTATAGAAAATTTACTAATTAGTGAGTGGTTGAAACAAAATTTTTTCTTCTATCCAGACTACTTTTAAACAGAATTTTTTAAGACTTTATTATATTAAAGAGTAAAACCTACTCTGGTATCACTAGCAATTTTCTGTGACTGCAGAACATGCATTGTCTCATCTTTGAAGGATTAGTCACCTACTCCTTGAAAGCTGATGTTCCTGTCACACATATTGTAGTGGTGGTTAATAACACAAAACTTATCCAGTCACGATAACTATCAGCAGCCAGTAAGTTTCAAAGCCTATCTAAAATGTAATTTATGAAATCAAGCCCACTTACTCAGTCATAGACTGAGAATTCAAGATATTTCAACAATATTTAAGACACGATTTTTACAAAAGGAGAACTGACAACCGGAAATAATTATTCCACATATCATTGGATTGTTTATTGTAGTTGACCTTACTAAAAATTGCTCCTTTCCTGTTGTTTTGATAAAATTAAGACAAAATATAAAAGTATTGGTAGAAATTAAAAATTATGTATTTATAACAAAGCATATATGCTTATAAATATTGTCAGATAATTATCTGACATTTGTCATGTGTGATCATGTCCTACTGATATCACTATTGAAAATAATGTGGCATCCTCTTAAGAAATCCAGATCCTCTAAATCTGGGAAAATAATCCATTAAAAAAAATTTCATAATAGGTTAGATTTTCTGAAGAAGAGCAGAATGACAGTGGAAAAATATTTATCTATAAGGATAACCTCAGCCTTTATTTTAAGTGGCTAAAAGTCAATATTGGTGGGAAGTCTGATTTTTAGAATGATAAAGATGTCCAAGCAGACATAACTTTAATTGTAATTCCAGACACAACCAACAGATATTGTCAATTTTTAAAAGACAAACAGAGGTCTTTCAGTGAGATGAAGGCTTGCTGAGACAATGGGCAGCCATGTCATAAGTTTAATAGAGTTTCAAATCTTTTAACCAGTAGAGTGTTGACAATTCCATCAGACAGTTTCACTGTAAACCACTTTTTAGGGCTTAAAAACCTAACATCAAAAACATTCAATAAGTGCATGTTTATGAACTCTCTGGAGTTCCTAATTTATTCATAATCTTATGTAGACTTAGATTTATACTTTTATATAAATCATAATACTGCTATTTTACCACACTCTGAGTAAAACAGATATTTCTGTTTTCATAGTGAACATAAAACCAAACATGGCAAGTAAATGTCTTTAGAATTCAAAGCTTTTTTCCTAAATCCCAGATTACATTACTTCTGAAATAGAAAACAATCTACCAGTGCTTGCAAAACATTTTTGAAACAAATGATGGTAAAATTAAACATGTTATGCTGTTGTAGTTAAAACTGCAGCTTTTTGTCTTCTCAAGAACTAATGGGGACATTATGCAGGACATAAAATGACTGCTGGATCAAAAATGTGAGAGGGAGAAACGCTCCCTTATCTACTTTGGAGTACTGCACCTACATTTGTCCCTTTTCCAAAGACATTTATATGGAAATTTCTCAATTATCAAAGTTCAATATGTCCCTGAAGTATGCTCCTCAGAGTAAGAAAACCTTGGAAATTTTGACATGCATTTTCCTCTTGAAAACCATACTTCAGTGAATTCATTAATTTGAGGTTTCTACACATCACATATTTTTAAATCCATAGCACCTCCTGCTTCCAAGACATTGAGGCTGGACTACTTTTTATTATCCGCTTAGAATAGAGAATATACCAAAATGCATGCAAATTATTTTTGTCATATTCAGAACCAAATTTTTCTTATAATAAATGCATTAATATTTAATTAAAATTTCCATCCCTCTGGCATTAAGTATTTAACTACTTTTACCTATCTTTCCCCAGTATTTATTATACAATGAGATAATTATATAAAACAACTGGCTTAATGTCAAGGTGGTTTTCTATTCTGGTAATGTATGTTTTTTTGAATCTTTAAAGGGTTAGGATTTTTTCCAGACAGAGACAGTTTTTAAAAATCACCACAGTATTTAGCCAATATTCTCTAAAACTCATACTTTTCATGCTGGAGAGTATATGCTGGGGACTGCATTTTACTTTCCAGTTGAAAGAACAGCAAAAGGAGAGAACTGCACATTTATTCTGATATTCACTAGGAAAAAACCTTCAATCTCTGCAAAACAAAAAATATACATGTTCACTCTGAGGGGCACAATAAAAATGCGAATGCAAGATCCTTTCAGCAAATAATGACTCATGCATTTAGTCTTTGTTCATTTTCCCTTATGGCTCATATGAAATGCTACAAAATACTGGGTCACTGAATATACAAAATGTATCTGCACACTAGTATCACAAAGACATGCTCCTTTACAGACTCTTCTAATAATAGGACTTAGCTAACCAATTCAAAATATGCAATGCGGTCTACTGAAGAAACCATAGAAGTGATGTGTCTCAGTTTACATTTGTGGCTGTGCTTAAGAAATGTAATTAACTGGTGAAGAAACAACAGAGTAATCTAATCAGAGATGGCTTTCTGAGAGAATTCAGTGCCCTGTGCAAACACAGAAATTTTCAACAGAATTTTCAGAGAAAAAATTATCAGAAGAAAATACACAATAATACATAAGCAGTCTGCTTTTTGTTTATTTTCCAAAGTGCAGACACTAAAAGAGAAGAAATATCTACAATAATGAAGGTACTGGGTCACTTAATTAGAAGAATTATATTACCCAAAAAAATGTAAGATGACCACAGAATTTAAAACCTCAAAAAGAGACTGATAATAGGAAAACTATTATCTTGACTCTTCTGTGAATCACCAGATATTATGTAACAGCTCTGGATATTTGAAAGCGTACTTAGATCTTCCACCTGTGTATGCAATAAGTACTTCATTTACCTACTCATCGTTTAGTCACTGCAGATCAGGGAGATATATACAAATTTCACAGGAAGAGGCAGACATTTTGGTAGTTTATTTTTAAAACTAAAGGCTAAACGGAACCGATTCAAAATTTGTTTTTACAGATCGCTTTTGCAATCATCGCTTTCTCAGAAAAGCCCTTCAAAGCATAGACAGAGACTTAAATCAGTTTGCTTGTTTGTGGGAATAATTATGGGAAAAGGGGAAAAAAAATAACAAAAGAGAATAATTACTTACCTTACAGTAATTGGAGTTGTGTGAGATATGTCGCTTTGATGCACAGGCACCTCAGGCACTCTACATGCAATGTCAAGGCCATCAATATTTGTTGAGGCTGTACCTGACTGATCACACCCCACTCCCTACGAGGACTGAGAGGGCGATGAGTGGTCCTGCAGCTGGGGCCAGGGCAGAATCCAGCTGCGAGAACCTCAGCGGCGAGGAGGGAGGGAGCACCATGCCTCCACAGGCACAGGATTCCTCTGGGAACCACAGCTATTGACATCCGCTTTCTTTGGCAAATGACAGGTCATCAGCAACCCCTTTTTGCTGACTCACAATCAGTAACCTGATATGCAGAGTCTAGATGCTCCAAGTCCATCTAAAAATGACTCATACAATTCTGCCAAAATGAGCAGCATACCTATAAAGCCTTTATAAAGGAATGCTATCCCACAAAAGTCCAGAGAGAAGTGTTTTAAGAAAACCTACAAGCCAGTTCAGAAAGTAAAGACTCAAGTTCCAGTATGTTCATATTCCTTTAAAATAATTCACTAAAATAATAATAAAAAAAAAAAAACCAAAATCCACCAAACAAAAAATCCCTGCCCTAAAATACCAAATCACCCAATGATTCACAGTGTTTTATTCTAGACAGAGTGCCTTCCCAAAACAAAAGAATTAAGAAGGGAAAAAAAGTTGAATATGCTTCTCTAAGCTTGTTTATAATTAACTCCAGGGGAGGATCACTGAAAGTTTATAATTCAGGGTTTCATAAACCCTCTTGATCATAAATGTGATGAAAGGGTAGTCACAAACAAAGTCTTTCTTCTTAAATTTACTACAAAAGTAAACTTGAACATAAAACTTGCAGTCAAAGCTACATTAAATTTCAGTATTGCTAATGAAGAAAGAGTGATTTTCTGGACCATTTTGCTCATGGAGGCCTGTGTTGCATTAACCCCTGTTATTCCTATCAGTATTCTATTTTACTACACAAGGACATCAGAAATACACAGGGATTATATTTTTTCCTCTTACTTTGAGGTGCCTATATAATGGTATTTCAGTAAATCATCTTTATCTATTAAAATTAATAAATACTATGGTTAGCATTATCAAGAATAGATAAAGGTAATAGCAATATAAAATTCATTTAATTTAATAAATACATTTTTGCTGAGTTCAACAGCAATAAAATCTGATCTGTTACATAATGAGTGTGTGTGTATTTGAAATCATCTATCTGAATCTCAGCACATATAGAAAAAATCAGAACTAGAAAACTAAATAACACACATGCAAACCCCTATCATTCTGTATCTTAAATAAAAATGAAATCTAGTATATTTCACCCTGGAATTAACAGACTTTACTACATCAGACATGCTAGTGTGATACCACTGTTAAAGATGCAAAGAAAATAGCCTGTGATTAACTCGCTCTATACAATATGGGACAAGTACCTTAATTTCCAACATGTACCTTAATGGGTGTACAATGACCCACGAGTGCTTCCAGAGCTTTAGAGTCCTCTAAGTCAGACCTGAGAATCTGCTCTCCCAGCTTCCCATCATGAGGGAGGCAGAAGATTCTAATGGGCAGTTCAGAACAGAAAAGTTCAGGTTCTCTGAATGATGTCTCAGCTTAGTTCAGGTTCTCTGAATGATCCCCTCCAGACCCTTTCCACTGACTACAAAGAGAGCCAAGGCAGATGACCTTCAAGCTAAATTTAACATTTATAAACCTGTTGACCTGTTTCATGATACCACATTGTGTAAAGCCTGAATGAACTACCATGGCTACGAGCCAATATCTACACCTCTTATGGATGATGTTCTGTGAAAAGAAAAAAAAAAAATAAATAGAAGAATCATTCATTTACATAGGCAGTTTCCAAAACTTCTAAATGAAATTGAAACTTTTGCCTGATTCTGAACTTTACATGTTAAGATGTCCAAACTGGAAATCATCATCACAAAGATTCAATTGTGAATACAGAAGAAAAGCAGCCTAAACACTTTAGCAATGTTGTTTTCAATAGAACCAGTGCATTTTTTTGCATTAAGAAGAATGAAAAATTTTATACAACAAAGGGAACAAACAAACCAAAGACCCAAGGGATTAGGTGATTTCACCTTTTTGGAAAAAAACAGTACTTCAGGCACTCCAGAGCAAGCTCCTTAAGTCATCAGTCAGTCCTTTAAACTAAGTAGAAAGAAAAGGCACTTACGGAATCTAAATTTTATCTCTTTCACGGAAAGAAAAGAATTTTTCCCTAGAACTGCTTATTTATCTCCTTTTAATTTAAAGGAACACTAGACAGCTAAGATACAGATTTCTACACTGTAGACTTATAAAATCAAAAGAGATTCATCCAAATGGAAGCCAAGAGCACTACACAATCCCCCAAAAAAAAAAATAAAAAATAAATCCTACATAAACAAAGGCAAACCAATCATGTAAAAAAAACCAGGAAATATGAAAAATACAATAGCTATGCTCGAAACTATAAAAGAAGTTTATAACAAAAGCAAGTTTTATTAGGATCAGAGTACAAGGGAAAAAAAATTCCTGCCTTTAATTTTTGGACTGTGTAGGTGGGGTATGTGCGATGCAGCTACTGCATCATGAATTGAGATGAATGGCATATTGATCTAAAACTAAACAACTAATACTACATGCAGTCATACCTGATCTGCATGTTGCTTAAGAGTCTACTTTTAATACTTGTCAATGATTTTACAACTTGTCATGACGCGAAATTAGGCAATAAAACAATTTCTTTAATAGAATCCCTGTGCGTCTTGGTCTCCTTTTGATGGTGTTTTCACTGAGAAACAAAAATTGCAAAAGCAGATTATTTACTAAAACAGGGAGCATTTTATAGAAACAGAAATGTTTGGGTAAGAAGAGATTCTAAAGGCTTTCTAGGTCCAAGATCCCTGCCATGAGCAGGGACACCTTCCATGAGATCAGGTTGCTCAAAGCCCCATCCAGCCTGGCCTTGAACACTTCCAGAGATGGGGCATCCACAACTTCTCTGGGCAACCTGTTCCGGTGCCTAATCATCTTCATAACTTTTTTCCTTTAGTCCAATCTACCCTATTTAGGTTTAAAACCATTGCCTCTCATCTTGTCACTGCAGGCCCTGAAAAAAAAAGTCTTTCTCCATCTTTCTTTTAAGTCCATTTATATATTGAATGCTGCAATCAAGTCTCTCTGGAGCCTTCTTTTTTTCCCTCTGATATTTCTCTGAAATATTTCAAGCTGAATTAGAGTCTTAGGAAACCTTAAAATTTCTTGTAGAACAATAACTAAAGTTGAGGAAAATATAGTGTATTTTTGCATCACTATTATCCTAGTGTTGCCCCTTTGTATGTTGGAAAGCACAGAATTAACATGTATGTTGCTTTTTGAGATGAAAAGGATACCTGCCCTGCATTGGCATCTACTCCATTTTTATGCTAGAAAAAAAGAATATATTTGACATCTATATTTCTGGCCTCTTTTTTCTCTTCTTGCTGCCCAACTCACATGCTGTCTATCACCATTACTTGGCTGATAAAAAGGATGAGACCATCTGGCATGAATGTTCTTTTCTCTCTCTGAATAACTGACAGCCAGGATGACAACACTGCCCTCCAAATGTCCAGTGTGAACTTTGAGACAAAAAGAGAATTGACTGAGACCTCACCAGGTTTAAAGCAGGACCCGAAGGCCTGTTTCATTGATAATCCCTCCGCTGGTTTTGGCTTATTTTCCAAAACAGCATCAAAGAACTTTTACAAAATTACCCAGTGAGCTGAATTTACTTTAATAAGCAGGTTCATGGAATAATTTAAATGTCAGGAAACAAAAGACTAATAAAACAGTTGTTATAGGATTGATGTACCTTGAGCAAAAGCTTATAAATTTAAAATATATTTTTTTTCGTTCATATTAACAAGAGTTCATGATTTCTGAACAGGCAAATATCCCTTTACTTATTTTAATCAAAATTTCATAAAATTTTACTGGGAAAAGGCCCTAAGCCTAAAGATGTTTAGTAATCTGAAAAGAAATGGAGTATTGATAACTCAATCAAAAATGTTCCTAGAGGGTTCTGATTTTTGAGTTGATATTTAATGAAATTTTTTCACATTATTCAATCCATTTTTCAGTTTCTAATCCTGAATTATGAATATCTCCAGGCTGTGCTTACAAATATAAGAATAATTCCATTTTATTTAGTCAAAATTAGTATTCTATACAGGTTGCATAGCTTTAAATAACATAGAAACTGAATCATAGACATCTTCCACCAGGCCAGGCTGCTCGAGTACCATTCAGCCTGGCCTTGAACACATTCAGGGATGGGGCATTGACAGCTTCTCTGGACAACCTGTGCCAGTGCCTCAGCATTCCCCACATAATTTTTATTTTCCTTTCGTTTTGTCTTAATCTATCCCCTTTCAGTTTAAAACCATTGCCTCTCATTATTACTACACTTTCTGATAAAGAATCCCTCTCCATCCCTATTTGTAGTCCCCCTTTAAGTACTCAGAAGTGCTATAAATTCTCCCTGGAGCCTCCTCTTTTTTTTCTTTTTTCTTTTCTTTTTTTTTTTTCTTAATGCAAACTGTGCAGAGCACTGGTTGTCATTCTGGCTCCCCTCTGGAACAGGTTTTTGTTTTTCTTTTCCTGAGATCCCCAGAGCTGCACACTGTACTGCCCATGGTTCTCCCTCGACCACACTTCAGAAGAGGACTGACTCTTCTGGGCCAGGAGTCCACATTGCAGGGAATACTAGAAAAATACATATTCCTAAGGTGTATCAATGTCCCATGAATCAAACCATATTTACTGTGACAACTTTTTTATACTAGTTTAGATAAAATTAAGTGAAGCCTATTGCATGAAATTTTACAGGAAATTCTAGATTTTTGTCAAGAAGAACATTTCTGCAGTCTGTTGTTAGACTGACTTGACAAAGTAAAACAGAGGAATAAAATTTCATAGCCAATGGTTTTAAATAATGTGCCATTTTCCTGCCAATATGTGTTTTTAAAGTTTGTTGAAGTACATTATCCCAAATACAGTAGCCAATCCAACAGAACAGTTCCAGCCAATTCACAAAAGCTCTTTTAAAATGTTGGTGACTATAACAATTTTCTTAAGTGCCAGTGAAAAATATATTTATTAGTTTTCTGAGAGACATTTAGGTACTGTTCAGTACCAACTGACTTGAGTAGAGAACCTTTGCAGTCTTGCAAACCCCATTTCTTAACAGGGTCTGAACTTGGATGCCTTCATTAAGATATTTTACTGAGTTTAAGCATTAATGTGAGCTGACAGACCAACTGCCTCATGTTGGCAAGGTTAAAATGCAGGGCTATGTAAAATACACATAGCTGAATAGCGCAGGGCAGAAGAACAGGTTCTATTGTGAGTTAATTCCATTTCAATAGTCTGTGTTGTTTTACTATGAGTTCTGAATTCCTACATTTCCTGACTAGAAGATTCTCAGCTGGTGAGACAAGAAAAGCATGTCCCCTGAACAAGCAATGCTTAAGTGTACTCTTGAAAGTCACACATGGTTATTAAGGAACCATTTTTGTTCTGCCACCTATAACCGTTATTTGCTGAGATTATAGCAAATAACACACCTTTACCAAAAATCTAATTCGGTGTGTCTCCTCCTTAATAAGCATCCTCAATCATCCTTTTTTCTCTCTATTCAAGTTATTTACTGAGAGAAAATACCTTGAAAATTTGCTAAGGAAAAAAATTAATTCGCAAACTCTTTGTATACAATACTATGGTGTTTTAGTTTGGAGGACAGTTGTTGGCTAAGAAAGGCAGGAGCTTCTTTTTGAAATGGAGAATATAAACTCTTCTTTTTTTAATTA
>VRYO01001463.1:18996492-19127910 GCA_009812075.1 Sialia sialis
GATGGTGATAGAATAGATACCTTTTATTACATCCTGTACTGTAACCCAAGACAAATGGAAAAATTTATTTTGTATCATCTAATGTACATGGTGTCAAATCACTTTGATCATGGTTTTTAAATTTTTAAACTTCTAGTTACTTTTCACCCTTCAATCAAAGTGCAGCACCTTCTTCCCCAGCTTCAACACACTCTCACACTGGGAAATTATGGTACTCTTCTGGTTCCAAAAGGACAACGATGAAGCCTGCATTCTTACAAAGACCTTTGAATCAAAATTTATTTATTTATTTATTTTTTTTTTTAGATTTTGAAACATAAAATGGAAAGTTATGTAAGCAGTTAATTTTACACCCAGCAGGTATAAGGATTAGAAGTGCAAATATTCAGAAAGATGTGAAACAGCTTAGATAAACATTCCTTTCCTCATTCTCAATCAAAATATACCCAAATATTATTTGCTCGTAGACCTTCACAGAAAAAAAAAAGATATCTCAAAGATAATTCACATTTTTATGGGAATCTAAAGCCAAAATGAAAATCAAATCTCCATAGTAGTTCCTTGTTAATGCTAAGATCAAAATAGAGAACTGTAATCTTTAACCTTCATCATAAAAGCTAGCTAGTGGAAGATAGAACAATATATATTTAGAGCCCATCATAAAAAGAAAAAAAGCTAAAAACTGGACCTTGTGTCAAATTAAATAATACTGCTTAGAAACTAAAGGCTTTTATAATGTCACTAAAAAAGGAACAAGGATTTTTAAGAGCAAATTATTTCTTAAAGACAAATGAAGGCTCAATTTCTTATAGCCCTTGCAGCCTGTACAGTGGTCTTTAAGGTCTTTAAGTCATTTACTGGGTACAGGTACCTGATTCAATGGTAAATTTCAAATACTTTACATTAACATTCTGGTAATACAATGCAATTTTGTTCAGAGACAAAAGGATGTTTCAGTAATGCACTGTCTAATTTAAATACACTATATCCAGATTAGCTGGACAATCCAGACACACCAAATAAAGAAAAACTTGTAGCTACAGTATAATGAAATCTGAAATATTTTGCATTCTGATCATTCTTGGCATTTTCAATTGTGCGTTCATAGTTCACTGCAACTTTAGTCAGCTATTCATCTCAAAATAACATCAGCTTCAGCTAAAATCCTAGCATTTACATTTTGTTCATTCAAGTTACTCTATTAATTCACTTTAAAGCAATTTACAGAAGGAAACATTAAACCCAAGCACTAAAAATTTGATTAAAATTCTTCTTTTTATACCATTATGGAATAACCCCCACCATTTTGGTAATGGAATATTATACTGTATGCAACATTACTCACTGCTACATTCTATATACTTTTAGATTAATTTTAGCATACTTGTGTCCCACATAGAAAGCCTATTCAAGCATTCAGTAGTCAAAAATAATTTGAGGAAAGTAAAATGTCTTCATAAAATATGCTTAATATCTTTTTCCTTTATACTGAGACTTGCCAAGTTAAAAAACATTATCCTCCAACCAAAAAGTAAAAGAAAAAAGTTATAATGATGCTTTTCTTCTAAAGCTATCTTTTCCTATGTAGGAATAGACCATTCAAGCCAGAAGCTACAAGATTACCTTACCAAGCAGAAAACATGACGAACTAATTAATTTGATCTCATTTAAAAATTGACTTCCCAAAAATAATACTTCAGCGTGTAAGGACCATTTTGTCACCTTTACTTAAGAGCTATAACAATGAGGAGCCTGTCATTAGTCAAAGAAAAAAACAAAAAGACAAATAACAAGAAAAGGTAAGAGATGCCTTTTTTAGCTGTGTAAGCATTATATGCATAGCAGTTCTTAGCTCAGCCTGGAAAATGAAATTTAAAAAAAAACCTAAAAATTATTCACATGGGGTTTTTCTCCTAAATGAAGCTTCAAACAAAAGTTCAAGTTGCCTATGGGAGCTAATTACACAGCCTTCAAAGACAGTTGGCATAGGTGTTTAAGGGCATTGAAGTTAAAAATAGAAGTCTGAACAACTAGTAAAGTGTCTCTAATCAATCGAAACTTTTCTTAAAGGGAAAAAAAAATCTAATACTCAACTGCATAACTAATTATCACTAACCACTACTATGGAGTTAAGGGGCATGAGGAAGAGAGATGTAAAACAAATTCTGTTCATAGTGTGACTGTGTGGAAATAAATAGAAGTCCAGTAATGTATAAAGAGAATAACACATTTTCTCTGACTTTCATTTACAGATATTCTCTTTACCATGAACCACTATCAATAAAAAATAATGGAACAGAAAGCTGTGGTGCAGCAGAACCCCAGTGAGAGCCCAGAAAGTACAGGGTCCCCCATACCTACGGTTTCACTTTGACTCAACTATTGTTTATTTACCTAAAATTCCACAGGAAGTGGTACAGCATGATGCTGAAGGATGCCCCACCTGACCTGAAGGAGCTATGAATGAGCACTTGCAGCACATCTTTCCAAAGGGATGGTAAATTGTGTCTTTAGAGCTGGGAATGTGTGAGATAGTATATGGGACAAATGAGAAGAGATCGAAAATTCTTCAGCTGTCAAAGACAATGTGTCATCTAAACTGTATCCTGAGCAGGCTAATTGATGACTCACATATTCAAACTTAGGCAAAACACTTTCTTATGTTCTTGCACAAAATAGTCACTTGCATTTTTAAAGCTGTATTTCACCATGTTCATTTCATTCTAGATGGTATTTTTCTAGGAGACATCCCATTTCACCCCTTTTTATCAATTCAGGTGCTAGCAATGTCTCTCATTTAGCATCATCAGGATATTTAATTCACATAACATTAATCTCAACATATTTTAACAAAATGTAGTACGTGATGAGATTACACATTGCTCTACAATGATCCTAGAATAGTGTTTGTTGGTTGTTTGGTTTATAATACTAAATGCTAAAAAGCATAGAAGGGCAAAAATAAACCTTAGCAGTTTTAACTTATAGAAAACGATAAATAAGCTATTATCTACTCAAAAGCCTGAGACATTGTGGTCATTTTTCTGGAATATCATCTTAGTGGCCAATAGTGGTGAAAAGTACAGAAATAATGCTTTGAAATGTTGAAAGGAAACTGTAGGCTGATGGAAGAAGATTTCAGTAAAATCATGTATAAAAAGGAAAAGATAAACAGAAAACACAGCATCTCACAAAACTGAAAATACCAGATGTAGCTGTCAAATTACAGATTCCAAAAACAGCAAAAAGGAAATAAAATTATTTCACAAAGGATGTAACTCACATGTAGTAGTAGTAGTCTGTGAATGCTAAAACACCAAATTGAATAAGAAATTTGTTTAAAAATGTGAGAACAGATCTACCAAACACCATACAATCATAACAATGCCTCAGAAAGTCCCTGAATTTTTTGGCAGCTAAGCTGTTCTACACTTCTACTGCTGTTCATATTCCTCCCTAAACATCTGTTGCTCATCACCATCAGAGACAAGACATTGAAGTACAGAAATCTCTGACCCATATGGCCTCACTTGCATCACAAAAATGTCAAAGGATGGGAAAAGAAAATCTAAAGGTGGTGCTTTAACAAGCATGAGGAATCAGACTTTTACATTATCATAATACATCATAGTCCTATAGCATTAGAGCAGGTGCACAGTTATACAGCCAGAATAGTTTTTCTATTTTCTCCAAATATGCTTGCTTTCCAACAGATCTAATAAATTTTTTGTGATTAAAGTATCAGATGGTTAGTTCTGTGTAGTTGACCATGTTTTACCCTCTATTAAGCGATGGACTCAAGGCTTCTTAAAAAATTCATGCAAGTTGAATATTACTTAGATGATCTATGTATTTGGCAGGAAAAGAAAAGATTTATGACATCTACTCTTGGGAACAGAAAAAAAGAAAAAAAATCCAAACTTCTGGTTTTACAACCAACCTGAACAGAATCTTTAAAATTTAGTTTTGCTTGTCTTAGTCATACAACTTGATAGTACAAGTGTTGTTTTATAAAGTTTTATAGTGTCTGGCAGCAACTAAAAACAAATGTCCAGTCCAGAATGATTCATGTTTATCAGCCAAAACTGAGAGGACAGGAAAGACAATCATGGTTCTTGGACTAATCAGAAAGTTACTTCTGGCAACAGGAAAAGGTATTGGTAACATTGCATGACACACTGTAAAGATTTCGTTTAGACTTACTTTGAGTCTACTTCAAAAAGAAGCCACCAAGACCTATTGGAATGACTAAGAAAATGGAGAATTTCACTAAAAAGTATGACAAACGTAGTTTGGCTTATTTAGCTATGCAAAATGAAAGTCAAGAGGGAATATTTTATATATCTAATAAGGGATAAATATCAAGAGAAAGCAGACACTTTAGCAATAGGATAATGCTGTAACAAGTTGAAATACACACAAGTCAGTCATGAATAAACAAAGACTAAAAACTGAAATGTAACCTAAAAATCTAAGAATTATTTTTCTGTGATTGTGTTCCAAATAGAGTAATAGAGGTATGCAATCTGCATTGTAACAGTACTTTTAAATAAGGCATCATCTGATCAAGATATGCAAATATGAGCCTGAGTTTTAGGCACACAGAAGACTAACATTCATAAGGAAAAGTTGACAAACAAGGCTTGGATCCTGCCTGTTCCACCATCTTAATTAACCAGCCCTGCACTTCATGGCTTTCAGTGATCTCATTCTTGTTTCCAAGAAGCACAATTTGATTTTAGCTTTGCTAGACTTTAGTTTTCACTGATGTGTGAGAATTTGGCTCTATCTAGCAACAGATTTTTGAGAGGAGGACAAGCATGCTCCAGATGGTATGAAAAAAAACTTAGCTGTCTTATTGTTGCATCTTCTTTACCCTTTCACGGATAGCCTAATGGATATAATTAGGGTCAAGAATTAATTTTAGGTATGTCAGATTGCCAGGGACTTACTTATTCTTTCTCTAAACTATTGTCTACTTTTAAGGTCATTAGGTGTTCTTATCAAAAATATATCATATGGGTAAAGCTCTTGGTCATTCCTTCCCTTTCCTTGAAATCTCACACAACATGTTTCATTTTTTTAATGTTTAAAATGAAAAGACAAAGAAATAGAAAAAAGCAACCCATAGTGCTGTGCAGCATGCAGTATTTTTTGAACCTTTCAAAAGTATCAGTTTGCATCATAAACAGCAAGGCAAGCAATTGGACTCAACTACAGTACCTTCCACCGTATGTCGTATTTGAAGATATAAGATCTCCTTACATTTCTGAAGGTAAGACACTAATTAACAGTACAATCCAGCTGAGAAGAGTTAAAGGGTTCTCATTCAAAGGCTGTACCACTGACTCAGAGTAAGTGTACTTAGTAAGTGGCTACAAAGAATTGTTTCATATTTGCAATATTAAATGGGTCTCAAATAAATGTGACCATAGCCCTGCTTGGCTGAGCTCTTCATACAGCAAGAATGTAAGTGTTCTATTGTCATTACATGATCTCATTGATTTGGAATACTTTAAAAACTTAAATGGAGTGTGTGTACCCTATGGAGAAAAGTACAAAGGTGATTCCATTTAAAGGTCTCTCTCTCTCAAAAAGGATTGTTTTTCACATTAAGGGCAAGCAAAGGTTGGTGAGTTGTTGCTTTGTTGGCTTTTTTCCTGAGTAGACAGGAGCCTAAAGGAAAAGGACAGAAAGAAAAATAGGCTGTGGTTTATTTGAAAGTGTGCAAATACTAGGGAAGTAGGAAAGTGACCTAAGGGACATTTTGTTTATATGTCCTGTGGCAAGTAGAAAAACACTATGAACTTCAGTCTTGCAAAATATCTGCCAGATACCATTATGGCTATAAGAAGGCAGCTTTAAGTAAAAATTGTGCAAAGGAACAGTGTTTAAGAGAGGAAAAAGATCTGCTTGCCTTTGCATTTCAATCCACTGAATTTAATTTCAGATAAAGGGTTGGTTTTCTCACTAGTAGAAAAGTATAGGTAGGCTATTTTGAAAGCTTCTAAACTTGTTCAAAGTGTCAGCAAAATAAGCTGCCAAAAAATGACACCATATTTTGTTCACATACTTGTTTTAAGGGCTATCCAGCCCAAAGAGTAAGCCAAATAAACATGTCCAAAGAGAGGGAGCAGTAAATTTTCAAGAGATAGATATGGTCTCTGATGATGTCTGATGGTAAAATATAATGGAAACTTTTGTTAAAAATCAGTGAGAAACAAATACACTACTGCATGCCATACTGCCTTCTAAAGTCAAGTTACAAGATATAATTATTGCCTGATGGACCTCTGCCACTGGTAATGATATATTATTAGAATTAATGACACTGCCACACCATCCCTTCATGGGTTACAGATAATTGCAGAACACTAAGAACTAATGACTAATTTTGAAGACATTATTGATCGCATTTGGAACTGAACATTTGTCTAGGTGTGGATTTAAACAATAAATGTATCATCTTGAAAAAGGCTCATTTCTTCGTACAATTCATGTCAATGAATGGGGGTCAGATAATTCACTTTTCTAAATTACTTTCCTTTAATTCCTTTACCTGTTTTATATTATCTGAATAACTTTCAGTGAACTTATGTCAAATGTTTTCACATATAAAAACAAAAGACGGTACAAGCTTGCTATAATTCCCCAGCCACACACGAACATCATCATGCACATACTTTGTGTCATTTGAGAGGGCATCAATCAGTTGTATGTAGGGTTGTTGAGCTTCAGTCTATCTACAAAGCATGCAGACACACTAGCTGAGTAAATTCCTTAAGACTATAGACTATAACCTATACAGCAACAAAATAAAACCTTTTCAATAACAGGGAAACATTAAAATAAGTAAATATGCCACATACTGGATATCTCAGGCTATCAATGCCAAAATGCCCCTAGAATTTTTTAGAAAGCTGTCAATAGAAAAAAAGTACTTCATCAACAGAAGACAGATATCATCCTGAGAGGATGATAAAGAATAGGGACTAAATCTGAGTAACATCCTAGTAAAAATGATCATAATTACTCTGTATATGTTGTATGATTGACAGTCAAGTCCTAGTCTGTAATAAAATAAGGTTTAAAGTAATTTGTACTTCAAAGTTGAAAACAATTTCAAATCAAGAACCAAATCTAATGACAGAAAAGAAATTTGAACTGAAAAGTGGAGATTCTGATCTATTACTGTTAAGAACATTTTAGCACCTGTCCTTTACTTCAATGGTAAGTGAAAGCAGTTACAAAAATATAACACACAGAAAAGAGGGAAAGATGAAAATAACACAGAACTAGAAGTTATCAAAAACCTAGTAATGGAGCCAAGAATATAAGGAAAATCCCTTGTCAGGTGAGAATTAGAAGGGCATGAATTATTTCTGCAATTGTATTAAGAGCACAGGAAATCTAAGAATTATGAGTCTTATTATGAATTAGAAATTTTTTCTGTTGGTAGGCAGAAACACCCAGCAAGTATTGCTCTCCTGTGGTTTGGAGCAAGTCACATGGTATATTGATATTAGGTAATATTAGGTGGTATGATCACAGTATTCTCCATTCCATCAGTAGCAACATTATTCTAATGTTAGTAATCATATATTATATTTTTTAATGATACAGATTTTATAAGTTTGTAGACAGTAGCTTCAAATGCAATGAGCAAGGTGATGTGTTAACTGTGATTTCCTAGACCCTGAAGCACTGGGGGTGTTGTGCCAATAGTTATTTACACATTGACATTTACATATCTCCCAAATAGGCATGGACTTGTCAGGATGACACTAACTGAATGACTAAAGGGAGGAATAACTTGAAAAATCATGTTGCAGAAGAGCTAAAAATGCAACTCTTCACAGCAAGATAAAACAGGCAAGCCATAACATTAGAATGGAAGACTCCAAACTGAGACATGATCAATTTTTAAGAAAGAGCAGAGGGACTGATACAACCCTTGAATTTGTAACTAAGAACTGAGGAAATTTAATTGAGTAGAGAAGTTTTTATTAATTATTAAATTTATACTGCAACTGCATTTGAAAATCAGGTCCACATCTAATGATTGAACTCCAGGAAGCACAGATAAGCATGGTTCAATCATGAGAATATGTCTCTAAATAAAGACTCTATCAATACAGTGTATTTAGTTTATCAAGAGAAACAAACTTCCTTGATTTAACCCAAATAGTAGCATGATCTAGTGCATGGAAATGGAAACCGAATGATGAGGTGAGTTTCTTTAAAAATAACCCTCTTAGAATTGAAATTATTTGGAAAGACTGTGATGGATTGTAGTGAAAGATGTTGCTTGAAATATTAATATTTTCTAAACAATATAAAAGCGTGAGTCCATTGTGCTCCAGCATTTATGAGATGAGCAAGGGCAAAGAAACTGATGAAAATCATCATAAATACTTTGATGGGGGCTACACGAAACAGCAATGCACACCACAAGCTTCTTAAAATGCACAGAAACTATATCTACTAACAAATTTACACATAAGGCATGTAATAAATAAAATACAAAATCTACAGTAGGTAGTAAATAGGATATAAAATAGTATTTCCAGGTAAGAGGGATATCTTAAGGTTTGTTTCAAAACAAAATTAATTATAAAATTGCTATTACTTGAAATGTTTGCTATGGAAAATTTGCTTGAGTTAAAATATATGTTCTTGACTGCTGGCAGCTACAAAATGCATTACTAAGGATGTCAAGAGAAGAGCAAAACTTTCTGAAATCTAATAGTTTGTTTCACTAGGAAAAAAGCAATGTCATACAAAGCAAATGTCTAAGGAGAAAAAAATTAAAAAATATCATTGTGTATAATACCTTATTATCAAGATGCATTTTTAAATTCAAAATAATGTATTAAATTCAAAAATTTTACTTCAAAAGTGAAATAATATTCACCAGTTTGTGCTCTATTCATGTTGCAGTTTTCTCATGTTAGTGTTGATAATGTTCTTCTATGTAGACAAAGTAAAAAATCCAGAAATAATGTTATGTTCACAATAAACAAACTTCACCATTTCACACAGGAATATCTGGGGGGGCAAAAGATCTATAAGATGACCATGCTGCCTGATATATTTCCAGCTTTGAATTACCATGTGCCCATAAGCAGACTGGACTACTGCTATGCAAATTTACACTCTGCTCCTAACAGCATCATTTTATCTCCACCCAGACACTTACTCCCTTACATTTACTACAACCTTCCTCACCTTCCTTTGTCTCAAATCTCTGAGGATACAGATTTTTGTAGGTTTATATCCTCCACTTGGTTTTTACTTACTATATAAATTACATTGTAAAGGAATTATTCTTATCAACTTCTGTGCTCAGATTACAAAGACTCAAAGATTTCTTACATCAAGACCATAAATCACATTCGAGTCCAAAAATAATATTCTGAAAAATATTCACTTGTGGTTTAGAGTATTTTGATGTCAAATCTCTGAATCTTGGACAAAACTTCCTCATTCTAGTAAGAGATATTACTTTCCTTTTCCTTGCAGCTAATGGATTTTTTTGCACCTAAGAAAACTTTTCAGGGAGCAGACACTTATCAACTACTACCAAGTGAATATTTCACCTTCTTTAAATATGCTGCATTTTTAGCCTCTTAAACTTTAAGGCAGGTTTTCGAGACTTTGAACTCTGCTGTAGAGCTTTCTTAAGCTCTTCCCAGAAGGGAAAATCCCTATGAAGAACTGAATCTAAAACTGGCTAAGGGTAATGATCTTACTAATATCTTTCACATTTATCTTCCAAATGGGTGAATTTGGTCATACTTGATTTATATTCATACCTATCTGAAAAACAGAATTTTGTCTAAATGAATAACTAAGTCATGAAACACAAGCCAAAAGTCTTCACCAAAGAAGAGGTACTGACTCGTCAAGCCATTACGCACTGTAAAACTCTCCCATTTGAAAGTCTTATTGTTCCCTTACTGGTTGGTATTCAACCCTACTAATTTTCCTTGAATTTTATCCCTATGATGAGTGAGCTTTGGAACTGCAACATTCCATATGAGCTGCTCCTGAAATGTTAGTAACTCGTTCAATTTTTCAGATACTCATGTTCTTACTCCAAACCGTACCTCACCTACAGTCCTGCTTGAGCATCCTCAGTTCTTTTTCTCACATGTAAGATTTAATTACAGTAACCATGATAACTTAGCACAATAACCATAATGATGATAATAAGTCACATGCTGAGAAGGTGACAGATTTTTTGCACTTCACTTGTGATATCCACAGAGAGGCTTCTTCCTGTGCCAAAACCTTGGGAAAGAGTCTTCTAACTCTTAACCCCGCCTCTTCATCAAATCCATCACGTTGACTATCTTGACTGGGATATAATTTAATTCCTTACACAATATACTGTGCTAGAAGATGGTCTACTTTATTACACTCCTCCACAACTTGTGATTATTTCTGTCAGGATTTGAGCGTCTTAGAGCTCTTACAGTAATGTACAAGACTACAGTGATTACAGTGTGTAATCAGTAGAATAATAATCTACCAATTTATTAAGTAATTAATTATTTATTTATGGATGACAAAGCAATAGTGAAATAATTTTTGCACTGGGCCATTATTATTATTGTATTATTATTGAAATATTCCTATTTAAAACAGATAGTTTCATGGACATTTTTCACTTAACTTATGTTTACAATTACATGTTCCCAGAGCCATTTAGACCAAACATCAATATCTAGTTTATTTCTAACTTAGAAATTAATCTTCTAACATCAAAAATAGAGAACAAAGTTTCTTTTAAATGAAAGGACATATTTGCATGATACAGCTTTGATGTTGCCAATGCTTACCTTGTCATCTGTAATGTATGGACAAATGGTTAATACATAATTAATAATAATGGCACATACTCCTCCTATGCGCCTTAGGAAAATCTCAAATGCTACTACATCAAAAATACAGATTCATAGAATTGTTTAGATTAGACATGACATGAAACATCATCTAGTTCCAATGCCCCTGCCATGAGCAGGGACACATTTCGTTAGATCAGGTGTTTCAGAGCTCCATCCAATCTAGCCTTGAACACTTCCAGGGGTGAGGCATCTGAAACCTCTCTGGGCAAGGCCTCACCATCCTAACATTAAAGAATTTTTTCCTAATATCTAATTTAAACCTGCTCTCTTTCAGTTTGAAGCCACTCCCCCTTGCCCTGTCACTACATGCCCTCATAAAAAGTCTGTCCATCTTTCCTGTAGATTTCCTTCAGCTGCTGGATGGCTTCAATTATATCATCCTGAAGCCTTCTCTTTTCTGGCACAATCCCAACACTCTTAACCTAAACTCCTAGGAGAGGAGCTCCATCCCTCTAACCAACTCAGTGTCCCTCCTCTGGACATAAATTTATGTACGTAACCTGCTGATATTTTTAAGATACACTTGGTCCATTTGCACAAAAAGCTGTACAATGCTTATCTTTGTATGATAATTTTTCATTCCATATCTTCTTTCAAACTGTCCATCAGTAGGGACATGGCATATTATGTATGATTGTATCTTCCCACAAGATCATATCTACAACATACTGCCTAATGTGCTTAGCCAGTAAATTTTATGCAGTCCACATCAATAGTTGATTACAGTTATCAAAATTTACATTTTATGAAAGAGGAAGTACATAAAAAACTGTATCAAAGTAAAACCAAAAAAACAATAAATTACTCATTATACACTTGCTATTAACCTATAAAGATCCCTTTATTTTCTCCAGTTTTATGAGATCTACATCAGCAGCCTTCTTTCAATAAGTATTTTGTTGCTTAAAATTTTGTTAGCTTTACATTTACAGGAAATGAAATGGAAACATTCACTTGTTCTTCCATTAAGAGATCATTATATATTTTTTAATGTGCTCCTGCCAGATTTTATTACATACGTGCATAAATATCTGTTACATACATGGGGGAAAAATATATGGAACTGTTTGTCCCACCTTCTAATAAACCATATCTTAAAATCAGAAAATAAGGTCTGACTACACGGAGGTTGCAGAGTCAAAGAGGAGAAAACAAGATAATCTTCCTTCCTTGCAAGAACTTAGGTATGCGAATGACAATTGCTTCTTAAGTAGTGAAGTGGAAGTAAAATGCAAAGTTAATAATTAACCATTCTTATATAGCAAATTAGGAGATTTAGGAATCAGAGAATTTGACTCATTGTGTTTCTAATCAGTATATGGGATACCTAAGTAAACAAATACAGGCCCCTTGCTCCAACATTTGACTATTTGAGAGATTCCTGGCCCTAGTGAAGCAGGCCATATCAACAGCAAAGAAAATTCTTTATAGGTTTTGGCATTTTTAGAATGTACTCTCATCACCTCATCTCCTGCTTCCATTGCCTGGAGCATCCCCCACCTCCTTGGTGCTTCCAAGAAGGAGTGCCCACTGCCTGGAGGGCTTTGCTGGATGTCTCTCAACCTTGAGCCTTTGACTGCAGTCACCTCCTAGGATGTCCTTATTCTTTCACTAGAAGGGAAAGCACAGATCCCAGGCTCCAGCTGTGCACTCTGAGCTATTATGTGCCAGGTGAGCGCCTGTGGTCAGAGTGCCCTGTGCTGCCTTCAGGACTCTGAGCATCCTGTGCCTCCAGCACTCCTGCTGCACCAGAGCTCTTCCCTCAGAAGTCTCAGACAGTCCTACATGCTTGTTACATGACAAGCCAGTGCAGAACTGGCAGGAATTTCTCAGAACTGTAAGAATTAGGAAAATTAAGCCATAAAAATGTAGGTGTCCATGATGTATCAACTACCTATGTACTTACCCACAGATTTCTATGACCTGTTTGATTCACAAGATGCACACATGTTTATTTTTCAAAATGTACACCAAATATTTTAAAAAGAAATTTTTCTTTAGGATACTCACAGATTTTTGTTAATTATTAAATCTATTTTAAATCTGTTTACTGTGTATGTATACATATTCTGAAAAAAATCCTTGATGGATATTTATAGGAATTTGCAGTCTAACATTGCATCTCTGGATGACTGAACAGAAAACTTTTCTGTAACCAGACAGTCTGACTGTGCAGTTGGATATGTCTTCTGAAGCATTTGGTGAAGTATGCTTTTTGTTTGAGAGAATTAATTGTGATTGTCTCCGTAGAGTGTTTCAGAGCTATTCAATTAAATTTTATGTGGCCTCTACTTTAGAAAAAAAGAAAAAAAAAGAAATTTCTGGAAACTGTAGCACAGGAGATAAAATGAAGTTAAAAAGGAAACAGAAAATAATAAGTTTAATTTTAAAAACTGATATTACATTTCTCTCCTGTGGCTATTCTCTAAACACAATCAGATCCAATGCAAACATCTTAGACAAACCTCTGAAAAGCATTGCTTATTACTATTAATGAATCAGTATTTTTATTTTTCTTTAGGTGCACAGAGACTAAATTAATATTCTGGAAATTGTGACTATATTTTATGCTGATTCTTTTTCATTTCAGCCTTTGGTTGCACCAGCTGCTGTTGACAACTACAGGGAAAGCAAAAGTAGGCAGCACTGTAGTTATCCTTAGGTTATCATGGATATAGAACAGATTTAAGAGAAATTCAAATACGCTGAAATAGACTCTTTTAAAATGCACCCTCACTGGGAATGTGATGATTTTTTATAAGTCTGAAATATCTTCTGAGAATTTTTTGTGCAAGATTACATTTGAATTTTTCAGTGTATAAATCAATCTCTGTAAAGTACAGGAAGCTGAATGGTGTTAAGCAGTGAAGGTGTTTGAAAAAACAACTAAAAGTTACTACTCTGATAAATTAGTCGAAAATCATCTGCTTCTATGGCAAGTATTACAGTATAGAGCTCATTGCTGGCAAACATTAAATTGTGTTTGCAGTGAACCATTTGATAAATTTACCTTCTGAAACATTCCACTGCTCTCAAAGCATACAAGGATAAACAAAAGTTGCTTCAGGCTCGGACTCCCCATTAAAAGAACATTCAAAGATTTTTTTGTATTACTATAGATATATTTAAGTAGCCTCAGTCAGCATTTTAATTTTCACAGGCTCATGCTGTGGTAATATGAATTTAATTATTCTTATATTGTGTATTTCATTTAACTTTTACCTATTAAAATGTTAATGTTTATTCTCTAAGCAGCAGCATTTCTCTTAACAACCATAGTAGCTAGAGGAAAGAACAAGGAAGCTTTTAATAGACACTACATATCAGCTACTAAGGAAAAGGATCATGTTTCTCTGTCACACTATTTGAAACATGATTTCTTTTCTCTGTATGAATCTTACAATCCAAGTAGAAGGAACTACTTTGCTAAGCAAAAATAAAGAAATTCTTAATGCTATAGACTAATATTTATTCTTTAGCAACTTCACTTTTCTTTAGATTTTATATTATCATTAAATTTTTCCATGCATTACAATGCCGAAGTAACCATTCAAATCCCTATAACGTACATATACATTGACCTCATTTAGACAACTGATTCAAAATCTGGGTGTATCTAACAGTCATATTCATATGAGATAATATTTGTGTCACACTGCTTTTCTCAGAATACTTATTTTCATCATAATTGCCATTAACTGGTTAATTGCTTTCAGCATGTAAAATGCCAGATGGCAATGTGAGCCAGGAGCATGAATTGGGGATCTAGGCATCAAGGAAATTTTCAAGGAATAGTTCAGTAATTTCACGATTATAAGCCTCACCTTTTTCATTGAAGAATCCAGCCTACCCCAGCAGTGCGGCTAATCATCAGGTGCAGCTTATCTATGGACAAATCCCAGTGAAATACCAACCTGGAAGTGAGAGCCAGCCAGGGAGGGCGCCTGGGGCTGCCTTTAAAGGCTTTGCTGGTCTATGAAAACTGTTTGCAACTTGAGCACCTGACACCAAACCCAGCTGGCAGTGATTCTGTTACTAATTTGTTACTTTGTTACACATGGATCCTCGCTTTAGGAAAAAAAAAAATGCAGCTTATATATGGACAAATCCCGTGGTCTGCCCGGCTACCGGGAGGTGCGGCTTATAATCAGGTACGGTTTATAATTGTGAAATTACTGTAATTGCATCCCTTGCACTCACATGCCTCTGTAAACAAGCTCCCCAAAACAATAAAGCTACTACTGACTCAGTTCCTCAGGTCAGCCCTAAAATATGTCACATGGTCCTGCCCTAACGTATTGCTGTCTCTCCACTGATTTCACTGGAGGCCCATGATGCTTCCAAGCAGCAAGTGAAGTCAGTAAGACGAAAGCCTCATTTCCTTCTTGGTACCTGAGACCAGCCTCTCAAGCACAGTGCTAGCTTTTGAAACATTCCTTCTACATTTTGAACTTCTAATATAAGCTCCATTTCATGTGTTGGTAAATACACTGTCTGACTCATAAAGTTTATATAACTGCAAATTATTTTAGCAATGCAAAGTGTAAAACCTTTCTGCTGAAAATTTAGAAACTGCAGATGAGTGTAGCAAGCATTAAGAATGCCTTCAAAATCTCTACATTCTGTCCCTGGATATTTTTGCTACTTCTTTATATAGATATTTGATTTCTGAATTAAGTCGTGTGAAGATAGACTACATGTATAATCTGAATTTAAGCAAACAAAACTGCTGATGATGTCTTAACTACTGGTATGATCAGGTGAAAGTTGCTTCTTTGGAAGAAAGAATGTTAAAATGATACTAGGTCAAATTAATTTTTAACCTTAGGGGAAGAAACACATTTCATCTGCAATATTATTATTAAGAAAATACTTCAAGCAAACAGTTTAAAAAATCTTGTGTAAAAGGTAACATACAAACATGGTACACAGATTTTTCTGGAAACAAGGCCTTTCTTGTGAAAGGAATAATTTAGATAAAAGATAAATAATAATTAAATTTAATTTCAGTTCTTTGACTTGCCTTGCATTGGACTGAGAGACAGAACAATTAGACAAATATAATAGAAGCAACACTCACATAATGCAGGAAAAAAACAGGGATAATAATAACAGTATTTGCTCTATTATTACTGAGATTTAGTCCATGTGTTTTAATTAGGCATTTATGTTTCATAAACAATAATTCCTAGCTGATCTTAATGAAATAAACTTCCTGAGACAGCATTTAAACTCAGCTGTTTTATACTACACTGTAATGCCACAGTAAAAATCAGAAATATCTCCATTTTCTAAATTCACCTGAAAGTGAATGGCAGAAATAGAACACAGCTAGCGATGGAAAACATTTATTAGATCATCTAGTTTGTTTCCATGACAATGAAAGATCTTTCCCCACAGTACATTTTCTAGAATTTACTCAATCTAATTTAAGGCTTATACCATTTCCTATGGGATGAATTCTATGTTGCGGTAGGTTAAGAAATTTGCATGGGCATTCAGGTGAAGCCTTCCACTCTCACATTTCAAATTTCTTTTTAAATCTCCCAAATAAATCTTATTTCTTCTTTTGGTTTAAGTAATCACTACATATAGCATTTACAAGACTAGCAGCAGCTATCTAAATCAACATGGATATATTTCTCTTTTCACTGTTCTCTTCTGAAATATTTTACCTTATGCTTTTTCTGAAATCCGGATTTGCTAAAAAAGCATATCCAGAATTATCAACAGTGATACACATGTCACGGTCTCAGATGAGTAGGACAGCATGTTACCCCTTATATTTAACGATTAGAACTACTATGCAAAACCTAAGACAGTCTTCAAATATTTTTATTTAGTTGATAAAACCCACCAGTCATGGTCAGCTCCAGCAGGCATCTGTGGACTTTATGTGAAAAACATTAAGTTGCCATGCTACAAATGATGTTTATCTAAAGTTCACTGCTGTTTCTAAAATATTTACCATATTATCTCAAGCTCAGTTACTGAGTGATATACAATAAACATATGTTCATCTTTGAGAGTTCAAATACAAAGTTCCCTTTTCCAACTAGCTCTGTAGTAGCCAAAATTTTCAACAACATGTAGAAAGGCAGTTTACAGAGGAATATAAGACTGCTTGGGAGAGATACAGATTTTGTGGCAAAAGTTACATCTACTTTATTGTATTATACTTTTTGAGACAACAATATTTAGGACAGGCTGGATGGGGCATTGAGTAACCTGGTCTAGTGGAAGGTGTCCCTTCCTATGGCAGGGGAGTTGGAACTGGATCATCTTTAAGGTTCCTGCCAATCCAAGCCATTCTATTGTTCTATAACAATAAATATTAAATCCTCTTTTTAAAAATGGATTATTTCTGAATATAAAATAAAATAAAATTAACCACCAGAGTAAAAAAAAAATTCATTGACTAATGAAGATACATAATGATTCAGGGAAAGCGGTGTTAGCCAGCTGCAGTCTGTTTTTAGTTAGCAGACCATAGAACTACAAAGAAACTGACAAAAGTTATCCTAATACCTTATTCCCTGTACTGTTTGTACAGGGTTACAAAAAAAAAAAAAAAAAAAAAAAGACCCAGTTTATACATATCTAAATTATTATTTTACAGGATTAAAGATGATATTTCAAGATACTGAGATAAATTAAACTTTCCTGAAAGAATGTTAGGAACAATGAGAATGTTTTCCTTCATGCAAGCAACCAAGTTAAATATTCTCCTTCAAAAGAAAATACTTAATATATGATTATATATGGATACCTACATAAATGGGGTGTCATTCCTGGTTAAATATTCAAACTGCCTTATTTTATTATCCTCAATTATACATCATAAATAAAATGCAGCAGCCCTGCAGCAGAAAGTACAGCTAATCAGCACACAGTGTATCACAGACAGAAAAAAATCTAATCATGTGAAATGGAGGCTATGCTGTGACTGACATTACTCCCCATCACAGCAGCTCTCAGAACCCCTTTTTTTAAGTACAGGCAAAGTCTAGGTTTATATGCAAAGGCCTTACTACGTTCTTTTTTCTGTAGATGCATATAGGTATAAAAACATAAAATCAGATTCATGCTGGCATTAGTCAATTTGCAATCAGTATAAAGTGCATTCAGATCAATGATTGTAGCATTTCTTTATTTAGTATATCTAGTTCAGTCTTTGCTAAAGCATGCTCTAAAATAACACTACATGAAGTAATTAAATACAAAAACTCCCAAATAATAGAAAATAAAATTTTCTTTCTAGATCTGCTCAGAACATATACTAATCCAGTACCATGCTGATAAAAATTCTTAAATTAATTTATTAAGCTAAGAATATATTACCTTCTCTCGGTTTTGGTTATATAACTTAGAGCAGTGCATTCTCTTCTGGAAAGTAAAAAAAAACAACCAATAGCCATTAGCACAAAATCGTCTTAAAATTTTAAACAAAGGTAAGTGATTTGGTTTTAGGTAGTGTTATGAGCAAAGACAGACATTGGACTTTTAATTAGGTGCTTTTATGTAATAAATTCAGATTCAACCCCATATAAAATAATAAGGAAAGAAATTCATTTCTGTAATGTCTGTTTTAGGTATGTGGACATAATGAAATATTCCACTCTATTGCCATAGTTTAAGTTTTGCATTGCACGATGGACACATGACATAGGATTTAATGAGATGTTCTATTATTTTCCAGCATTTTTTCACCAAAGCTGGAGAAGAAAATAGAGATAGGCAAGAGACAAATAACTGCAACTCAGTGAACTCAGGTCTATGCAATAAACTCTGTTTCCTGTCCTATCTCCACCCTGTTGCACTCCTTCTTACATTTCAAACATTTTTTAGTACACATTTTCATTCAAGTTAATGTTACCTTCTGGAGACAAAACCATACCACATCAATACCAAATTTGGAATTTTTATAATGAAACTCCCAGAATTTAAGTAAAGTTGATGCCCCAACATGTATTAAAAGAAATATTTTTCTTTCTTCCATTTAGTTACCTCATGTCACCTCAGCTGAAGGAGCAGTTGAGATTAGTTCTCAATCTGATCTAAGCTCTAGTTTCAATAACCACTTGCTCCCGTCAAGCTGAATATATGCAAGAGACATTTTTCTATATACCACAAGTGCAGTTCAGGTATCACCCATATGTGACAAAAATGAAATATAACTAATGCATTTTGCATAATTTCCATCGAAGAAAGTGATTTTTTGAGACAGAATTTAGACACCAGTGACTATTTCAAAACTTTCTCAGCTAAAGGTAAGTAGGAAATGGATTATTTCTATATTCAGCCATGAACTCCAAGATACAGACTTATGCATAGTGGACTACATCAAAAGACCAAAATCTAATAAAATTCCCTTTGCATTAGTTGCATGGAAGTAATAATAAAACCCATAGAAATGTAGATTTTCTTTTTTTTTTTACCAGTATACTATGAGGCCACACAAAATTCCATGCAGAACTAATAACAAATAAATAATTATTACTTAATTAAAATAAGGTTTTTTCTGAGTTTAAAGGAGAACAGGGTCTTCTGTACACTACTGCAATCTTGTGAGCATAGTCCCTGAGTATGTGGTATAGTTACCCAAATTTTAGTGTTTCCATTACACTTTACATTATATAGTATATCACATTACAATGTCTGTAGCATTAATATGTGTGTCACATTACATGTGATATAATAAATATCCTATTATTATCTTTTAGGGACATGATTTAGCAGTGGACTTGGCAGTCCTGGGTTAACAGTTGCACTTGATGACCTTAAAGGTCTTTTCCAATCTAAAGAGTTCTATGTCTCTACAATTTTAATATGCTTACTATACAACCTCACAACCGCTAAGAATTTCTTTGTGAATAAAATTGCTTTATTTGTATATGAATAATGTTCAATATTTTTAATTTAAAAGTTCTGAAAGATCTATCTCAAGGAAAAAATCTCTCTGTAGTGAGAACACATCAGCCATGTAGCTGGCCTAAGGAAACAAACTAGTCAGTAATATGAAATAATTTGCAACTGCTAAGACCAAGAGTGCAAATGAAGGGCAAGGCACAAAATCCTTGTGTATTCTAAGGTATTCAACTTACTTTGCCACGTGTTCTAATGTCTAGAGATGTACCGAAATTAAAAAAAAAAAAAATAAGGGAAAATTTAATTTGCACTTTCATTTGTGTATACTCACGAACTCATGATCATAAGACTTCTGCAAATATTTATAAATTATAATTCATAGATGCTCATGAGGTAGTAAATCAGACATATACTCGTGGGAACTCCAGCTGTGAAGTTCACATCATTTTCCTGGCACTACAAAGGAGATGTAGACTGTGGCAAGTGTAGAATTCAGACCTCTGTACTTGCCAGGTTCTTTGACTGAGTGCTATACTTTCTTCTCATGCTTTATTTAAAAAAAAAATAAAATATTTGAATTAGGATTGCAGGTAAGCCATATACATCCTAATTATGCTGTGTCTTACAAATGAGCAACTATAACATGAAAGACACATGTTAAGCACAAGCAAGCTTTTGTGGACATGAATCATTTGAACTATTCATTTTTTTATACTGTAATCCTTCCTGCATTTTAAAATCTTTTCTGTCCTACCTGACACTTTTCAAAAACATCCAAAGTATGACAGGTAAATGAATCACATCTTACTGGAAGAGTTCTTGCAAACAGGACAGTTAGAAGATTTTACTGTAGGTTATTTTAATAATGATTGAACTGCGTTAGAGTCAGAATACAGAAGAACAATAAAAATTGCGTTTTCTCTAAAACACTCCTTGTAATTTTGTAGCAGAACAATGCCACCATTATCAGAGAAAAAAAATACAGGTCCTTAAGTGAATGAAAGACTGACTACCCCTGAGGTCCTCAAACCCACACAAAATGCACTTTTTTCTAAGTGCAATCTGAAGACATAGGAGGAGCAACCTAAAATATAATATTAGGAAAATCAAGAAGCGTAAAGAGAAACATCGATGTGTAGAAGAGGAGAGGTTAAGAGGCAAGGAGAGATTTTAAACATCCTGTTTCAGGCAAAGATTTAAATGCTATTTTAAGTTTGAATATATCTATACTTGGAAATAAATTTTTAGGATAAGAAATAATAAATGCATAATTGTAGTGTAAAGTCTTCCTGATATTCAGAGGTTCCATCTTTCAGTAATGTTTTATTCATCATCTCCTTCAGTCACTTCAAAAATATTTTGATCATCTTATATAGAGAAAAAAATACTAAAATTAGCAAGACGTATTCTTATTTCATTATTCCATTATGTACTTAATATTGAAATTATGTTTTATTTACAGCAAATATATGTACATAATACATGCCAAATGGTCTTATATATGGTGCACACTAATTAAACCACAGACTAAACTTTTTGGTTTAGAGCACTTCTCTGTGACTATATGTCCTATTTTACAGGTTAATAATGAAAACAATTTAAAGCAATTATGATTGCATTACTTGTTCATCCATTTAGTTATGTATACCTTGAACAATTAAAGGTTATTGTTCCTGTTATTATATGTGACCACTGCTTTCTAAGAGACAAGGGCTTAAAATTTATTCAAAGTATTGATGAAGTTTCATGATAAAAAATTATCTTCAATACCAGAAGATGGGATTTTGGAAGTATATCTTAATCAGACAGATGACTCAAATATTGCAGCAAAGATAAAGCGTATTAATCAAGACATATTTCATTCTTATAAAGACACAATCCAAATTCCCTGACTTGCAATATATCCAATTCTTAATATAAACCAAACAAAATTTTGCAGCATTTCAATCTCTAATATCTTTCAAACTTAGGGAACTTTGGAACAAATTTCTTTAATACATAACTTTTTTATTTCATTTCTTTATCTCATAATTATTCCTTGTCTGGTTCAGAACAAGAAAGCAGAACCCAAAGAAGCAGCTTTCAGAAGGCTGACTTTGCCTTCCTTTTGCAAAGCACATGCTGAAGTGAAGCCAAAGACTTGAAATATCTCCAGCTTCTGCTTCCAACATTTTATCTCAGAGTAAAGTTAAAATTATGCTATTATCTCCAAAACTCATCACAGGGGTCAATATTATATTCATTTTTTCCTTTCTCAGCCCCCTGTACATCATTTGATGTTCAATACCCATCTTTCTTGAACCATTTGGAAAGTGTTTTCTGTGAGTAAACCATCAATCTGTCTTTATAGTGCAAAATCAAGAGTATATTCCTGAAAAATGCAGAGGGATGATGGGTCCATATTTAGTAATTGGTAGGGCAGTCCCACCACACTTGACAGGAAAAGAGCTGAGAAAATGCAGTACTCCTCCCTTCCATTCTCCCCATCTTAGCCACACCTACACAGCCAAACATCCCAATGTTATTTGTGCTATTCTGTCCATCTGTAAGGTATCATACAAGAGGTTTTAAAAGTTTTGTTTTCCCTTTTAATTCTTTTTCTACCCATAATCAGACTATACCCAAAAGAATAAAACAGACAGAAATAATGAGGGAATGTCCAAACACAAAAAGAAGTGGTCTTCATTACACTGCTTCAGTTAATACAGTAATTTCACAATTATAAGCCGCACCTCCCGGTAGCCAGGTAGACCACTGGATTTGTCCATATATAAGCTGCACTTGAATACAATCTGCACTTTTTTTTTTTTTAACCGAGGATCCATGTGTAACAAAGTAACAAGGTAGTAAAAGAATCACTGCCAGCACAGAGTTTGGTGTCAGGTGCTCAAGCTGCAAACAGTTTTCATAGACCAGCGAAGCCTTTAAAGGCAGCCCCAGGTGCCCTCCCCAGCCGGCTCTCACTTCCGGGTTGGCATTTCACTGGGATTTGTCCATAGATAAGCCGCACCTGATGATTAGCTGCACTGCTGGGGTAGGCTGGATTCTTCAATGAAAAAGTTGTGGCTTATAATCGTGAAATTACTGTAAATAACTGTGGCAGGAACAACAGCAAAAATTCTCAATCAAGGAAGAATGCAAAGACATAACTTTTTTTCTGATATCGAAAGTTTTGCTTTTCAAAGCCTCCTGTTTCTACAACACAGCGTAATTAATGTTCCTGACCTGGCAAATGGATAGTGCCATTAGTAGGACAGATTGTACCATTAATGTGCATGTGATTCCTAACCCAAAAGGGAAAAAAGCTACAAGGATCAAGGAGTGTAAAGATGGTGAGGGCTGCATGAGTGCTTTTAGCCATTATTGTTTGCAGTTTTGGACCCACAATATAAGAAAGATTAAGCTCTTAGCATCCAAAGGAGAGAGCAACAAAGATGGTGAAGGGCCTTGAGGCAAAGCCATATGAGGAGAAGCTGAGGGCACCAGGTCTGTTCAAGAAGAGGAGACTGAGAGCAGAGCTCATTACAGTTACAGCTTCCCCATGAGAGGAAGAGGAGGGGCAGACACTGATCCCTGCTCTGTGGACCCAGTGACAGGATCTGAGAGAATGGACTGGAGTCGTGTCAGGGGAGGTTTAGGTTGGATATCAGAGAAAGGTTCTTTACCCAGAGGGTTGTTGGGCATATGAACAGCTCCCCAGAGCAGTGGTCACAACAACAGCCTGACAGAGTTCAAGGAGCATTTGGACATTACACTTGGGCACATGGTGTCACTCCTGGGGATGGTACTGTGCAGGGCCAGGAGTTGGAAATTTATGCTCCTAGTGGGTCCCTTCCAACTCAGAATATTCTGTGATTTTTTTTAGTATACTTGGTAACAAGCAAAGAAGGACCAGTGAAGATTCTTACTAGGAGCTTTTGACCACATAGTTGGGAAAAAAGAACTATTTATGCATATGAATCTGACCAGCTACAGGAAACAGAGGTGTTGACTTTGCTGCACACCAATACAAAAAACTAACTCCCAGCTGAGGCAGGATGGAACAGGTCCACTTAGCCCTCATGCCAGTTTTATCAGTGTGACAGCACCCTGAAGAAGAACAAAATGGGTACATGGGGCTAGTTATTGCTATAGCTACCACAGCTCAACCTGTCCTCAAATACACCTACTCAAGGGTCAAGACTAGCAACTTTGATTTCTGGATGTTGGAACATATGTTTTCCATAAAATACTGGGCTCTTGTCATTGAAAAAATCTCTTAAATGTTTCAACTATACAATACCATCATCATTTTTAGTATCATTATCTCTGCTTTTTCTTTTTTTCAGAAAAAGAAGATCTTATTGGGCTGTTCTGCGAAATGACAAGAATCATCTGAGTTCTTTAAGAACAGAAAGATTATTTTTTTTTTTTACATATTCTCATCAAAAAGTTGTACTCGGTAACTCAATTATTCCTTAGATTTCTGTTGCTCTCACCCAGGTAGAGGAAAAAAAAAAGGCATATTTAATCATTTCTAAATTTAGGATTAAGTTTGAGTTTAACATACTAGCTGAATTGAGACAAATTATCCACCTCTGATCCATCCTCTTTTTTTCTTCCTGGTGGGAGGTTAGGATCATATGCCAGCTAGGATTTTATTGCCATCATCAGATAACAGCAGTTGATGCACAATGAGAATTGAGCGAAACCTGTTATGGCTGCAAATATCCACAGCTCTGTGAGATTCATGGGGGAAGCATATGTCACCTTATTAAATCTGTAGCAACTGAGGTGGAAGTAACAGAAGGTATCTCTCTCCAGAGCTGGAAGAGATAGGAAAAGAAATTATTCTGTAAGGAAATCTTAATTTTTTCTCTCTGAAAATATCTGTAACAGAATGTTACAAGGATGGTTTTTCCTAGAAATAGGGACTTAAAAACAAACCCAAAACCCAACAGCCGCCAAGACGGGATGGAATACAGAACTTCTTCTGAGAAAGAAATAGCTTTGGGGCAAGTTGATACGTTCGGTTGCTTCCTCCAAAGGAAAGAGAAACATGAGAAGATGAGCAAAATCATGCTACTTGTCCCACTTAGTACCAAAGAAGCTAATCAAGGGCCAAAGGATGAATGGAGTTAGATCCTTGCGGCTCAAAAAGGGCATAAGGGTGCTCTGTGAGGAACGTTTGGCAAAGGTGCAGAAAAGACCAAATACACATCTGTATGAGTTTCTCTCTGCCTTTTCATCTTGTGACCCAGTTGGCAGTCTTCCCTTTGTGTTTAGAGAAGTTCACATATATATAGATACATATATACACATAGGGTTTCATCTGATTATGGCTTATTTCTCTAATTCTAGGAAGAAAAGTTATAGGATTATTTGACAACTTTCCTACAGTAATACAGAGATCTAGGACTGGAATTAGCTTCATCTTGGAATTCTGATTATGTCTGAGGCAAGACACAGACAGTTAAGAACAAGGGGAGGAAATGGCTTTGCTATGTCTTTAATACATTAAGGAAAAAATTACACGGAAGGAATGCAAAAAAATGTATTTACCAACACTATTTTTTATTTGAGAAAGCATATCAGCTACAAATTTGAGGAATATAGTTAAAACAGGGTTCTATGAATCTAGTTTGGAAGCAAAAAGGAGCAGATGTGAATATCCCAACAAACTAAATTTTTTAAGATAGCTACAGACAGGTCAGTTTTGAAAAGGGAGGAGCAGCTGTTTCAACTAGAGTATTCACCAGCACTGTATCACAGGACATGGACAATATACTGTCTGTTCTAAAACCATTTTGGTCGTTTTCTCCTTGGCTCTTCGATTAGTAATATTTAAAAGTGCAACATCCTCTTAGAATATTAGCAAACCTCTTGCTATGTTGAACCAATACAGTCAGGAAAAAAACCTTCAAATCTATTCCAAGAAATATTCTGACAAATATTTTTCCCAACAAGGAAGAGAAAATGATCTTTTTGCTTCAATGTCAAAGTAATTATTATTAACACCATAAAAAATAACAATTGTCTGTGACAGTAGTTCTTTACATCATTCGATGAATTCACTGTAAAATGGAACTTGAGTAAATAGCTACTAGATATATTAAGGAAACATAAAATTAAATAATGAAAAGAAAACATGTTTCTGCTAAAATGATACTTTCAGTGTAAATGTCTAGTTTTGCCAACGAGCTATTTGGACATTTTAGTAGTCTTCTAAAAATTAGTGTATTTACGTGAAAGATGCTTTCCAAGGCATTTCAAGAGTGAAAACTCTAAAAAGAGTCTTCAGAAACACTGGAGTTTAATTTAATGAAAGAAAATACTTTTTTTTTTTTTTTAAACTAGATGTGCCCAATTTCAAAATGAGACAATTCCTAAGTCTCTATTGTACACAGAATTTGGTGAACAATCTTTGTACTGGTTTTAGGCTCAATACATTAGTTATCTTATGCCCCTGTGTGGCCAAGGTAGACAGTAAACTCAATTTCTCAGAACAGTAAAAAAATCTCAACAATATGTTCATGTGAGAAGCCAAGTTTAAGTAAATTGACCACTTTCCATTTTCTGATGAAAGCTTCTAATACAAACTGCAATAGCAAAATTGGACTGATAGTCCTCTGTACACTTTGTATCAATTTTAGTCACAAAAGATGCTCTCCATTATGCAGTGTTATTCTGAATACTGCCCAAAGCAATTGTGACTTCTCGAAGCATGTTGCTACAAATAGAGCATCCAACAGCACAGTATTTTGTACACTAAACTCTAAATGAAGAATGGCAATCTGAAAATCCAGCTTACTTAATTACTAATGGTTTAAAATATATTTTTAAACTTTATTTGATTGTCTTTTGTCATTTGAACAAATAGTATGTCACTGAAAATAATCAGACAAATTTTAGACTGCAAAAAAAGTAAACCTCCTTTAGATGTTGCTGTAAAATTTGGACGTAATGTAAGCAAGTTTTCATGAAAGATCTCTTGATTTCTTTTCTGGACACATGAATTTATTTCATAAACTACCTATTTGCCAAATGCTCAAAATGAAAAACAATTCTTATGGTTTCCCAACATGAGGCAATTCTAGTATTTTTTCAATAAAAAATAACCTCTAACCCAGGAGATAGCACCACAACCCACAACACCAGTGAAGCACAATTTTGAGGTGAAATGATAGCTCTTACTGCTTCAGCTGTAATGTCAGACAGAGCTGTGCAAGAACAGGAGGGAGGCCCAGCAAACCAGCTCTTCCTTCTACACTCACAACAGCATCTTGCAGCAAAGTGCTGCCCTGTAGCTGGCAAAAGAACTCGGCAGCAATATTCCTCCATTAGAAGCTGCTGGGAGGGGATAACTAAAGCCGTTGAAATGCTAAAAATCAATCTCACAAGGAGCTTAATAGCATTTGGGTCCTCTCACATCAGCTACTGCAAAGCCAAAACTACGCAAATAAAACCCCAAAGTTTTTATGAGAAATTATAAACAGTTTAATGCAAGTTTCTGTCAATGTTTAGCCTAGCAGCAGAAAGCAAAGCCCAAGATCCCTATCTTTCTTTCAACAAAATCTCAGTATATCTAAACTTTCTGAAGAACTGAAGAACAGGAACTCCCAGAACAGATGATAAAGGAAGAATGCATATTCAATTAAAATTATCTTTATACTACCTCCTTTCCTATGACTTTGTTTTACATTTCATTATCTACTCTACAATTTGTATGCATTAACCTGTTTTCTTCACATTATCACTTTGTGGCAGTTGCAGTTAATCACTCAGTGTGTAATGTCAGCTGTTATCTTTCTGAACTCTGACTTGTACTTTTTAGATATAAAAACAGAAAAAAAACATATTCAAAGGAGAAAGGATCATCAAAGGACAAAATATATAACTTTGAAGACTAAAGATATACCACATTATTCCTCATCAAAGCAGGCTCTTACATGCTGGAGGTACACCATGGTTCTGAAGCATAAACTCTTAATGCATGAACAATTATTTTTTGGCAAGTGCCTTACATTTATTGTACAAAGCTTTCAGTGAAAAACCTAAATTATATACCACATTCATTTAATAAAAAAAATAGAACAGATTTTTTTTTAAATCAGTAAGACAATCAAAGGACTACCCTCTGAAGTAAGTGCCAGTGAGGTTTTTTTAGTGACTAATAGATGACTTCTTTGAAAACCTTTTATTAAGATCAGATTTAAAATATGAATATTTATCCAGAAGAGGGAATCTTTTTATTCAAAAACCTTAAAACACTTTCACCTAACTTGTCTATCAGAATGCAGTGAAAGCATGAAATTAGTCCCTCACAAATGCTGCTTCATATTGCTTAAAAACTGCACAATTTTTTCTTGAGGCTAAAAGCATTGATACCTAGAAAAACACGACAATGCTCCTTAAAAACACAAATATTCTCACCCTAAGTCAAGCAGCCCATAAGAGGCTCCGTTTCCTAACGCGTTCCTGTTTGCCAGTCCTCCAGAATAAACATATTCCTAATATAAGGCACAGCAAATGAATAAAATAACTGTCTTTTGATTTGATGCTCCATGCAGCTTTTGCCCAAGTCTCACAAGCAAAATAAGTACCGAAAGGTACCATGCACATGTGTTTGTTTAAAAAAAAAAAAAAAAAAAAGGCAAAAGGCATGCACCTTGATCTACAAAAAGCATGTACTCTGATCTGCAAAAGCAGATCCAGGGAATCAGGACTGGGATGGGAGCTGATTAGAACAGTTGCTAAGGGCTTTGCTGGTTGCTGCAGGCCTGAAACTATGCACTTGGAAATATGCACAGTTTTACAATCACAGCTGATAATACGTGAATTATTGCTCCATTTTGTAGAGCTCCAAACATTTCACAGTATATCAAAGGGATATAAGAAAAATCTCATTGAATACAGATTTCATATATCTAAAAATACCTTAGTTCATAACAGTGATTATGATTGCTAGAACTACCGACATAATTTTACATGCCTAATTAGAACTTCATAACCAAGATAACAAAACTTAAGAGTAATATTAAATAAATATCATAATATTTTTAAAGGAATTATCAGCAGTAAGGGAGAGAATCTTTACAAAAAAAAACTATAACAATTTTCAGAAGTATAATGTGCAAACATCCCCATATTTAAGAAATAATACCCCATTTATAAGAGATTTCTTCCACAGAGACAGAGAAGAAGATTAAAATGCTGGATATAGTCTCTGCCTATTACTTCCACCCTTTTTCCAGAATGTTTCCATCAGTGCACTACCTTTATAAAAAAACTAAAGGATTCTTTTTCTTCCTGACCTGCACTTAGATGAAATTATTAATATTTTAATGTTTAATATTTAATAGCAATATGAAAAAGTTCTAAACATTAGTAGTATAATATGTTTATTAAATAATGACACAAATCTTGCATTATTAATTCATTTTACCCCTCCAAAAATCCTAGGAAACCTATTCAAAAACTGTCTCACACCAATAAACAACAACTTCACCTTATCATTTCTGTTTCCCACAAAACAACAGCTATTCACAAAAGCATACTCTACAGAGCTGACTGACCTGCTGCAAAGCATCCACTAATCAGCTATGATTTGGCCAGTTAAAAACATCACTGAAAAGCAACACACAGGATCTAAATCTTCTAAAAATAAGAAACTGCTTTCTATTTTGCAAAAGGTATGCAGGACTACTAATTTGCATCTTCCAATAAATTATGGATGGTTAAACAGACATCTCTGAGCATTTAATCTTTTCACTGCCATATCCACACAGAACTCATTTTCTCTGACAAATTTGTTTATGAATATTTAATATGCTTTAAGGATTACAGCTAATAATGCTAGCTTCTAATGGCAGCTAATGTACTTGAAAGATACATAACCATCTTAAATATTTTATTCTATCTTTGCTGGCTTTATTTCTGCAGATGGAGTTCTCATGTAAATCCTTACATAAAACATAAAACACTAACAGACTCACTGCTACCATAAAAATATTAATATCTAGGATTGCAGTTATAAAAGTAACCCCACTGAAAAGCATGCAGATCAATTGCCATCAGCATAAAAATAGACATGATAAAGCAAAAATATTTCATTTCTACTTACCTAGTGTTGTTCAACGTCTGTCCAAAAAGATCATTTTGTAAAATATTTGGAGGGGATGAGAAAACCCCATGAAAATGAGATAAAACAGAATTGCAGACCTGGCGCAGTGTTTCAAATTGCATTTTCTCCCTTTCTTTCCCTTCTATTTTTCTTCACCACCTGTCTTAAAAGTCATCTATTTTGAACACACCATCAAATACAAATATGCCGATCAAGTTCCATATTTCTCCTGATCTCTGTAAAAACTGTGCCTAAATGAGCAAGGGCTGATAGTTAATTGTACAGTCATTATTCTTCTAATTCAGTCGTAGAAGATTTAGCACCCGAGCGGCTTTCTCCTGACTGTAGCAAGAATTCTAAACAGCAGCAAGCTTTTTGGGCATTCCCAGCTGAAGTGTGAAGCTGAGCAGCTTTCATGTACTCTACTCATATTTCTCTAAGCCTATTAAAAACACGCAGTGAATAGATGCTGTTGTCAGGAGTTTCAGCACATCTGGCTGCCAGCAATAAAATCTCAGAAGTAAAAAAAAGGAGGACAAGGCATCCTCACACTGTTACTACTGTCTAAGAGGAGGAGGATTTCTGCATCTTCCCCTCCTCCTTCCCTCCCCTGTAAAAATGACTAATATCCGTGACCATGTATGTAGAATTCTTAATTTTTTTTTTTAATGTAAAGGCAATTCTAAAGGACAGAAAGACCACTCTAAAAAAAATCTGCACATAATAAACAACATGTAGCACTAAGACTGTAACAATAGATCTTTTGTCTCATATCTGAAAAGCTATACTGTATCTGAGATAACAGGTTTTTAGTGCAGACATTTAAATGTAGTATCAATTCATGACTGAAGCAAACAGTATACACTCTATAGGTAACCACTCTGTCAGATACTGTACATGCAGCATCAAGGCAATGATTTACCATGCAAACTTGAACAATTACTAAAAGGAATGGCTGCATTATATATAAACACTGCATTTCAAAATGAAACACCTTCAGGATCTTTTAAAAGTTTATTGCACTGAATCAGCTGTGATAGAGCTGAGAAAAATCAATCACTTCTTAGGGTACTCCAAACCCACCTGCTTCCAGGAAAACCCACTATTTCTGGAGCCTGGGTGCTGGTACCTATAAGTATCAGATATCAAAGAGCAAGAAGCAGAATCAGTCATCTATCAGAACAGAGTGAGATTTTGCAACATAGTATGCCCTGCAAATGCCACAAAATGTACAGAAAAGAAGTATCCCTGACTAAAAAGAATTTTTTTCGTTTCTTTCAATGCTTTTGCCAGAGGATGACATTACATAACAGAACATTTTATCACTGTCATATTAAAAGAGAACAATTAAAATATTTTCTTTATAATATCTCGTTCTCTATACGCAGCTTTTAATATCTTTGCACTAATTACAAACTCTCCAAATAAACCAATATAAAAGGAGGTCCACTATTAAAGCTGCTCCACTGAAAGCAATTTAAATCTCAGATGATGTGGGAATAAGCATCTTTCCAGCTTATTCAAGTGTGTTGATGTGCTCAGAAGGAAGAAGCTGTCCAGGCTTCTTTGGCCAGAAGGATGGCAGCTACAACACAGATTTTAAAAGAAAAAAGAAATGGGAACAAATTCATCTCCTGTGCCCCATAAAAAGATATATATGCAACATCCCACTACCACCTGTGTTAATTTATTTTTTTTTAACTGTGAAACTAGCTGCTAATAAATCTGTTTGTAAATCTCATGTGACACCCTACAAAGTACTACCCAAAATAGTTTTTAATACCTGTTTTTCTGTCCATTGCATACTGTGCATTATGGAAGCATTTGTATTTGAGCAATGTATTACAATTTTTGATAAAAGTAATAGGCCCTATGCCTGTCAAAGCTGGTAACATTTGAGATGCTGAAATAGGAACTGATGGATATTTGTGGCTGCCTCGCTATAATAAAAAGTAATACTTGGTAACCACTATATTCGAGAGAATTCATGTTTGGAATGCAAGAAAATAGGCCTTTAGATACATTCCATAAAACAAACAAACAAACAAACAAACAAAAAAACCCAAAAAAACCCCAAAAAAAACTGACACCACCTAAATCTCTTAGCTGCTCTAAAAAACAGAGTCGTCTTCTCCCAAAAGTTCAAGTCATTCTGATCAGTACAATATGCACCACTTAACAGTTCAGAGTCAATGCTGGCCATGGAGTACGTACAAGACCAGTATTTTATCACATATTTCAAGTACATTACCCTTTTTTGGGTGCCTTATGAATGGGCATCACAGTCAAAATGCTCCTGTCATTGCAACTAAGTTCTGAAAATTTGACATTCACGTTTCTATGTCTTCATTCTCAGATATTTAAAACAGAAGTTAGGGCATACACACTTATTTCTTCTTTCTTATCTTTAAGATTGTTCTAAAATTACTGACAAAAGACACATACTTTAAATTAATTTCTAAATTTTATTTTGGAGTAAGGAATAAAGACTTGATGAGTATCTGCAGATACTCGGTCACATAAAATGTTTCATAGAGAAAATTAAAGTAAAAGAATACTTTTAAAGGCAAATCCTTCATAATTGCTGCAAGCAGGCAATTCAGCTATAATGACATGGGGTTTATGCAAATACATACTTTTTCGGACATCTAGAATTTTCAAAATCAAAACTGAATGTGCTGCTGATTTTGAAATATTTTTTTATTTCAAAAAATGAATGGAACAGAATAAAACAGAATTGCCTTTCTTTCCTGACCCTTCTAACACATTCCAAGAGATCCTTTCGCCAATAAACAGTTGTTTCCTGTATTTATTTTTTGGCTCAGAGTAGTGCATTGACCTTATAATGTCAACTTCCTACTAACATCTCTTTTTAGGTACTTCCACCTTTTCCAAAATGTCATCATCCATCTGAGAAGAATCAAGGAAGTAAGGAGACCTAACAAGAAGAGGCTGAAGGGAATGGAAAGGAGTATGAGCAGAGTAGGCTCTGCCCTCTGAAGTACCATTGCTTTGAGAACCAGAATGAAACTGACAATCAGAAGTCAGTAGAACCACACACAAACAAAAAAAAAAAAAAATCTATTTTCTGTACCTTGATATTGTCTGAGAACACAATGGTGCAGGTACTATTAACCTTATTTCAATATTGTTACAGATCTTCAAATGTGTCACTGTTTCTTAAATTTAAAAATTCCTGTTGGGAAGGGCAATGATTTAGTGTAATTTCTAAGGTTTGGGAAATTATAGCCTCTTCACATAAGAATGTTGGAATAGACTGGAATTAGTTTTCTACCTATTTGATATTTAATTTGAGATCTCCTTTTCTGTTCTTCAGGGCTCTCACTCTATGCTCTCCAATACCCACATTAGAAGAAAAAGAGGTCCTATTTGCACAGGGCTCTTTTTTTTGGAACAGCCCTAATTGTGTACTTAATAAGTACCAGGTAAGCCAAGCACTGCTCAAGTACTTCTGTTTCTAGCATTTCCTATCCTTTGATGGCCTCATGAAAATAATTTTGACAGTGATCTTTATTATGGTGTTTGGTGTATTTATACTTGCAACAATATAAATGTACATGCTCTTTCTATTTATGCTTTAATAATAATACATTTCATTTCCATACCAATTTTATCAAGGATTTCATGGAAATGAAGACCAAACACTTTAAATATACTGCAGAGAAAGAGCAAAATGAGTACTAGATAGTCTGAACAACTACCTGACAGTTGATGGCCTATTTCAAAATAAAAAGACAAGCCTGAGACTGCATCATTGGATCCATTAAGCCAAACTACACTGAAGTCCATACAGATACCTCTATCTGTAGCAAAACTGAATCTTAATAAAAGCCCACCAGATACATGTTTTTAAGAAGAAAAGTTATCTAGAAAGCTCCCTAATATGAGCATATTCAAATTTACATAAATATTTATATTTGAAACATAAGATTAAACTTCCTTGAATTGATTCTAGATTTCAAAAAAAGTAAATCTATTACACAAATAGTTGACAATATGTATAAACATATTATCTCAAACATTACTTACATGCATCACTTCCTATTATTGGCATATATAAAAGATTTCACAGGATGTTGTAGTTTAAACAAGGTAGAGTCATTCAAACTTAAAGCTATACATTACAGCTTATAAGACAAATATTTTTCTGTGATAAAAGATACTACAAGAACAATTTTGAACTCAATTTCATTCTAATCTACTGGATAGTATGTAAGTACAGTTTGATGGAAATGCCAAAGAAAATTGTAGAGCTGAGTCACTTGGAGTTTAGGGATAAAAGAGGGATCTTTTAAATGTGCAGAAAGTAGAATGTCTACTGTTTTTTCCTAGACACTACATAAAATTCTGTGATTAATAGCACAAATACCTGCATTACACCACCATTGTGCTCCAATACTTCCTTATCAAAGCATTTAGTTAAATACTCATGATTAAAATTGTTTTACTGGACATTCATTATGAAAAGAAAAAACTTCTGAACAAATTCTTTTCAAACAGATAAGTTAAAAATGGTGGCCTTGGACATTAGGTAGCATTGTATTATTACTGTTTATAAGACTACTCCTTTTAGGTCAGCAAAATGAAGCTCTAAGGTGGGACATGATTTTAAGGACTATTGGAAATTCCATTCAAGGATGGGCATTTCACTTCACTGCTGCAAGTGAAATGCAAGAAAACTTTCTTTTGGAATAAAGCACACACCCATTTGTATTTCATCGCATCAATGTTCAAAGGTTCCGTTTCCCAAGAGGAGTTTAGCAACTGATGCAAAATCTACAACTAAATTTAAACACATAACAAGAAGAGTAATAGAAGCCAGTATTCGAAATACCTACAATAGAAAATAATAAAGAAAGGAATACTGATAAAGCCTTAAACCCAAAAGAATAAAAGTACCTAAATCCAGGCTACAGGGAAGCATCAGTCTGTCCAAGAACTGTAAAATTGAATCTTCTCGTTCTGCTGGCCCCACAGCAGTCATTCAAAATGCGCCATTCTTCTTATTATAGTTAGTTGGGCAGCTGGAACAGTGTTAGGAAGCATGGAAAACTGAGTCCCGGTTTCTCTGCTGGCTTCCTAAAATATGCCCACAAAGTTCTTATCAACATCCCCCCTGGTTATTCCTAAGGGAATTTGTCTTTGCTGTTGACACTGTTCACTCTCACGTAAAATAATTAAATATTGAAAGAACTATTTAATTCACTGAGTTAAACATTAACCAAGAATGGAAAAGTGATACTGATTTTAATCCTTGGTAGTCAGGTCACAGATCTACAATGGAAGATACTGAAATTCCAGCTAAGAGACCAAACCTCATTACAGAAAATATCCACTACCAAACTATAATAATGCCAAAGAAAGTAAATTCATCCTCATCTTACACCAGAAAATATTGGGGGGTTTTTGTGTTTTATTCTCATTATCTTCACATTTGTTTCTTTTTTGAGGCATTCTATTTATTTCTTTTCAGTGTCCTTCTTCATATTTCTCACATGTAGCCTTTTAAATTAATTTGTACTCTCCCTTTAGTACAAGTTACACTCTTTAGGCCAATAGACAAGACCTAGCAATCTAGACAGTGTATTTATCCCTTTTGCCCTCCATATTGCCATTTATCATCATGACTAATATGCTTGAGGAGATTGGGTAATTTCATAGGGCATAAGTATTTATACAGTTAGGCCAGCAATCTCTGAAAATTTGCATCATCACAAGAAGACACAAGTCAGTGTGCATAGAAGAATAAGTAGAACTCAGAGCCATTAACTCATGACTTTCACAGCAGAAAGACAGTCAGAGTATGGTCAGGAAATAGCCACAACATTACTAACTGAACTTTGACAAAATTTTCAAAATAGGAAAAAAAGCTTAAGTTATTGTGATCCTCCACCACACCACAGAAGAATTAACATGAGATCCCATTACAGGCTGTGCTGATTCTGGAGCTCATGGAACAGCCTCCCAAGTGTATTTAACTCCCTCTTCTTCATTTTTCATCAGACTTGCTGTTAGCATCATCCCATGCACAAAGGACTCACAAAAGTTTATCTCCTCTTCCACCAGCAGTAACACCAAACAATGAAATAATACTACCTTATCCTTAGAATAAGCTTCAGAAAACAGTTAATTATCACAAACCTTGCAAGCATATTCTCTATTAAATGCTTTAGGATATGAAGCTTCAGTGATGTGATTGAGGCTGCAGGTAAGAATAATGTCACTGGTCTACCCCAAGTCCTTGTCTTACTTGATGTGTAGGACACTAAAACTTTGCTGTTCCAAAGTCTGTTGAAATACACTCCTTGTAGCATCAAGTGTTTAAGTAGCCTAATTCCGGTGAAATCAGGGATAACAGTGCATGCCAACAGTCTTTGGATAAAGGCCCAAAAGCGCAGTTCAACACTATGCCTCTAGCACGTTTCCAAATATTGGAGCTGCTCTAGTGCCAGTGGAAGCAGTCTGTGCACTGTTCCTCAGCCATGAACTTGCCCAGCAAGTACAACAATACTCAAAATGGTAGAGGATGCTCTCATTAACCTACTTATATTGAGGATAAAATAAACTGTCAGTTTACCTTTAGCACCTTTACAGGCATCTGGATATTCCCATCTCCATACATTCTCAGTACTTATGTCTTCAACACACAGGGAAAAAAGGTAAGCAACTGTCTGCTCTTTAATAAAAGACAAAGCTAGCCTTGACATCTATAGATTCTCAAAGAACTTAAGGAGTACAAAATACATCAGCCCAAAAAGGCGAGTCTTGATGGGAAATTGCAGATCAGTTTTGGACGTCCTAAGTAGAAAAGTGCCAAATGTCCTTAACTAGATGTGAGGACACAAAGTAACGCATTTCCCTGCATCTCATCGTGGTCCAAGTAAATGAAAGAAATAATCATGATCCATTGATCAGGATGGATTTAAAACTTCCTAAAATGTGGCAGGCAAGTTAAACATTTTGCCTGCATACTTACTACTTAGGAAAGAATACATTCTACAAATAAAATACTTGGAAGCTGAGATATTTTTTTTTTTATCAATTTCTTTTAAATGAAATTCATAATCTATGAAATAAAAAAAAAAATTTGTGAAATTTACATGTCAGATGACTTACAATAAATACTTTCACTGTTAAAATAATTCTACATTTTTTAAAACACAGATAACACAATGGTAGGTCTAACTTTCTTCCTGACACAGATACTAGGAATTGTGCCATATGTTCACTTGGGAAATCCTACTGTTAGGTCTGGTATGGACACATAGAAAAACTGGCACTGACCACACACAAACTGAGCATTTCAGGATGAGTAAGACGGAGAAAAAAACAAACAGTTTAGACAAAGATATAGGAAAATTATAATTTTAAGATCTTTTTTTATTTATTATTATAGACTATACCACAAAAGTAAAATGAATAAGTATGCCTCACCATTGGGTATACCTCCCAGTATAATTATTTTTAAGATATCTTTAACATGAATAACTTTGACTTATATTTAATTTCCTTAGCTCAGTATAGATTATGGCTTCTCAAACCTCTCTGAGGAATTCTCTTTAATAGATTAGCTGAAAGGCAATACGGGAAATTTTATTTAAATATGACAAGGCATGGAATAGCTGCAAATAATTACATAAAATATATAATTTTAATTATTTCTCTTATCTTTTTCCTTCTGAATATTACACAATATATACAACTTGCTTGGCCTGCAATAAAACTCCAGTGCCTTGTTCTACCTCACTTGCCAGCAGTGGGCTTTTCTAAGTATTCCTTGCTTGGGGAAGTCTACGCTTAAAAATGAAGATGTTACCAATTTTAGGCAAATTTAGAGGTTTAGAGTTAGACACAAACAATTTAGATTGTTTGACCTTAACAAAGACACAGAGATTCATCCCACCTAAATGTAGATGACTAAGGAGTGCAGTTTGGAAAGCTAGCCACCTTTTTCTTCCTATATAATTAATAGAAAGAAAGACAAACACGTAGAGGGAAAAAAAAATCATGTGACTCAAAATTGCATGGGCACACATAAATAGACGTAATGAAATGTTCTTCTGCTTGTCAAATTACTTTATTTAGGAGGTAAGAATATAAACCTGTGGTTTCATTTCAATTGCTAGATCTGAGAATACTTTCCAGTTCTTGCCTTAGCTGTGTTCTGACACTATATCTTGAAAAAAAAATCCAGATGTGTGCATTCTCTCCCTTTTTCCAACTCATGCATTTTCCCCACATATAAGACAGGTATTTTAGGGATCTTCACAGTTTCTAGCAAAACTCCTATTGACAGCAAATGTCATATACAAAAAAGAAGCCTTTAGATCCTGGGATATGGGGTTTCTAAACCACTATCCTGACCTAAGACATGATTTATATAAAGAGCTACTGAGGCAGAAATTGCATTTGGCAAACAAGAAAACCAACCTATTTGTCTAATAAATGTACAAATCTAGTTTTCAACCTGCAAGAGCATGATTCTATTTTATACTAAAATAATTCATAAATGCTACTAATTTTTCATTTCTGCCGGGCTGGTCCCCTTCCTACCAGAGAAATACATCCCCACAAAATAAATTTCTTGAAACTCTGGGTCAAATTATGGTCCCATAATCTGCTTTCCTAGAGTTCTGATGGTTTACTGAAATAGCTAGACATCCTACCTTTTTACTATGAATACATACATTTGTTTATGTGCATACATGAAGTATATAATATATAAGAACTATTTCCAGACGTATTAAAGGAGTACTGTTAAAGTGGAAGAATCAGAGTTTGAAAAGATCTCAGACTTCATTCCCCTGGCTAAATGAATAGTTCCTTTATCCAACAGGAACATCAAATTTTCCATACACTGCTTGAAGAAGTAGAGAAGCATGTGTTATACACAAGGATACAAAAAGCTCAATATTCAGTAGATGCTGCACCTTGTAGAACATGTCATTTAGAGTAGTATATTTCATCCAATTTTACCTTCAGCTGACTTACAATCAATTGATATTTCCTCACACTTGATTATAGTACACGAATCCTACTTTATGCCTCATTTGCAGTTTTGGATGGTTCACCGATGAGATGTGTCTACTAGACAAGAACTGCTGGTCTAGAACAGAGATTTGATTGATTTTTGAAACAGTGCACTGAAAATCTCATCTGCTACAAAACATTTCTGTTCTTTATTTTCATAAAGAGATTATTTTTCACCTTTCAAAAACACAAAAGGTGATTTAGAATACCACTAACAAAGTATTATGCACAATTCATAATATAAAATAGTAATAACAGAACCTGAAAACATATTAACAGTTTGCTGATACCTGTCTTTGCTCTCCATTTCAGGATGAGGTATTCAAGTTGCAAGTTCATTCTTCAGTGTTCACAGGCAGTTTGTCCTCATATCCCTTATTCTCCAAGTTACAGAAATTTAAGCAAACAGCAAAAAATAAACCCTACGACAATGGATTGTAGTCCAACAATGATTACCAACTACATAAATGCCCTCAACACAGAAATTATTCCAACATATACACTCAGATTAAGAGATAATAATTTCTTCATGAAAGACACAGATACAAAATTCTTTGCACAAGCACTTTTTTGGTGAGTAGGCTGATCATAAACTTCCTTGTCATGTAAAGAAAATAACAACTACATTGATCTTGAAATCCATGGTGCTTATACATTGCAGAAATTGGCACTCATTCACAATAAATTTGTGAGATTAATTAATTTTAGAAATTACTTTTTTCACTTGGAAATTATCTTGAGATTTATTGCCATATCTCTACTTTCATATGAGTGATCTGGTCCTTAAATGTCCAAACTTGTTGGGTGTCAATGAGTCTGTGTGATGGAAACAAAAACTAATATATGTGCAAACTAAAAGATAGATCATTGTCCAAATGACAGTAAGATTAAAATCAGTCTTTTAATTTAGTTTAACAGATGCTATGACAACGCATCTATGCGCTGGACTGTTTATTAATTTTTGCTGTTCAGTCCACTGGTTAAAAATTTGAGCCTTCCATATCTGAGGGATGAGTTCAAACAGACTAATTTATCTTCCTTTCATGTCATTATGAGATTTATGGTCTCCTGGGTTGCTCCTATATTCAGTTGATTGGAATACCAGAAGAATATTTTCCTGATGATCACACACTTCTGGAATTTATTTCCTTTGATAGTGTCATGGAGCCTGGATTTTTTAAGCATTAAGACTGTGTAAATATTTTACTTTGAAAAGACTTCCATTTAATACAGGAGTTCTATTTTACTGGAATAAAGGCATCATTGGCCACTTGGGAAGGGATTTAAGGTTAATTTCATAATTGGTTGTTGTAGCTAGAAGGCTCCATGATACTTGGTGCCATACTACAGAATAAATTTTTAAATAAATCTCATTTTCAGACAGAAAAAATATACTTCCGAAAGAAACATCTATATGTCACATAGAGAGTGAAATTTCAAATCCTTGTGTTCAGCAAAATCTCCTGGTTTGGTTAACGCTTCTCCAGGCTTAACCCTGAAAACAGCTGACAGCTTTTGGGAGTATCTGCTGAAAGGACACAAACATCCATATATATGCTCTTAATTACTTGAACGAGGACCAAAGAAGTTGGTGAAAATGATCCAGATCTATGTTGGTGCATCAGTCATTACTGCAATGCAGTTTATCACCATCCAAAATTATTTTTTTGAGAAGCTGAGACACTATTAGTACTGCCCTTAATAGCCAAAGCTCAAGAGTTTGAGTCCCATTGAAAAAGTATTCCTATCTTTTCCATTATTTAAGTACATATCTTCCTCTTTTCCTTCTTACTCTGGTTCCTAGGTTCTTTATAATTGACATTCTAATTTTGGAAAGAATGTCTGCATTAAAAATCCGCTGAGTAGAAATTAAATTATACTTCAATTTTACTTTATTCAGAATATCAAATTTCTTGCTTCAAATATGGAGGATATATATTTTTAAAATGAAAGTCAATTATTCAGTCTTCATTGTATGTACTTGAGACACAAGAAGCACAAAAAATATATTGTTTTATAAGAAATGCGTTTCCAAGTTAAATTTGGCTTCTTTCAAGAATACTTTTTTGTTCTAGACCCAGTTAATAAATGGTACAGGAAGATGAATCACTACGTGTCCATTTTAGGAATAAAATGCAATTATCTCATCCTAGTGAGGAGGTGGAATTACTGAACTAACCTTTGAGATGTCAAATCTCTTCTATACAAAGGGTGTGATTGTTGAACTAATTGTGATTCCTCTTCTAGCTTAAATATTTTTCACAGTTTTAACTGCAGCATAAAGATGCAACTGAAGCAGGTCATTTTTTGTCAGCCCAGCACCTCATGCCAGAGTCAAAAAAGATTCAATTAAAATTAATCTACCTCTTCCAAAAAAAAATCTGGTTTGTGCACTGATTTGGAACATTCAAATGCAATGTCCTTCTGAAACTTACCAGTTTATTTGGCATTATAAAGAAAACCAAAAGTTTTTTGCTTTAATCTCTTTGCCCTTGCTAGGTATTCTTAAAATTTCTTTAAGTGATCATCAAGAACTCATTTAAAGTCCAGCATTTTCACAAGCCCAGTACAAATGTAACCTCTAGCAGCCAAAAAGCATTCTTTGTTTTTTCCTATCACAACCTTACCATTAGAACTCTCGTCCTTGCCATTTTCATTTTACAAAGAAAATGGGGTCTCTGCAGCAAAGTTCATGGTTCGTCCTATTACAAGGTGCATAACAGAAACCTGCTTAGGCAGATAAACTACATCTAGGGGCCAATTCAAGCATATAATACCTGCTGACAAAACAGTGGACCAGAAATTTGGCAAATTGTGTTTGGAGCAACTTAACCTCATGATATTCTTTGAAGAGGATGCACTTTCTGAGGTCCCAAATAGCATTTTCAGCACGCTCAGTGCTGCAGAACCAGGCACTTGCTGATGTCATTTTCTAAAAGCACCAGGGCATGATTACAGGGCACAGAACTGCATAGTGCAAGAAGTCAGAACAAGTTGCATTTACACACAACCCACTGCATATCATATACAGATATTACCTTGGATTTTAAAACTCCACTTTAAGAGTCACTGACTTCAGGTCACCTACATTTCCTGCTTAACTTGAGATGACATTGTACTGTATACTTGGCTACAACTATTCCCTTAAAATGTCTGTGGCTGTCTTCATTCTGGTTAGTAAATAATGTAGAGAGCTCTGGTTTTTTCTAAAAGGCACAAAATTCAGATTTCTCAAAGCTTGGGAGAGAAGCATCCAATTAGCTCACCACAAAACTGAAAGAACACTTCAGAATGATTGCAAAATTATTGGTTGTAAAATGAGGAAAATAAGTGAACTGCATCAGGGGGAAGTAAAAAAAGTGACTTAGAGAAGAAAAGAATGTCTGCCCTTAGGTGAAAAAAAGATGATGGGTCTATCTCTGAAAGCACTTTCAATGTCTAGCCAGAGTTTGGTTTTGTTTCTCACACCAGTGAAAGAGATAGTGATACACAAAAGAAATGAGGTAATGAAATACCTAACTAAATAATTCCATAAGAACATTCCAGAGTAGGCAAAAGGATGAAAAGATTTGTCTTAAAGAAGGGGCAGAAAAAGACAGAATAATCATGCTAAAGACAAGGAAGAAAGAAAATCTTATTACCTAATAATGTAACTTTGAATTATGAAAATACGGTCACCCTGGTCCTATTATATTATTTTTTGTTACATTTTTCCTCAAATTTGACTTAATAAAATAGATTGACAGTGACTAAAATTTTTAATCGTTCCAGGTAAACAATAAGTGACAACTAAATTGCACTACAGAAGTGATTTCTTTATCATTTGTGACTTCTAGAGACAAAGTAAAAGCCAAAGAATTTGCAACAGTAACAACTATGCAGTCTCACTTTTTAATTTTATTTCAGTCTATATAGCTATGGTAAAAAAATATGAAAACAAAAAAGCCATTCATGTAATTGCTTCCTGCAGATCCCAGAATGGCTTGGCTGCTAGAAACAATATACTTGACTTAGAGTTCTTTGCCAAATAGAAACTTCCCTCAGCTACACTCCACGGATGTATCTTATTCACCTTTACACACCATTTCTTTTAAAATATGAAATTTTATAAAAATCTGTTCTTTATACTTCTTAAGAGAAACGTTGCCTCCCAAGAACAGAGGACAGTACAGCTAAGGATTATGAACACACACTAAGCTCTAGCATTCAAGTTTATGCAAGGTCAACAAAACTGCACTTCAAGAGATGCTCAACCAGAAAGGTATTGGTCTCATTAGTTTTAAAAAATAATTTAAAATTTGTCTCTTTTACGGGATTGGTTTAGTTAAATGCAAAACTACATTTAGTGTCATAAATGTTAGCAGCAGTCAGTATTTACAGTAAGTTCACAATTATAAGCCGCACATCTAGGTAGCCGGGTAGACCACGGGATTTGTCCATATATAAGCTGGACCCGAATATAAGCCGCATTTTTTAGTTTGTTTGTTTTAAGTGAGGATCCATGTGCGACAAAGTAACGAGTTAGTAACAGAATCGCACCAGTGCCCGGTTTGGTGTCAGGTGCTCAAGTTGCAACAGTTTTCATAGACCAGCGAAGCCTTTAAAGGCAGCCCCAGGTGCCCTCCCCAGCCGGCTCTCACTTCCGGGTTGGCATTTCACTGGGATTTGTCCATAGATAAGCCACACCTGAATATAAGCCGCACTACTGGGGTAGGCTGGATTCTTCAATTAAAAAGGTGCGGCTTATAATCGTGAAATTACTGTAATAACAATGTTCAATATTCTACTACTGATGATAACTGTGCTTACAGATTTAGGTTATTAACAGTCTTTTAGCACAGGTAAAGACATAGCATAGAGAGATGTAACACTGCAACAGAGGGCCAAACTGCCCTTCAAAGATATCAAATATCAACATTGAATATCAAAACTTCCCTGAGCTCAAGATTGAGAAAAATCAGAGAGTAAGGAATAACTTTCAAACAGCAGCATGCAACAAATGTCCATTGAGAAAAAAATAATCAGTAACAGTAAGGAAAATAAAAACAACATGTTTTAATGGAATTATTTTTGAAAAGGCTTTCTGCTGCAAACTGTGAAAATGAAATTCCCTAAAATCCACATGAGATTAGCTCACTGTGGGGAGTAATTGCAGCTGAGTTAACACTGTCACTTAAAGCTGGAATTAAATATTTTTGTTATGTTCTTAATTAAAACATTCTATTGTTTGAGAAGAACAAGGTAGGTTAGTTCTGCTATAGTTCTAGAATTTTCCTCTTCTCTCTCTTTTACAAACAGATTATCTTTCTCCAAAAAAGGATCCAAAATTGTAGCTGCCTTTGCTCAGAGGCCCAATGCTACTCTATACAGTTTCTACAGCTAGATAATGACTCACCTTAAAATCATCATAAAAGGTACCATAATCAGTGAAAATTAAGGGGGAGGAAAGGAAGCAATGCACAGCTCAGAAAAGCCCCACTGAAGTCACAGTGTGACTGCACATCTGAACACTGTGTCAGAGTGGACACTGTTCATGTGAGCAGGAGATCCATAAAACCAACATTAAGAGACAAAGAATTGTACAAGGGGTTGCATTTCTCAGAAAAGAGACAGAAAAGAGGCAAAGGTAATGGAGAGAAAAAGCTCCATCTCTTTTCTAGAAGTTAGAGCAGAATGCATATGCTACATCCCATTGCAACCTAACAAGGACAGGTAGAAACCAAGTGTACCCATTATTGGTAGTCTGGACTGCTAACAGAATGTAAATACCATTCAGGAACTCCTTATAGAGACCCTGCATTAAAAAGGATATCAAAATCCTTACTCACCTTCATAAGGGGGTGTAGCTTACTTAATCCTTGTCATCAGTGTCTCATTATTTGGTTAAAATTTCTACACTAAAGGATTTCTGACTTTCTTGGACCCAAGGTACTTTTTCTCAATAATTAAATAGTGCACTTTCTCTGTCTCTCTTCCCATAAATTTTTATTGCTTCCTCTGGCCATAGCTATTTTTAAATTATTTTTAATGTCATTTGAGATTGAGACTGTAGATAAATTTATCATCAGTTATTACCTGAAAGCTGGAACAGCCATGAAATGCTGACCCACACCCTCAATCCTATGTGTAGATGAATGAAATAATTAAAAGTGCAGTTTTGTGAAGAAAAAAAACTAATTCGTTTGTTCTATACTATTGTCTCAAGAATCGCAGAAAGCGTACAATGAAATGAAAGCACAAGGAACAAAAGAAAAACTACTGAGACTAGGTTTTAGATTGACATTGGTTTTGCTTTACAGCTCTAAGTACTATAAAATTGATAACAATTGCTGGAATGGGAGTAAGAAGGTGAATATAAAACCTTACTTAAATGCAGTTCAAATCTTGTAAAACTTAAATCTTTAGTTAATATTTCAAAAATACTGTAGGGTACTAAAGCCCTTTGCATCCTGTTCTAGACAGGGAAAGTCACTGTGAGGCCTTTGTACTCACGCATGGAAAAGAATTTTGATCCCATTTTAAACTCAACCTGCACTTTTCTAATATGGACTATTAGATTTATTCATTAAGTCAAAGAATATAACTGTTTATCAACAATTGCAGAGGTTTTGCTACTGTGGTGGTAAAAAATACATTTTTAAAAGTCATATTTTTATGCCTTACATAAAGCATTCTAAAAGGTTTAGAGATACTGTTCTCTGAGCATAAACAAATCTACACACAGCTTTATCAGTCTGACTTTTGACTACCAGCACAATTTATATATGGCCTCTACACAATTATTTTAATATTTCTCACTCGCCTTAAATATTTCAGTAAGTTCAGAAAAAAAAGTTAAAATACCTCTATTTTACTCGAGAGCCAGGTAAAATACTTTGCTATCAAATATGCTTAGTCCCCACAGGTCCAAGTAAAGGGGTTTTAACACATCTGGCCTAGGAATCTATCAACTCAGGTACTCAGAAATAGAAACAATCAAAACCAGAGGTGCACTACAGCGATGTGTCACAAGTGTGGCAGCAGAAGAATAGTGATAATCTTAAGAAACAGGTAGTTTTCAGCTTTTCCAAAGGAAGTATAATTGTCTGACTTTAATGTTACATTGTCATATTTGTAATTCTAATGAACTACCATCAGTGCTGTTCTTAGTGTCAGTTGTTCATGATCCAGCAATTAAAGAAGAATCATTTTTAAAAGATACAAACATGAAACAGATGGACCCACATTTTCATTTTTAAATTCATGCTGCTCTTTCATGTTTCTTGTCTCACTTATGCTGGCTTTTTCTTCTCTCCTCCTTTTTTCTCTTGTTTTGGTTTCTTTTTTCCTCTCTGTTCACACTCAGACATCCCCAACTGCAGTCCCAAAAGACAGATCCTACGCTGCCAGCTCATACTGGCATTCCTCCCAAGAATGGAAGGAAACGGACACAGGAAACCACTTTCAATGCTACTGCCACTGGTAACAAGGGAATAAAGCTTCTATATGTGGGAAGCACATTTAAAGAATACATGCACAAATCCTGCTTCTTCAGACCCAAGCAGCCTCTTGACTGCATTTCTTACTCAGAATAAAATGCATTCTCCAAGCCTCCTATATCATGTGTGGAAACCACCCTAAAAATCCTCTTGTTTTTCTGAATTAAGAGGGTTGATAGAAAATAAACCCCCAAATACATATGTGTCTGACAGGAGAAAACAAGGAAGAGGGAAGTAGGGTATATCTTTACTGTGTCTGCTGGCCTGGAAAATAAATACCGCTGTTGTGCAACTCTGCAGCTGCTCTCTCTCTCAATTTGTTGTTTTCGTTCTGGTTTTTATGATTTAATCTCATATCCTTACAGTTAATCTGAAAAGGGTTCCGGCAGCTTTATTTATTAGTCTTCCTTTAGATCATGAGCTTACAGATCATGATCTCTTCCCATACCAAGAACCAATTCTCTTTTTGTGACAAGGCTCACCCTCTGATAGATGTAGCAGGAATAAATTGACTCATGACACATGAAAATGAACATTCTCACTATATTTTCACTTTCTTTTTTCTTTGAATCTCACGAAAAATATCCTTAAGGAAGTTTTTCTTCTAATAATATAATGCATGAAAAATATATATTGTAAAATTAAAATCATCATTTTCAAATTTTGAAGACTATTTTGGATTCATAAAATACAGGTTAGGGAAAATAGTTTTTTTAAATCCTGAACAATTCACATCCATCTGAACTACATTACACCATTTCAGATATATATTAATAGTTATGTCATCATAACCTTGCTTTGGGAAGACGTACGAGTTGTTTACTACTTTTAGAGAGATATGTATATGTACAGAATAAGGGTTTGTGAAGTAACACATCTGGAATGTCATAAAAAATTTAGATTTTAAAACTGTGAATATGTGGAAAACTACTGAAATGGCTTTACAATAGATCCTACTGAGAGTAAGAAAAAGAATTATTTTAAAAGCTTAGTATGGCAACACCTCATAAAAAAATCTGACAATTCAGGCAAACAGAATGACAAATAAAAAAGATCGGTATCAGCATTAGGTTCCTTGTTGCTCAGATTTGAATGTTAGGATGTTGCACACATTTTAATAGGACGTTATAAACATGAGCTTTGGAATGAAGAAACCAACCATTTCACAAGCTGATTGCCTTGTGCAGAGGGACTGAAAAAAACAAGAATATGTCTGTTCAAATTATTTTCCTGCTAGAAATAAAATATATTGTATGATGAGTAGTGTAGATCTTGGAAAAAATAGACTATATGAAAGACCTTGATGAAAATAAAATAAATCCGACCCCTTTGCTTAATGCAGAAACCGCAAATCAAAGAACTGCAGCTACAAATCTACCATCTGTGCTCAGCAGACCTCAGAGTAGACCTTCTGAGTCTATGGATTACTTAAAATAATATTTCACATTTCTTGGATTCACATCATTTTGCAGTTTTCAGGGAAGCTAGTGTTATACTGCATCAGCATTCATACAACCTGCACACGAGGTTAAGTCTGAAAACCACTACATATGATTACAGTTCTACTGTGCTTAGCTTGAAAATCTCCACGTGGGACAGATTACATTAGTCTCACCTCAAACAATGTCAAATACACCACACGTGCCTGCTGCCCCTGCCTTACGCATAGGTTTTCTACGTAAAAAGCAGTAAAAGCACCTTAGGCAAGATTGTAAATAATGTGGTAAAGAATTTAAACTGAAAGAGGGTAGAATTAGGCTAGATATAAGTTTACTGTGAGGGTAGTGAGGCACAGGAACAGGATGACCAGAAAAAGCTGTGGATGCCCCATCTCTGGAAACATTCAAGGCACTTTGGGCAGTGATCCAGTGGAAAGTATCCTTTCCCATGGCAAGTGGGGTGGATCTAGATGATTTTAAGGTTGCAGTCTAAGTCATGCTATAATTCCATTATATGAACTACAAAAAGCAGTAATGAAAATCTGTTCTTCTCTTGGTAAGTACAACTTACTTCTGAACTTTTTTTACATTTTACTTTTTTCTGTAATGGATCAAATATAAGAAATATGTCCTTGGGTAATATGCAATTCAAAATCATCCCAGGCTTCTTCAGACAGCAAATTGCAGATCAGTCAGAGAAGCTCTATAATCAGGTACCTATCCATCTGTCTAAACAGGCTGGGATCTGTCAACTGCAAATGGGATCGTTGCTTACATCAAGGAAACGGAACACTAGTCTAACGGTTGAAACAATACAATTTTAATGAAGAATAATACTAGCAAAGAAAACAGGGGGGAAAAAAAGTGAGTACTACTTAAGGATGGAAAAACAAAAAAGCACAACCAGAAAAGACACAGTAAGGAGTAAGACAGAAAGGACACTGATGATCTTGAGATTAAACGAGTGAATGTTGCCCTTTACTCTGTGACCAACATGCCTCCAGATGACCAAGATAAGACATATGATACTTGATTTAAAGAACTTCTAAGCAATGATTGCTGCAACACCCATGGAAGCTACAAAAAAAACAAAAATCTCTCGACAACAAGAATATATATTACCTTTCTATTCAAATCATAACCCAACTGTACAAAGTCTATGCAACACCTTTCTTTTCATAATGGTTATTGTTTTTCATTTGAAATTATTTTTTGTGTCAAAACTAATGTTCTTGGGATGAAAAACAAGACACAAAATATAGTTCTTACTTCCATTATTGTCACTGTGCAAGGCAAGTAACAATCACTTCTAAATACTTGAGACTTTTTTTAGCCTATTTTCTTATTATTTTGGACATTTCAAATGGCCAAGTTTTTCTCAAAGAATTCTGTAGATAAATGGTCTAACACACCAGTCAGTTGTTCAATTTCTGCAGATACCTAGTTTAAGAATAAAAAATGTCCCCCCTTTTTCCTCCCACTTTATTTACTGAGCATGATGTCACATGGACTGGAATATCCCTTTGGTCAATTTGGGTCACCTGTCTCATCTCAGGACAGGTGTTGTGTCTCCTCCCAACCTCCCATGCACCCCCAACTTCCTCACCAGGGTGGCAGAATGAGAAGCAGAAAAGCCCTTGGTTCTCTGTAAGCCCTGCTCAGCAATAGCAAAAACATCTGTGATCAACCCTGTGTTCAGCACAAACCCAAAAAGCCCCACACCAGCCACTGTGAAGAAAATTAACTCTCCCCCAGCCAAAACTAACATAAATGTTAAGCTTCTAAAAGCCCATTTGACCAGTAGGACTTTGAATGGACATCACAGAGGAAATTTTTCATTAGGTCCAGAAAAAACAGTCTATGTGAGGAACACTAAGGAATTATTCACAAAAACCTCTATCCTTCAGTAGCATATAGATCATATTCTAACCATACTTGTATATGTTAATTAGAGAACATCAGTATTATTATCCAAATAAAACATGAAGAGGCTAATGACTGAAAATACTATCTAAAATAATGTATTGAGTAGAAGTGATCAATGTCAGCAAAATAGTTCTAATTTCAGGCACAAAGCCTACATTCTTCCTGTTGGAAAATACTACTCTAGACTGTCCATGTTTACTCTACTTAGGGTAAGTGTATATTGCATATCTCAATTATATATTTCTTTATATATCACTCTCTCTCCCTTCATATTTCTGCATGCATATGATATAAAAATGCTCTCAGAGTTAAATTTTTGCTGCTAACAAGGGTTTGAGATTTTTATTATCACATTATATGTTATATCAATTTCCTGGCAAAATTAAGGGGGAAAATGAACCAGAAGAGAATCAGTCTGTCTCTCCTGCTCTCTGTTTTCAGGTTAAGGTGTCAGTTGTGTTTTTCAGAGATTACACTTATAACTGAGAAGCACTCAGCAGAACTAAGTACTGAATCCAACAGCTGAAATCAGAGCAAACAGTAATAGACAGAAGGAGTTAAACAAAAAAAGATTCAATTAATTACATCCAGTTTGTTCTCATGTAGGACCAAAAACAGTGGAATACAAATGATGGAAAAGAGGAGGTTAGGAAAAAGGAAAACTATTTTAGTATACTAAATGGGAAACATGCTATATACATCTAACTTGTTTAAAGCTCTCAGAATAAAAGCTGTAACAAGGTCATATCTGGGCAGCAGAGAAAAGCTGCCAGATTATACTGTGCTGGCTGCCAAATTCCAAGACAGCTGGAGGTCTCTCACACACGTGAGGATATCATTTCCATGGAAACACCTGAGCAACCTCACTCTCATATTTCCCCTCTCACCACATTTTAACTTCTATATTAGTGTTATGAAAAAAACTACATTAACTCAATGAAACCATTTTTATTTTTGTGTTCCCATAAAACCTGGTCACTGAGGTTGAGAGTTTTCTGGTGCCTTTTGGTTCAATCACATCAAGAAAAAGGGATGGAAATTCTTGCTTCAGCCTCTGGCTAAATCAACTCTTACTACATTGGCACTGATAGAGTTATAGTTTCAAACAACACAAGTAACACCAAGGTAAACCAAGGAAGAAAAAATATTTATACTTTTACAGTTAATATGTCCATAGGGACACAGTTGCATCCCCACCAGCCCGTCAGTAGCAAACTCTACCTGCCTTCTTCTCTTATCAAACTTCTTTCCTCACAGCTCTGACTCCTTTATAGGCAGCTTCACACAGCACTGATTCCTTGTCTTACAGGCAGTTCCATGCAACTCCTGTCACTCTGCATGACTGGCTAATCCCAAGCTGTCTCTTTCCCAGCCACCTAACCCTGACTGTCCCTCAAAGAGCATCTTATCACCATATCTGTCCTTTGCACAACCACAGGTCTCTTACCTCCTCACAGCACAGCCAGCAGATTCCTTCTCTTACTCCAGCAGACCCTTGGTCTCATACTCCAACTGCAAAGCGCCCATAACCAGTGGCCAGCCAACCCACTCCTTTATATCCCCCAAACTGATTGGGCTGACACAGATGCTTCCACTCCTTGGTAATCAGTAGAAGTCACTGGAGAAGATTGCCTCCTGCACTATCCTTTCAGCCTAGCTACCCACATGTACTAATGACAGTAAGAATATACTAATAACAGCAAGAAACTGAGAAACCATCAGGTCATTACAGAAAGATTTCCCTGTCCTCAATACCATATACTGCAAGTACCACCAGATGTTTTAATTCAGTAGGCTGAACAGATGCTGTATTCCATTAATCTGCCTTTTAGAGTCCTATTTTTGCTATAAAGTTAGTGAGTACAAAAGAAATATGGTAACATTCTGCACAGCACAATGACTGCAATTTGACAAAGTTGCAAGCACACGGACAAACTCTGTCACACTGACACTGTCATGCCCCACATTTTTTCTGTGAGAAGAAATCAAGACCACACGTTGCTATGACCATCTGAAACCAACAAAAGACTTCTCAGTGCTGTTTCAAAATGCCTAGTATGTATTTTATAAAAAGACAAATTTTAAAAGCTAAAATGAATTTGTAGCATAAATTCATCAGATCCTTTCAGGATAATCATTAAATACTTTCTTACCTGTCTGATGTGTCACTTGTTACTTGATGCTTTACTGTTGAACCATTCTTAATGGAGTCTTGTCTTGTGAGCCCTTGAGGTCTGTTTTTGTCCAAAGCTTGTGTGGATATGTCACCTGATGGTCCTTGGTACTGCGGATGCTCCTGCAGTTTCGCTTTTTTCTCTTGAGGTGCTTCCTCGTTCCTCAGAGCTCTAATTCCTTCTTGGTCTGGCTGTTGTGGTGCATGTGATCCACTGTTATAGAACCAGGCTCCTGATTTTGTGAGGATTTCTTGTTGTTTTCGGCACAAGTTACATACCCACATTACCTGTTCAGACATATTTAAATTAGCTTGTTAGCTTGTAAACACTGAATACAACATTTTCAGCAAGCACACATCAAATGCTACCATTTCCAAAGGTGGAAAGACTACAGTTTTAATTCTATTAAAATGAAAATATCTTAGCTACAATACAATTCAATATGACTGTACACGCTTGGAGTAACTAGTTTTGCGGAGAAATAAATCAAATAAAAATGTTTCCAGTCTTTTCATTATTTGTATACAAAGAAAAACAACAGATAGTAGCAATATAAATGAAAAGGCTCTAATACTGAAGTTTCAATGGTAATAAATGTAAGCTTTGAAAATTAGCACTATAATTCGAGGATGATAGGAAAAATGAATTTTAAAATTGATCATTAAACTTTTAATCCATTTTAATTCTCTCACTAAGAGTAAGGAACTTTAGAAAAGGTCATCTGCTGTTGCAAACTAATAATTTTGTAATTCTCCAAAACTCTCTGCTGATTTACTTCCACGGTGGCCTATATCTGATGGTTACATGAAGATGTTGACTTCAACAAGTGACTTCAATTTCAGAGCTATTTTAAATTAAAGCTGTTTTATAACTAAATTAACACAATTTATAAGGTGGTGTTTCTCTCCACATGCACAATTTAGCTTTCACTATATGTTAAATTGTTACAATTATTACAGCTTTCCAGTTGTGTGATGCTGCACATAGTAATGAGGGTTTTTTAATATTCTAAAATTTACTTCTTTGAAAAGCTTTTGTATCTGATCACCTTAGTCACAGTAACATGGCAGTTCAGGAAATCAACAACACCAACTATCGGTAAGTTAATTTCAAAATAACTATCAGTTATTATGCTATATGAGAATAAATCAGAATGCAGTTAATCAAATACAACACACCAGCCATGAACACAATTAGACTATTCAAACTGATTATTCTGTAACACTAAAATTGGGACTGTAGATAGTGTTACTTCACTGCAAGTTTCATCCTTCACTCTTTAATCTTTATTTTTCTTAAGCCTTAGCTTCCCTTTCTCTTTCTTTCTGTTCCCTTTATATTTTTTGTCTGAGTTCACAGTTTTATTACAGTAATTTCACGAATATAAGCCGCACCTTTTTCATTGAAGAATCCAGCCTATCCCAGTGGTGCGGCTTATATTCAGGTGCGGCTTATCTATGGACAAATCCCAGCGAAACGCCAACCCGGAAGTGAGAGCCGGCCAAGCAGAGTGGCAAGTGGGCGGGCCCGCCCCTGTGCCGCCGGTAGCCGGCAGCAGCGTGGGACCGCCAGGAACGGGGTGCCGCTGGGAAGCCGGGCTGTGTGGGGCCGGGTCGGAGCGCCCTGCCCCCTCTGCCGTGCGGAGTTAAAAAAAAAAAAAAAAAAAAAAAGAGCGCGGCTTATATTCGGGTGCGGCTTATATATGGACAAATCCCGTGGTCTTCCCAGCTACCCGGAAGTGCGGCTTATATTCTTGAAATTACTGTATATATTCCTTGCATGTCTATCCTCAGCCTTCAATCAAGTTATCATGTCTCCAGTCTAATCCAACCGTAAACTGCCTTTTTTTCAATGGTTTTAGAGTATAGGTCATGCAAAAGCTTACATCAGTGTTCATCACTTTTAAATGCAGCCAGCTCCATGGAATCATATGGAAGATTTAGTTTCTAACTCCACAGTACATCCAACTCAGTCCTCCAGAAAAGGTTTCACAAGTTGCAATCTGTATCTTGCTTTCATTCCTCAGGTTGTTACCTAGTAGATAATTTGGGCCATGCTCTCTACTCAAGTCTCACAAAATTTTTTCATTGACAGCTTCATACAGAAGATTGCACTTGGATGCAAGGTTCATGCTCAAACTAAAGTCACCAACTGCCTCAATCACAAACTGTTAGGCTGGGGCAGGAAAAGGAGGCATTTAATGCCCATTTAATGGTGGTGGTATGCCCTATCCTATAAACTTCTTTTCATATGGCTGATATAATTTATGAGAACTTATGTCTGCTTACATCAACAAGACAGAGAAAACCACCAAAGCATTAAGGGGAAAAAAAAAAGAGACTCCCCCTGAAGCAGCTTGCTCTCTGAGGTATATTAGATGTCCTTAGAGCATGTCCAAAGGTCAAAACTGTGCATGCTTCAGGCCTGGACATCATTCAAATACAAATTTAAGAACTGTTCTGTTTTACCTTTGCTAATTAAGTTAGAAAGTACATGAGAAAACACAAAAGTGAAATTTCAGAACCCAAGACAGAAATCTTTCTGTCCTCTTTAATCAATAGAAATTAAAAGGCTTTACTATTTCTGCTAGGTCCATACATAGCTGAAAGTAGTTCTAAACTTTCCATGTATGTGTCAGAGCAATAAAAGGACCAGATGTGAAACAATTATGTAAGTATACAAATATATAACACCTTGAATGACAATGAGAAAATCCCCTGAAGTACTCATTTGCTATTTTCACTTCTTTCAGTACATGCCAAAATATCACAAAAACTGGATACTACAGTCAAAACACTTAGGCAACTTTTTCCTTGGCTGACACTCTTAATTTTGTCCCCAGACAATGGATTCCAGGATGACCAGTATTATTCTCTTGTACTCAACAGATTAAGAGTTCCCTCTGAATTAATATTATTTCCTATCACCTCCTCTAAAAGTGGAATCAGGAAAAGTACTCCTGATCTAACCTGATTCCTGAAAATTTTATTTAGGGTATTTCAGATTTAAAAAAAAAAAAATAAAAACACACATGGCATTTAAAATGCATAGATTTATGAATTTTTCAGATTTTTTTCTGTTTTTCTAGGAGTGCTTAGTGATAATTACAGGTCACACTCAGATAAAGCCTTATTTCCAACATAACTTCAACATGCAGGATTTCATAGTGTTAACCCTAACATAATTTTAGCTTCAAATAATCACACAGTGAGAAGAATGGGAACTGTCACGCAGATATGTTTGTGCTTTCAGTGAGCACAAAAATTACAAGCCCTCAAAAAGTACCGGGGAAAATTGCCTTCCCTATCTTATCGCAGCATGTAGAAGCACTCTTGCAATTTAAAAAATACTGGTAATTTGTGGTGCAGACCTCTCAATGAAATGACAGACACTCTTGTAAGATGGTGTCATAAGAGCACAGAGGGGAGGATTGCATGTTCCTGGAGAGGATTTCTCCTCCTGCCCCCAGGAGCCTGGGACAGAGCGCTCAGCAGCTCACACACATGCAGAGCAGGTCTGTCCCTGCCAGGACAGAGCTTTACTGGGACTGGGACAGCAGCACTGCAGAGAAGCAAAGACTACATGAGTGGACTGCATGCTCAATACATGCCTTGTGACAAACCTGTGAGGAGAAAACTGAATTTTCCCTTCTAAAACTGAAATAAAAAAAGGACTAACCCCTTACATAAGAAATTTGCACTCCAAGGTAGACACACTATCTACTACACATTTGCAACTCCCTTCACCACCCTCCAGACAACAGTCATGAGCACATTTTGTACACAAAACTCAGTGCTGCAATTTGTGGGTGTCAGTCCTCCACACGAGAACACTGCCAATTTGAAAAGGAAAACACGGGATAAAAATCTCCCAGCTCAAAACTAGAATCCCAGGTGCTAGCAGCAGTGGAAGGGGATGCGTTCTATAGGACAGGCTGAAACACCACCTAGTGCATACAACAGGCATTGCTGAAGTATACAAATCAGCTTCTCATTTCTGAAGAGAAAGCACTAAACACACCTGACGTTTTCACATTACCCTTTATATCCATTTTTTTCAAATAATAATTTCTTTTTATATATATACAATGCTGAAAAGAATTAGAATTCCAAAATTAGATCAGACAGATTTACTGTAAACCTTTCATCTGCTTTCCGTTCTCAAAGGTTAGTTCTATACAGTGAACTAATAAGTTCTAGCTCATTTTTTATTTCTTCACTTTTTTGGCAAGATTATTCATAATATGCTCCGCTTCTAACACTGTCCAGCAGCTTTCATCACATATTACTAGCACTTATTATTACATAAAACAAGTTCTGCAAAACCTACAGTAATCAGCCATTTCACATCTACATACCAGAAATAAATAAGGCACAAAAATATCACTTTTTTGCATTGTCCTAAAAAAGAGATCAAACTCTTTTGTTCTTAGATAAAATTCTTCAAGACATATTTGACATTCTACTTTAACTTCAACAAATGGGAAATATATTTGTCAATAAATTACATCCACAGATACTTCAAGTGAAAACAAAACACAATTTAATAAAAGTATATACTATGACATTAATTTTAGTATTTTCAGATAGATCGTTTGAAAAGACAGCTACCTAAAAAAAACACCATTCACTGTTCCTGTAAGTACAGTTATAGATGGTCTAACACTAAATCCTGAGAAGAAAACAGAAACCTGGTTTTATTTAAGATTAGATTAAAATTTATTTTAGATTAAAAGGCTCAGAATATTTGATTAAGCACAAGTTTGAGTTGGATAGCTTTGACACTACAACCCATGAAATAATTACACCAAATCCTCATCAGTCTTTAGAACATTATTTCAAATTACAGGTGTGCTGAGGTGAAAAATTGTAGTGTAAGGCTTCCATTTCAGTAGTATTTCAGCAAATCTATTAGAGCTCACCTGCTTGGCAGAAGCATCTAATATATATTAGCATTATATTAACTGCTGTGCTTGCTGCTAGTAATCTTAAGTAAATTTCATATGTTTGTGTTGGTTTTTTGGCTCTCATATTTCATGTAGGATACAATTCTTTAAAAATTATACAAGGTAATAAGACTACAGCACTGAAAAGGAAGAGAAAAAAGGAAGAGTAGAAAAACTCTGCTTGGGTCATCAAAGTAACTAATCATCATTACAAACACATTACTTCTAGTCTTTTTTTTTTTTTTTTCCTAATTTGTCATGACTAAAAAACTTCATTGCATCATAGTTTCCAAGGAGCTGTAAGTTGAATAAGTGAGTGTCCTGGTTTGGGACTGTGAGGATCCCTTTGAACATCATCTCCTCAGAAAACTATACAGAACTTATTTTCTGGTTATTGGGGTCTTTACAGAATACATTAAGATCTCCCAAAATTTTCCAGTAAAATAACAACATCATTAGTTGTCCCTGTCAAAAGTAAAATTTTTGGTACTCTACTTGTTGCTTAGAATTCAGTCTTGCTCAAATCAGACTAGAAGACTTCTAGAAGTTAGCTAAAACAGAAAATCTTATCTACTTGGTTCTATACGCTACCAAAACATGTCTCATGTTTGCACTAAAAAAATCCAATAATTCCCTTTTGGTCTCCCCATCTGAAGTCTATGTCCTCTCTTACAACCAAGAGTAATGACTTCCACTACTGGTGAGGAAAATATGGACTGTTTTCCATAAGTTATTTCCTTTAAAAATTTCTGGGTTACATTCCTTTTTAATTAAAGTATCTATGACTGTGGAAGGTTTATATATACCATGTGCTATCCATAGCCAACATTCATATTTTTGGAAAACACAGAGGCTTTCGCAATGTGCATATGGTTTTTCTATGTATGACATCATTCTAGAGGTTTGGGTCCAGAATACAGATGCAACTTTTGCAGCTCCTAAGATCTATTTTAAAGACATAAAATCATTATTTTGGAGTGAATGGAATAAATCTTTTTGCTCATACACTGTAAGCAGAAGAGGCTGGTTATAACTTAAATGAAACTAATTCTTCCATCTCATTTTACTATTCTGACTGTACAGTCAAGTCCCCTTTTCATTTTCTTTTGTTACATTAATGCATTTATTCAATGAAGCACATTAAATGAGAAAAGGTAGTCTCTGAATTTGTGACTTTTACAAAAGTTGATAAAGATTACCTGCTTTTTTTTCAATATTTTGCTATGCCACTAGTCTGTGCTATGGTACTGATTTTCATGTTACAATCGATTTGACTGAATGCCAAAACTGCTATGATGTTATTTTGTCTTATATCTGTAATGACAAATGGATACCCGTCTCCCAAAACTGTATTAAAAATCACAAGAATTCCGATACCAGTAAGAAAAGTGGGAAAGTCTATAATATTGGTACGAGACAAACATCTTTACGTATATTTTAAGGGATATGTGTATTTGCACCAAAAAAATTCTTTGTACTGAGGGAGTGATTGTATTTGCTCTTGACTTTGTAGGGTATGGATACATCATGTATGAAAAGTTATAATGGCCATAAACAACCAAGTCAGAGTGAAACAAATTAATCACTTCTTGTTCATGCATGTGATACGGATATATTGACATGATACTATCTTTCAAGCAGAAGAGAAAATTATGTGACTACAGTTTTTAAAAGGTACACTCTTTTGTTCTAATGGTGACCTTATCCCAATGGACAGCGTCTCTTTTTTGCATCACCTTTTTACCATCCTTAAGACATATACTAGTAATTTTGTTCATACATTTTTTTCAACCCCTCTATATGCTAGGAAGTAGGACTAGAAACTGTTAGAACACTAATCTAGCTAGGTTAATATAAGCCAAAGCACATCCTTCCTAAAATATATTGTATAAAAAGAAGCAGTTCATGTATAAAACACCTGATATTCAAGATCCGTAAAAGCAATAATTTGGGTTCTTTCATTATAGCACAGGCACAATTCAAAACTGTCCAGTCCATTCCAATGAAGATAGTGCATAATTCCCACACAGTGACATATTGACCATACCTAGCTCCTTAATCAGCTTTCATGATTTCCAGTAAGAAAATGGCTATTGTGACATTGAGTGTGCTTTGGACATAGTACCAACTGGTCAGTTTTATGTCTCAACAAATACAGCTGCACTGCTTCCAAAATGGAATTCATAAACCTACACAGTACTCCAGAGGACCATGAAGGTTTATTGAATAAATGCACTGGATTTGGTATGAAATAAACCTGCTCTAAGTGAACAGAGTTTACAACATGGTTCACAAAGGATGTCTTTAACCTTGGAAATCTGAATAATTATTCAGTATACTGAGAATGTACAGTTTACCAAGTTACATTTTTACCAAATTTTCAGATTTTTAACAGTAAAGCAAAAGAACCCAGCACACAATTCCTGCACTTTTCTTAGGAAACTTAAGCTCATTAAGTATACTGGATAAGAAGAAATCTCATGGATTGCTTCCAGTTGCCTGCTGTTTCAAAGAAAATGCTTTTTTTTAACTTCATAATATAATAGACTTTCTTTAAATTAACTATAAATAATGAGCCAAAAATCAGTCAAAATGCCTTTCCAAGCCCTACAGCTACAGTGGAAAGAATGCCTTTCAATTTCCAGCACTCATGTATTCCAAACTAGTTTATTGCTGTTTATTCTCATACCAGTACCATCATTAAGTGCAAACAGCTCCTTTCTCTCAGTGTTTGCTGCCTGATGTTTTTATAGTGACCAATCACATACCCTCTCTACTTTCATTTCTCAAGACCAAATAGATTTTGCTCTATACTAGCAAGACATAACCCTGTCACAGGGCCAGGTGCTGGCCCAGGATTGCCTGCTAATTCTTATGCTTCCTGGCACAGTCAGCCTCTGCTAACCAGCATCTCCCAGACAATGCCAGCACACCATGTAGGAGAACAGCATGGAGCAAAAACTGCTCCTAATAAGCAGCTTGGACTCAGTTACCCTGCTACAGAAAGCAGAATTCAGGATTGTTGATCACACAGGAGTCCTCGGCCTGTAGTTCCGAGAAGAAAGGAAGAAAGCCTTATTAGTTCTTAAATTCCTGATTTTACACTTAGTGGTATTTTATCACACTCATTTTCACTGTGGGAGTTCAGAAGGTCACCTGGCGCTCTATTGTGCAGTATCCCATTGATCCCCTGTGCTGATAAGTATCCAACTTTGTGAAACCAATGTATTTAATTACAGCTTTCTTGTTCTCTATGCCAAGGCCACTAGTGAAAATATTAAAGGTCTTCCCCAGTACTGAGGCTTGAGGAGCTTTCCTCTCCATTTCTTTATTCAATTAACCCTCATTGTTTCAGTTTAACCAGTAATTTCTGTAAGTCTACTATAATTTAAGCTTCTGCACAAAAGTTTTTTTTTCACACTAACCCTTAGCCTTCCCTGCACAACAACTTACTTTAACTCCTCAGTCCAATTGTTTTTGCCTTTTTCCCTTAATTCCTCAAAAAAATAATTCTCTCTGTAAAGACTGTTGTTAGAGCAACTTTGCTCATGGATTACTTTGCTCATTTGTGACGGAGAAAAGACAAATATTTGGTACAAAACACAAACAGGCACATACAGTTGCAACAACGAAATACAAATAGGCATTGGAATTATTTTCAAAATTTTTCTAGTAAAGTGAATGACACTAACAAACAGCTCTTACACAAATATTGAATGTTTGAAAATATTACGGGTTTTTAAAATATTACAGTATTTTTAATAGTTTTAATAAAAAATATTATGAGATATTATTATACTAAATATTTGTTTTCCCAAAATTTGAGACATAGTAGAGGCAACCCAAATGGTACTTCCAAGTTACTTTATTTTACCAAGACGTTTGTTCTCAAAGACAATGTTAAATAATATTCAAGTATCATAAAGTTATTTCATTTTGAGACTTTTATTTCCTAAAAGTCCCAATTAGATGTAATTTATGCCTATTTGTGCTCAAAAATCTGTACTAATGTCACAGCTTCATTAAGGGAACAGCTAATAAAAATAACGAATTATCTACAGCCCAGAGGTGATGAATTTATTCATTAATTAACACTTGTAAATTGTCTGAAGATGAATGGCACTAAGTGTTAACAAGTTATTTATAAACATAAGACACAATATCAACATCAACACATGACCAAATGGGAGAAAATGTGACAGGACCACAATAAGCCTGGGGTCCATATGCAGATAGCTCTAAATTGAAATCAACAGAATTACACCATTTACATCATCTGTGTCATCATTCATTACTGAAATTGTCTGAGAAAAATGAAAGATCCAGCTCTAATGAAATGTACATAATGGTAATAGAAAAATTGAGACAGTTATCATGTAGTTACTGCTGCATTGAGTCTCACATAAAAATTCTTCAACTTTACATGAACTTGCTGCATGGACTCTAACGCTCATCACAGCAGCACAGCTCTCAGACAAAATGTAAAATATGTAGAATCATAGAATAATGTTGAGCTGGAAGGGATCCATAAGGAGCATGCACTCCAAGTCCCAGCTCCTCAAAGGACTGCCTACAACTGAACCATATCACTAAGAGCATTATTCAGATGCTCCTGGAACAGGCTTGGTGCCATGTCCAGATCTCTGGGGAGACTGTTCCAGTGACCAACCACTGTCTGGGTGTAAAACCTTTTCCTAGTGTCCAGTCTGAAGCTCCCCAGCCCACTATCCCTCCCTATGCCTGTGAAGAGACCACAGACTGCAACAGGGTCACCCCTCCAACACCCCAACCAGGAGAAGCCAAGAGACCTCAGCCACATGAGTCTTGCCCTTGAGAATTTTCACCATTTTCATCTCCTTCCCCTGGACTCACTCTAATACTCTGATGTCCTTTGTACAGTGTGGTTTCCCAAACTGCACACAGCACTCATTGAGGCCACACCAGCTCATGGAATGGTGAGACAACCATCTCCCTCCACCATCCTCCATGCTGTGCTATCCAGCCTGGAAACTACCCTGAATTGCATACTACAGCACCTGCACATCTTATGCCTGCAATAGATGCACAGAATAGTAAGAAAATCTAACATTTTATTAAAACTATATGTATGTCAGTATGTTTGTTTCATGAATTTCAAAATAGAATGGACTAAGGGTTAAAAAAAGCAACAGACTTAGTGACACCTTACACAGTCAGGTATATACACCTATCAATATGCTGGAGAGAACAATTATATTTAACAAAAGTAAAAAAAGAACAATGAAATAAAGCTTTTCTTTCTTTTATTTTTAATCCAACGTCAAATAGTCACCTTTGTTAGGAAGCAAATATGGTTAACTGCCAATACTTCTAATTTTTATATATTGACATATTTATGTACTTCCATAATTATTTGTTACTTTAAAATAGCTACAAATTCCACATTTGCTGCTACTTCAGCAGAGGCAGCTAGTTGAATACTTCCCCTTCTCTGCTAGTACAAATTATCAGGCTTTGAAAGCATTATTACTGAGAATTATAACCTTCCCTAAACTTATTGCTATTTCAAATTCACTCATAATTGTATTTATAGTTTAAAGGCCACTTCCTGCTTTATAACTCTTCGGTATCACTCCCTCTTGCAGGAAAAGCTAAATGTATCATGCTAGAACTCTTCACATATGTATTCTGTGTATGTGAACTGACAGTCCAAAGCAGTCATACTTTAATAAGTCCTTCATGTTCTTCCCAACACTTAATATGAGAATCCAGATGAAGCAAGAAAAGCAAACAGGCCATGGACAAAGTCTCTTGAAGAACATGAATAACTGAATTTCTCTTCAAAAAAGAATCCACACTGCAGTTTCAACATGCAGTTAACAACTAAGTAGTAGACTTTTCAAAGAATATTACTGAATTATAAAAATAATTTTGTCCTGAAAAACTTTGCATGAGTATTTGAAACTCCCAGAAGAATAAAAGACTTTCTAGAAATATATCCTGGAAACTATGTCTGTCTTAGAAAGGACATAGAATTTGCCTCAAAAGGAGCATGTCGTTTGCTTGGAATCCTTTCTAAATAGGCTTTGTAGTTTAACATTCCAACTCACAGCTGGAAGCTCCTATCAATTTACCCGGTTAAACCACTGAATCTTACTACTGATACATCTCCATGTGGGGCTTCTGCTTCTCCCTTGTCAATATTTTTTCAATATTCACTACAGACAAAGTTGCAGGAAGCAAGTCAGCTCTGTGAAGACACCACATGCAGCCCATATAAACAGGCAAGACTAAATGTTTGAGGCTTTAGAAAGAAAAGTGGTTAAACAGGCACTTTTGTTGAGAATAAATCCTGACACAATGGTTTCTTTGTTAAAGAATTTTTAATCTCCTCAGAAGGCGATGTTATATGTGCTTTAATTCTCAATTCTGGACCAGACTTAACCCACACTTAATTCCATGGAAAGTGAAGAGGGTGGTCTACTTCTCTCTGATAAAAGCCTCCTTTTCTTCCCTATCTGCTAAGTGTAACTAGTGACATGCTCTCTTCATAATACTACATATATCTATAGCTTTTTTTTAGCTTATGGTATAATTTTATATACAGAAGTCTAACATTCTAGGATCATAGCTATTTTATATAAAATCTTTCATAAATAGCCAGTTAAGATAAACAGATGAATATAAGCTACAAAACAAAAACAATATTAATCTAGACAGACTCTGGAAATGTAAATTATGACCAAAAAAACCTTTTGCGACGTGGTCCATGTTAATAAAGCACTTTCTCTTTAATAAATTATAGTTTTTTTAGATATTTTTAGGGAGTACTTGAGATTGATGTCTGAATCTAAATTTTGAACTAATTTTCACTTTTTGTTGCACAATAATGTAAAGTTAATGTTAGAACAATGGAAACAATTATGCTCCTCTCAAGTTACTGAGGCCGGACATTCACTACACAGAAAGTTTTCCTTGGCCGCTCACAATGATGTCAAAAATAAATAGAAGGCAAACAAGGATTAGATAAAACTAAAAAAAATAGTTTGAAGCAAAGTAGGAGGAATTTGCTTCACACGTACAAAGCAAAACCAATTTGTTAAAAAATAGATGATTATCAAGGTGTTATAATCTAAAAATTAACTAATGTTGAATGAAATGACACTTGGCAATTGCACACATTGGGAGAAATAGGCATTTGAACCCCATCTTCAATGTAGAGGTTAAACTATTCTAATCTCTTAGAAAGATCCCATACTTTGCCTGCCTAAAACAGTAAGAAATCCAAATAGTTAACAGTAATAAATATCATCTTTCATAATTACATGATCAAGTATCTTAGAGCAAGTACACCTTAATTAAACAGGTCATGACTCTGAAGTTATGTAGCAATTACACTGAAACTGAAAGATGAACAGGTTCAATGAATACTAGTGATTAACACTGACCAACTTTAAACATTTAAAGATAAAGGGGAGGTACAGGTATACATAGTAGAAAAAATTTACTCAGATTCCCACTTAAATTAATAAAGATATAGCTGGATTCTATCAGTATTAAAACATTGTAGGGATTTATTTTGTGAGAGCATATTATCCCTCATAGAAATCCTTTTAATATTCATTTTGCTTACAAACCATTGGTATTTGATTTCTTGAAGATCTAAAATGTTAGAAAGGGCTTGTGAACTACATAAAACTAATTCTCAAAAAGCCACAAAAAGTAACACACCAAAATTGAATTAGCTACCTGAAATCCAGGCTTTTCTGTAGAACCTCTTGGTGCTGAATGAAGGCATCTTTATAATAATTCAAACCAAGGAAGTTTTAATTTTTGAGTACCCTGTTCATAGTTGATAGGTGACATGCTTTTTCCTTGAATGCACTGAAGTTCAACATCTGCTAAAACTGTCCACATAAGTGCACTCATACTGAGATAAATAAGTCTTGTCTGAGCATAAAATATTTCATATATCAACAGATGGTGGCCATGAAAATTCCTTTTCTCATACTGCAGATCTAAAGAGCAAACAGATAGCAACCCAGATGCAAGGCCTTTTGCTTTTAATTCCTCAACCTACCACTAAACTGTTCCTTGAAGACACTTGCTAAATAAAGCTCTAAGAGTTGAGGGGCAGAAAACACCTTGGGAGTTTGCTGCTTTACTCTATTACTAGCAATGTCTTCATTATTTATATATATAGGCAGTGGTTTCCAGCCACTGAAGCTGAATCTAGATAATTAAACATTTATACCATCCCCTGCTGGGCCATAATGTCTAACTATGTCTAAAGAGTCCTAGGTGTGCTGTTACACACCTGGGACTGAAATGAGGAATTTGCTGAGCTACCTTTGATAAAGGTCTACACCTGGAACTTAATAGCACATGGTAATGTTTCTGAATATTGCAACAGATGGCAAATAAAACTTACTGCTCAAGAACTGTTTCATCTTCTAGTTCCAGAATTGCTCTTGCTCTATTAACTTGAACAAAAGTGACAATTTATTGATGTGCTATAGTTTTTATTGCTATAGCAATTTTTCCATAGGCTTTAAGACAAGATTATTTTAGGATAGCTTGAAGAAGAATTTCAAAGGAAAATTAACTATTTTGAAAAATTTGAAGTTAAAAGGTAAATTTCGAGTGCTATCAGGATGGGAAAAAGATTGCTAAACAAAAACTGGTCACTCTAATTTCACTAGACTCTCTCTAAATCATCTCTAGCACTTTTCAAAAATTCAGTACCATCTAAAACCAAACCAGCTACTTCTAATTTCTGTACTGTGAAATTACAACACCATAGTCTATATGTAAAGGAAAAGGCTTACAGGAAGAACTAGTGTCTTTTACACTGACTCTCGTGGGTGAAAAAAATTACACAAGCTTTTGGGCATATAAACCCTTGCTCATCTAATGCAGAACTACAAATGTGACTGAAAAGAATTTCAGACATTTTCATAGTCAGTTATCTGTATGTTCTTAAGCAAGAAACATATGTGAGTATGTTCTTTAAGCATGGAGCATAGATAACTAAAGAAAAGTCTCCTTACATGGATCTAAACCCCCATGTAACCATTGGATTGAAATAGCTAAGACCATTTTGAAGCTACATCACTGAAGTTGTTTTATTTTCCTGTTAAATTTCAAGCAGAAGCTGGAAAAGGAGATTGGTATATCCTAGGAAGACATTCCCCTCTCCTTGAACACTGTGGAGGTAAGCCAGTGATCTGTGCATGAGAAAACAGGCCAATGGGCATTGCAAGACAAAAAAAGAAGATAATAAATAAATCGCCCAACATCTCCAACAACTCAAAGAAGTTACAGTAATTTCACGAATATAAGCTGCACCTTTTTCATTGAAGAATCCAGCCTACCCCAGTAGTGCAGCTTATATTCAGGTGCGGCTTATATATGGACAAATCTGGATGACAAAGTTTTCAGGCGCTATGGAGGTACAGATCTACAACACTGATGGTTTAGAAATCATACAGAACTTGGTAGGGACCCTGGGCCCTCTTAGGAAGGGGCAGAAGTAAAATGAGAAAAACCTTTTCTCTCTTTTAACAGTGAAATTTTCCCAAAAAGTGACAGAAAACATTGTCATCAACATCTAGGCCCCTCCCAACTGGAATAAAAACGTTGATTACTTTGGAACATGGTTAAGAAAAACTGGGGAATAGGAAGTTTTAACTGCAGTAAGGTAAAGGGATGGAGAATAATGCCCTATGATAATTGTTTTTTATCTTTTTTACCGTAATTTTATATAGAATTGTTTTAGATAAAAATTCTTGTATTCTGAAACCTCCACTAGTCCTATTTTAAAATACAAGCTATTTGTCTGCCTTAAGTATTTCAAAACTAATAACATTAGAAAGTTATAAGACTTACTTCAAAGAAAGTGCCAAATATTTTATTTCCTTGCACAGGTAATAAAGACAGAAGAAAAAGCAAGTTTCCTTGCATTTCTCCTCAGGTTTATCCTACACAAAATTACAAAGAATTTTGGTGAAGGCTTTAATCTATACCAGTTTAAAACAGATTCCCTAAAAACAAGTTCCTGAACCCACTGAAAGAGATGAATGAACTGAAAAAATATCAGAAGCTCTGAGGGCCATGTCAGTGCTGATTTCATGTCACTACTACTTGTCACTCAAAAACAAACAGTTAACAAATAAATATGAACCAATGTATCTAAACCTCTAATGTCCATAACAATACACACCACTGGAATTTTATCAGCTTAAAAAAGCCAGACAATAACTAGCAAAGTGAAGGAACCACATTTTCTCCTATCAGCTCTTTCCAAAAACATATTAGGTTGCTTAATTATTTACTATCTCTAGAGTATCAGTGTTTACTTTAAAGTCATGGTCTCCAAGCAAAGGCACAAAGTCTATTATTTCATTTAAATTCAGGATAGCATTCAGTAAAAATTTTGAAATTCTACTATTAGAAAAATTTTAACATTTCCTACTATTTAAAATGAAGATATACTTTTGCCCAAACTGTATTGTACTTCCTAGCTACTCAGTTTAATCACACTTTCCATAATTTTCAGTGAAATAGTCACAAAATTTCACTATTCTATTGAAATGAGCAACACTATTAGCTAAAATTATTTGATTAGTAATATAATTGTCAAAAATCTAAGTAAAACGGAGATAATCCTGTGTACCTGTATTTTTTTAAATCAACTGCATTTCTATCAGCCTTAATTGACACTGGTTTCACAAAGAAATCTCTACCTCATAGTCACACTTTGACTGAAAATTAGTGACAGAAATGCAGGAAATCTTTTAAAATGTACCTTTGTTTCTTAAAATAAAAAACATGCAGAAGTTGGAAACAATTCACACTATTATCTTTCAATTTTTAAACATCGACTGCTTCTTTCTCAAATACGATCTAACTCCTTTAATCTTAACTTAAATTGTTCCTTTGTGGCACACCAGGATCTCAATTTTGTAAAAGTACTTCCTTATGTACCTGACTAATGAAGGACCGAGACATTTGTGAGTCATCCCCATGTTCTGTGTGCGAAGAGGCACAGTGAGCTGTAAACTCTGAACTGGTATTAATATCATAGAACCATAGAATGGTTTGGGATGGAATGGACCTTTAAAGCTCATCAACCCCTCTGCCATGGTCAGGAACATCTTCAACTTGATTGAGTTCCCAGGACACCACTCCACCACCTCTCTTGCCAGCCTGTTCCAGCCTTTTACCTCTCACATTGTAAAATCCTTCACTCATACCTAATATAAGCCAACCCTCCTTCAGTGGAAAACCATATTCCTCTCTTCCTACTGCAGCAGGCCCTGCTAAAAGCGTTTGTCCTCATCTTCCTTGTAGGACCCCTTTAGGTGCTGGAAGTTCTTCCGAGTCTTCTCTAGGGATTGTTTGACCTGGAGAATTCTCTCAGCCTTTCCTCATGGGACAGGTGTTCTGATTCCTCTAATCATCTGGATGGCCAACTCTGGACTCACTCCAAGGTCCGTGTCCTCCTGTGCTGATGACCCCAGAGCTGGATGCAGCACAGCAGGTGGGGGTCTCAAAAATGGAATAGAAGGACGTGTAGTGTAAGTTCCCTTCTGTGCATGTTGAATGGTACAACACTAAAACACAGTCAGGATCCACATCTAACTGCAGTCCCACCACCTTTAATAGCACCAGTAAACTGCTGTACAGTTGTCCCAATTATTCTACTCCATGTGTAGTCCTAGCTTTGCCCTGAAATCTTAACCTTTATCAAAAGATGTAACAATATTTCTACAGGGGACACACTAAATATGTTTCTAGCTCTTTACAGACCTGATGCTTTGAATACATTTCATTTTCCAAAGCCATGTCTTTTTTAATTGGGTCCAAAAGACATCACAGTCATCAAGTATCTATAACTTTATCTAGGAGCATTTTCTATTGAACTTGCCATTCTATGGTTACAAAATACAGTATAGGCCTCCTAAAAAAGAGTGGAATTCAGATCTTCCACACTGACACTGGAAAATGAAGGATATAATATGATATAAAATAATATTAAGGCTTTACTAGGTGTATTAATGTACTAATAAATGCTGTAGCATACCAAAAAATAGTTTATATTAAAGGTACCTATTTTGATAGTAACTGCATTCAGTACACCAGGGCTTTTAATCTTACAGTTAGTACTAAAATATAAAGAAAAATACCACTATTCTTTCTTCACAATGTCTATAGTTGAGAAAGTTATTGTTTTTTGTGCCTTCATAACTTTTAAAATGTCTATTTCAAAATCAGCAGAAACAGACATTACATAAAGCAATTGAGCCACTGTCTTTATTCATAGATAAAAATCTGACTAGCTGATTAGCTAGGGAAATTCCTGTCCCTTTCCTCCTTAACCCATGTACATGGTAAAGCTAGATAATAACATAACCTTATTACTGTGACCTCCTTCACATGTTTTTTTAATTTCATCTTCCAGGGGAATTTAGTATTTGACATTGCTTCAACACAGATGATATCACAGACATCAGCTGTTGGACTGACTGTGGGAAGAAACACTGTTAGCATGCTTCAATTACTTGCAAGATTACACAGAAGCGATCCATTTTCTCCTTGAAGAATGTACCCATTTTTTCGTCTGCTTTTTGTACTTGATATCTACCTCTGTATTCTACAAACTTCTGTTACTTCACAGTTTTGAGTTTTAACTGTTTTAACTGTGAAAAACTCTGATGATGCAGGCCAAAAGCAAGCTGTGTCTCCTCTAACAGACTGGGGCACCTGCAGATGGCCCACCTTGAATGTCACTTGCCTGCTACTGAAGATATGTTTTAAATGGTAACAACTGCACATGGCTTACAACTTGTGTGAAGCAAAGTATTTCTGAGCCGTATGTATAAGTCAAATGTGAACCTTGGCACTTCTATTGGGAAGAATAAATTACATTTTATTACAGAAAAGGCCATTCTGTGTATACACTAGCTAAAAGTATATGAACTTGAAAGAATTTCTTTACTCTATCTCATACAGGAACTTATTTGCCAAGTATTACAGGGCAAATTGCTTTTGTAATTTAATTCTCTAGAATACAGCAGAGAGTTTGATGGAAGAAACTATTTACGGTAGCTCATGTAGTTTTCTCAATTCTGATATTTAAAAAACAATACACTAATTTGGTAAAATACTGAAATGCACCCAAGCTTATTCCCAAATTCAGATTTCTACTACTATTTTAAACCTTGCTAAAATTAAAGATTAAAATATTTACTCTATCTGTAGTATTATCAAGACAAACAGAATTTCAGTGACATGCATAACATTTAACATTATTTCAACATTATGTTATGCTGTATACAATATGTGCACTATATTTTAGGAAAGCCTACAAACCAGTTTAAAAAATTTAGTGGATGACTATGACATTGCTGGCATTTTCCTAAATGTTTAGGATAGATATGTTTTCTTAATATTTACTGGTATCTAATTGTGTTGTCACCCACAATCAGAATTGAACTACCATGCCAAAAAAAATTACAACCTAAGATGTTGAGAACATACACATCAGTGATACAGAGTGGAAAAAACATTATGATCACTTTATGCCACTTCTACAAGAACACAAATGAATTTTATCAAACACCTATGACAGAAATGACATTTACCTTTTTTAAGCTGTGCACATATATTGCAAAAGCAAAGGAAAGGCAGGGGCATGCTCACAAAAGCTGCAAACAGAGAGGAATATCATGCATACTCTTCACAACAACTCACAGGTTATCAGTAAGCTATTTGAAAAGCAGTTAAGCCTTTTATGCCAAGCATTGCTTTCATTTTAATGACAGTAATTCCTCTTGCCTTCAGTAGGAATTACCCCTGTGTAAATGAGAGCAAATGTAGGGCAGGAAATAAGTCTACCATAAATGAAAAGAATTTTAAACAGAAAAAAGGTTCTAACCACTTTGTCCTCCTGGAGTTCATATCCACGAAAGCAAGAAAGAAAGAATGGGGAAGGAGGGGGAAAAAAAAAACACAAATAAGGAAAGAATCACTTCCACTTTGAAAGCAAGTACTAGAAATTTTTAGTAAGATAAACAAATAAATATCACAGGAAGTAACATGTATCTTTCTTATTTTCCATAATGGTGAAGGAAATATACTGAAAATAAATAATTTAAATAATTTTCATGATCCTGTCATGAGTGAAATTGAGGCTGTTGAGACATAAAATATTGTACAAAAAATGCTCAAAGTAAATTATTTTCATAAAAAAACCTTGGGAGTTGTGCATGAATTACCTTCACAAAAAAATGGGTCATCTCATCAAAAGGATGCAGCATTTAGCTCATACCTTGGACCCCAGTACTGCAAATGATTGGCATTCATCAATGCTTTGGACTTGCAAAGAGTTCAGTGAAATTAAGAATTTTTGTTCACTACAGACAAATAGAGGGTATTTAAATGGCAAAATTGTATGTTGGTCACTCAATAAATCTTTAAAATCCTAGAGTTATAAAGCACAAGGAGACAGAGTTTGTCTCAAGTGTTTACTGCATAGCATGCCAGGTCTATAACACATACACTTTCTTTTTAATATTCATCAATATTAAATACATTCCTATTGGTTATTTTCCTTGAAAAAAATATCTTTTTAGCTAGCCAAAATTGTAAATGGAATAATAGTTTAGAAAAAAAAAATTCAAAATATTTTCAGTCAAAAACACACTCTATTTTAGTGAATGAAGGATGATGACTTTTATTTAGTATTTTAATTTCACATGTCAGTACAGAGAATAAATCCAGGCCCTTGGTTAAGCATTGGCTGTGCTGGGAATACAACTGCTTCCCAAAAAAAGGGTGACAATTAATTTTATAGATTTGTTGATCCAATACCTGAATGACATGTAACTTCATAACATGCAACTCTTATAGAAGGCTTAGGTTCCCTCTAATCCTAAAGCTACAAACAAACAGGAGAGAATACAACAGAGGCCAAACAAGACAGGCAATAAAACACACAATATACAAGGAGAAGCTGAGGGAGATAGGCTTGTTTAGCCTAAAGAAGGATGGGATAGGGAAGGAAGTGGGAAGATGGGAACTACTTGCATCCTTCATCTATTTGAAGTTTAGCTATAGGAAACAAAACCAGAATTTTCTTGAGGATGCACAGATAATAAACAAAATGCAACAGCTAAGAGATTAAATTGCATAGAAGAAAAAAAGAAAATCGCAAGAGCTGTTAATCATTGAAAGAGGTTGCACAATGGGGTTAACGATTCTCTCTCCTAGGAGATTTTTACAATTGAGTTGAACAAGGCCCTATAAACCTCATCTGACTTTGAAGTTAATCCTGCATGGAGCAGGAGATAGGTCTGGAAAACCTTCACAGGTCCCATCTGATCCAATTTATTCTATGATGCTATGTTCAGAGGCAAAAGATTAAAGAATTTTAAATAAACTGCAGGTTTTAGTGGTATTCTCAGTTACACAAAGAGTAAATAGCATAAGAAGCTATCTAAATCACAGGACATGCATGCATTATCACTCTGTCTGCAGAGACATTTTTATGCTCAGTACCAGCTGGTATCATACTTTCCTAGCATGGTTTCCTGCCCCACTGCAGTGAGAAAAGAGTGTTCCAAGACATTTTATATGGAAACATCTAGAGCCTTGATTTCTCATCCTCACCTCTGAAGAAATACATTCTAGTATCCAAGAGAACTATAATCCATAAGTATCATTCAAAATCCTGTCATTCATGCTTTGATCATAGTAACCAAGGCTTGATTCACACAATCAACTTAATGTTGAATAATGTCCAGGATGAAGAATCTCTTTTCAGAAACAAGCTACAACGTATAAAGATACGTGAAGTTCAAGAAATGCCATCACACTTTACCAAACACCTAAGATTGCCTCCAGCCTCTCAGCTTCCTCCACACACACCGTCAAACATTCTTGAGTTCATAGCAATGCACTGCAAGAAATGACATGACTGATGAGATGAGAGACTGCCTAGTCAGGCATTTCTCTAGCAAAGACATTAGAGAAATCATTCAATTCAGTTTTCAAAGAACAGTGGTATTTGTCTTGCTCCATATGAAAGTGCAGAGATATTTTAACAGTGGTTTTAAGGAGAAATCTGCATGATTATTCAGACATACAGAAATGTTAGCAAAACTAGTGGAATTCCATCCTACACTCAAAATAAAATTGGAATTCATCCCTTATCCTTTTTTCTAAAAAGATCTGTTACAAGGTCAATCTGGCATCTGACTGCATGAGCTAAAGCTACTCTTCAAGACGGTATTTTTCACACTGTAATTGCCTAAAATTATAAATCTCGGTAAAATTGTGAGTTCTTCACTGTGTCAGGATCATAACCTCTAAGGCTTATGAAAACTTTAAAGTACTGAAGAGTTCAAACATGTAGCCTCTGTTGAAATTGAGATCAGCATTTGCTGTTCATTGAAATCAAAAGAGCTACCAAATGTAAATAGTTTCAAATAAATAAAATTAATAACACAAATAGTTTTGCAGTTGTAGTTTGAAGAGACTGATCATATCCACATAGCTTGTATTAAAATCACAGAGGTTTTTTAACAAGTAAGAGAATCCCAAGAGTCAAAGAAAATTCTGAATATCAGTTCTGCTAGGCATTAGTTTGCAAATTTACAAACTGGAATGGGGCAATATCTCCTGGTTCAAAATGGTAGTTGTGCAAAGTCTTTACCCTCAGCATTAAATGGAATAATTTGAAGTCGTGTTTTGCTGAAAGGTTACGCTGGGAAAGCACTAATACTATACTGTCCCTGCGCAAAAAGGGTCAGCAGCTTGGGCAGGGCCAGGAGGAGGAGAAAGGATGGCATGAGGCAGGTCATGCTCCACCTGCAGACCTGTGTCCCACAGCACCCAAGGATGAGGCCCAGGGCCAGCAAAGGATCCAGGTCCCCAGCGAGGTCCATGGTGACAAGGCAGAGCTGAAGCAACTCAGGAAGCCAAGCCTGGATGAGGCTCAGCAAGGGAACCATCCAGGCAGCTGCATGGCTGGGGCAGGGACCAAGGCTGAGGACTGAGCAGCTCCCAGGAAAAGGACTGGAGCTCCCAAGGGAGCTTATTGCAAGTCATTCTCACACAGCTGCTTCGCCAGGGCTGATCCCAGGCTGCAGCTGCACCACATCAGAGAAGCCAAACTCCATCAGGAAAGGAGTGGGGAAATCTACTAAGAAGCATAAAGTACATTATCTGAACTGTAGTCCTGATAAGTTTGGGTACAACTTTTTAAAGAATAAAGAGGTTGATCACCTCAAAATCACCTCAAATAAAATGGGGCAGCGGGGAGGGTGATCATTCCTACATGATCATCATTTAGAGATGTCTTAACTCTCATAGATGTCCCTATGGCATTAACATTAATCAAGACCAGATTTAAGATTGGAAGTCCTCAGCATATCTGATAATACATTCTATTCTATCTCTGGGGAGACTGAGATGTGAAATTCATCCTCATAAGAAACAACTTCTACACCCTCCAATTGTGAATTTGCAAGTTCTTATTCAGAAGTGAAATGTCTTTGTAAAAAAGAAAGTGAGTGATAAATTATTCCAGAGATACTTGTTCTCCAGAGAGATAAATACAGTTGCAGGTTATCAGTTTTTACAGGTGTTACATGGATTAAACTGAAAAGAAAACTACACAAAGTGTTTAGCGGAAATCTTTCCTCATATTTGCAGTGTTATGTGCCTTTTGTAGAGAAGCGACAAGTCAAACCACATCTCCTAACAACCAACTTACTTGTGTGCAATAACAAATCATGGAGTTTATTCCAAATATTAGTGACTTAAAAAAATCTGATTCTGACAGACTAATTCTTCACTGCTTGCTAGTTCTCTACAGAATGAAATGGATTATGCATTACCACAAGTACACTACAGTTTTGTGTTGCAACTCCATAGAGATATCACATTGAAGTCCTGCAGTTAGAATCATTCACCAAAGGGAACTTGATGGTTTTATCAAAATCAAATAGCCCCAGGGGAAAAAATACACAGAATGCAAAGCTTATACTGAACCAGGGGAACCAAGAGAAGTTCCCTATTTCCAGTTGCCTATTTACACCTTACATGTTTCCCATTTGGTCCTTTAAAACAACTGTAAATCTCTTACTTTTGTTCTTCAGAGTCAAAGAACGAAGGATGTTTCAGTGGCTCCAAGTGATAATAAGTTGCCAAATACCCTGAAAGAAGTTACTCAGCACATATTAACTTTTCAGACAAGCATTTTTTCCTTTCTGTACAAGTGAAAGGTTGGTTTAGTCAACTGGCATTCTGAGGTGCTGAAACTTATATTTGCTGCACACAATGTTGTATCAATCTGGAAACTGTATTTTTCCAACATTTTAGCATTTCAATTTCTCACCTATATAAACCGCATTTTGCTGTCTACTGACTCATTCAATGTGCATTTCCGTATATAAATTAATGAATAATTTTAAAAACGAACAGGCATATATTTTATTTATCAGTGATATTCCTACTACAGAGAACAATTACTGCTTGCACTTGCATGATTTATTATTTCAGTTTTAATCAATCTGAAACTGTTCATAAACATAAAAGATAACTGTTCAAGATTTTTTTACACCCCTGAAATTTAAGCTCCCATTTAGCTAAATGTCTTGGGTTACAACACAGGATGTGATCAAAGTATCTATTCTATCACCATCTGTTGAGACCAGGCAGGGCAGTGATTCTTATCCCCGTGGGAGATATTCTGTTAATGGGCCATCTGTTTAAACCAGGTAGGGCATTGTTCTTCGTCTTTTCACAACCTATCCTTACTCCAAAGAGTTATCTTCTGCTAATGGCCCGTTGAGTCCCACTGTATGACTGATAAAATTACTTCAACCCATTGGGATTTGCTCCAGCCAGCAGAGAGAGCAAAGCCTTTTTTACCAAGAAAAACACTGAGACTTCGCGACACCAAGTAGCCCTTTTTTCCCCTACATTGCCAGTTTACCCTTTTTCCATCGGACTTCAAAAGAAAACCGGACTTTTCCACATCACCACTGGACCTTTCGGAGGGAAACTGCACCCTTTCTACAGGACCACTGCTTCAACTGAACCACATCTGTCGCTGCAAGAGGACTGCAGCCACCATTTAATTGGAATGCTATCAACACCCTGACTGACAGGGTGTCAGGTTGTATTCTGACTTTGTCAGTGTTTGGGGTTTGCTCTTTGTAATACTGTATTTCTACTTTAATTTTCCTGGTAAAGAACTGTTATTCCTAATTCCCATATCTCTCTCAGGAGAGCCTCTTAATTACAAAGTTATAATAATTTGGAGGGAGGGGTTTTACATGCTCCATTTCAAAGAGAGGCTCCTGCCTTTCTCAGCAAACACCTGTCCTCCAAACCAAGACACTAAATACACCCTTCATCAAGATAGTAAACTGTACAGAAGCAGAAGTGCCACCACTATAATTTTTATTTGTTTTAGCTAGAAGGAACTCCCACATAATGATCATTTTTGTACAGCTTGAACTAAATGCCAAGGCCCATATATTTAAAGCTCTTTAATGAAACTGAAAAAGGAATAAATCATGCAAACATTTTGAGAATCCCAGTCTAATGCTCTGACAACAGTCAAAACATTTTCACTCCCTGCCCCTACTCATGGCCATAAACCTTGTAGCAGTAGCCAGCCTTGACACCTTTGAAAGCAGAGTATTCTTCACAATTCTCCATCATCTGAGGTGCACACTGCTAATACTGTCTGTACTAAAAAATTTAGGAGCAGAATCTGAAGTAAAAGGCAGGAGTTTAGCTTGCAACTTGGTATTATGAAGATCTCAGATCCACCAAAGAACATTTTGGTCTATCACCTTATATAAGGTCCAAAACAGACATACATATGTGTGTATATATATATACACATAAGTGTCAAAAAATGTCTACAAAGACCAAAAAAGGGAAATTTAAAATAGAAAGCTATTAGAAGTCACCCTTCAAGAAAATGAAGTTATATTCAGAAAAGAAGAGAGATAAGAATGAGTTCTGGTAGACCAAAATAGCTTTAATAGAATAATCAGTGTAGGCATAAAGCAGGGCATAAATAGGAGACTCTTACAGTCTTAGTTAGATCTTTTTTTTTCATATTCACAGTCATTAGGAAGGTATTTACTCTAGAATATTATTTTGTGCAGAATAAACTGGAGGACATACTTTAAAGCATCTCTGAAATTAGCTCCAAGTGAGTAAAAGAAATTAACAATTTTTTAAAATTAGATTATAGTTAGTGTAAAGAATCCTCAGTCTAAAATAATTAACTGCAATACGGACTTTCATTGATGAGAATTATAAAAGTTGGCAAAAATACCAAGATATTTTTAAGACATTTCAACATTATATCAGTTTAAGAATAGACAAATGAGTCTGACATCCACATTGGACAGATTTTTAGAAACTCAACTACACAATAAAATTAGCAAGCATATGAAGAAGTTATGACAAAATGCGAAGTCAGAATGGCTTTAGTAGAGAGAGTTCACATTTGTTACACATATTAGAATTCTTTCAAGGAGTCACAGAGAAAGCGAGAAAATGGGATGTACTCCTACTGCTCAGTTGGGATTACAAACTTTTAAAGAATCTCAGCTGCTAAAGAACAGGAATAAATTCATCCATGAGAAAACTTAATTAAAGAAAGGAAAAGAAGAAAAAAATGGAGTAAATGGTCAGGGATTTTTTTAAGAGAAAGTTTTTACCAACAAAGTCTGACAGAAAAATCAGTCTAGAAATACTGTGTTCAAAATATTGATAAATTATGTAGAATAAAAATTAAGTGCAGGAAAACCTCACACTAAAATAGCAAAAGTAATAGGGAAAAAAAACAGCTGAGAAGTTTTTGAGAACAGTCTCAGACTGAATGGAGAAGTTGACATACTGCAAGACAAATTTCAGTTAGACAGTAAGAAAAGGTATCTGAGGTGAGCATGGTGAAGCAGTGGAATTACCTAAGACTCTATGGAAGAATCTCATTGGAAATCTGTCAAGAGAAGTCAGACATATCTGTCAAGTTCAGATAATCCATCTCAAGGAGAATCTAAATGGTGTATCAGAATGTTTCATTAGGAAACGAAGTATTCTTCCTAATACTATGTTTGTAAGTATTATATCTCAAATATCTGTCCTAATTGGCTTTTATAACCAGATGAAATTCATTTGGAAATTATTATGCCTTTTATTGCTAGCAACATGACTTATAAAAAAACCAAAATATACAAACCTATTGAAGGCAACATTTTTAAATTACCTTAATGAAAACCAAGGCAATTTGAGACATTTACACAATCTCAGTTACTTTAATCATCAGGAGCTATTATTACATTTTTATAATTTGTATTATTCTATACTTTGTTAATCAAATACTTCTGTCCATTTTTTAAACCTGCTTTTCGATATTAAGAAAATAAATACATAACATACATATTATCTCCCACCTTACAATAGATAATATTTACCAATTGCATGGTATTTGCAGTGAGCATATTACTGAAAAAAAAGACTTATGGAAATAAATTTTTAGAAAAATTACATGAATAAACATTAAAATATTGTATTTTTTACAAAATACATATTTTCACAAAAGACTAGCATAATACTTCTTGAATATTACCATATGTCTTCAAATATCTGTCAGAATCTGAGAAACATTCTGTGTATCAGATCTGAACACTTTATCTAAAATGTTGAGTAAAATGATCTCAGAAGAGTTTTCTGTGATTACATCAGTTGTGCTGAATTTTTTACTCCATCATTCAGCTTTTTTAACAATTCAGATTGCTGGTTTACCACCTCTTATACAATAAACACCAGCATATACAGAACAACATATGTTAGTGCATCTAATTATTTTCCAGAAGTAGGTTAAACATTTGCACGTATATGCACAAATAAATATGCATAATGTGTGGATATGTATAATAGATAACAAACACTTTAAAGCACAGTATTATTTTATGTATAATGTTCTAATACTAATTTTACAATAATATTGTACAGAGGTGCCTAGGCAAGCAGGAAAGAAACAAATCCTTGCTCTACTTAGTAATAATCAATGTCTCAATATTAGCACCACTAGATCACTAGATATACTTCTCTTTCTCAAATAGAGACTCATCCTCCAATCAATGCATGAGTTTGTTAGTCAAAAAACAGTATGTGTTAACTTAAAAGCCATGATCACAAATTCATATGCAAATGGAAATTACATGAAATGAGGACAGGTATCTTAAAAGTCCCTGAAGCAGACATCATTGTCTCCTTAAAGGAAATGTTTCAGTGGTTATGTGATTCAGATTCATAAGCAATGAATAAAAGATCCTGAGTTTAGGCGAAGCCTGCTGTTAAACTCTCATAATTCCATACCTTATTTGACCGCAGAGACACTCTTCCTCCACAGCGTGCACAGAATTTAGTTTGGCAATATGAACAATTATGGCCACAGCCATCAGCAAATTTTGTTTTGTGGCAGATGCCACAGGTTGGGGCATCACCCTTCTGCTCCTGGTGCTGCTGTGATTCTTCACCCATCTTCTTCACTTGCTCCTTATACATCTCAAACTGCTGATGTAATTTTCTGCAGAAGAGGAGAGATCATTAGTTGTTTACTTTTGCCCACAAATACTTCACAGTCACTAAACCACAATCATTTTCACAAATCAGACAGAAATACTGTAATAAAACAAATACAGTAATTTCACAATTATAAGCCGCACATCTGGGTAGCCGGGCAGACCATGGGATTTGTCCATATATAAGCTGCACCCGAATATAAGCTGCATTTTTTTTTTTTTTTTTAAGCGAGGATCCATGTGTGACAAAGTAACAAGTTAGTAACAGAATCGCGTCAGCACGGGGTTTGGTGTCAGGTGCTCAAGTTGCAACAGTTTTCATAGACCAGCAAAGCCTTTAAAGGCAGCCCCAGGTGCCCTCTCGGCTGGCTCTCACTTCCGGGTTGGCATTTCACTGGGATTTGTCCATAGATAAGCCACACCTGATGATTAGCCACACTACTGGGGTAGGCTGGATTCTTCAATGAAAAAGGTGCGGCTTATAATTGTGAAATTTCTGTATATTTAATTTATGAGGCTCCAGAAGGGTTACATTCTGGAATTTTCTTTTTCATTATAACTAAACTCTAGGAGGAAGCTCAACATTTATAACATTCAGCTCTCACAAAGAGATGTAACTTTGCTTTAGGATGGGACCAGATGTTTGCAACAAATACAACTGCTGGAAACAGGATAAGCTATCCAAGAGCCCATGGTACTGAACAGTAAACAGGCTAAGAGGATGAAAAAAAACCCTAATTCATTCTTTAAACTGTACTTTTACCTAATTCCACCAGAGAGATGTAAATGTTTTCTTGATCGAGCTTATCTTCATTTCTCTAACAATACTGCATAGAGTAATGATTCCAAAATACTTTTTCAATGACTTTTCAATCACTGCCCATAATAAGTTACCTCATCTTAAAAAGTTATTATCAATCAGTTAAGCCATTCATATCATTGGACAGGAACTATAATCTCATGTAAAACATAAGACAGCCTTAGGTGTAAAATTGCTAAAGATACACAGATATTTACCATCTATTTCCAGAACTAGAAACAAAGGGCGTCAGTGGCCATGAGTTCACAGAATTGCAATGTAAATTCATCTACATTTCTTAGTCTAAAATCATCCAATCTCAATACATGATAATGGGAATTGTCTCATAGTGACCAAACGTACAGACATTTCAGAGCCTATAATGGTAGGATTTTTTTCTCAAAAGCCCTATTTCTAAAGGTAAATGATGCCATAGGAAATTTAATTTTCATTGTAAATAGCCATAATATTTTAGCTTCTGTCGATTCTGAAAAAGATGGGAAATGTGACATTGCATATCACAAGAGCTTCAAACCCACTGAGGAAAAAAAAAGAACTTTTACTTCTCTCTTTTTTTTTTATCAGTGTGATTTAAAGGGGTCTGAACAGTGATATTTAAATTCTTAGCATGGAATTCAACTTGCCTAATTTCACAATAGAGACTGTAAAGTTTAGTAAATTAAAAGTTATTAATCTAAATTAAGTAGATTTTTTAGTTCCTTGAATAAGTTTATGCGAAACTCAAAAAATTAAGCTCTTACTATGAAATATTATAAAGGTAATATAAGACCCCAAAAATAGCAAAAGGTATTTATTATTCCTTAGAATTATTCTTCTTGAGAATCTTAAGTTAATAAAACACACACATGAATCATAAGACTGAACAAAAAATAACCTCCTAGAAAGCAATTAAATCCATAGGACCAACTTCCTTAAACATAAATATATCCTTTATATAGATCACATATAAATTAATGATGCAAAACAACTTGATGAGAATTTTCAGATGTGCCTACCAAAACAAATATTACCTGACTCAGTTCAAAATTAACTCAAGGAGTTATTTACCACAGATATTCACACATATGGCAAGAATTGCTGGGATTTACTTTGTTTTTCATAAAAACCTCTCTTAAATGCACTTTACACTAGACCACAGAGGAACTGTAGGAACAGGCAGGCAGCTCCCTCTCTTCGGCAGGAAAGAAAGGAGGCTGGATGTTGGAACCCTGGAAACGGGGAGTTTGGAACTTTCTGTGCTGACAGGCACTGACTCCCAAAAGAATATTGCTTTTGACCTGAGGCCTTGGAGAAGGCTTCCAAAATTGAATGCTAGAACTAGAATCACTGGTGTGTAGTTTGAATAGAAGTGTGTAATATCAGATGGTGAAGGATTTGAAATTTGGGGTTTTAGAATCTAGTAATAGGTATGGGACAAAATGGAAGTTTTAGGGCAGAGGTTTTTCTTGCTTCTTGGGTTTAGGCAGTACTTTTTAATTGGATAGAAAATGCCACACTGTGGGTCACAGGGGTCAGCTCATTGGGTCAAAAGTAAAAATAATATAGGTGTTACTTTTAAATTGTACTGTTTGGCTTTAAAAAACCTTGTAACAAGAGATACATCACCATTTCTTCATTTTCAGCCTGTTAGCTAGCAGGGCTGTAGCACTCACTGTAACATAGATAAGAATTAATAAACATCTGAGTCTGAACACAAAATTCCATCTCTTGTGCTTTTAATCCCGACTCTGACTGAAGAGAAGAAAGAAAATAAGTAACAGCTGGAGTCATGCCTCTATACTAACCTGCTGCCCGACCTCCCAGCTGCCACTGACCCTTTCCAGGAAGAGGGAAAGAGGGTTAGCTCATTTCCTTGTGACACATTTGTGTACCTGCTGTTGTCACTTCAAGACCAATCCTGAGTCCACAGGCTGTCCTCATGCTCAGATGGACTCCTAACATCAGTGGCTCCCTTTTCCCTGTCTGTCCTTTCCCACCTGCCCCAGCCTCCTGGTCTGCAGCAGAGCAGGGAGAGGGGCTCGTCTGAGATCTCTGCAGGAGGGATGGGAGAGTTGGCTTTGCCTCAAAAGCCATTTGGGCAGGCAGGTGTAAAGGGTTTCCTCTGCCTTCTCTCTGCTTCAAAAAAGCTCACTATTGAGCGCTCTTTGTGAATGGGGCAGGACATGAGTTAATAAAAAACAAGAGTTGAGTGAAGTTGAAAACAAAATCCGGAAATCTAGAAACCTGGCATATTCCAGCATTTTACACTGACAACCCTATATAATTGGTAGCTGGTAGTCTGGCCTGTTTCCATCAATAACACATGGAATCTCTGAGACCTTGCCTGCCTTCTAATTTTGCTTAACATTGCATTCTTCATATAAAGCACATTATCTATGCTGAACTCCAAGTTTATTTTTAGGCTGCATTCAGTTTTGTGGCTTCCTTATAATCTACAGCCTTTGTTTGTATCATTACTTGCTCACCAGTCTCACTGATGCATAAAAAGCACAAGGCTTTTGCCAAATCTTAAGCCTCATGCACTGAAATAATTTCACTTGTGTTTCCTCTCAGGCACAACCATCTATGTAAAGGTCATAACTTTTCCTTTAAAGTATAAACTATTCAAGGTTATATTTCCAAAATCCTTGTTCTAGAAGGAAAAAACTTATCTGCCAAAGTTGTCCATTATTACATCTTTTTCTGTTCTGAGAAAATTATATATATTGATAGCTGTCAGAAAAAATTAAACAGAAGACAATATTCTAAGAAATATTTAGGTAGACACAATAAGTGTTCTACTTACTAAGCAGAAGGACCTGAGATGAGTATTCATTTAAAACAAAACACAGTATTCATTTTAGGAAATGCATTTTTAAAATTGCTACCTATTTTACATATAAATAATTAATTACTTTGTCATCTAGCCTGCACAGGTTTAAGTCAAAATTTAATCTAAAAACACACGTCAATAATTAGGACTTTAGAATAGCACAGTCTCTGCAACACTTAGTAAAACCTGTATAACATATTTTCAGAAAATATAATGCAAAACAAAATTCCATCTTGTTCAAGCTGTCTACACTCATTTTTCTACTGAGAACATTGCTGCTTGAGGGGCTCAGGAGTTCACTTACTAGGGAAATTAAAGTAACCCGTACCGAGGCAAATTTCAGAGCCTGAAACCAAACTCAAATATCCCAAGATTACAATATTCAGTCAGTTACTCTGTTAATGCAAGAGGTCGAGAGCCAGCCATGATTCATAGAATAGTTTAGGTTGAAATAGGCTTTCAAGACCATCGAGTCCAACTGTTAACCCAGCATTGCCAAGCTCACTGCTGAACTATGTCCCCAAAATGCCACATCCACATGTCTTTTAAATACCTGCAGGGATGGTGACTCAAACACTTCCCTGAACAGCTTGTTCCAATGCTTAAAAACCCTTTCCATGAAAAATTTCTTAATATCCAATCTAAACCTCCCCTGGCGCAACTAGAGGCCATTTCCTCTCATCCAATCACTGGTTACCTGAGAGAAAAGCCTGACACACATGGCTACAGCCTCCTTCCAGGTAGCTGTAGAGAGCAGTAAGGTCATCCCTGAGCTCTTCTTTTCTCCAGGCTAAACACCACCAGCTCCCTCAGCTGCTCCTCACGGAACTCCAGACCCTTCAGCAAATTTCTTGCCCTTTCCTGGACACACTCCAGCACTTTGATGTCTTTCTAGTAGTGAAAAAAGGTGTTCTGTACAAGAATTGTATTTCAGGCCAAAATTTTATCCACAGTGAAAAGCCTTATTCTTAGACATGGTAAGGAATTTTTTTTGTTTGAAAACCCAGATAATTATATTCAATCATAATTAACAGCTCATTTAAGTAGAAAACCAAATAATGCATACCCATAACACATATGTGTATTTTGGCAATCACCTCTATAGCACATGCCATCATTCTATACTAATGCAAAGTCTCACTCCTTTACAACATTTTTTCAAAAATATAAGAATCTATTTTAACAACTGCTATGAATTTTAGAGGAAAAGGAGAAGTTGGCATGAGATTACACCAACACATAATGATAATGAAAATTTAGTCTGGGAAACTGGCAATGAAGTTCTGCTCTTGTGAGAATTACTTCTCTGAATCACACTTGTACCTGCTGGAAGTTACAGTGGTGAAGTTCATGAGGCTTCTATGATTAGACAAGTTTGGTTTTTTTAAACAACATATCCAAGATAACTTCATAGAGGACTTTCCAATGTGAAAACAACTGTGTGTAAGAACTTGGATTGCTCTGCCAGTGTCAAGAAATAGTTTTTATTGGAATACTTGCTTTTTTTCTGGAACGGAGTTAATTTAATTCTGCTTTTCCTGACTTCCCACTCCTTTCCAGAAATGAAAAATTCAGTCAAAAAGGAGCAAACTGTGACTCTCTCCTCTGATCCATGCAAAAGGAAAGTAAGAAAAGCAAGTTTATTATTGACATTATTCAGAAGTTTTAATTTTATCCTCCCCTCCAGAATGCCCCTAAAACTTTCAGCATTTTATCAAAACTTAAAATAAAAATAAATAAAAAAACACTGACAGGAAGTTCTGAAACTATACCTGCCACCCAAAAGTTCACATAAATGTTTCTGAAGTTTCTAAATATGCTTAAAAGTTACCATTAGATGGGCAACTGTTAAGAAAGAATCCAGGACGTTTAGATCAGATGTAAGTGTAGAAGCCGCTTCTCATTTCCAGGATACACTTCAAAGTTTTATTACAGATGTAGCACTTGCCTCATTTCATTTCCCAGGCACAGAGCATGGATGTGGCTTTAATCCAGGCTTCAAAAAGGGTTTGCTCACTTTCAGTTCTGCCAAGTTTCATTCATTTAACAGTTTTTCTGCTGGTGGCAGCGACTGTCTCATAGCATATGACATTCTTCTCTATACTGTACACTTCAAGTTCCTGCTTTTACAATAATGCCAGCTAACCTGTCCCTATGTACACCCACTTACTTCCTAATGGATACTACTCCTATATATAACCCCATGGGCTGGTAGAGGCTGGGAAACAGCAGGCTGAAGAGCAGTTCTGCTGATAAGAACCCCTGGAAAATAGGAGGGAAAGCTAGCAATGAGCCAGTGGTGTGTGTGCTTGCATTACAAATTGGATAAATTACATATAGGTCCACATTAGCAAGAGCATGAGCAGCAGATTAAGGGAAGTTATTTATTCCCTTTAACTGGCACTGGAAAGGCTGCACCTGGACTATTGTGCCCAGGCTGGCATCTGCCTGTTATTGATGGATGTGGACAAATTGGACACATTTGACAAGTCCAGTTTCTCAACAAAATAGAAAATTATCATGTCTTTGCTCAACCCAGTGAAGAGGAGTGGACTAAGGAGTGATTTCACACCTGTCTGAAACTAGCTATCTAATCTAAATATTACCTGAAAAACTACATAGCCAAATTCTTCCTGGTAGTCAAAAATCCAAATCAAGCAGCAAAAGGCACTAAAATGGCACTTTTGGTGAGGGTTTAAGGCTGGGTATTAGAGGGAGCACATAGCTTTGGAAGGCAATACACTGAAAAAAGTTGTCCCACGACACTGGTATCACTATACTTGGAGCTTTTAAAAACTTGCCCAGATAGAACTCCAGTTGCCCTACCCAAGTCTTGGCAATAACCATGCTTTGAGCAGGAGATCAGTTCAGAGACTCTCTTCAAAGAACATTCCTGTTGTTACATAATTGGCAAGGGCTTTACAGAATCAGACAAACGATACAAAATATAAACCCAAGCAGAATCATAAGGAAAAATTTTCAACAGGAACTATTTGGCTTAGCAGTGTTAAAAAGAAAACTAACAGAAAAAAACCCAGCTCTTTATGTTTTTAATAAACTACTGTGAGAATAGCTCTCTCAAAGTTTGACCAATAAACTCATATTTGCTGTCAACTCTGGGTAAAGGGGAGAAAAACCTTGAGTTTATGCTTTGATATGACTATGTGTAGGCAGCAAAATAGAAATCTTAAAAATTAAAAGAAAAATCAATGTTCAGCAATGAAAAATAGGACTTTTCATAATTGAAAAATAATGGGTTTTCCAGTATTCAACTGAAATGAGAAAAGGCATCACACAGAACTCCTCTTCAGAAGACCATGATTCTGCTTTCAGTCTACCAGATAAAGAAAAATGATCAAGCAACCAAAGACCCAAATCTAACTTGAAACAAAATCCTCACATCCAATTCTATTTGAAACTAATGGTTATCATACCCAGGCAGATAACACAACTAGAGTATTGAAGCCATTCACAATTCAGAGTTTTCAGCACTCATATCAGTGAAAATGAAATATTGACAAAGTAGATGTCATCAGAGATCTCTACAAATGTTTGCTCAATTCACAGCACTTTACCTTTCTTGCTGGCACGATCTCACTGTCTCATTGGAATTGACATATTATTTCTGTCTAATTTCCTCCAATAAAAATTAACTACTTTCTACTGTCAGTATGTTCAACTTGAGGGGCACCAATCTAAGTGAAATGTCTAAGCTTAGACTTTAGACTGAAAATAATGCGTTCAGAGAACAATTTGAAAAGGCTAAAAAATACAAATGTCAAATAAAAATTCTACTTTTTAATCTATGCACTGGAATTTACAGTATGTAGCAGAAATCTAAGAGAGTGAAAAGAGCTCAGAGGCATGCAATTTGAATCCTACCAGTTTCAGCTAAACTTTCACCAACTCTTTGAAAACAGAAAGATACCATAAAATCCAATTCATTTGAATTTCTATCTGCCTTTAGTCCAATAAATTTATGCAGAAACAACAACTCCCAAGCTTATCTCAAAGGTGTGCATAGTCTCTCCTGGGAGTCGTATTTGGGAAAAAAAATCTGATTTTTATCTGCTTATGTGAAGAAAGTAGCAGAAAATCAACTCCACGCTAATTTTTTTTTCAGGTGGGAAATGCATTTCCCTCACTTTAAAAGATAGTAGACATTTTTCCTAGCATTTTCAGTATTTTGTTTAGGTATAGGTTAAATATGAGCCATATAATGACAATAACAGCCCTAGTCAGCAGCATCAAATAGTGAGATTTCACTGTGACTTTTTTCCTTAACATAGAATAAATCCTCCTGAAAATATCTGTAGAAAAAAAATTTTAACTGAAATTTTTAACTTTTTCACCAGTTTGGTTTGACTTGGTTTACAGGTGGAGCTAACTAGGAAAAACTCTTGATTTTCATGTTTCCTAATCTCTAACCTATTAAACACTATGTAATTTATTTTTTCTCTGCTATTCAGTAACATGAAATACACACAGAGGAACAGTAATATAATTTCAAGTGCAGAACATCTTTAGAGACCCAACAAGATAATAAGGAGGCCTTAAACATGGTGAAAGATTTACTTACAAAAGAAATAATTTTGTTCACACTAAGAAAAATACTACCTCCCTCCTAATCAGTGCAGTACTTGCCAGTATAATACTCTTAGTGTTTTTTTTAAGAACAAATAAACAAGCAAACAAAATTGAAAAACCACAAGATGGGCAAAATCTGGATCTTAGGTTAAAAAGGCACAGACAGAGTTAAAATAATTTCACACATATGGAACATTATGTCTTTGGATAGTTTCCCTGAAAAAATATTGTAGAATTCATACATTTTCAGTCTAAGTGCATATATATATATATATATATCTTCTAAATCTAAGTGAATTGCACTGACAGTGCCTGAAATGCTGCAGAGAAGAAGAAGAGATAAGAGAATGGGAAGGAAAGGAGTGTGGCTGCTAAATGATATTGCCCTAGGTTTATGCCAGTGCTGCAGCTCACTTATAATTCAAGTAGGAAAAGCCAACTGGGTCAGAGCTAATGAGCATCCAAAACTACCAGATCTGCTTCAGTTTCTCTTTTCCATGCAAGGGAGCAGGGTAAAGGTGTCCTGTTATGACCTAACATCATTTGCCTCATGCTGAAGAATGAACCTAAATATTCTCTACTGGTGGGAACCTTGTAAAAGGCTATTCTTAGAAATAAAATACATGGCCAACATGATGTCTTCAAGTTGGCCTGGCTCCATTCTCTCTTTTCCCCACTTAGTAGGGCTTTCTGCAAAGGCTTACAGGTCACACTGCATCACATTTTGTACACAGCTTATTTGACCTCCCTCACAAAATAGAAAATATTTTCCCATTGCACTCTTCCTGATATCAGAATTAAGTACTTAATTGGTATGGCCCTAAACAAATTTTTAGCTACAGATTAAGTCATGTCCCTAACTCCAATTTAATTTAATATATTCAGAAACTCAGTTAAGAAAAAACAAGAAAGGATACGGGGGGGAAAAAAAAGCCCCTACATTTTAATAAATGAGGATATGACTCTGCAAATGAATCAACAGAAAACACACCAGCTAGACAAAAAGCCTACCTGGAAGAGACAGAATTACCTTACCTATTATTTTTCCTCTTTATATTGCTCAATATTGAATAAAACTGCAGCCTTTGGTTATTAGCAGAAGTGAAACTGCTCTTTGTTAACCAGGGAGCAGGAAACAATAGTCCTTTGAACGCAAGAAAAAGTGAACATGAAGACAAACATATGGACCAAAAAGGACTGACACAATGTTATCATATTCCCGTGTGGGTTTAATGATATTGAGATAAAGCCAAACAAGACGCATAAAAAGGAAAAAGGAAGTAGGGAGGTTCTGGATGTACCTATTACTTACAGTTTTCCTCAGAACACCAAACAGATACTTGCTTCTACCTTTTCCTCAGCAGTCCAAGTGAATTGCAAGATAAAATTGAGAAGTGGTATCTTTCTAATTGTTTCTTGCTTGTTAAAATTCATCTTTTATTGAATTGTTTATTCTACTTTTGTATCTATAATAGACTAAGCTAGAAAGTCACAACTTAGTTTTAAACAGACACAATATAGTAAAATATCCAGTTTATCAAGAACTTTTCCAACACTTCTTTGGTATAATAAGAAATATGGGCACTTAAAGAAAATACTGTATTGCTCCAAAATTTTAATGGCTAAATCATTCAAAGCTCCCTAATTTCTCCATAGTTGATAGTTATGAGAGAAGCTGCCTGTAAACAAGAAAGGTTCCTTCATAAGTCCCTATGAAAACTACTTTAGACCCTCGAACATTTTCACATCACTCTGTTTTATTTCAATGTAAATGAGAAGGTTATAATTATTCTTCTCTGGATCTTATTTAAATCCTGTGTTACAACACAAGTTTCCACAACGTTTATGCAAGTACTATGGTGATTACACTTGGATATTTTCCCTCATTCTCCATACCTGCTCACACAGTTTAAAAAATTAGAAAATAGTTTCTTAAACCACTGTGAGTCTGTCTATTCCTACTATGTTTTTCTCATTTGACCAAAAAAAAAAAACCCTGCATTTGAATTCTCTCTCCATTAAAAAATTCTTCATTTTTCCTCTAATAGATTTTGTCACCTAATTCTTTACATTCTCCAGCTGTACTGGAAGTATCGGTATGACTCTGGTTTTAATGTTTAAGCATCAGGTGGATAAGCTAAATCCATACTGTTACACACAACAGTGGTAGTTTTCCTTCTGCTCTTTATCCTTGTGACAAGACTAAGAATCCCAAGGTAATTTAAGGTTTCATTTAAAATAAAATTAAACATGCCAGTTGTAATTGAAAAAGTGCCTGACTCTCCAAGGAAACTATCCAAGTTCATTCCACAAGTGCATTCACGCAGTTAAAAATATTTTATCTCCAGTTCCATGGCCTTGTCCCTCTGTTTGCAATCCACACTGTCCCAAAGGAGCTGCTTTGATAATGTGTTGAAGCTGTAAGAACTGAACCTCAGCTGACAACGAAGATCAGGAGCAAGCAGTTGAACTTACAGCAAAAGTAGGCTGCCAGGAACTGTAAAAATTACAGACAATTATGACCAGTTGTTTTTTTTTTCAATTACACCTTCAATTTCCCTTCTAATTTCTGCCAATTCTGATAGGAAAAAAACTGTCTCAAAGACAACTGTATTTCAAGTTTGGAAAAGCAGTCATAGTGACAAGAAGGAAACTTTTAGAATTCTCTCATTTAAGGTAATGATACAACATGAGTTCAAGCTTTACTGAATATTAAAAAGGACACCATCAGAGACACCTTACAATAGGTGATACTATTTGAATCTTCAGTTCTACTGATGTCATATTATCATGTACTATGGCTGCTAAGCACTTTGGACAATTGAAAGTGGAGTTTTCAGACACAGTGCACAGGAACAGTGAGCCTTTCTTTCTGCCTTCAGTCTCACACTGATGACAACCAGCATCTGTCCTTAATGTCTATAAGAGAAGGCACAATGGTCAGGAAAGATCTGTAGCCTGTATATTGCTGTAAAATAAGCACATCAGGCATAGCATTATAAACATCTAGAATCATGAGACTCAACTACCACCACTTGCAATTGTCTGTTAGAAAATTCCAACCAGAAACCAAAATGTCCCTAGATCTGTAAAGTTAATCAACTACAAAAGATCCCCAGGTACGAAAAAATAAAAAGGGGTCAGAGCTCTTTGCTGAAAAGGAAATAACATCTCACAACTATTTGTTTTCTTTAACAGAAAAGTACTTTACTATCTGGAATTGGGATTATTTTGCAAAACTCGAGACTCCTATTGGGATATTTTCCATACACAGTTGAGACAGGATATACACAAACTTTCACACCCTATACAGAAATTCTCACCTGAAATCTAAACTCCTAGAAATACACTTGACTCCCATTAAAGTTACCTTTTACAATCTATTAGTATCCTATCATAGATACTTTTTGTATCTATGCTGATTTTTATAGTTATGTTTCTTCCTGATTTACTTGAATGCTGCTTAGAAGCAGAAATATTAAACTAATGTTAAAACACTAGAAATCTAGTTGCCCCTTGGTTATCTCTACATTTTTGCAGACCCTTATTTTAGGAATTCTATTAAATATCAGTTTTAAGGATGTTGACACACATTTTTAAACATTTTAATTACTATAAGTAATTTTTATATAGCCTTACTAAACATATACAGATTACTGTTTTATCTAAATTATTCACTCAGAAGCAGAATCACAGTTTATCCTACATTTTACTTTTTTTCACAAATGACACTTTTATTAACTTTATTCTAAATTTCCTTTTAAAGGGATACAGTATTTACCAAATGTGCTGGAAAAGGAGGCTACTTCAGTTGTTGGCAATTAAGCACATTGCAACATTACATTTATAAAGAGCATTCCAGCAGAGATAGTATTTCTCAGTCACTCAGGTTACTTTTTTTGCATCATCTGTTGACTGACTATAGGAAGCCATCCACTTCACACCTGTAGTTTTAGAAATGTCCAAAATAACTAAGGTACTGTAATAAACACTTTTATGCTTACTATGGAAGGAAAAAATACTTTTTCATTGGACAATTACACACATAGCCAAAATAAAGACATGCTAAATAATAGGTCAGACTGTCTTAACTCCGAAATGTAACACCTCCTGACATTGCAGTATCATGATTAGAATGAGTTCATTCCACATTGTTTACAACATTCATGAGCATTTTTAATTATTAAGCAGCCCCTATCTTTTTACTTCTGTGACAGGAATGCTCCTATCTTGATAATTCTCCTTTTCTAACAAACAGGAAATAAATGTGAGCAATGCTGGGAAGGCAAGTGTAAGCAAGTCTTGGTTGTGCTCAACACATGGCTGTCTCAACGTCACCCAAGCAAACTACACCAACTATTGATGCTGAACAATCACCACCAGAAGTGGTGTTTGCAATTATTTCTGACACATCTTGGTTTTGACTGTGTCAGTATTCTTGCTATAAAAGCAGAACCAGTGAAGCCACATTGCTAGCAGCACTCTAGGGGAAAAGCCTCTTGGAACAGTTCGCCAATTCTCAGAAGACTTATTTTCCATACTACTCATGTTTTTAAAGTACCAGAAAGTCAGGCCAAAACACAAATTACTTTTTTAAAAAATATTAGCATGATAAAGAGGAAGGAGCTCAGAGACAGATGTTCTCAGCTGCAGCAGGGTCTTTTTGAAAAAGTGCATTGAACTCAAACTTTGCTTCTCAAAAGTAAAATTTGCCAATACATGTTGCAGCAGTATTTCTTCATTTAAGATTAAAAGTATTTGCTAAAAAGAATTTGGTAAAAGAAATTTGTGCATCAAAAACCATATGAATACTTAAATACTATTTCTGACAGATAATGCTTGAGTTTTCCACATAAGGGCAGTTGGACAAAACCACCCCAACCAATCAGTGTCACAGAGAAGATCAGAATTTAATCCTATATTGAAATCCTTTAACCTCTTAATTAAAGCCTATTAATTAACCATTAAGAGCTCAGAGTTACTGGGTATACATGAGGGTTGTAAGGGAATGAAGCCAGGCCTCCAGCTGGCCTGATGCCCATAACCCCAGAGTGAAGGAAGCTGCAGCAGCGGGCCCCAGGAGCTACCAGAGGGAGCTGACAGCTCTGTGAATCTGTTCTCCTACAAAGCTTGAATACTGTTGTAGATACAGGCATTTTACTCACATTTGTTCTAGGACAATTGCACTTAAGAATAAATCTTAGTTCTGCTCCTCAACAAGCACTTATTCTGCACCATAGTTCTTATGTTCATGCATTTCATATTTTTGTATTATTGATCAGGGCACATAGATTACTATACTGTTATGCTGTCATGTAAGTTGCTGAGAAGACTTTTTATCTTTTTTTTTGAATAAAAATATCTGCAGGCCTAATCCCTGAGTGGGTAAAATGCAAATAAAACTTGGCAGACTCAGAAAGAAGGAAAGCCTTATTTTATAAAGTGGTTTTCCTTTTGCTCTTTCTCACAGAGGTGCCTCAACTGCCATGACTTTGTAGAAAATCTACTATCCTAGTCGTAGACATTGTGAAATAAAATTCTGGGGGGCAGGAATAATAGTTACAATCCTCTCTACTGCAGAATATGGTCAATTCCACTGGTACAAAAAAAAAAATCATGTTCAAAATCAATTGCCATTCTTATTTTTTATGTCCTTTGTATCCAGACTGACCAGACATCACTACTCAAAGATAACAATATCAATACTGATATATTCCCAATTCTTTCTGCTATTGTAACTAAGCTGCTACAACAGGATCTTTGTAACAGTCAGTTTCCAACATTGGAAGAAAGACCTTTCTTTAAATATGCATGTCCAAAGAAGCAGCTTATTGTCTCTACATCTTACTTTCATCTTGCCCTGGCCTCTAAAGATAGAGTCAAAAGAAGGGCAAAGGTGTGATACCACAACCAATACCTGAAGAAATCACCAGAAGAGATAAAGTTATGATCCTAGGATTGCAACAGTTCATCAACATTGCACATCTAAGCAAAGACTATTCATTTAATGTACATAGGTAATATTGTAACAGCTAGGAAATGTATACAATGGAGTCCCAAATCAAATAGCTCATCTTTTATACAATAGTTTCCAACAGAACACCTAGTATATTTTCTTAAGAAATTCAGTACAGGTACTGTAAAGAGAAGAATGCAGCAACATCACTAGATATGATGAAATATGACTACAGTATGCTTGCTACTTTAAATTCTCATTTAATCTTGAAACAGGCAACACACTGCTGGTTCTGAATTTACCTGTAAATCACATTTTTGTCATACAAATACTAGTAGTTTCCACCCCATTGGTGAACACTGCACTAGAAAAAAATAAAACTTGTTTAGCTCTTAGGCACACAACTGGGAAAAGGGGGTGTTCACAGCTGATCCAAAACTGTTTTCTGACACAATGGATAAAGTATGCCTGAGATTAGAGGCCTGCTGAGATTTCATCCTGCTAACAAAACCAAAGTTGTCTTTGCTTGATATCCTCATGCTGAAACAAAAAAATCCATTTCCTGCAACAAACATTCTTAATAATCAGCTGTTGAAACAGAATATATAAATGGATGCATAACTTCCTGAATGATGAGAAAAAGGTGACATGTAGGAAGAATAACTTGAGTTAATAACTAGACCAGCTTTCAAGTTTTGGAGTAATTGAATCATGTTAGTGTCAAATCCAAATAGGCCTCAGTAAAAACTGGGGTTTTGTTTCTGTGATAGTGCCTTTTTTTGCTCTGTGAGAATCTTCACCGTCTGTTAATGTTATTCATAGATGAGACGTTGTACCCAGTAGTATTACTCCTCACCCCAGGCTTCTGATCAACTCACTCTGGCACCATCTGTCTGTGTCTGTTCTGAGTCCAAGATACTCCAGGAGCCACATCACTATGAATTTACTTCAACTTTCTCTCTACACAGAGCATAATCAGAAAAACATATTTTGGAAGAGACAAGTACATTTCCTACCTTTTTTCAAAATCAATATTACTTCTAATATCATCACAGAAAGCACCCATGAGTACACAAGTGAAAGTAAATGGGAATGATGTTGAAAAAGTAAAAAGGTACACTCCTCTGTGAAACAGAAGCGCTGATGGAGGGTTTCATGATACAAATATTTTGTGGACTGGTCTCGTTTTGAAGCATACCTGAACATTCTATCTGTTCAATTTTCCTCAAACCTCTAAAACCAGAACTAGAGTGAAGACTACCACCATATAAAAATCTCCTGGTGATAAAAGAATTGTCTCACCTAGTATATCTTCTATAAGAAAACATGGCAGAGCTCCACGTCCTGTAGTCAGCCTAAATCAGTCTAATCCTTTCCTGTCTTAAATAAGGGAGAATAAATAGACACTTCTTTCCTCTAGCCTTGCTGCCCCTCAACAACTCTTCAGTTAAGTAATCAACATTTATTTCTATGTTTATATAATTGAGAAAATACTACAACTACTCCTTATGAAAGGAATATAACAAGACAACAAGGATAACATTTTACTCATCTTCACTCTGAAAATGGTAACACAACCACTGCCAATACATCAAAATAAAAGTTCACAAGTGAGAGAATAAACCTTCCCAAAGACAAACACAGCATTAACTCACAGCTATTAATTAAACAGAAATGCTGTTGAAAGAAGCTGCAAGTTTAAAAGCATGTCACCAATATCACTGAACTTCCATCTGAAAAGCTCTGCAGCTGGGAAGCCTAATTGTATTTTCAGCAAGCCTAATTGTGTTTCTGACTCCAGGGGACAGGAATTCCCAGGATGCAGTTGACTGACAGCTCTGGTTCTGCTTTCAACCTGCAAGTAAGCAAAAATACCTACTGCTGTGTGCAACTTAGTATGAAAGCCATCAGTGTTTCCACTGGTATCCTTAGCAGCTGGAAGTGCATTCAGTACTACTCACAGCTGGTTCATTTGTAAAAGTCATTCCAGAGGTACAAACTACTCTCAGTATCTGCATTCAGTGGCAAACCTTAAGATATATAGCTTACACCACTTTGTAAAGTACCAAACGTTTTCAGTACCAAGAAACTCAACAGTTAGAAGGTATTCACCAGATCCATTTCCAGAGTTTCTAGCATTAACTGCTTCAGAGCCTGCTTCCTGGTTTGGTATTGGTTCATGAACCTTATTGTTGATTTTCCAGGAACTCAACCCAGCATCTTGAGGGTATTTATGCAGTTATGGTGTAATAATTGATTCAACCATGATCACTAAATCTCTCCTCTTTTATAAACTTTTATACATCTCTAACTTCAAGTTCTTCATCAGTTGCCTTCCCAATTCATCTAGTAATTAAAGAACTTCTAGTTCTTTCCAGAAATTTTTCAATCTCTCAGTAGCATGTACAGCGGAAGAAATGAAGTTATCTTTCCTTTATGTTTTCTTACTGACAGTTTATATGGACCTTTACATTAGTCATACCCTCACTCCTGTGTGATACTCAACCCCAGTATCCTGGGAGGTTATTCCTCTTTGGTATAAGCCATTCTAAGTTTTTCCAGGCAAAATGTTGAAAGAATGAAACAGAAAGAAAGTGATAAGGATAAATATATTGAGGAGAGGTACCAACAGACTGCTTTGATCTACAGTCTCATGCAAAAGGTTTAGAGACCCATCCCTGGAGAAAGTAGCTCTTAGCCTATAATACCAGGTGAGCATAATTACAAGCATTGAACACACCAGAAAGCTCCAGTCAGCAGTTTTCATATAAAAACAGAAGCTGCAATGCTAAAACAAGCCCAAGTCAACCACAACTGGGTTTTTTTCATGCGATAAAAACAGACACTCATAACTCTGCTGTCTTGTGTGAGTGCATCCTGAACATACTCAACATTTACAGCACTACGAGGGTGGCTGCATGAATCACAGAAGCATGGCTTCAGGGAAGAGAGATCAGTTCCATTAAAGTCTAGCTAGTTCCAAGCATCCTTTGATTTTATGATTCTGACTGCTAGGCTTATTATTTTTTCTCTTGGAAAACCCTGCCAAAAAGAACACTAACCTATAAGAATTTATTTTTACATATTTTTAAACCAGATAATGCAGAAAACACTTATAATGTGTTCAAATCGAACAGTATTAAATTCAAAATGTTGAGAATACAAAAACTACTGACAAAAATAACAAATACCCATGGTGAGGAAAACTGTAAGATTGGAGCACGCCAGAGAGCCAAAATAAAATACATTGGGAATTTGCCTAAGAGAGTTAAGAGAAATCTTTAAACTAGAAAAACAGAAGCCTTGAGTTTGAAGATGGTCTATGGAAACAATTTTTGCATTGTTAAAAAGAATTGTCCCAATTAACAGGAGCCCAGAAATCATTTACACCAAGCACAGCCTGGCTGTACATTCTAGTTTTCTCTGTTAGGTTTCAGACTTCAATTCTGTCTACACAGGAAGGCTGTAGAATTGCTGAACTCCCAAGCTTCCCTTCAGTTTCAAGCACTCTAACTGCTGTTCTATGGCAAAGTTCTTGTGCTGGGCTTATATTCCTAATGGGAATACTAATTCAAAATGAAAATTTACCAGAGGGCAAATGACATAAAACATGTCATGCAAAGTGATTCAGATAATATAAACCCATGGAAGTTCAGATTTTGGTATTATGTTCACAATGAGAATCACAAACCTGACCACAATTCAGTGTAATATCACATGTATTTTTTATTTTTCTATCCAATTATGAGAAGACAATTTTTCCCTGCTTGAAGACAAATATATTTTAAAAACTAACAAAATTTTCTATCAATTTAACAAAACATAACAACCAGAAGATATTCTCTTCTTTTGCTTAGTGTCTGCCAAGTCATCTCCATGAATGCGACCTTCCTAATAACAAGACTTGATAAATCATATAAATTGATGCATGATCTTTATCATTAATCCTTCACAGAATGAAATGCACAACTCTTTTTTGGAAAATAAAAATTAAAGCATTCATTTGGGTTACAGGTAATGCCAAAATGAGTGTATAGCCTTTATGTTTGCAAGAACGCCTTTTGCCTCTGTCTTAAACGTTGCATTGGAAACTGAGGTCGCTGATTCAGCTGCAGGCTTAGCATGGTTTCTTCTTATTACAAAAGTATCATTTCTGTGTTGTTTAAGTTAAGCTTAAGCCAGCATTTTCTAAATCTATTTGCTTATCTCATTCAGACAACCTGTCATCCCTCTAGGGGTACTGTCTATTTCTTTTTGAAAGCAGTTCAAATCAGGATGTTGTCAGCATATTAGTAGTGCCACAACCTGCGATATTCACAAACTCTGAGAAATTGCAAAAATTAGAGTGAAAATACTTCCCACAAAGCTTTTAGGAGCTGTTCTATGTTAATGTGTTGAGTCTGTATTGTCAAGTAAGCATTGTTTTACACCTCCATGCACATGCATATTGAAACTCTCCCTTCTTCAATCATGTTTTACTTCTTCTGTTGCATAACAAAAAATAGAGATTTTAGTACACAAAATAGGTCAGCTATAGCTCCAATTCAGCCCTACCTCATAAATAACTGGACATCTTTTACTATTCTTTTATCCAAGTTATTATTCGAGTAAAGTATATAAACACAGATTATATTACTTTGGAGGACTGGTTTCACTTTTTCCTTTCCTCTAATGCTAACTGCTGGCCAGCTAAGTATTACTGGTTGTATTCTTCTTCCTGTATGCAAGTCTGTTTTTATTTCATTATACCATACTACTTGTTTTGTTTAAAATTTACCTCTATCTTTCACAAACAGACAATTTTGTTATATTTTCCCTGAACTTTTAAAAAAATTCCTTATTAATAAAGGTTATTAATAAAGTTTATTAATTTATCAAAAATGCAGAGTCTACTCTTTTTAAATTAATCATATTCTGTGGTTCTGCTGAACTACAAATCCATATACATTTAGGATTAAAATAGATCAGTCGGGTTACAATTAAAAAATATATTTCTCATTATCACTATATTTACCTGTTCCAAACGTTTATTATTGTCTGCTGACAAAACTGAGTTCCACTATATTTGCAGCATCATTTAGGTTGGAAAAGACATCCAGTATCAAACCCAACCTTAGACCAAACACCACCATGGCAACTAATCCACAGCACTAAGTGCCACATCCAATATTTCCTTGAACAGTCCCGCGGATGGTGTGTCTTTCTCTTCCCTAAGCAGCTTGTTCCGATGCTTAACAAGCCATTTCTTCACTCAAAGGGTGTCTTAACCTCATTAACATTGTGAACAATCCAAACATAGATACTTTCTCTTGTATTAAATATTTCGACAAAAAACGGTCCAGGGCAACTATCATGTTATGTTGCAAATGGTAAATTTAGTGGTCTCAGTAAGAGATGTAATAAGTCATCAAATGAAACAACAGAAGTTATTTTGGTACTTCATATTTACTGCAATACAGAGACAATACCAGTTTCATAGTTAAGAGTGTTTTGTAGGTTCCTATTTCACTTTGGAATAGCTAAAAACTCCTTGTACCTATATATATATATTGCAAATTATAATTTTAACTTATTTACCCCCTGTTTTCTTTCTTTCTATCTTACTGCCCAAGAAAACCAACAGTACAATGTTATACTTCTCATGACTCCAATGTCACAAGTGTATTGGCTGCAGAGACCTATTTTCCTCTTTCTGGAAATTATTCTTTCAAGGGGAAAGTGTTGTTTTCAACAGGTTCTATTAAAAACCAGTCTGAACAGGAACTGCGCTGGCTGCAAATAAACCCACTGAATATACATACATAGTGTAAATTGTATCAAATAATTCTTGATGTGGGCTTGCTATCACATGTCCATTAGATAATTTGAAGCCATTCAAAACTACCTAGTAGTTGGCAGACATTCTTTATGCAGTAAATTTAGCATTCAGAATTAATGGTCCATTGATTTATGTTAAGTATTTGAGAAACTTCAATCTATTTTAATCAGAATTCATTCAAAATTCTTATAAACAGAAAATTTTACTGTTTTTCTGGTGTGTTCTACCACAACAGAAAATTTAATTTATATAAAAATATACAGAAAAAGGTTTTACTGAGTATCTTCTTACAGTAATTTCCAGTCATTTCCTTATAGTGACAACATGACTTCCAGAAAAAACAAGTATTTATTGACAAGCCATTTTCAGCAGAAAAAATTAGCCATATTGTGCTAAGCAATGTACATTTTTTAACTTTCTCCTAGAATTAGTCTAGTTAAAGCACAAAAAGGCAATAAAAAAATGTACACAATTAGAAATTTTTTAGCTACAAAAAGCATTATGTTCAATGACTTTTGATGCTTGCTGTATTTTGTCTATTGATCATTAATAAAGTGCTCATAACTACCAAAGAAAGAAGTGAGGCTCAATTTCTGCTGTCAAATTCAGTGATGGACCTCTAACAGTTCTTAGCAAACAACCAAACTTCCAGCCTGAAAATAAACAAAAATGTTTATGGGAAAAGGGGAAAAAAAAACCCACCATTTTTTCAATACTTGGATCTCTTTAAGCAGCAAACATTAGAAATTTTCCTAAATCACTGCTTAAAAACACAGAGCTCTCATATCTTGGATACTGTGATGCTGATCACTGTTGACTAAAAAAGATTTAATCAGGCTTTTAAAGACAATGACTACCAAGAGCAGTTCCTAGCAGAGAAGGAGAAACTCTGATTCTGCAGCTTAAAGGGATAACTGTATGGAACATAATAGATTGCATGGAACATCACAGAAATGTTTAAAGGTTATACATATTATAGATAAATTATATAACAAAAGACCATTTTCCATTGAAAACGTCAGGAAGTAGTTTTAAAGTAAAGGGCGACCATTTTTCTATACAGATAATTGAAGAATTAATTTTCACCGGGTTCTGAAACCAAGCATATAAGTAGGTTTAAAGTGGGACTGCAAATAACTATGGCAAACAGATTCTTTATTGCCAGGGAATAAATCCAGCAGTATGTATGCAGCCACTGCCTCAGGAAGTCACTAGAAAACCTGTATCAAAACCTTTCTATACATACCCTTCTCCTTATGTGTGTTCTCAGGCATTCATTGCTGAACACTGCCAATATATAATATTACAGTAGTGGAATCTAGTGTCTTCGAGCATGGCGATTGCTTAATTGTGATTGGAGATTAATACCATTATATAACATTCCAAGATTGATGCAGAAGATAAAAACCCCAAGTCAAGCCCTTAGGCACAAGATCACCACATCCTAATGAGGAACTACCTGAATATATCTTTTACAAAATATATACCTTAGAAATTTGAAGAAATAAAAATTAGCAGGCTGATTGCTAAGCATCAAAAATTGCTTCAGGGGGCAGCTAAGAATTTCTGTTCCCTAAGGACTAAAATATGGCAATATACCAAACACTGCTGATAAAACTCATGATGAAGTACACATATCTGGAGATAGCAGTATTCTTCACCAAAACAAGATATGCAAAACCACTCTCAATATCAGAATGACCACAGAAATTGCAAGAGGTGCCTGACATCTGCAGGAAAGAAAATATCACTTCCATCTTGAAGAAGCATAAGGATCCACAGAACCACAGACTGGTTGGACTTACCTTGATTCCTGGGAAAGTGATGGTACAACTAATCCTGGGAACTATTTCTAGGAATATGAAGTATAAATAAGTGATCAGGAGTCAAAAGACATTTATCAAAAGGAAGTCATACTTGACCGATGGAATGGGCTACAATGAAATAACTGTATGAGGGGAGAGTAGTGAGTATTGTCTGTCTTGCCTCCAGGAAGGCTTTTCCCATGGTCTCCCATAACATCCTCATAGAGAATCTGATAAAGAGTGGACGAGCAGACTTTGAAGTAGATTGAAAACTGGCTGAATGGCTGGGCCCAGAGCAGGAAGATCAGTGGCACAAAGTCTAGTTAGAGGCCAGTTCCTAGAGGTTTATCCCAGGGGTCAATATTGAGTCCAGTCCTGTTCAATACCTTACTGATGTAGATGATGGGGCAGTAAACTTCAGAAAATTGTGGATAATACCAAACTGGGAGGAGTGGCTGACATGCCACAAGGTCATGCTGCCATCCAGAGGGACCTTAACAGGCTGAAGAAACAGGCTGGCCAGAATGTCACAATGTTTAACAAGGCAAAGTGCAAAGTCTGGCACCTGGGGAGGAACCACACACACCAGTGCAGGCTGGAACTGCCCAGCTGGAGAGCAGCTCTGCAGAAAAAGACCTGGAATTCCTGGTAAACTCCAGGTTGAACATGGGCCAACATGCCTTGAGGAAAGGGAAGTGAACAGTATTCTGGGCTGTATTAGGCAAAACCATTACTCTACCCTTTATTCAGCACTGGCAAAGCCACACCTCAGGTTCTGTGTCCAGTTCCAGCCACCCCAGTTAGAGAGACATGGGCATACTGGAGACAGTCCAGCAAAAAACAAAAAAGATAGGAACTGAGGCATCTCTCACATGAGGACAGACAGAGCTTGAACTTTTTAGCCTGGAGAAGAAAAAGTTCAGGGAGGAGATCTTATCAAATACAAATACCTGAAGGAAGAGTGCAAAGAAAATGGATCCGGGCTCTTTTCAGCAGTGTCCAGTAACAGGACCAGAGGCAATAGGCACAAACTGAAGCACAGGAAGCTCCCTCTGAGCAGAAACACTTTTCATTCTAGGGATGGCTAAGCACTAGCACATGTATCTCTTGCCCAGAGATTTTCTAGAGTCTCCAATCCTGGATATATTCAAAATTCAGCTATACCTAGTTGTAAACAATGGCCCTAGGTGACCCAGCATGAGAAGGAGGGTCAGGCAAGATGACCTCCAGAAGTCTCTTCCCACCTCAACCATTCTGTGATTTTGTGGTACAGAACTCATGTCCAAGAGCATCAGACTAATCCTACCTCTGCCCTTAAGGACACATGGTCAGTGGTTCTACAAAAATACCTTCTCCAAGGCAAAAGTGAAATCTGTAACATACTTTGTTTTCGGACACTACTAAATCCTGTTCTGCTACTGCTCACCACATTTTGCCCTCCCCAGATTCACTGTAAAAAAGCTTTTTCATCAGCAAAGGTGATGAAAATTTCAAGAGGAAAAATGTCCCAACATGTATGAATAGTGGTAAGAATTTCTACAGATATGTATTCTCCTTCCCAGTGTCCCACAGTGTTCCCCACTGCAACACTTCTTTGTAAGCCAATAATGTCAGAAAAAGAAATAAAATTTAAAAGTTGCAATATTAATACTTCTGTTTAATTTTCTCCCTGAAAGCTTATCATAATCACAAAAATAAATACTGATCATTAATATTTTAATGAAATTGCCACAAATAAGCAGTGCTAGAAGATAATTTTAAAAGTCACTTAGTCTGCTCTCTCGTTCCAGCACAGGACCAGCTAGACTTGTGTCTCTTCTAACAGATATTTGCCAAGCCTGCTCCTTAAGATTTTCACAGCTTTCACACAAGTCCTAGAAAAGTATGTAAGCATTTTAAGCTTTCTTTCCATTAAAAGTTCCACCCTGCCAAGCTCAGTCCTCCCTAATGCAACTTAAGTGTACTCCTTTTCAGCTTCACCATGAGATGAACCTGGAAAAGTGATAATTTCCTTCTATTTTTCAACAACCTTCTGTACAATTTAAAGACTTGTCCATCTCCTTCATTCCCTGGGATTTTCTCTTCATGTGTTTGATTCTTTCCTAACATATACCATGTTTTTTTAGACACCTAATTATTAATTCCTATTATTCTCCACTGAATTACAACTGCTCCACAATTTTTGAAGGATATGCTATTCCCGGTGAGATCTTGCCAAAGCCTAGCAATGTGACAATTTCTTCCAATTGCTTCCTGGCTAGTGTCTGTACATTCCTGTATGGCATGAATCTTTCAGGATACTGGCTACAGCTCAACTTAGATACTATTAGGGCTCCCTGATTCTCTACCAGAGAAGACTTCCCTACCCCATTTTTCTCTGTCAATCACAAACTACCCCTACAGAACATCACTTAGCATTTTTCCTTTTGAATAGCATCATAACATCAAAACCATAGTTTGGAGTTTTCAGGATAATTTTTTAACATAATCCTGCCACTAGATGTTAATACAAGGCTGGGAGAAGTGTATGTATAAGTTCAATGAGTATATAAATTAATTTCTCAGTTATATAATAAAAATAATGAACAAAACTGGTTCTCAAGGAGGTCACCATTCAAAACATTCATAACAGTAACCATTTATTAATATTGTTAGCTACAACTCATCTGTTTACACTGCCCATATAGTATTTTCAGTTTCTTGAAAGCCACGTGCGTCATGCATTCAACACTAGTGAACAGAACAAATTTTGCTGTGTTATGGAAACTGGGAATACAAAATACTGAGGTAGTATGAACAACATGTAACATTGCCAGTATCTAATAGTAACAAATTCACTACGAATACGGTAGAAAATTTGATAAGCAGTTAAGAGACAGTATTAGAAAAAAGCTCAGAATAATACATTACAGAATATCAATTTTATGTCTTATTTTTCCATTTTCATTCATGAAAAATTTTCACTATGTATTCTCAAAAAACATCACAGCTTTCATGACTCACAAGTATGAAGGTCCACTTACATATATATTTAAAAATAAACAAAAATTTATTCTGCCTGGAAAGTAATTAAAGTGTTATATATGTTTTAAAGTAGTTATGCATGATCTCAAAAGCAAACATTTATTTATTACATGAACTTACAAGGCATAAACCTCTGGAAGAAAGAAAATAACTTAAATGTTTAAAGCTTAAATAATATCTGAAATACATTTTAGGAATTTGAAAGTTGATAATAACAAATACTTAAGTGTCTCTTTATCAAAGGAATATTTTTAATGTCAATGTTCTAAGTTCCATTCTAAGACTGAATGTCCTAGCTTTGCCAGCTTCTGTTGAATCTTAAAATTTTCAGATTAAAAATTACCGGCTTAACCATATAAAAGGTTCACAGGTTAAATACTGGCTCCATAAGTCAAAATTTCCTCAGCTTTGACCGACCCAAGACTTCACCTTATATCTGCTGAAGTTCTGAAACTTTACAAATATCCTAAAAGCATGAAAAAAGTGACATGGTGTTTTCCTGGTCCTTACAAAGCTCTTACAACATATTGTGTAGATTCATATAGCATTCTATGCATGACTCAGACCACGCGTATGCATAGACATGCTATAAATGATGCTACATGGCTCATCATTCCAGATCCTCATGCACAGGAAACACATCACATTACCAGAAGTTTCATTATATGGAACTTTTGCCAAAAACAAAACCAAAAAATGAAATAAAAATGAAAAAAAAAGATAGTAGTAGCAACTCCATCACTCCTTAAATTGTAGTCTAATGCAATCACTTAAGTTACTGATAACGAGAGTAAGACTTGATTTTCAGTTTTCCCTTTGCAAATGAGGGGTTGGAAAGCAAATGGTGCTCAGTTTGTAAAATGCCCTCAGCTGAATGTTCTAAATGGGCAATTAATTTAAACATACTCTCCAGGATGTTCTAATGCTATACAGACATTACTTAATCTACAGACAGCAGCTTACTTACGTCTGGGGCTCCTTTTCATTTTGCTGTTTTTGCTGTGGTTGAAGAACGTTATTTACCAGCTCAGTGATCCCACTAAAGGGAAACCACCTGTTTAAACAAGCAAATAATGTGACTGAATAACCAATAAAACCACACTAGTTCAAATGTTTTCTTATCTAACGTTAGTAGAAATACATAGGCAGAAAAGCTAGAGCCAATGGGAATGTTAGCTGCAGAACTACGTCAGCCACTAAGGGTGTAAGGGAAGTAAAGTTTTACAATTCATAAGCAGGCAGCAAGAACCTACATCCAGCTAACATGTGGATGGAGTAAGAAGCTACAGGCAGCTCTCTTACAAGCCAGTCAGGAAGCAGATGACAAACTACCTGCAGCCTGTCAGGTATCAGTGAAAGCTAATACCATCAAAGGTGCAGAGAGCAGAACATGGCAAAGGTAGAAAAGTCAAGCCTATTGCATCTACAAGGTACTTTACTTACTGTGTCGGCTGTGGTTTTTGCTCTTCTTTGACCCTAAAAAAATAAGTTTGCACAACTGAGTGCAACATGTTGAAAACAACTACCCTGAAGTACTAAAATCTGTATCAAATTGGAAGGGGAAAGTTCCTACTTTGAGTTAAAAGTATTTGCTTTAATATTTTTGTATGTTTATATTAAGTTATACTATGGGCTTATTTTCAGTTACTTTTAAAATGGGGAATGCCAAGTATAGAAAACTAAAATACGTAACTAAAAATTAAATCAGTAATGTTTTATACCTGGCTTCCAATTTTTTCCACATAATACTATGTTAAAACATTTCCAGCAATAGATTCAGCTACAAATACAAAGGAAGGTATTTTGATTATGTGAACTACAATTATTTTTATTCACAACCAAACTGGAATATACTAAACTAACAGATTAAAGGAAAATCTGCATTATATTTATTAAACTACAGTGATGTCAGGACCTGAAAGACAACAACTAAAAACTAAGGAAGGAATGCTGAAGAATTTTACTCTTGAGTGAACTTTAAAAGGACTTGCTAAAAGAAATAACTGGATAATACATACAGTAGGCCTGTTTAACACTGATTAATAGCTGTCCACTGTCTTAAGGGAAATATTCCATCTAAAATACATGCTTTAACTTAAGTGAGCAAGCTGATGTTCTATACCAAACCTGTGCTTGTTTCAGCTGGGGTGGAGTTAACTGTCTTCACAGTGGCTGCTATGGGGCTCTGTTTGGGGTTTGTGCTGAACACAGGGTTGATCATATAGAGATGTTTTTGCTATTGCTGAGCAGGGCTTACACAGCACCAAGGGCTTTTCTGCTTCTTGTACTGCCACCCTGGTGTGGAAGCTGGGGGTGCATGGGAGGTTGGGAGGAGACACAGCCAGGACAGGTGACCCAAACTGACCAAAGGAATATTCCAGATCATTGGCAGCATGCTCAGTAAATAAAGCTGGGGGAAGTAGGGGACATTTGGAGTGATGGAGCTCATCTTCTCAAGTGACTGTTACACCTAATGGGGCACTGCTCTTCTGGAGAGGGCTGAACACCTGCCTCCCAAGGGAAACAGTGAATTGTTTCCCATGAAACAATGTGAGTTGTTTGCTTAGCCTGTGTGAATAGCTTCTGCTTTCCCTATTAAACTGTCTTTATTTCAGCCCATGAGTTTTCTATCTTTTACTCTTCTGCTTCTCTCTCTGATCCCACTGGTGAGGGAGGGATTGAGTGAGCAGCTGCCTGGACCTTGTTTATGATTGGGGTTGAGCCATGACAAAACTCAAGAATAGAGACATATACCCACAGGAATGTTTATTACCTCAAATTGCAGGTATTGGTCTTAAATAGCAAGTTAGGATCTACTTTCCCTATATGTTCAAAAACCCAAAAGGTTTTCTCTATAGATATTCTGAATGTATCTATAGGAAATGCTCTCACCTAACTAAACAGGAAATACAGGCTCATAATTTTAAGTGGATGCTTGGTGCTGCACAGAAAACTGAAGCCCAAAGTACCTCTACGTCTCCTCCACCATATGATATCACAGGAAATAACTCCATAAACAGGATTCATGACTGCTAAGGTTTAAATAAGTGGACAATGAGAAACACTAATGTCTTTCCAAAACTGAGTACCAGAGGGAAAACTGAACATGCAACAGACATTAGCATGGTTTTGCTTCTTCAGCATGTTAGAAATGTATATACAAATAACATCCCAGCGCAAAAACAAAATAAACAAACAAGACCCATAAAACCAAGCAAGTATATTAAAAAAACAAAAAAGTACAAATAAAAGTGTCTCATGCCATTGCAATTCCACTCTACTATGCATCTTAGTCACATTATTATCTTTAAGCAAGAGAATCCACACTAATTTTTCAACACAGAAAATTCAAAGCAGGAGAAACAGAAGGGATGGGAAATCAAAACATGTCCATATCTTTTTCACTAGGTAACTCAGGACATTTAATTTAGATCCCAAACATTGAGACTTAAGGCTCTGTGGTCAGCTGTGAGAGGTCCTAGGTTCCATGCACAGAACTAAACACTGAAATGTGACCTCCCTGACAACTGGACATTGAAAATTGAATATATCACTAATCTATATGTTCCTTTCCATACATGATTTCCAACCATAGCATTGACTCTTAGGTTATTACGTCATTGTTAATTGTTCTATTGAACTAAACAGCTGAAATCCAAGCCCTTCACATAATCAGATTACAACCAACCTCTTTCCTTTGGACAGTGACCCTGGTCAATTTTTCACATGTGGTACTGATATCAAATTAGTGAATGATCCTAAGTGTGTAGTTTGAAATCATTGGTGCATATTTTTTTTGCAACAGGATCTAGCATATTTATATAAGATTACATATCTGGTGGCTTCAACTGCAGCTTCAAATCCTTGGTATTTTTTAAAATCTTACAATCAATTTCTAGTTCTGTGCCATTAAATAAAACACATCGTCCATTATCAGACATGTTGAAAACCTGCATTTGAAATTAATTTCTCAAAATTTTATAGTAAAGTTGTGTTCTAAGTCAGGGTATGATATGACCCTACAACCCAAAATATCTCTTAGAAATTAATCTTTTCACCTCCTAGAATTCTGTGTCATTCACTATACACTTCCCAACACTGCAGTTATGTGAGGATGAGAACTTCCATTATTATATAATAGTGACGCATTCCTTGAGCACTCTCCATACATCCTTCAGTCCCTGGATTAGGAAATTATCTTCCTTGACTTTATAACGAGCATGGAAGGCAAACTACAGTTTAGAAAGATATTAAGAAATCTATTGAATTAATAGATTCTACCATACAATTTTAAATCAATATTAACCTTGTGTATCAACAGGCCTGAACCCTTCAGGTATACAGTCAGGTATTTATCTTTCAAGGTCAGAGAATGGATACAAAGTCTGGATCTAAATCAGAAAACCACAGCCTAATTTCAGCTATTTTTTTTCCAAAAGACTTCATTCAGATGAAATTTCAAATTGTGGCAACTGATAGAAATAATTATATATATTAGATGAAATGCACTGAATGTATCTTAAACATTGTTGTGATTTTAATATCTTTTTCTACACAGAAAAGAACTAAAGAAACACCAGATAACTTGAACTCCATCTACATGTACGCATGAACTTGTATTTCCTTTGGTTACAAGAGCTCCTTTGTTTTTCACTTGATTGTTTAAAATTGCTTTCTACCTTCCTTTCAAAAATTGGCAACAAACAATTGCTTAAAAGAAAGTGTCTTGCCAGGTCAACTTGCCCTAAACTTCCATTTTCTCAACAGACCAACTGAAATATCCCAAGCAGTATAACTACATTCTGCTCCTTCCAGGTAGTTGTCTTCATTTAACCTTCCTATGTCTTTTCAATTCTATCCACTCAAAACTCTACCAAGAACATTGCCAGTTCTCATTCTTCACTAGAAACAAATTCTGACCAACACCTGTTCACTAAAACCACCAACAGATAATGTGTCTGATTAACAGTGACTGAGACAATGTGTTCTAACAGCACAGAATATTAAGTATTTCACCGCATATCCTAAAATGTTAGGAGTTAGAAGCTTTTGTCGCTTTTTTTTTTTTTTGCAAAGATCACAACTCTATACACAACTCCACTTGAAAACAAGCCAGAATTTTTTTACTTGCCAACAATAAATAATTTTTACACCTTGCACTTTGTTATTGGAAATCACAGCCCTTTGAAACACTCTTGTCTTGTTCCTCTGGAAGCCTACACAGTGCAAGTGCCAGACCCCTTTGATCTTATGCAGTAGCTAGAGTCATTAAGCTAAATCTCAAGCCTCAGTGAACAGTTTTTGATGTTAGATCCTCTCCATGTACTAAAAATTTCCTCAAAGATTAAAGCTATTCCCACTGGCGCAGGGAATGAATATGAGAAGAGATCAGAAAGAAGAGGAAAGAGAGCAAAAAAAATGGAAGCAGGAGACCAAGAAATTAAAATCTCTATATAAAAATTATTATTATCCCTTTAAACTCCTCATACTTCTCTATTTTTCAATCTACTGCCACCAGTATGAAAACCATAAAACATTTTTTCCAAAAGGTGCTTTGGAGGCAAGTAAACTAACAAGCACTGTTACCAGAGTTCATTTCTATCTTCATATACTTGGATGGATAGCCACAAAAACATAATGTTGCTAATAGCAATTAAATGAAGCTGTTGATGCTTCTAGAATAGTTATTTTTATTAAATATATTACCTAGGAAATCCAGAGAGTGGGGCCCTTAGGTGAAATTCCTAAGTTTAGAGAACATAGATCCTAATGGCAAAGCAAGATATATGTGCAGTAGTCTCAATAAGCAATGCACATTACTCTAAGCTTGATTAAGAACCAACATAAGATTAAATATTAATGCACCAAATTATCTGGTTTTCCCAAAGCAAATCATACAGGAAGGGTGAGGGACAGTCTCAGATTTATAAAAAGAATTGTCACATTTTGCTTCCTCTGCAAGATACCATACTGACATTGACCTCCAGCTTTGCTCACAATACAGAAACAAATAGTTGAGAGAAGACAGCAGCAAAAAATTGTCTCAAACATAGATTTATATTATACATAAAATCTATAAAGCTGCTATCTTTCAAATAAAAACAGCAGCATGAATACTAACTACTTCATAACCACTTGTGTTATAAGGTGCATTAAACTGAACACTATTCCCAGGATTAGTATTTGTCTTTCTTTGCATTCCAGACCCCACTAACCCAGATGACAGGACACAGATGAAGTTTTCTCAAGAGTCAAGGTGCCAATCTTTGGCATGTTGTCTCTCTCTTCAATAACTGTCTACAATTATAAGCAGATTTGAAATACTCCAAAAAATCACTTGATAACTAGCAAATGTCTTTTCAGTGCAAAACTAGTGTAAAGATTTTAATGAAGATATGTAACTAGCTTTCTCATGAATTTATATAGTCCCATTGTCATAGTATATGAACATTATAATCTCTAAAAGTATTTACCATTAGCAATATTTCTTAATTTCGAAGAACTTCCTCCCCTGAAACTTATGCCCTTGAAAATGGCACTGAAAATAAAATAATTTTTTTTAAAAATTATAAAATTCTAACTCCCCTTCCTTCTTGCTTCCCTCTGCCTTCCATCATTTCTTTCTAAAGAATTGCATTCAGTGCATAACTATATCCAAACCACTGTGGGGATACCCATTCCCTCATACTAATTGTGCTGAAAAAGAGGGAAAATCATCAGCTCCAAAGACATTCAGAGGTTTCCACCACCCTGTCTTAGAATGCAAGGTCCATTAATCCATTTTCCTAGATTGCCTGCTGTGGACTCTTTTCTCCTAAATACTTCTAACAGTATTTCAATTATATGCCCTGTATCAAATGAACAGCAAAAACGGATTAGTTACAGTGAGTGCAGTGACTACACTCACACAGGGGAAGTCGAGACACAAGCACAGGATATAATTTTGCCTGCATCCACTCCTGACAAAACAGTGGAGTTAACACATGAAGAGTTAAGCCATGTAGTCAAATGCAACCAACTATTTTCTTGAGAAGGCATCTCTACAGATTAATTGTTAAATTATGTAAGTATGTTTAACTCCAAGAAAGGAGGTCAAATATAAATCCATGCCAATTATATAACCATAAAATGCCATATGTATATGATTCATTGCATTAATTACCCAATTGATGCTATGAGAACATACACATAATAACATGCAGCTTAACTATTTTGCTCAAACTTCAAGTCTTTAACTTAAATTACTCTTCTAAGTATTTTATTAATTTAGAGAGTATAAGTAGCTTAATTGAGAAGGATTATATTTTGGAAAACAAAGTAATGCCTTTCCAAAGGAATATTTTCCTGAAAATATATGCAGGTGGTTTTACTGTAATTTTGTTCTTTTTATGACAAAGATACCAGTAGTTTCCAGAAGAGCACTATGACAATCAATTAGCTGAGTGGAAATTGGACATTTAATATTAGTGAATGAGCAGGTGAGAAGAACTGGTCCTTGGGCTAGAAACAATATCTGGTACACAGAACAAAATTTAAAACTACACAAATCCAAGCTTAAGATGTTAAATATTCCCTGAAGTCCAAACTCAATTTACCTCAAAGACATACAACAAACAACAAGGCAGCACTATACATACTTTAGAGATAAGCACAGGTATACACACGCTCCTTCCTGCATAATACTATGAGCCTCAGATCCATAATACTATGAAGCTCAGATCATACATAAAAATAATGAGTTCTGTGAGATAATATAATTACTGATATTTAGATGTTAATTAGAAATGGGATGGTTTAATCTAAGGTTCCAGACAAATAAGTCAAAGTAAGATTTTGATGCTAATGTTGTTATAAAATAGCCATTAAAGTGTGGTTTATTATGACCAAAAACAGTGTTCAACAGCCCTGTGATTTAACTCTAAAACTGAAGAAATTGACAGTATGCTTTGATTTTTTCTGAATCAGCAAAATAAATCCAATTCTGCTCATCTTAGGATATGAACTCTTCAGAGCAGAAATAGAAAATATTTCTGGGATAGGAGATGGAGACACTGTGTTCTACCAACAAAAGCTCCCTGACTTCTCACACATAACTCAGCCAGATTTCTTCCTTGCTAATTGCTGTGGTGCTCATAGTAAAGTGATAAAAATGAGTGTCAAATGCACCAATCAGCACATGAGAAAATTATTATAGTACAACTGTAATGATAAATACTACACTGAACAGTAGCCATTATGTACAGTTATACATATACTATAGGTATATACATATACTGTATATAACAAATATATGTTATATACAACTTCAATAATTATTTCATGGATCAATGCTCTCTTTTGAAGGTTATACAAAATTGCAAGCAGGAGGCCTAGGCCAGGGAGGTGTTATTAAAAGGTCTATGTTAAAAATCTAATGTTTGTCCAAACCTACCATATAGTTTAAAATGGACTATTGCAGTTTTTTCTTATATTTAGTAAGGAAAAGAGCATTTTTGTTATCATAGAGTAAGTGGGAATTTCTAAGACAGAATTTGTAAGCCCTCAGCATGATAATTTGCTGCCCTGTGGAATAGGCCAGCTGCTTCCCATGTAGGTATCATGTCTGCTGAGGGAACGAGGCACATACGAAAACTTGGAAAAACAAAAATTATAAAATATGTAGTCTTGGATCACACAAAGTTGTCAAAGAAGGGCATCAACTAGAAAACAGTATAAATAATCTTAACAAAGGAATTATATTATGTGAAATTGTGTCTTTCCATCCTAAAACTCCAGAAGTTTTTTTTCAGAGTGGCACATCACTAATATTTTTGAATTAGGAGCTTCACAGATTTGCTTTTTTCTGGGTAAAGTATCCAATATCTGTCAATTGTTTCATCTCTAGCATCATATATAATAACTACAAGATTGGATCAGCTAACTTGCAGCACATAAAACCAAAAATTAGCCTGTATTAGAAATGCAGTTAGAGCAAAACTGATCCAATTAATGCATGTGAAGGATGTTAAGGGCAGTAGATGAAAAGAGCACCCAAGTACAAGGAACCCCTGAACCATGATAAATATTTCTTTAAAAGTAAATGACTTGTTCCGTTTCTAGCAGCTCATTTAAAGAGCAGCTAATGTTGCCTAATTCTTCACCATAATGAATTTCCAAATCCATATGAGGTACAAGTAAATGCCTCCTTGAATCTGATCAGTGTGTTCTGCCAGTAGACCTCTTTTAATATTTAAAAATAAACAAAGCAGTGTTCCTAGAAATGAACTTTTTACAGAAATAAGTTGACTGTGAGAAAATAGTCATCTGTCCTGCTGTATATTTGGTCACACTGATGTCTTCCTCACACAATCTGAAAAGCCCTCACTTGTCCCTGATCTCAGTGCTCATATTTTACACAGACTGAAACACCTCCCATGGGAGCCTGACACTCACTCACAGCCTCTAGATAAGCAGCAACTGCCCTCACTCAGGATGGTTTAGCTGAGTTTCAAGCAAACACATATTTCAATTCAGTGGGGGGAAATAGGTTTATCTGGATTTAATTTTTTCACCAAACTAGTAAGTGTTAGTCTACATCCTGTAGAAATGTGGATATTTCAGGCAGCTGGTTTACATAGAGTAAAAGAAATCAGACTGCAGGCATCAAATTTGAAAGAAAATATTGGACTCTCCTCTAATTTTCCAAGTGGCAATAGAGACAAAACTTCCAATATTGTCATATAACATTTGTTATTAGATGCCATTTTCTGTACTTATGGCAAGTCTTGGGTGAGATTTGCATTGAAAAATTGTTGAAGTTGCAGATATTTCTAGAACCTAAACTCCAAAGATGAATTTTTGACAGTTAGCATTCATTTGACTGTATCTATTTTCAAAAAGTCAGGTTTCTCTACAGAAGTGCTGAAATAACAGATCTGCCAATGTAATGTTGTGTATTTTGTGTAAAGAGAAAAAATTGTTTTGCATTTTTGTCTATAGGATGTGTGAAATGTACAACAGCTGCATTACAGTGAAATGAGGATGTGAAATAAGTGAAATAAGGATGACTGTAACAATATGACTGAATAGTATAGTCTTGTTCATGACCAAAATGCAAACATTTCCCACTATGACAGTAATAACACACATAAATATATCCAAATGTAACATACACACGTTCAGGACTACTCAAACTTTAGTAAATATATATTCTGCAAACACAATTTCAGAGTGAACTTCAGTAATGGATAATCAAATACCAAATAAACTTTTGTCCTTAAATAATTTTTCTTGTCAAGCGCTCAAAAAAGGCTTCAATATTTTAAGTGAAAATTATAATCATAAGGATTTATTTCAGTGTCTGGATCACCACTTTCCTTATTTAATGCAAGTTTCATTAATTCTGTATTGGAAAGATGAGACTTTATTTTTTACTTGTTTCAAAATGTTTTGCAGTTAACTGAAATTCTCACAGAAATCATAAAATGAAGCAGAAAGGCTAATTTTAAAACTGATACAGAAGCTAGGATATTGAAACCAAAAACACTAGGACCTTTTCAGAACATTAGTTGAATTCTAATGTAAGAAGAGTTTCATTTTAGAACCAACCATTTTAAAAAAAGTTTTATCTAAGGATTTTGAGTTGCTTTTGGGTTGGATTTTTACCTTTCCAACAGTAGATGGCATTCCAAGCATCTCCTGCAGAAAGTGCTTTCATAGATGCTAGTGAAATATGCAGCCCTGGGCTCAGCTGCTAGCAGGTGAATTTTTAAAAATTCATTTCAACTCCATAATTAATTTGAAATGCACTGGTAATTACTTTGGACTTGATATGTCATTTTGCTTGTTAAATAGCAATTTTGTAACATTGTTATCTCCAAGATAGCCAACAGGTGAAAATCATACACTAGAGGTTAAAAACTAAACACTATTTCTCAGACTGCAACATTTAATTTTGTGAAATGAATTCAAATTTCTTTCAGAGTTCAGACAATTCTAGAGAAGGATTATTGCAAAGGATGCAACAGGAATAGAAAAAACATATCATGAATTTGTTCCTGTTCTCCTCAAAAACAATCTAACAAAGAGCTCCTTTTTGTGTCCTGCACCCCTCTACAGATGAAGCTCTGGATTACTATTGAATAATAAAGAGGGTATTGGCAGGACAAGTGCTTGAAAAATTCGAGTTCCCTACCAAAAAAGAAACACAATATAACTTTTGCTTTAAAAAATTTAAAGTCGAAGACTTAAATGGGAAGCGAAAAAACAAGGAAAAATAAAAGAAATAAAACAGTACAGCATACAAATTTAATTACAATACTTTCAAATTGTTTATCAGGAAATAATTCATTTTTTTCTGATTTGTATTGCTGTTCACATAAATCTTGACAGATAGAAATTTTATTATTGAATATGTTTTATTTCATATTTAAGGGGAATCATGTCATGGGAAAACTTTTAGATAGCATTGAACTCTCTATTCACTAGAATAGAATTCTGCCTTCAGACTGAATAGATCATAACTGGAAGTCACAGGAAATCACTGGGATATAATCTTATCTGTGATGTAATATCTCCAACCACATGAGATATTTGAGGTAAATACAATGCCCAGTTTACATGCTACTGAAAGAAAGCATGAGTGGTTTTCTTTAAAATCAGATGGTGTGTGGCGCTTCATTTAATGCATAGAAAAGTTAAAATCGGAAACAGAATTTTATTATAAACTCTCTGCATAACTAGTTATAGTCAGTCATATATAACAGCTTACAATGGTGGAAATGTTCTTTTGCATTGGTTTTATATGCCTGAAGCAATGTTCCACTATGGAAAAAAAAAAAAAAAAATCCCAGTGTACAGTAATTTCACACTTATAAGGCGCACCAGGTTATAAGGCACACTTCAGGGTGGCCAGGAAGCCCACAGGATTTGTCCATATATAAGGCGCACTCTTTTGTTTTTTGGAAGCAAGGATCCGTGTGCAACAAAATAACGAATCAGTAACAGAACACTGTCAGGTGCTCAATTTGCAAACAGTTTTCACAGATCAGGGTAGGCTTTAAACGCAGCCCCAGGCACCCTCCCCATACTGCAGGCCCCAGCACTCCCGGCACCAACAGCCAGGGCTGCCGGCACGGCTCGCACTTCCGAGTTGGCAACTCACCAGAATTTGTCCACATATACTGTGCACCGGGTTATAAGGCACACTTTTGGGTTAGGCTTGAAACTTCAGTCAAAAAGATGCATCTTATACACATGAAATTACTGTACTTTTTTCCCCAAATTATTTGCTACTTCTGTCTACATTTATCTTTATATGAGTACTCTTCTGGGGTTTGCTTGCTATTTACACCTTTAAAGTGAACCAAAGTTAGATAACACTTGGAACATTACTTTTCTAGCTTCTTTTTTACCTGAAGCTTTGTTTATGCTGTTGTCATGTATTCTTTGCATGAGTAAGGCTCTCCTAGTTTGAAGAGTTTATTTAAATTGATCATTTTTGCACCCATTTTTCTTGGTCATGTTGTACAGATGTATTTACAATAAGCAAGCGAAGTGATTCTCAAGCTGCATCACAGATGCCAACAAAACGGGGGCTTATGCTTGTGTTAGTTTGGGTTCCAGAGATGAACATAATCCAACCACAGGACACAGCCAATTTTGAAACTACTGACAATTTTGCATACATTCCATTCTCTCTGCAATTTAAACATCTAGCTTTTAAGACCTTAGTATATATTCAGATAATACTACCCATCTTGAACAAAAGGAACTACTTTAGCAAACATCTTCTAAGCAGAACACAACTCATTTGGTCTAATTAATAAAGGAAATTAGAAAAACCTCCTACAGAACAAATTAGCAAGATTCATCTTAACAATCTAAGTTGTAAGGGCTCCTGATCAAAATACCTTGTCCGGCTGAGAATGCCCATAGCTTTAAAAGCTAAAACTATATTAACTATTAAACTATATTAATATTTTTTATTAATTCACATTAGGTCCTGCCATGTATGATCCTCTGTAGTGCCCAGTGGCTGAATCTGAGACATTTCCAGATAGGAGCTGGGGATTTACTCAGCCTATGAAAATCTTACTGCTTTGGGTCCACTGGGCTTGACATTCCAAAATACAATGCAGGTGGATGAATCAGGCAGCCCTAAATTTCAGGGCTGTAGTGACATTATACATTTATTTTTGCTTTGGGTTTTCATTTCCTTCAGTGTCTCTCTATAGTTTTTTTTAAAAATGGCTTAATAACCAGTGAAAAAACTCCTCAAATTTCACTTCCGCCTGCATCATAGAATTAAGAATTAAATGATAATCTGATCTGTGCAACTTTTCACATTTCTTGGTAAAAATAAAACTATTCTCTAAATGGGTTCCACAAGACAACTCTGGATTCCAAAAATGCAAGATCACAAATTGTACTACTATTTAGTAAATTCTGTGTTCATTTAAACTTCTTTAACTGGGTTTCATGGGCAACTACTCAGACATTATTATAACTCTCTCTAAGCAATCTATCTCAACTCTGTGAATATATATAAATTACAGTTTAAATCAATAGAAGTTGTTGGGACATTTCCTTCTTACTCTGGTTCAAGAAGTATATCCCAGTGGTTCCTGAAAGTAGTACACATATTTCTATAAATGTTGAAATTCTCTCCCAGAATAATGAAAAAATTCTATTATGTGATTACTTTTAACACAGACAGAAAAAGGTAACATTTCTTACAATTTCAGGGATACTGTATTGAATTTCAGAATCTGTATTTTGTCTATATTTTTTACTAAGCTTCACTTTCCTAGTAAGGCTAAAAAAAAAATCTTCCAACAATCAGAAACAAACTCAAGTGTTGGTCATCTCTAAACCTTTTCACCAAAACCAGTGAAAAATGCAAGTGTACAATTAAACATCATAATCGACTTACGAACACAGTAACCTCTCAAAAGTTAGCATTTTGATGTTGACTCAATATCTGCATGATATAAGAGAGGATCTGAAGTTTTCCCCTTTGTTTTCTGTTTCCTAGTGATAAATTTAGGAATTAAGAACTCAGAGCCCTCTCCCTGACATACGACTTATGAGACTTTCATTACTCCTTTATAAGAGTGGTCAGCTTGGGATTGGCTAATAGGTTAAACACATTTGTAGCAGGGGAAAGGCAGCAATAGAAAAAAACTTCAGCCCTCAAATTCCTCCTTCAGTCAAACTCCATCTGTACTAGAGGCATTAACAGAATACTACCTGTAGAAATAGTTACCTTCTGAGCATCATTATTTTTAAGCTTATGTTATTCAAACTCTTATCTGAACTGAAGTTCCAAATGTTTAATAATGGAATGCTGCATAGCAGTTTTGAATGATCATTTAATTCTTAAGTCTTTATTGTAATGCAGACACTCATTGTTCTCATTCCTAGCTAATTACAAGCATTCATTCATGTCTGTTTGCAATTAGAGTACATTTAAAATGAATAGAGCTGCCATTCATAAAGATGCTAAATATAAATGAAAATTAGCAAACAAAATGACATCAAAACCAGCTCAGAAAATAGTCCTATGATTTAAAATGTAGCACATGTTAAACATCCTTGGAAGTTCAGATTCTGCAAAGCTACACCACCAGTATCAATTTCCAGTTGGGAGTAGTAAATTTTGTGAACTCAGTATTTTCTTATACCTATACTAGTAATATAAATGAGAAGTAAAGGCAATCTACAGAAAACAAGTTGAAAAGTGATTCTCAAGTTCACAATTAGCAAATTGCTATGTTGCTGTTTTGTAACAAAAATACTCACCCCTTTCTTCTGAGGAAAGAGGTGCATGCATTTTTGTTTAAAGAGACACAGAAAAAAATGTGTTTCTTAGATGAAAAACCTACCCAAAAATCAACACAAGGAGTAGACGTTACAAAACTGCAGAAATTAATGATGGAAGGATGAGATTATGTTTCAGAATAGTTATCCTGATTAGCGATTGTCTACACCAATATACAATGTTCAATACACTAAGTTGTGTGAGAGGCAAATGAGAAAACAGTACATTAAATAGCTGAATGCCTTAAAACTTAGACCTTCTATTTTCTATCTTGTCTGAATCTCCCAAACTGCAAGCGAAGCTCAATACTTCTTGTCCCATAATCTACTCAGGCCATGAAAAAAAACAGCCTTTCATTTATTTGAAAATTTTGAAGTTCCCCTAAGTCTTCTGTCCTAAAGCTTATCTACAATGTTTAGTCTCTTCCCATGGCATGTTTTCTAGAGATCTCACCTGGACTACTGCCAACTTACCCACTGCAATTTTGAAAACTAGCCTCAGTCTAGCTGGGCATTTAGTGGGGCTCATTATTGCCTGACAGTTTTGTAGGACACTGGAATGTTTATGCAACCTATGATAGCAAGTATCCTTTCCATAACCACATGTGCAATTAAAGTCCATTTTCAGCATAACAGGCAGTTTAGAGCCTAGATACTGCACTTGGGAATAGATACATAGCTAGTAGCTAACTTTCATTTCTATGTATGACTGCATGTAAGCATAGTACCTACTGAATAATGTCCTTGTTGACTGTCATTCAGTGATTTTAGACCATCCCTATTTTCTCAAAGTCATTCATAACTTTTCCAGCATGCTTGTAAGTGCACTCTATTCCATCATTCTCCAGGTTAATGGATGTGCTTGACAACTTCAGCAAAGTTTCATCCGGTAAATTTTTGTTTAGACAGAAAATCATCCATACATAGGAAATAAAACTTTCTGGTTCATTACTCATGGGCAAATAAGACTATTATACAGTAGTTTTCTTTGTATCCCCTGCACTGGATTATGTTTTTCAAGAAGATATTACAGCCCTCCTCAAGATATCTTATCTATTACCACTTCTCTGTCTACAGAAGCTGATATCTGTTGCAGAATTAAATTAGATTTTTTCTGGCATGATTTGTTCTTGATAAATCTACATTGACTACTACTCATTTATTTTTTATCTTCTAGATACATACAAGAGCTTTGCTTATTTATTCCCCTGGTTTTCTTGGAATTTCAGTAGGCTGGTTCACTGCTAATCTTCTGGCTCTTCAACTCACACCACCCCAGTTTTCCAAAGGGGGATTCTGTTCTTGCTGTTTTCTAGTCTTATATAAGAGCATATCCAGAAAACATATTCCATCAGATTTTCTGAATTCTTAAAATAGATTACAATAAAATCCATAAGACCACAATAATCAGTAATAAAATAAATTAAAATTACAAATAAATTTAAAGTCACATTTTTAAAGACAATCTTAGCATCTCAAAATATTAATTCAGCAAATAGAAAACTGCTTTCTAAAGCCCCCGTCTATTAAAATCCTTTGATCTGAACAAAAATGCTAATAGCAAGCATGATCTTGACCTAGAATAAAAGAAAGCATAGAATATCTGCAACCACTTGTGAAATTTCTCATTCCCATTCCTGAAAAAAAAAAAAAAAGGCAATGGTCCTGTGTAGGTACTAAATGCTCTCCGAAATCATGTTAACCACTGAAGAAAATTTAAAACTGATTACAGTAATTTCACAATTATAAGCTGCACCTTTTTCATTGAAGAATCCAGCCTACCCCAGTAGTGCGGCTTATATACGGACAAATCCCCTGGTCTACCCAGCTACAGGGAGGTGCGGCTTATAATCATGAAATTACTGTAATACTTTTGGGTAACACTGTCTTGGAAAGCACAGCGGTTTCATATTACATCTGATCCCAAATCAAAAGGCAGAGCAGGCAAATGAATCAACCTGTGAGGCCTGTCTGCTGACTTGTCTCAAACATTCCAGATTTTCTTTAACTTGTCTGGTGTATTCCCTTAAGATCTCAGCATTCTTAGTCATAGCTGAAACTCCTACTTGAAAAAACAGCCCTGGTGGAGAATAGAAAATGCAGAGATACACATGTGCTTGTCACACCTTTTGAAACTGTTAATAATACACTTCTTTTTCTCTTTGAAAAGGGACATCAACTCTAAGACAAAGGCAGCTAACCTGAATTCCAAAATTTATGAGCAGTGTACACAATTCAAAAATTTAGTTAAACCATTCTTTCCAAACCACATACAGCAAAACAAGGGTTAAAAGTGAAAACCTTCAGGAATTCAGAAAAGAGGCAAGAGTGACATGAGAATTGGGAAAATGCGAGACCTGCGTTCAGGATTTTTTTCAGCTCTTTAGAAAAGTGATAAAAGCGTCGTTTTGATTTCAATATTATCAAATTTTATGTTCTCAGGAGGCACAGGCACTTTGACAGGCATTTTGACTGAAGTTGGTTCATTTTTTCTTTGGCACTGTAGCCCCCTGATTGTTCAAAGTGTGCATATATTAGTTTGTAGCAAGGCCCATCAGGACTGAACCAAGTTGTCCTCTTTTTTCAGAAAAAGCAGCTACGGATGAGAAGATAATACAGGTTGGTCCACATGGTGAATACAAGCACCAACTGGCCTGGAAGCCTGGGCTTGTATCCCAATGTATAGAACAGAATAGGATTGATATAAACTGAAATATCTGTTCTCAAGGAAGAAAGAGGTGGGAGATTAGCACAAAAATGCACATTTTGAAAGTTGAAGTTTTGTAAATACTGAAACATTTTACTCATAATAGTAATAAAGCTTAAGCCAATATTGGCTGTATTTCACAATATGTTCTATTTCAACCTCACATTCTTGAGCTTCATGCAACTGCTCAAAGAGATTGATCACATATGTAATGGAACCAGATCTTAATTGTCCGTCATCTAATTTTAAAATCTACTTAACCACTCTTCCATTCTCTTACTATGAACTCAGAAAATTTCCTGTGTGATTTCAAATATGCATATAAATCACTCATAAGTCATATGTCACCATCTACGTCCTAATGACAAATTAACAGCCATCTAAGAGAAAAGTCAGATATATTTGAAATGAACTTTATGTGAGTACTTTTCACAGTTACTTAAACACTTTGAGGATTTTAAAAAAAGCATTGAAAATAAAGGTTGCATTCTATTCCCAAGGCATATTTTATGTTAATACAACACCACAAAATTTAAATCTATTTCAACTGTACACTATATAGATACTTTAAAATTACAATTAATAACACTATGTAAAGTTATATATGGATTTATGTGTCCATTTTGCTCAAACTATCAAACAGATCTCTGTATTTTGCATAACTAAAACTAGAGAGTCTGTTTTTAGATTGCTTAAAATTTTTCAACATCTGATACTATCTGCCCTTCCCAAATAAATGCAATATTATCTCACTGATGACATTGATTAAAAACAGTAGCACTGCACAAAAGAGCTGCATTTAATAAGACTACAAAAACCAAAATACTGAACTTCAGATGGAGAAATCAGTAAACTCTTCCAACTTATGAGAAAAGGGGCCTTTTTACTTTCTGGAGAGGTTTATATTGCAGCTCAAAGAAGAAACCATACCTGGTTAGCATATTGCTTAGATAATGGAAGTAACCTGAATTCTGCGAAGAGTATAAGCATGCTAGACAGATCTATAAAAAGCACTATAAAATTACTACCTAATTAATTACACATAGTGTTTCTCACTGCTAATACAATAATAGTGCAGAATAACACCGATTTGCAAAATGTTCTCAAAACAGAAAGCAGTGCTAGAAGTACACTGCCATCTTTCACAGTCCTCAGAAGGAAATAGCAAGCTCTTTTGATTTCAATAAAAAGATATTCTATAAATAAAATGTATTTATATCTTTGCAAATAAGCAGAAGAGTTGCACTGATCATGGTTTTAGAAATCTTGCCTAATTTTTCTAAGATGCTTCAAAGCCCAGCTTAGCATCTGGATGTGCTGATTTTTATCACTTTTATAGTGATAAAAGGGTTTCACTACTTAAACAAGATCTCCTCAGGAATGAAGAACAGCTGGTGCAAGCTGAACAAAAAGTAGATGGGCACACAAGACCACTTTCTTGGACACATATATACTCACTTTTTTTAAATCAACTATTTGAGAATTCTCTTGGAGTTCCTCCTGACAATGGCTTACCATACAGCACGTACAGCAGTTTTCTCCTTTCCTAGTTTGCTAGGAGATTGAATTTCATCTTTAAGGGTGCCAGTATTTATCAGCTGCCATTATCATTACCTACCTCACCACGGTAATCCAAAATTCATCAGCAAGAAGCCATCTGCCATTATCATATTCCCATTAACATTTTTCCACCATAAGTACTGTAGCCTACTTTTCTACACTCTGCACTTTTTTAACAGAAGAGAGCATCAAGTGGGACATTTAAATTCTTATGTTCAAAATGGTCAGCATCTTGTATCCAACACGTCCAAGATAAAGATCATGGTCAGCAATTTCCCTCCTCAGACTTAATGGCTTTAGTCCACATGAATGCAGACAGAATTTTGCTAAAGTCACCCACTGCTAAACCATGCTGTCTTTTGTTATAGGTGCAAAGTGCGCTGATCTCACCTCTTCTAATATGAACACAAAGAAATAGACATTTTTTTTAAAAACCTCCATGTTATAACAAACCCCCCTAACTGAACATGAAATTCCTCCCCCAGGGAGAGAATGTGAGAGAACAAACCAAATGTAACAGATGTTAGTCATATCATTTAATGCATGACTGAAAAACTAAGGATATATGTTGATGAGGACAACGTAAGAACCTCTGCAGAACAGAATGGGATTAGCACTTCAGTATCTATTGTTAAAATGAGGAAACACTATAAAGACAAAGCCTAAGCTCTTTTTCACATTTAATTAAATTGAAAACTACAGAATGACCAACAGCGGCATGTCAGAACTTCTAATTTGCTATAAAGCCTGTCAAAACCTCAAGCCTATAATTCAAAATTAACATTAAATCAGTCACAGATGACCACACCACAACACTGTTATCAAACTTACTGACACTAATAATACTCTTTTTGTGCTATCTTTTGTTGTTCCTGTGTATGGTTTCAGGATGTAAAAGGGTAGACTTCATCATAAACAGTGTCTGAATCAGTTACTGAAACCACAAGTGAATGTCAAAATTCCTATAGTCATTGCATCATTAATTACATTAATTACAGATACAGGTCAAAAAAGAGAATTTGTTCTGTGCATCACTAACAGCTTTGAAAAACCTATAATAAAAAGTTAAAAGCTATGTCTAAAAAAATCTGTATAATCATTTTACTGGCAGTTACATTAAAAACATCAGAGCTCAAAATTAACACCTATAAATAGACTACATAAATGATAAATGTCTTTAAAAATGATTAAGAATATTTTTAAATGCTAGTCGTCTTCCTAAATATTAGTTAAAGTGAATTATTAAAGCAGGTGGTCAACTAGAAATTATTAAAAAATATGTATGATGTCAAACATAGCTGTGGAATAGTCACTGTAGTCTTTCCTGTTATGAAACTTCAAGTAAGCTATGTAAGCTATTTCCTATAAAATGGAGCAGAACAGCATCTGTGATGACACTATTATAATCAATGTATTTTATCTAAAAATGTCACCTCCATAACAGCTCTATAAAAATACATTTGGTTGGAATGTCAATGACTGCTTAAAATTTATATAGCTCTTTAAATATAAATCAGTTGTGAACACTGCAAGTCCTCTCTAAAACAAACAGAACACAAATTCATTATCATTCATGCCCCAGGAAAGAAGGGCAAACCCCCTGTAATCATTCTTGGAAGGAATCCTATCCCAGGATTCCTAGTCTTGTATACAATTGGTAGCTTAGAGCTTTTAAGCACTCATATGAAAAAAAAAAATCTCATCACAAGAACCTTAGACTTTCCAGGTTTCCCATTTAACATAACAGTATTATTTTATATATGCCTGATATATTTTACTCCATCAGGGACATATCCATATGCTGTGGCCATAATGTAGACGTACCAAGCAACTCCTCTCCTCCTTTCTATGTTAAAGTCCATAGATACAGTCAAAGACTGCAAATATTTAGGAACACCCCTGATTTAACACAAGGGTTTGAATATACTAATAGGACTAATCGCAAGATTTAGGAACTACTGTGCTATACTCTTACAAGGTCTAAAAAATACCCCAAGAAAATGAAATTATACACTAAGTACAATTAGGGAAGTATCCTCAAAACAATGCAGACACTCAAAAATCTGACAAATAAACTTTATAGATCTAGCCAACAGAAAGGTAAGGACACTACTCCTCTGAATTTCAGCCTTTTCCATGAATTTGGGTACTTGAAGCCTCTCTACTGGTATGAAATTTAAACTATGGGCAAGAATACCACATATTATCTTTTAACAGAATATTCTTGTATAAGTATTTAACTGAACAAATTAATTTTTTATAAATATGGTATTGATCCTTCAGCTAATAGCTTGTCTGGCCAGAAATAAAAGTAATGGGATAAAAATCCAGATTGTTTTGCCCTCTCAGATGAAGTATGTACTTTTAGGATTACAGAGCTCGCTTTCCTGTTAGCCTCTGCATAATATCATAGGTTCAACACTTACAAGAATGGACATTCTATCATTCATAGAAGGTTACAAGACATATTCTAGTGGATGCCATATTCAAGCACAGGAGAATGCAAACACGTTTGAATTATCCAATTGCCACCTCTGACAAAATGACTAGCCTGTGAAGTGAATGGAAAACCTTGTGACTTGGTCTCCCATGGCATCCTTCAACACAAACTGGGGACACATGGACTGGTCAAATAGATGGAAAACTTCTTGGACTGCCAGGCTCAGGCTGTAGTGCACAGACATGGAAGTCTAAGTGGTGGCCCAGAACTAGTGATGTTCCTCCAGAATCTTGTGTTGTCTGGGCTTGTATTCTGGTCTTCTTTCATTTCCTTTTTAAAATACCTCTCATGACAGACTCAAAACCATAAGTTTTTATTATGTGAGCCTGCTTTATGTCTGAATGCTCAGACAGAATTAAGGAACTTTTGACTTTTTTTTGTTATGACAAGCTGCATCTCCTGTTTCTTCCTGTTAAGACACACCTGCAATATGCTAAGGCCCAAACTTAGATTTGCAAGAGCTCTAGGGCAAATACCTGGTTCCATAGTGATAGGTAGGCATAGGTCAGAAGGTAAATTTCTTAAACATCCTGATCTTGCCTACATTCTTAAGACTGCATAACCTTAGCAATTTTGGAGATTTTTCACTTTATTTAAGTTACATCTGGCTGTTCAAGGCAAAATAGCACATTCATTGCTCACTGCTAGTGTCAGTGTTGCTTTCACCCCATTTCAAACTGGAATGGCTCATTCCACAAATAAGTATCAGCTCCAGTTTTTAAATTAAATTTTATTCTGTCATCACTCATTACACTATCTATCCATTTCCAAATATTACTGCACTCTACAAAACCAAATATTTGAAGATCCAAAGAAGCTTCTAGAAAAATAAGATTTGCTATTTGTCTAAATGATAAGTGCTACTGTAAAAAAAGATTGATTGTGCTTTTCATTTAAGTACACACTGCCCAAAAGAAAGAGTTGAAGTATCAGCTTTGTCATCTAAAAAGCTGAAATAGCAAAAAACACTCCATTTTTTGATTGTTAGAACTTATTGCAAAAGGTACTAGCTGTAAAGAAATTAAATAGGGTAATGAATATTTGTACTGAAGCATGCAAACAGTTTCTGTAATTGATCTTACTAAAGCAAAACATTTCTGACAAATTACTATATCCTGCAACCTAACAGGTGGGTTCTAACAGATGTCATTGCTCCTTCTCTGTTTAATACAGAGCAAGTTATCACTATGTGACAAAATGAATATTCCCAGATAACATTCCTAGAATCATTTAAGTTGGAAAAGACCTTAAGATCATTCAGTACAACCATTAACCTAACACTGTCAAGCCTCCCCCTAAACATTTCTAACACTTGCTTTGCAAAGGATTCACCACAACTGGAAACAAGTGGACTGGCTACTGCCATTTTTAAATTATTTTATTTTCAAAATATACTCTACAAAAAGATACATTCATCATCTTGATGTCATGGATATCAAACAGGCATTTTGTCTTCACTTTCACAGAAGTTCACACTAGTTACCTAAGGCGTTTCAATGAGTTGATACATAAAACACATCTTCTGTTTTAATAGAAAAGAGACAGTTTAACAGTTGTTGCACTACGAAAAGTCACTCAAACCTAAGGATTAAAATAGGCAGGCAAATGAAACATGCTCAGGAGATCTGGATCAATTTTTAATGATTACATTTCATGACTTTTCCAATTAACCAAATATGTTTAAAGTATGGGCTTATACTAACACATATTTGGAAGACAAGAGATCCTGGGAGGTATATTGATAAAAGCATGAGTATGGGCTTTCTTCAGTATTTCTTTCTGGTTTTACAATGAAAGGACAAATTCTGCCAGTACTCAAACCAACAAATATAATAGCCAAAAATAAGGTGAAGATATACAAGACTAGCTATACATTTTTAACTAGCCCTCTCAAAGTTTTTAATCAGATTACTATAAAAACTGTACAATCTGTGATACAAGAGTTAGACCATATGGTCATAATGAGACCTCTTTAGGAGGAGCTTCTCATAGCTGTAAAATCAATGACCAAACATGTTAACTACAAAATGTCAGGATGCATGCTGGATTAAGTTAACAGCTTGAAACTTTGAGTAATAACAAATTTTGTATTTCTTTCGGAAGAGGAAGCCACATGAAAAAAATCTTAACTATGTCAAAAAATAACTATTGTTTCAACAGCAATTTTTTTAACTAAAGCAAAAGAACCTCAATTCTCTCCTACAACCAAAGTAATTCTTAATTTTCATGATGACTCATGACATACAAAGATACTGATCTTTCACTGTCAAATTAATATAAAATTGTACTTCAAAATAATGCCACTGATAAGCAGAATATTTAGAAGTTATCCTAAATAAATAAATCAATGCAACTATTTCCTTCTAAATTTTGGTTGAATTAACTTATTTCTATCACATGTTTTTATTACCACTAAAATGTATTTATTTTTGCTTCCTAATTTTTTATTTAAAAAAATTAAAGTAACAAAAAAAATTGAGCCCCAACTTGATTAAGTAATAATTACACCATATATAATTAATGCATACATTCTTTTGTTCTTTTACATTAACTGGCATGAAAACAAGGATGGAATTATGAAGGACACAAAAGGTCTGCTTACACCAGTGCAAGCAGTTTTCTTTCTTGAGTAGAAGGTTTATGTGACTGATACAATGATAGCTGTAGAGTAAAAGAAACAACCAGAATTCTAGGTGTAAAAGTAGCGTACATATGAATCAGACAAGATTTGAAGACCTAAATTTCAACTCAAAATAACCATTTAGGTTATTGTATTGGAGCTGCGCTTCTTGATGTCTCAGCTGTTCTGTCACTGTGCCTCATTCCTAATCAACTCAGGATGTGAAGATGCTGAACAAGAATGCATCCTAATTTTGCAATAAGTCATAAGTCTTGCATGTTGAATTATTCTAAGGTCTCTTAAAACCTCAACTATCTTAGAACAATTAATACTGACAGGAAAAGATACAATAGACAGAAAAAGCAAGTTAGCAACTGAAAACAAACTTATATTTCACAATATACTCCTATCAACAAAGAACAAGGTATCAATGATGCATAAACTAAACAGAAGACCAGAAACTAGCCTTAAATGATGGGGCTGAAGAATGGCCTATGTTGAATTATGTCTTGAGTCAGCACTTGCCAGAAGGACAATTAACATCCCTTCATCCCCAGCAACACACAAACCAAAGCATCACTAACAAGCATTCAGTGGACTGATCCTAAGCCAGTCCAAAATTTTCATAAAAGGCATCTCAAATAGCTACTCATAAGTCACACCCAAAAAAAAAAATAAAACTTTGAGGAAAGAAATATAACCTGCCAATCTCTTCTTTGCCTCCTTACTTCCTCTTTCATTTCACCTCCCATTGGCACCAGATCCAAAGGCTCCTCCAGAGCCCCAGACTCATGACTGGAGCACCCCCATGAGTCAGTGCTCAGTACAACAGCAAGTACCAGACACTCCAGGCCAAGGGAGGCTGCGCTCTGCCCTTCTGTTAAATTGTTCGCTAAACCCATTTATCCCCTCAAAACTGACTCAATGTCACTCCTCTATTGCAGATCAGCTATTTTATTATAATTAACCTGAGCTCTGGCAGCCTCCTGAGTGTTAAATGTTGTATGACAGCATGACCCTTCGTAAACCAAATCACAACTTTCAATTGCTAAACAGGAAAAAAAGATGGGAAAGTAATCCAATATTCACTCATTTAGCAATATTATATACAGACATGGTGAGTAACCACATCAGGTCAGAAACACATCTTGCTAACTGAAGAACAAGCAAAAAAATTCTTGATTTCATAATACTATTTGAGAAAACCTACACAATTTAATAAACAAAGAAATGAAACTGAATTTATTCCTCCTAAATATCAATTACACTGTGATGTAGAAATTATTGGTTTTCTGCAAAGACAAAGAGAGCCATGAACTACAATTAAAGGCTTCCATTTAACCAATAACTACAGTGTTAACAAATTGTTCAAATTATCTATTTTTACATTGATATAAGACAGAATAAACACCTAACATATTATTTCATTTTTTATAAATATTACATATATTTCAGAAGACTAAGTCCTTTAAATAAAGGTTCCCATCTCAGAAAAAAAATACACCTTGATACACTGCAAAAGCTTTTCACTAAGACTGCAGGATTATTTAGAATCTTGGAAAAATCTAGAAATATATTTGGCTGGACATATTGGTTCTTTCTGTTCTTTAAACAAAGATGTGTGCATCACAGCTGAGATACAGCACTGCCCCCCTAACCAGGAGCCATCCATGGGAAACAAGCACTCCTGGTCCACATTCTATCATGCACCTGAGCACATGCCAAATAAAACAGAAGCTCTGTAAGCACAGGCTGCTGTGCTTACACTGATATGTGTTCTAAAAATAGGAGTCAGCAAATCAATTATTTTATTCCATGTTTACACCAATCAAGCTAGGTGCTCTTTTAACTTCAAATCTGATTATCCCTTCTCACTTAGAACTCTTTAAAAACCTAGCACTCTTTCTTACTTTGTTCTCCTAAGTAAAACAGAAGAACATCTTATATAAACAAAGAATTACTGTCTGTAATACATACATTTAAGCGTATTATCCTACCTCTTTTCCATAAAAACTAACTTCATGATGTAAAATATTTTCTCCAATGCACAACTGAAAACAAATTGCTATTCCCTTTATGAATGTACATTTCAATTCCACAATATGTGAGGCATATCATGTTTGTACTAAAAGTGTACATTTACAGACAACCTCCCGCAAACATTTACAGTGGGGAAAAAATATTCCTTTACACATGTGAGTCATTCTAGAGTTCTCCCAGTGTTGTCAGAGCCCATAAAAAGGGGAAATTTCTGTTAATAATGTATAACTTTTCTAAGTTAAAATTACTGTCTGAATATGTTCTGCCTGTGTTTTTAAGTCACTTTCCTACATCAATAAATACATTTTAATTAATTTTTCACCTCCACTAATTTATCCAGCATTTTTCTGATAATAAAATAAATTCTATTTCAATTTACTGCCTAATTTTTCACTGTGTTATATTTTAGGTTACTTTTAACCTCTATTCATTTTTAGGAAAATTATTTATTGACATTCCTTTTCCTGATACAAGAATTTGCATATGATAAAGAATATAAGTGAAAAAAGCTGTGAGTTTAATTTAAAATTCCCCAGATTTAAAGTCTATCAACTATAAAGCACTAAGAATTTGTTTCGAAGTTTTTGTTTTGTCTTTTTCCTGCTTTCTGAAAGGTGACAGACTCCACCATATGTACATGGAGCTCCATACTGTCATTTTCACTTAGCCATTTTTCAAATATAACCACATGATCAGTTGCCTTTAGCCTCTCCTGTTCTCATACATCATACAAGATAAATGCTCTTTCATACAGAGAACATGAGCCCCTACATCCTACCAAACAAAATTCATCTTATTGATTTTTCAGAGTAGATTACAGACTTTTTTTAGCAAAATCTGTGCCCTGCTCCTAAATTATTTTTCTATTGTGGATGA